>OX038869.1:45830999-46430999 GCA_943789525.1 Agriphila geniculea
GGTGCCGAAACGTCCGGAAAATTAAAAATCAAACCAAATACCAACTAATTACCAAAGTACTTTCAATAAAACCGTGCTAGTATTCATTAGAAAGTGTTTTATTTCATGGGGCCTATTACGAAAATAACGTACGCAATTGCGTAACGCAGTCACTTAGCCACGATAGTCGTCCGCAGTTCTTTGGTTGTAGTTTTATCAAACATTTTGAATTTTTCTATCGTAGTCCATAGACTACTAAACGAACGATGTCGGATACGCAAGAGAGAAACTGTCAAACTCACGCAATCACTTCGCAACATCGCATACGATAGTGATTTGTAATGGGAAACAATCAAAACGAAGCACGGACGCAGCTACGTGTATCGCATTAAACTTTTCGTAATAGACCCCCATGTCTAGTGAGCGCGTAAACTTGAAAGGTGGATATATAAATAAATATTGTCAAAAATAGTTGAATAGCAATGTGGAAATTAAAAGAAAAAGTATATACATTTTTTTCTCTGTAACAACATCGGAATGCAAAACATTGTTTACATTTTCACGCCAAAAACAAAAGTAAGCGGAGGTAAGCACGCACGAGGGCTCTCGCCTCGAGGGCCGGCCGCGGTTGCGGTGGTGGTGGAACCATTAGCGGGCACCATTTTAACCACTATGTTAGTACTTATAAATTTGTATCATAGAAGCTCATCGGCAATGACAGTCTTTTTAGTAATAAGCTCAAAAGCCTCGAGCATAAAATAAATAAAATAAAAACGATTTATTTTTGTGTTAGTAAACGACTTAGATAATATATCGGGTCATTTTGAACTCACCATCCAAATTTTGAGGATGTGTTCAGTCCATGAAACTGAACAACTTTCTCTAAGGAACACATGGTCAAATATGTAAAATAAAAATCGACTTTCCATACAAATCAAAGAGATCACGTGATCAATTTAGTATGGGATGACCAAAATTATTTGGCGAAATTTGACACATGTTTCTCAGAGAAAGTTGTTTAGTTTCATGGACTGGACACATTTTTAAAATTTGGATGGTAAGTTCAAAATGACCCTGTATATTATACTTAGATAAATATAGTAGCATAGACGAAAGTTTGCAAGCGTTGTAAGCTTATCGGTTTTTTAACGAAATCATTACGGTGAGTGTGCAGCGGAATTGCACAACTAAGTTATTCCACTATTTCCCTTCTTCAGATGATAGAATACGAATCTGCGCCACACTTTTTAGTGGATATTCCAAAAACTCGCACTAAGCTTTTTGCTTCAAATTTTATCATCCGTACCGCTAAAGAGTGGAACTCCTTACCTGAGTCTGTTTCCTGATAGGTACAATAAGAGGCTTACAAGTCTTCTAGGCGCGTTTCATCGTAGATCGTATCAGCGGCTACCACCGGGTCTGATAGCGGTCTAGCGCTTGCCTATCTAATTGCCATAAAAACATCTTGACCCATCCAGTTGTCCCTACTGCTGAAGCACAGGCCTTCAGGTAACTTTTTTTATGACCAATGGGTCAACATTTCATTATACACGTTAAAAATATGAATTTTAAAAGAGTTTAAATTACATACTGATAGACATTTTTTTATAAGAGTTTTTTTACTTTAAAAGACGATTTTCTACAATAACCAAACTAAAATCATTATTTTTTATCGTAAGTGTTCAACAAAATTTATTGAAATAAAAAAAAACTATTACGTACGTGAACTACATACAGTATTCTACTAAAACCCATTTCTATACACATTAACGTCAAAACACGAACATTCAACTCACCTCAGTATTATCTCCCAACACTACTTCTATAGCCAGGAATCGTCTGTTGTATGTAAACACTACAACCGCACTCAAAATACAACCTTAACAACTAAACCACAAAGTCCAGTTTTCCAAAAGTCTAAATAATCGTAAGTTGATCAACACGCTCGGATGTAAACAGTGAAGTAGCCGTAAACGGTCGTTTAACTCGTTATTTTTAAACTAAGCTTTATTATTATTAGTTAACCGACTTCTATTATGTACGCTTTAGTTAATTCTTTGATAGGTACTTAATTTTTATTAAGTTTATGATTACTAAATTTACCGTTAATTACAAGTTTTAAAGAACAACTACGTAATTAGAAATAGCAAACATTAAGCATCTACAGTATATTAAAGATATTTAGTTGAAAAAGTACACCAAATTATTTATCGAATCTACTTCTCCAATAATAGACTTGTCTAACTAAAAAGTTAATAGCACTTATTACAAAATATTAAAACTCTTAATTACACGTCGTTCGTAATTTTCGCGTAGTGATAATTTCGCTTCGCGCTAGGCGGGCGGATGCCACAAACGCTGGGCGGCGAATGCCGAGCGAGCGAGCGCGCTTACTTATGCTTCCCGCCCGCCTAGATGTGCTTATAGCGCAAGCAATATTTGTGCCGCCCGCCTAAACGAATACGTAGTATACGGACATTTCTATACGTTTTTATTGGTTAGTAATTAATTGATAGCTAAGAAAGTTTAAAGTTTTACGAAAATATATTGCAAAAAACGGACACCGTTAAAGAAATACCATTTTAGTTCATACAAAACAAACAACGTTTAAAATTAGGGCGACCTTTCCGTTTATTCGTTTCTTTTAATGTCAAATTTATATTAGGCTCTGTTTGAAGACTGAAAATAGACAGCAAATATATGGCAAATATGATAATCAGGTTCTTGAAGACTTGTAAACGAGTTTCAAAATAAATTCTACCTATAATATTTTTTAATAAGTACCACTGACTGACAATTTGATCACAAAGGTAGATTTTAAGCGCTAGGAAATAATTTGAAATATGTTGAATGTTGATCTTGTTCATTATAATAAATCACATATTTTTTAACTAAAAACAAGGAAGGTACTTTTTTAATGCAGGGGTAATCTCCTTAATGTAATAACTTCATAAAAATCGTAGGTTTAGTGGACACCCAAAATCCTAACTGCATTTTAAATCAATTTGTCCCCTCTTTGCCAAAGCCATGCGTGGCCCGAGTGACTACATAATAAACCCCTAACACATTTTATGGACAGAATAAAATTTTTATGTCTGTAACACCAGAATCGAATGGCATTACCACAAGTTTAGGGTGTTTATGGGGCGTGCTGGACTAAATACCGTGTAAGTGTTTCGCCATAAAAGTTATTTGTCTGTTGTAAACTGTATAAGTTACAATAGTCTATCTATTTTGATTTGTATATATATGGTAGTGATATACGACATACGATATACGACGTCGTTCAAACAACTACACTGGTCTTACAAAACGCTAACGGAAATTGAGTTGTTTTATTGAGGTTGAAAATTGAGATACAGAATCATTTATAAAGTGTATGAATTTGAATATGAATGGTACACTTTCAACCCTAATCATATTCATATTATAAATGTGAAAGTTTGTGGGTTTGGATGTTTATATGTTTGTTCCTCAATCACGCAAAAACTACTGAACGGATTCGGTTGGAATTTGGCACACAGATAGTAGATAGCCTAGATTAAAACATAAAATACTTTTTATCCCGATATTCCCATGGAAACGGGAACCAAGGCGGGTGAAACCGCTACTACGAAGTGAATACATTTTGAAGCGCCCCGTCGGTAAAATGAAGACAAATAATAACTAGACATGCTCCCCAACTAGCATGATTATAATATCGAGTAATATAGCGTTTTATCAACACTCGACTGTTAAAATCCATTGTCTTTTGACTGGTGAAACGTGATTGTCCATCAGCCATTTTAATGTCCCCACTGCTGGGGCACAGGCCTTCCTTATGGGTGGATAAGGAGGACGGGCCATAACCCACCACGCGGGCCCAATGCGGATTGGTGGGTGTTAACGACTGCAAATGCAGCCGGGACCAACGGCTTAACGTGCCTTCCGAAGCACGGAGGAGCTCGAGATAATAAATTTTTGGTCACCCATCCCATGACCGACCCTTGCGAACGTTGCTTAACCTCCGCAATCGCTGGGCCAGGCGCTAAAGCACTGCGCCACCGAGCTCTTCTAATAACGTGATAAATAACGTATATCTTTTGCGTTTCTGTGGTCATGCTAGGGGGCCTGGAAACACTATTCGGGTGGATACATCGCCACTATTCATAAAGTAGGAAAGCACTACCTACCTATATTATGTGTAGTGTACAATTTACAAATTTCTTGTTCTCATTGATATCACAACAAACAGTTAAACTATGGAGTAGCAACATGTTGTACTATAATATCAACAGCAGTTCATGTCTGGCGCACAAAGGGAATTGTGTTCTAACTTCTAAATGAGTCAAATGTTGTTTGTTAATATATGAGATGAGATGACAAAGTAATAGAGATGTATGAATGGAAAAGACAATTTACGTTGCCCATGTTGATGAAATAATTTTATATTTTGGTTTAATATAAATCTCAACTAGCTATTGCCAACTTAACCACAAATAACTAAATAGTTACTAAGTAAGTAAGTACGTAAAGTCTGTCCATCCTTACTTGTGTTATGTGGTAAACAATCTTCACCCAACTCTTTATTGAAATAATCATTTATAAAATACAACAAGTGGTTTTCCACACATAGATTACGAAATAAATGGTTAATAAATTAACAGCAATTTCATAAAGTTACTAACATATTTTTAAATAACGATTTATGTTTAAAAGACGTATGACAACTGTCAAAAACTGTTTACTAAATAAGTCAAGTAAGGATGAACAGACTTTAGTACTTACCTTACTTTCACTTTGTATGGATATTTTTGCTATTGAATAACAAAAGGCGTTTCATTCAAAACTATTTTACCTTTTTAATAATTTTAGTTTGAATGGCTTGGCACCATTATAAAAAAAAACATATTTGGCCAATTACATAAGAATAAATAAAAGTTTTATTTATTCTTATGCCAATAATCCGATCCGATATCATTAATGCCTAATAATCATGTAGTTACAAAATAAAACCAGTAATTAGTCAGTGAGAAAATAAGAAAAAGGCATTTCAATAAAAATTAATAAAAAACATTTTGGATCAAAAAGAAGATGCATCGGCCGGGAATCGAACCCGGGCCGCCCGCGTGGCAGGCGAGCATTCTACCACTGAACCACCGATGCTTATAATTATTGAGTAAAATTACACATAATACACATGACACACATTGTAGTAAAGTACAAGAATAAAAAGATAAATCAGCTAAATCAGATCAAAGATCAAGTCATTATTTTTTGTTTAGTTTAGTACCATTTAGTACATACTTCTTTTTTTCACCATCTCTTGTGGCGTCACTTATTTGCCAACTCAATTTGAATAAGAATAAAGTTATTGATTAGGTACATAATTCTATGTTTACAAGCCACTGACCTGAAATTTTTTTTTCTATAGAGGTCAATGTTACAAGCACATTTGAAAATTATATGGGTAATCTACCAAACTACCTAATTACGTTTCCTTAGGCTGTGCCTGTCGCCTTGAATTTAAACTTGTACTTTTTCTGAAAATAGAGTTGTTCAGCATTTCTCGCTCCATTATGCACCATGGCCGGGTGCATCGCTTCCCACCGAGCAATATGCTCAGCAAACAGCGGGACGCACAGATGCGCCGCTCGCACGGAGCGCGGGATTAGGCGCGGGAGCTGGCGCGTGCGACTAATCCCGCAAGATGCGCGGGATTTATACTAGCGAATTCTGATGCGGAATTAATTGAGTGTAAGCTTTGCTTTTATTAACGAAACACTACGCTAAAATAACAATACTAACGTAGAAAATGATTCTATAATGGTAAATAGACCTTTTTGAAAATGATTTGTAAATGTCTCTTTTTAATTATCTTGTTGCAGGTGTACCTTACACACAATAGCAGGTGGCACAGACCACAATGGCTCTAGTCTATGGTCACATGATTGGGAAAGTGCTCTATGTCTAGTGTTCCGTAGAAATTATTAAATAAATCCATTGGGTACCAGCACCTAAATACTCAAAACGTATGCAATAATATTTATATTCGTAATTTTGAAGTCCATATCATTAATTTTAAACACTCCCAGACATGCCCACAATCAGCGTTTAAGTACCTAAGTCCCTTACTTTTGGGACAGACTGGAATTATCCCAACCGTATGTACCTAGTCAATATTTTTTTCTCCTCGTAGAATCTGTCGTTACCTAAGACCATACGCACCCATACGCTTTCAATCATACCCTGAAGGCTGCAATCAATCAGTGAGGATTCCCAGCCCCCCTTAATCCCCCCTACAGATAACGCCAAATAGTATGAGCTAAACTTATCTTTAGGGAGCCCTGTGCAATGGGCAGGCGGTTGAAAAACTTGAAAATTATGATGATATTTCGATTTTTTTTTAACAATTTCATGTCAATGTTGTATGTTATAAATGTTGTAATCTCTCAATGTTGTTTATTCTCTAATTTTGTATTGTATTCACTCAACTCACTCCTTAGGCCCTGTCAGAATACCAATGCTTCTGGGTCATTATTACCATCAACGAATGACCCAGAAGTTAATTTTGCTGAGACAGGGCCCCATTAGCAGCACACGTTTTGTTTGTATTTCAGTGTTTATTATGTATTTATATTTATACAACGTGTAACAGAAAGGGGGTATCAACCCGAAAGGAGGTCAATGTACTCGTGAAATTGAATACATTCCAGCAGAAAAAAAATTCAAATAAAATAAAAAAATTTTAACTCTCCATACAAAATGTTGGCGGCAAATTCAAATTTTCTATGGAGAAACCCAAAATTTTTTTTTCGATTTAAATTTTTTTTCTTCTGGAAGGTGTTCAGATTCACGAGTACATTGACCTCCTTTCGGGTTGATACCCCCTTTTTGTTACACCTTGTATATACTATACATACTTCTATTTATTTTCTTTTCTCTTTGTCACTTGTCTCTTTGTATAATGTTTTACTGTGTGTGATGTTAATAAAATATTTTCTATTCTATTCTATTCTATTGTATAACTTTCTATGATAAGGCGTGCCCGCAGACTACAGACCAAACTGTCGGCCGATAGTTGGCCGGTAGTTGGTTTTGTATGAAGAATCGGCCGATACTGAATCGTTCTAGTGTGCGCACTTGCATACACCTTCATACTGATTGAGAGCCCGACTAAACTGTCGGTCGCGTCGATAGCTGTAGTCTGCGGGCACGCTTAAATTAATTTCCTAATTTTGATATTCAGATTGTGGTCAGTGAACGTAATTATATAGTTACGTTTTGTTGAAACTTCTTGTGGTTATCTGAATGCTTAACACTATGGTTGCCTGGAAGAAATCACCTTTTAGAAATAAGACCGCCATTAGTATGTCTCCTTTTTGATGTACTGTTTCTCTGTTTTCGTGTGTACAATAAAGAGTATATAAACAAATAGAAGGGTGGAAAGTTTCTGGAATGGCAACCGCGCGACTCCGTGGGTAGGCCCCCGACAAGGAGGACCGACGGCGACGATCTGGTGAAGTTTGCGGGAAGCCACTGGATGCAGGACCGATAGTCGTGGGTGTCGTGCGGCTGATATGATGATGATGATGAAATAAATACAAATAAATAAACATCATTTTAAAGTAGTAGCACAGCTTTATTAAACTGTGGAAGTTGGTAAGTATTTAACTGAAGTCATAAGGATTTGTTAAATCTATTTACTTACTATTTGATTTGTGCTAACTAAAGCATTTGGTACCTGCAACAAAGATATAAAATACATTAATTAATTTATAATGACAGAAGTCTTCTTCACAACGTACAACATGTTGTGAAAGAAGGCTTACTAATGGTTACCAATACTTACAAGTGAATGTGACCCCTATCAAATTAAATTCCACTCCCATCAGACAGCAATAAGCGTATCGCACTCATCCAGGTAAGTGAAAAAATTCGTTCACACTCATCCAGATAACCGAAAAAAAGAGATCCCCACCCGAATGGAAAAACCGCATGGAACCAACCACTTTAAAACCGACTACTAATTCTAGGTCCAATCATATCTATTCTGTGTACTCTGTATCTTTCAACAGAGGTTAAGAGCGTGCCAAGTTGCGCCGCGTTGTCTAAATTTTTTAGGAAATGAATTAAATTAAGTCTTTATTACGAATTAAATTCAATATAAAAGTGCTTCATATAACACTTATTATTTTAAAAATCAGTTAATGCTAAACTAGGTACTTATAAATCTTGGATTATTTTCTGCAACCTAAGTGGAGGAACAGTGAAATATTTAGCGTCTCATACATTAAATAACAAAAGTAAATAATTGAAAATTAGTGGTAACGACAATATATTTTTTCTTTCTTCCATATTACTTAAACCATAAATAAAAAAATAAGGTAACTATGTATGAATAGTTCGTGCGTCGCTTAGAATAATAACACCTAGAACGATAGTTCTCTACAAAGCGCACTGTCAAAAGTGAGGCAACTAAAACAGCCAAAATGGCCCCGTTTACAGATTTTTATTCTCCATTATTACCTAATCATACCGAATAAGTACAAAACAGTTTCAATTTTCCTTTATTTATTAGATTAGTTACTATATTCCACCAAAACCCAATGGTTTTAATTACTATTAGGTAACGTATAAAGGATATAAATCTGAATACTAAGCCATTCTGGCTTGGTATTAGTTTCCTCACTTTGCATACAAGAACACGGTTTCTAGGTGTTATTATTCAAAGGTGCGTCGACGTTTTTTGTTAAATAGCAATGTTTAGGTTGCGAGCGTTCATGGTGTCATAAGTAATGCTTCTTTGCGCAACTTGGCACGTCCTCTACCGTGTACCATTAAACCAATCACACCGAATTAATCCTAGTCGGCATCGGCATCGGGCGGTAGGTGTTGCGGCCCTGTGTAGGGTGCCTACATTTTTTATAGCGGCTCGGACACGCACTCCCGCCGCTGTGGAGTCTGTGCGCCGCCATATTTTATTCACACCCTCGGTTCGGCCAGTTACAGAATACCCGTAATTTAGGACCGTATGTACGGTTTGCCTCAAAAATACCTACCTGAATTCTTTAGCACTGTGTCGCGCCAACTATTGCGTTTAAATGATAAGGATTACAAATTAGTTAGCTCTAAAGTTGATATGAAAAAGTAGTAAAAAGTTTTGTTAGGCACTCCGGAGGGCCTGTACTTAAATACAATACAGGTACTTAAATCCTTCTAATATTATAAATGTGAAAGTTTGTGGGTTTGGACGTTTGGATGTTTAGATGTTTG
Source organism: Agriphila geniculea (assembly GCA_943789525.1). Taxonomy (NCBI): domain Eukaryota; kingdom Metazoa; phylum Arthropoda; class Insecta; order Lepidoptera; family Crambidae; genus Agriphila; species Agriphila geniculea. Next base: position 45,840,234 of record OX038869.1, read on the forward strand.
TTCCTCAATCACGCAAAAACTGCAGAACGGATTTGCTTGAAATTTGGCACACAGATAGTAGATAGCCAAGATTAAAATAAAAGATACTTTTTATCACGATATTCCCACGGGAATGGGAACCACGCGGGTGAAACCACGGGCGGCCGCTAGTTTCTTAATAAAAAGACAACGTTTCGCTCGATACTTGGCCACATTAGTTCTGATCGGTGGTTTGTTTGCGGAGACGCCGTTCGATTCCCGGGCGGCACCTTCGCAAATAGACGTTAATTCGATTCTGTAGATCGACACCGGAGCTGCAAATGAAATTCTATTGCTTCTCCAAGTAATCTATCTAAGACGGAAATTAAATTTAAATAGCTTCTAATTTGGAAATTGGATGGCTTGGGCAATGACAAAAAGTTTATATTGGTAAGGCATGTAACGTTAAAAACGATATATCGGAATGAATGATGAATCAAAACATGTTTTTTTTTTAATATCCGCTCGTACTTCACACATCAGCAATCACATCCGATTACTGATCATCATGACGTTTATCTATATACAATACGTAATAAAAACCCTGTCAGATCCTGAAACAGGTGATAGTGTTGCTAAAACTGAACAACATTCTCCGAGGAACTAGGTCAAAAACCATTTTTTTCCTTTTTTTGCATTTACACAGTAAATCGGTCAGCTGACCAATACACAATAAATTACGTATGGGAATATGTTTCTTTCGTTTTTCGACCTATGTTCCATGGAGAAAGTTGTTCAGTTTTAGCAACACTGTCACCTGTTTGTATCTGACAGGATTTTTGTTATATATTGTATAAGGTTATTTGAAAAACACCAACAACCTCGCAGGAGTACATAGATTACTAACATCATAAACAACAACGTTTTCACCTCTCCAGCACGAAAAGGGTGCTTTTGGCGCGTAAAAACTCGCAGCAAAATCGACTTTTGCTGCGAGCGTGAGGCAAAGTGCTTTTTTAATTTCTAACACCTTTTCTCGCTGGTAGAGGTGAAAAGTTGTATGTTTAACACGAGAGCAAATTTTTTGATGTCTCGTGCCTTTAAATCACTCACTGTGCTCAGTAGTCTATATTAGAATCACTCGCTCGCTCGTGATTCAATTCTAGACTACTTCGCTAGTTCGTGATTTAAAAGTCAGCACTCGCAGCAAAAAATGACTTTGCTCTCTTGTATAACAAATAACTATTGTTTTACGACTATTCCGAAAAAATAAAAAAATGGTTGTTGGTGTTTTACAAATAACCCTACGTCTACGTATTTCAGAAACAAGTTAGCAAAGAATTACATTCAATGATTACCTCTCTCTCTACTCTCTCTCTCTTGTAGAGTGGTTTCATATTAAGACAGTAAATATTACTCAAGAACTTTAGGATAGATCTCCATTGTAGGTAAAGGCACATTTCTACGATTGCCTGGTGGGGGGGGTGGGAGGCCCACGTAAAGGTCTGGGCAGACAGACGAGCCTCTTAATACACTACATTTTGTTATGCTAATAAATTATTTGGCTAAGACGGATTGGCTCAATGCCTTCAATCGAAACTTTTTATTTTAGTAATTATACTAAAATAAAAGTTTCCAATGAAGGCATTGGGCCAATCCGTCTTAGCCATATACGAATATCGTTCTCATAAGAGAATAGATTATAGTTAGCCTGTTCTTTTTAGATCTGTAAGCTAGTAAACTATTTTTCCTCAGCATAAGGCATGCGTCGATTGTTTCTATGCAACTATGCGCAAAAGATGTGCTTCCCTGGTGCGCAGGGTGCGGGGAGCCCCAACAGCATCCTAGACACGATTGCGAGCAGACTTGACTGCTCGTATGTCAATCATTGCTGTGTCATAGCAAGTGGCATGGCAAAAACATAATCAATATTTTTTATAATAATTATACTAAACATAAATACTAACATAGTTTTTAAGAAACATTGTTACTAACAAAATGAGTTAATTCAATTACTTGAATAAATAAATGATTATTATCATTATTATTTAAGCCAAAGATATTAGATTTTTTTTTAAATAAACAGCAATAGCAGAAAAAGTAATTTGCCTGTAACTGAACCAAAGCTCTTTCTGAGTATAGGTTAATTAACCCGGCGTCATTGATGCAGGGTCAACATGACCCTGCATGTTTTGCATATGAAAAAATGCTTAGAAATATTTGCCACACACAACTGTCTGTCTCAGTAGCTGCAGCTAAGGATCACCCCTCCCCGCCTCGTACTTCACTTCATTCGTCCATCACCCGCGCAAGGAGCAAAACGTGTGTAAACCTGCGACAGGGTAATTATGACCCAGCTCAACGGTGACGTTGCTGTTTTGGTGCCATATACTTTTTTATATATTTTATATAAAGATTATGTTAGTGTTCGTAATCTTCTAATGATAGAGAGGTTAGGTAGTATAAATTTGATTTAAGTATCATTTTTGTTAGAAACGATATTGTTTTTTGTTGATAAAAGAAAATTAAGAAAAGAGTTACAGTTTTGTTGTATAATTAACAGTCTATAGGAAAAATTAAAAATAAAAATTATTTCACTCATTACCAATGTGTTTTATTGCTGCTACTGATTATAAATACAGTATTTATAATAAATATAAAATGTTTAAAATAAAAAATTATTTTATACTATGCCAAATTTTAACAATTGTAACCAGGGTCATAATGACCCCCCTCAACGTTAGTGTAACTTTTTTCCGCCACAATGACGCCGGGTTAATTACCTGGGGCCCAGTCGCACTAATTCTCAACGATAAAAACCAAAACTAAATCGTTACCGTTGTTACAATTTCGTTTATAGAAAAATACTCGCTTCAGTATTGTTATATTGTTGAAAGCTATGCCTAGGTAGCCTAGGATGCCAAACTTGGACAATTTAAATGAGAATTCTAGCTTATACCTACAATCTAAATGACAACGTAACGATTTTGGTTAAAGAATTAGTTTTCCCATCATTCTAATAACTTGTCACGTTTATTCCGAGAGTCCTTCGTCTGCATCGGCTCTTCAAACTTATGTTAATCGCAGGCAAGTTGAAGGAAGTTGCTGGAACTCGGAATCTTATCCTTGTCAAATTCCGCACAATTTAAAACTTGTTACTAATATTCGAGACGAGCTAAGTTTTATATTATAATAGGTGTAGGATGGAAGATTTTTCAAAACGAAACTGTAAACGTGAATTTGGAATTTAGTTCGTTAGTGAATTTAGACAAAACTTAGGCTCCAGCGAACAGTTAGCTTCCCATATAAACGTAACTAGCGGCCGCCCGCGGTTTCAACCGCGTGGTTCCGTTCCCGTGGGAATATTGGGATAAAAAGTATTCTATGTTTAATTTTTAATCTAGGCTATCTACTATCTGTGTGCCAAATTTCAACTAAATCCATTCAGTAGTTTTTGCGTAATTGAGGAACAAACTTCCAAACCCACAAACTTTCACATTTATAATATTAGTAGGATACCAAAATGATTTGCAATTTGAGCATAATTAACTCTCCTTGTGTTATCTAGGTTTCTATTAAAATAAAAAACTGGTCGAGAGCGAGTCGGACTCGCGCACCGAGGGTTCCGTACAATCATAAATATATTTGGATATGTTACTTTAGTACAGTCTTTAAAAAAGTAGGATAAACGACAGACAGGTGGAAAGGCGGACGAACGGCGAACAGGCGGACAGTTAATTTACAAATCTTAACCACAGCTGCTTATGGTGACTGAAAAACACATTGCAAACTGTTTATATTACTAAGTAGGAACTTATTCTTCGTTTATTTGTACGACAAATGGTAGTTAATTAGAACCAGCCACCAATTGTTATTGTAGTATTAGGTTGCGCCATCTCTTGACCGATAGTGGAACTATTTTTTTTCTTAGGTCAGCATGACTGCGCCATCTGTTGACTGGTAGTGAAACTAAAGAATTTTTGTTTGTTTTTTGAATTTCTAAAAAAGTGTGTTATATTGAGGCATCGTTTTATTTTTCCTGTAATCTTTACATAAACTACTATCGCATAGAATTATTTCAGATTTTTCTCTTTGCAAACTTCGGAGATAACGGGGGGAACGGTTTTTTTTTTTAATTTTTCATCATAAGTCGGAAACTATGCGGCCTAAGAAAAAAGAAAAAGAAAATGTTTTAAAATGTGCAAACAGCGCTCTTTCATATGATACCCCACATGCCCTAGTCACCTCACTTAAAATTTTTAAGACCCCTTTTCAGCCCCTGTTGTAAAAAAAATATATTTTTTTTATTTCTTTCTTATTTGCAAAATAGTTGGGCAAATGTCATCTTAAACTATTCCAAATTTCAAGTTGATACCATCAGTAGTTCTCGAGATATCCAGCTGTGACAGACAGACATACAGACAGACTGAGTCACACCATAAGGGTTCCTTTTTTACCATTTTGGTACGGAACCCTAAAAAATCGAAGATACCAAACCAAAAAAAATTATTGCGATTTAGAGTTTTTTATTAAAAAAAATATTGGCATTTATTAATATTTGGCTTAGTATTTTTTTTGTAATAGAATCCTAGACAAATACTGTCTTAATCCGAATAACATCACAAGAAGAGTTAATTATGCTCAAATTGCAAATCATTTTGGTATTACGTTTGTATGGGAAGCTCACGGTTCGCCACAAAACAAAACAGTCAAAAGCTAATCGCTTTGATCACATAAAACGATAACTTATTTAGAGATTTTTGATTTAAGGGCGTACAAATTGTAGTATTAATGAAAATTAAGTAAAAAATCTGTAACAATTACGAAATATTTAAAGAAGAATGAGTAAAATTGAAGCAGAGTTTATTCGACTGAATTGTCTCGCAAAAACAACTCGGAACTTATATTTAACTCGGTCCACTAACGTGTTACACCCGTTGCCCAGCTCACCGATAGCTCCACTTAACCGATAAACAATAACACACTAGTTTTATTCCGCGCCAATACAACATATTTTTACGGTCACCGAATCGAAAACAATCATAGACGCGCCAACGGAGACCGACGAACATTCGATTCTATTCGATTCGATCAGCGATGCCTATTGAAAGTTTTCCACCGGAAAAATACAAAGCCCCGCCGAAGCACGACGGTTCCGTGAATATCGGATCAGAAAACGATTCTCGATTTTTATCTGATGTGTTTTACGGTTTTACCGCTATTTGAATGTTCTACTATTTTTTATCACAATACAAACCACAAATATCAAGCCATGTCATCTATACTACTAGGTTAAATATCGTTAAATTTTCATAATCCAATTAAAGATTTTGATAACGTTGGCGAACTATTGATCAGTTGATTAAAATCGATAGAAAAATAACCGTTCACAAAAACGCAAATGAAGTCACGGGCGGCCGCTTGTTAAATAATAAGGCCCTCCGCATATGGACCGTAAGCGTAGTCGTCTCGTAAGCGTATCGTATAGACGCTACGAGTACAATAGGAGTAGAGACTGCAGGGAATGTTAACGTTATTTTTGAATATAACGTTATTTCTTACTTTTTTTACCGTTAATTTTAACATTAACGTTATGTCAATAAATAACGTTAATTTTAACGTTAATTTCAGAAATAACGTTAAATTTAACGTTATTTACTGAAATAACGTTAATTTTAACGTTATTTCTTCCTTTTTTTACCGTTACTTTAAACGTTACTTACGTTACTTTTTACGTTAATTTGTTACCGATAATTTTACCGGTCCTAAATTTAACGCTATATTTATCGTTAATTTTATCGCTAAAATATTTTTAACGTTATTTTTACCGGTAAATTTACCGATAAAATGTTTTAACGGTATTTTTAACGTTATTTTTTTTTAAAGGTATTTCAATCCCTGGCAGAGAGAGACGGAAATTCATCACCAAAGATATAGAAAGTATTTTCTACACTTGCTTTTTTACGCCAGTACGCTACGGCGACTATCGTATTGACAATGAAATCCCATACGATACGCTTACGCTAAGTCGTCGTGTGCGGACTTCTTTGAACATGTACGTGCTCGTAATTGCTCCCGTACGACGCGCGTATTACGATACAAATCCACAAAAAGCTAGTTCGTCCAAAATCAAATTTCCTTTGATACGAGCAAAGTGTTAAATTAATTTTCCAATGTTTATTCGCAGCGCTTTTATTAATGCTGAAAGCACAGCACAAAGCGTTGCTTAAATATTTATAAAATATAAAACCGGCCAAGTGCGAGTCGGACTCGCGCACGAAGGGTTCCGTACCAAAAAACGGCAAAAAAAAATACGTTTCTTGTATGGGAGCCCCCCTTAAATATTAATTTTATTCTGTTTTTAGTATTTTTTGTTATAGCGGCAACAGAAATACATCATCTGTGAAAATTTCAACTGTCTACCGGATGTTGTTTTTAATATCGAGCAAAAAACAGCAAAAAAATCACGTTTGTTGTATGGGAGCACCCCTTAAATAATAATTTTATTATGTTTTTAGTATTTGTTGTTATAGCGGCTTCAAAAATACATCATCTGTGAAAATTTCAACTTTCTAGCTATCACGGTTCATGAGATACAGCCTGGTGATAGACAGACAGACGGACAGCGAAGTCTTAGTAATAGGGTCCCGTTTTTACCCTTTGGGTACGGAACCCTAAAAAATAGTCATCATGCCAAACTTACTGACTTTCAGATTCATGCATTAAAATAAATGTTGTTTGTGTTTATGTAAACGTTATGTAGTTTTTCTAAATAAGTTGCTTTGATAACTTTTATAATTAAAAAATACATTGATTTTTAGAAGGAAGATTGACAAAAAAACTTAAAAAAGTAAAAGTAAATTAAAAACAAAATACCATTTTTTCAAATACTTTGCACTTTTAACAAAACTTTAAAACAAGAAAACCTCGAGCCTAGTGAACCTACGATGAACCTAAACTAAATCTTGGATAGCCAATTTTGATCATTTTTCGAATTTTGCTTCACAAGACCCCTCAAAAGTTGCGTAATGCAATGTAGGTTCTAGGAAAAATAATAAAGAAATAGTAGATAGCAATCGAATTTTGTAAAAAATACAAAATTCAATTTTTCGAATCGTTTCGTTTTGATAAAATTTCTGTTTTAAAGTGATAAGCTTATTTTTTTTAATAATTTTCCTAGAATCTACGTCGCATTACGCAACTTTTAAGGTGACGGTGAGGTACATGAAATAGAGATATTTTATAAAAATTCGGACGCTAGTAGAGTGCTCAAAGTGATAATCTTAATTTTTTTATATTATTTTTCCTATAACCTTCGTCGTATTACGCAACTTTTGAGGGGTCTTGTGAAGCAAAATTCGAAAAATGATTAAAATCGGCCCACCCTATTGGATAGGTCAGGAACCATTGGACACATTTCCTGACATCAACATCCAATTACTAACAGCTCACGATCTCAGATCATTATAATTTAAATTACTCAGTCGGCAACTCTCGGCGCTCAGATTTAAAATCTATTCGTTACAAAACTACGCCATTTGCATAAGCCTTTATGCTAAGCGACACAAAATGGCCGTCCAAGTTATGTTAAGCTCGATTTGAATGCAGGAACTTTAAAATGGCGTTCGTCGTTTGAACTTCACAACAAATTTTGATTGGCTACCCAGATAACTGCTGTCTGTCGTAATAATGTTGAAATACTGTTATGTTGGAAATTGCAGTCGGTTTTGTAAAAGTCGCAGAATGACTTGAATGTAGTGTAGTATGTACCCAACTAGGTGAAAAATGTTCTGTAAAAAATTGTTTATAAAAACAAAAAACCGACTTCAAAAAACCTACCTCTAAAAAGCAAGAAATAATATTCGTAATAATAAAAACACGTCTATTGAAGTCGGGTGGGGCTGGAGTACAAATTCCTTTTTTTTTATTCTAAAAGCCCCACCCGACTTCAATAGACGTGTTTTTATTATTACGAATATTATTTCTTGCTTTTTAGAGGTAGGTTTTTTGAAGTCAGTTTTTTGTTTTTATAAACAATTTTTTATTTTTTTTATTTTTTTTATTTTTAGTATAGGTACCTTTTGTTTTAGGTAGTGTAAGTAAGTATATTATTTAGGTAGAAAAATCGGCTCAGCCAAACGTGAGTTAATTTAATCGCGGAGAAACGTACATACATGCGGGTCAAACTGAGAACCTCCTTTTTTTTAAGTCGGTTAAAGAACTACACTTAAGATATCCCTTTTCCAACAAAAAATAATTATCTTATTCAGTTCATAAACAAAGAAGTTATACGACTAATCATCGAGGTAGTTCACACAAAATCATACTACTTTCGTGCTTTTTTCAAGATTACTTGATAAATACTGAACCGATTTCAAAATTTAAAAAAATGGGACCAACTTGGGAGTTTACCTAATGTAATAACGTTTGAATCATTTCAATCGGTTCAGCCGTCTTCGAGTAATCGGTGTACATTAAAAAACAAAAAAAAAACGGGTCGAATTGAGTACCTCCCTCCTTTTGAAGTCGGTAAAAAGCTGAAAAATGTCTAAAAATGTTAAATAAAGTTATAGTGTATAATGTCACAGTACATTTATATTAGTTTGTAAAGTATGGGTATATTATAATTTGATTTGATATATCAAATAGTACTTTGAGAAACTCTTATTTAATTTTAATTGATAACAAAAAAGAAAATAGTAATGCTAATTAGTAAAAAAGTGAATTGTCATGAAAGAACATTCGGCGCATTTTATAAAATGCAAAGACTTTTGAAATAATAGTTATTTGTTATACTAGAGACAAAAGTCAATTTGTGCCGTGATTAGATTCTAGACTACTTTGCTAGTTCGTGATTTAAAGGCACGAGACACAACAAAAAGGTGTCGTGCTAAACATAAAACTTTTTTTTACCTTTACCAGTGTTGCCGCCGCGATCAAATCGTCATAGTTTTACTTCCTTCCTATTCCTACCCGCCAATATCCTAACAAAAGGCACATCGCTTCGCTCGCCGGCCGAACGCGGGCCGATGCATTTCAAGTGCAAGGACAGTCTATTGCGAACTACTGTGACGTCAACACGCTATAATTTGTTACCCCGCGCAACTCATTTAACCGTAGCCCATAAGTTTCAGTGTTACGTGTATTAGTAAATACGTGACGAAAGGACGGTGTAAATCGACGTGTTTGTGGACTTTGTGGCCGTTCACATCCCATCACGCAGGTCGTGCGTGCTGCGCAGGCGACGACGCAAGCTTGCCATTTCAAGTGTTACGAGCTGCTGCTAAACCAAGTAAGTGCCTTTTCCTTGACCCGCCACCGTCCACGTCTGTAACCTACCGCAATCCCGCTTCCCGCCAATTCTTTACACCCGCATTCCATTTGCATTCCATACCGCATTTTTGACGATTGAATGTCTTTACCGCGATTATTTCTAAATTTGATTTTCGACATTAATATGTACGAAACATCTGGTCCTATTCGAGTCGTATGTTTAGTTTGAACCATTAAATACCTACCGCATTTAGACCATTTAGTCTAGTTTTGTAACCACACAGGTATTTCCGCACGCCCTCTAAAGGTCACCTTGGTACTTTGGGGTCCCTTTCATATATTTTAATATCTGCATTTAGTACATTTTACCAATCTGGGTTATTCCGCAACAGTAATTAAGCACTAATTTCACTACTTATTTTCAGAACCTTTGTTCATAATTAATTCGATCGTTCACAAATTTATATAAGGGTCATCGCACACTAGCGAATTAAAATAATTATTTTTATTTTCGATTAAGTTTTATACTTAATTAATTTTGTTTAAATTTACGCAGCCTTTTATATACTTTTGTGTGAACAATTAATAGTGTTTATATACTTCAATAACTAACCTATATATTTTCTATATACTTTATTTTATATATTATATTTTGTGATTATCAATCATGCCACAGGACGAAAAGTCTGCCGGACCTACCGGTAAAGATGCCAGTGATGTTGAAGACACAAAAATAATTTTAATAAGAGCGAAGCGTGATGCACTTTATCAACGTATGCAATCAATATACGACCAAGCGAAGATAGCTCACCTTTCAGATGAGAGACGCCAATCTTTTATTACGTCATGTGTTACTATCGATAGTATACGATCAACATTTCATGATATTATTGATGAATATAATGAGCAGTTACTTAAGCGTAATCCGACCGCTAGGCCTAACTTTCAAGCTTATAATGCTTTTGAAGACATTTATTGTAACGTGAAACAAGTTTTATCGCAAGTGTCACCTACTTGTCCATCTTCTAAATTAAATAAGGCTTCCGTCAAACTACCGCCTATTGAATTATTAACTTTTGACGGTGATATTCAAAACTGGCCATTATTTTATGCCAGCTTTAAAGAGACTGTTCACGACAATCCATCGCTATCGAATGCTGATAAATTATATTATCTAATGGGTAAACTTTCGCCTAAGGTACAATCACTTTTTTCTGGTACTTTGCCTAGTGCTCAAAACTATGAAATAATTTTCAAAGCATTACTAGACAGATACCAAAATAACGACGTTTTAGGTTCGAATTATTTAGAACAAATATTAAATTTGAAACTTTCTAATTCATCTGCCGCTTATCAGTTATTTATGGATAAATTTGTAACCGCAGTCAATTCTTTAAAAAACTTAGGCATTGATAATTTGACAGATTTTATTTTGATGCACATCGCCGTACGTAAGTTCGATACGAATACGATTCGAGCTTATGAAACGTACGCTCATGATTCGAAACTGCCTAAATTCGAAAGCTTTATAGAATTTATTAAAATGCAGTGCCGCATCTGTCAAACTACTAATGCTGTGTCACCCGCAAATATTAATACTAATTCTTACTCTAAAATAAATAGAACCCGCGTTGCTCCTAATCCGCAAACTTACGTATCGTCTGAAAATAAAAAATGCCCGTTGTGTAATAATAACACACATGATCATATGTTTAAATGTCACGTTTTCGCAAAAATAACACCGCAGGATAGATTTAAGTTCATAAAAGAAAACGGTGCGTGTGTCAACTGCCTTAGCACGAAACATAGATCGAAGGCTTGTACTTCTAAGGTTTCGTGTCGTGCTTGCCAGCAGCGCCATCACACTCTTTTACATTTCGAAACGCATACACCCGTGAATGATGCGCCTAGTGGTAACGTCAGCGCTCCTTCTTCATCGCCACCGCAGCAGCCGCAGCTGAATAATTCGCAACTCGCTCCTTCCGTTTCGGCGCCACTTCCGAGTGGAAATTTAGCTTTATGCTCTTTGAGTGACAGGACGGTTTTATTGGCGACTGCTCAGGTTGTTGTCTATGACACCAAAGGCTCACCGCATCTTGTACGTTGCTTACTAGATAGTGCTTCTCAAAGCAACTTCATTACATATGAATGTTGCATGCGTCTCGGCTTACTAAATAAACTACAACGTACCTCAACTGTTATTAGGGGTATAGGTGGTTCTCTTAAAACCTCTCAGGGTTCCGTAGACTTAGTTTTTCACTCACGTTTTAATTTAAATATTAATTATAATATTTCATCGCTTATTGTCGATCATATCACAGATACGCTTCCTTCCGCTCCCGTCGACGTATCCGCTTTCTCTCACCTTCGTTCATTACCTCTCGCTGATGGTAATTTTGCCTCTCCAGGTCCTGTTGACCTTTTGATAGGTAGTTCATTGTTCCCACACCTGCTGATGCCAGGCATCGTTCATAGCCGCTTCAGCAATATACCGCCCGCTATTCAAACCGTTCTAGGTTATGTGATTATGGGTTCCGTACCTACGTCACAAGTAGTTTGTAATTATTCAACCACGTGTTGTACCGTAGTTGATGAGTCGGTAGACTCGATTCTCAAGAAATTTTGGGAACTTGAGGAGATTTCCGCGCCGCCCGCTCAAAGTCTTGATGACCTTGAGTGCGAAGAATATTTTACTGCCACCACGTCTCGAGACGAGAGTGGAAGGTACATAGTCGCTTTACCTTTTCGTGAGGACGTGTTCACCTTGGGTGACTCATACGCCGCCGCACACAGGCGATTTTTATGCCTAGAAAAGAAGTTAGAGGCATGCCTCAAGACTCGCACCGCTTACAATAATGTTGTACGCGAGTATTTAGATAAGGGATATCTCAGCCCAGTTGAGGCTCGCGATGATGAATCTCGTCGCCCCGCATACTACATCCCGCATCATGGTGTGGTTCGCGAAGACAAAAGTAGTACCCGACTTCGAGTAGTCTTAGACGCGAGTTGCAATACTACTTCCGGTCGCTCTCTAAACGATATTCTACATTCTGGCGAGAATCTTCAAGGCGATTTATTCTCAATATTAATTAATTTCCGCTTATTTGAAATTTGCTTTTCCGCTGATTGTCGCCAAATGTTTCTTCAAATTGGGATTAGGGAACCTGATCGCAGATTCCAGAGAATTTTATTTAGATTTAATCCTTCTGATCCGCTTACTATATATCAGTTTAACCGTGTTTGCTTTGGGCTCAAGTCCAGCCCTTTTCACGCTCTTCGCGTTGTCCGCCAGTTAGTTATCGATGAAGGAAACAAATATCCCGCCGCTTCCGCTGCTGTTTCAGCAGGCTTGTACATGGATGACATAGTCCTGTCATCAATGTCTACCCTCCAGGCTATAGATCTCAGTTGCGAGCTTATTGCGCTCTTCAAACGAGCACAGTTGGATCTCGTAAAATGGACAAGTAACTCAGATGAAGTCCTCTCGCACATACCTGAGTCTCACCGAGATTCCAATGACAAGCTCTTTGACGATGCCACACCGCACAAGATCCTAGGCCTATTTTGGGATAGGTCTAGAGATTCCTTTAGGTTCAAGGCAGTCGCTCCTGATGAAACGTGTACAAAGCGTACTATTCTTTCCGCTGTAGCCCGACTGTGGGACTTGCTAGGGTTCGTGGCGCCTGTCCTCTTACACGCCAAGCTCCTAATCAAGGAGTTATGGTTGTTGAAGTGCGATTGGGATGCCCAACCACCACCTCATATTGTCACCGCTTGGAAGCAGTTCTGCTTAGAGCTGCCTTCTCTTAATGATTTGTGCATTCCACGACATCTTGGTCTTTTTAAGGACTGTCAATTGAATATTTTAGGCTTCGCTGACGCCAGCGAGCGCGCATATGGAGCTGTCGTCTACTTTCAAATCTGCGTCGATGGTCGTTATTCTATACAGCTGGTTTGTGCTAAATCGAAGGTCTCGCCGGTGAAGGTTTTATCCGTCGCGAGGCTGGAGTTGTGTGCGGCCGTTTTGCTGTCTAAACTCATCCGCAAGGTTGTAGACACCGTTTCCCAGCGCTATCCTGTAAATAAAGTATACGCGTTCAGCGATTCGAAAGTCGTTTTATGTTGGGTGCACTCATCCCCTCACCGCTGGCAGACGTTTGTCGCCAACCGCGTCGTTAAAATTGTAGAAAACGTTCCTGCAAGTTGTTTTCATCATGTAGCAGGCTCTGAAAATCCCGCAGACTGTTTATCTCGGGGCTTAACCCCAAGTAAAATAATAAATCACCCGCTTTGGTTTAATGGACCTCCATGGGCTACAAGTGACCCATCCGGATGGCAACTAAATGATGACTGCGAGCAGTCAAACGACGATGCACCGGAACGACGCACTAACGTTCACGTGGTCGTCTCTAAGGACAATGATTCTCCGCTTTACTCGCTTATGCACCGCTTTTCATCATTGTCTAAGCTATTACGTTCAGTTGTTTATGTGTTTAAATTCATCAAGAAATTACCGCAAGGCAGCTCCATATCAAGTTCGGATTTAGAGTTTGCTGAAGTTAATATCATCCGTGCTGTACAACAAGTACATTTCTCAAGCGAGCTTGCTAGTTTGCAGACTGACAAGCCTTGCTTGCCTGCTTTCAATAAGCTAAGACCATTCTTAGATAAAGACGGCCTTATCCGCGTTGGTGGACGTCTTTCTAACTCTGCCGAAGATTACACGTGCAAACATCCAGTGATCTTGCCGCGTCGTGATCATTTTGTTGACATTTTGGTCGATTTTTATCATAAAAGGCATTTACATGCAGGCCCAGAACTTCTCATGGCTTTGCTCCGCCAAAAGTTTTGGATCCTTTCTGCTCGTGGCTTGATTCGATACCGCATAAATAAATGTAACACTTGCTTTAGAGCAAAACCACGTCCTCAGTTTCCTCTCATGGCTGATTTGCCCAGCCACCGCGTCAACCAAGCTGATAAGCCCTTCCAAATGACGGGATGCGATTATGCTGGCCCTCTGCAGTACACTCCTGTGCGTGGTCGTGGAGTTAAAAGCCGCAAGGCCTGGCTTTGCATCTTCACATGCATGACAACTCGCGCCACTCATATCGAGGTCGCAACTGACTTAAGTACAGTCAGTTTTCTGGCTGCGCTAAAGCGTTTCTTGTCGCGTCGCGGTCCAGTGAAGTGCATGTACACGGACAATGGCACTTGCTTCGTGGGAGCCAGTTCATACCTTCGTGACCTCTATAAATTCTTAGATGAATTGCGCCCACATTTGGAAGTCGAACTTTCTGAAAACCGCATAGACTGGAAATTTATTCCACCCGCGTCCCCACACTTCGGTGGTTGTTGGGAAAGCATCGTAAAAATTGTAAAAACGCATTTATTTAAAGTCATAGGTGAGCAGATACTTTCCTATGAAGAGCTTATAACAGTGCTCGCGCAAATCGAAGCACTAGTAAACTCGCGCCCGCTTACTGCAATGAGCAGTGACCCCGCAGAGCCGTCCGCTTTAACGCCGGCTCATTTTCTGAACACAGTTCCTTTGTCCTCCATACCGGCAGCCGAGGCGCAGCCCCGCGACCTTCATCAGCGTCACTCGCTGCTAGATAGTATCGTCCAGTCGTTCTGGCGTCGATGGCGCTCTGAATATTTACACAAGCTGCAATCGCGCGCCAAATGGAACACGCCGACCGCTTCCATAGCTGTAGGCACGGTAGTAGTGATCGTTACAGAAAACGCACCGCCTTTTTCGTGGCCTTTAGCTATAGTAGAGAAGGTTCATCCTTCCAAGGATGGAACAACTAGGGTTGTGACTGTTAAAACTTCCAAGGGGAGTTACCTTCGCCCAGTTGTTCGTTTATGTCCGATACCAAATCAATAATAATTGTCAGCCGCATACGCTTTAGTTTAGTTAGTTACATAAGTGCATTACTCTCCGCTTAGTTTAATAGAGTATATACCTTAAAAATAGGTTTAATCCCGCATTTTTTCGCATACCATTATATATTTATGTATGCAGTATTTTGTTTCCCTTGTGCTTATTACTACTTTTTTTAAAGGTGACCCTTTAAGGGCGGGGGGAATGTTGCCGCCGCGATCAAATCGTCATAGTTTTACTTCCTTCCTATTCCTACCCGCCAATATCCTAACAAAAGGCACATCGCTTCGCTCGCCGGCCGAACGCGGGCCGATGCATTTCAAGTGCAAGGACAGTCTATTGCGAACTACTGTGACGTCAACACGCTATAATTTGTTACCCCGCGCAACTCATTTAACCGCATCCGCGTAGCCCATAAGTTTCAGTGTTACGTGTATTAGTAAATACGTGACGAAAGGACGGTGTAAATCGACGTGTTTGTGGACTTTGTGGCCGTTCACATCCCATCACGCAGGTCGTGCGTGCTGCGCAGGCGACGACGCAAGCTTGCCATTTCAAGTGTTACGAGCTGCTGCTAAACCAAGTAAGTGCCTTTTCCTTGACCCGCCACCGTCCACGTCTGTAACCTACCGCAATCCCGCTTCCCGCCAATTCTTTACACCCGCATTCCATTTGCATTCCATACCGCATTTTTGACGATTGAATGTCTTTACCGCGATTATTTCTAAATTTGATTTTCGACATTAATATGTACGAAACAACCAGCGAGAAAAGTATTATAGGTAAGAATAGTTACCTACTTTCACGTGATTTCCTGGTAAAAAAGCTAAATTCAGCATTAGCAACTTGTTCTCACAACTCTTTTGGTATTAGACAACTAATCTTCATCGCTGGACGCACTCATTTTTTGCGAAATTCACAAAAATAGTTTGATCAAACATATGCTGAAAAAAATTTATTCATATAAAGTGGATTCCCGTCATTTTGTTTTAAATTTCGTACGTTTATGTTTTTTTTTTTGCCAAAATATTTTCTCTACCGCACTTTTCCTGTGAAAAAAATATCTTATAGGAAGATAAATCAAAAGTTTTGCAAACATTGTCCTTGATATGCTCTTCGCTATAAATCTTACATTCAATACATCGTCACATACAAACAACACTGATTCACAATCCAACAAAGAATTATTAGTAGCTTTATTTCCTGGGTCATAAAGTTGTTTTTGCCCCACTTTGTTTCCCATAGGGGAGGTTTTATGGCTGTTCGATGGAGTGCGGGCACTAACTAGTTTACGTTGGCTGTTAGCAAGCAATTTGTGTTTGATAACATAAGTGAGCAGGAGTTGCTTGTGTAATAGGTTTATGATATTTTTAAATAGTCGTAAAGCTTCAAATCTATACTCACCTATTCAAAGGATACAACTATGGTCAAAATTTTTCTGTTTTAAGTTTCGCAGAAGCTGATTAAAATTTTAAGAAATAATTAGTTTTATATTTTATTTTTTATTTTTATTATTTTTTATTTATTTATTACATTTATTACATTATTTGTAGTTCATTAAAGCTAGATATATGTAGTGTTAAACTGTATTTCTAAAAATACTGCGCACAGCATTCACAAAAGTACAATTTACAATTTACAGATACCCGCTTTTAAATATACGGGATTGGTACAGATCCACTATTTTTTTTTATTAAAATTCAAAAACTTAAACTTATCAAAGAATTTAACAAATTAAAATTTTATACTAAACAGAAAGATAAACCAAGTTAAATTAAAGTAAATTACAAATTAAGGCAAATAACGCCGATACAACCAGCCAAAGACCAAGTAAGATTGACAAAATATTAAAGAGATTACAGCTCAAAACAGCTTCCAAGATTTTTTTTAAAAGAATACAAGCTTTGGGAGAAAACATCTACATATTTCACATTATCATTATATGCCCTACACATACGAAACAAAGGATCATGATGTGTAACATTATTGTTGCAGCTGGGTACAGAAAACAGTTTAAATTTTCTTTTACTTCCACTAGTTTTAAATGATAGACGGCTCAACAAATCCGCAACATCCCACTGAGAGTTAACAATTTTATAAAGCACTGATAAATCCTGGACGGAACGTCTCGACTGTAGTGTACTGAGACTTGTTTTCTGATATGACCATGCAACTGTAGATAAATACATTCTCAATTAAGATGTAAATAAAGCTAGTGTGGTGTTAATCTCAAAAAATATTGTCTAAAATATTCTCCTATGTAAAACAAGGTGGTACCTTATCATACGGACACTCACTTGGACCGACATCGTGCTTATGAACCATGAGCATTAAAGAGTGGTATATGATAGAATCTAACATTTTTTTATTATTTCAATAAAAAATGTTAGATTCTATCAAATAATAAATAGTGTAAATAATATGTTGTATTATGCACATAATGATTCCTTGTGTTACGCACATAATGATTCCTCTGGCGTGCAAGGATCGTACAGATGTTTGAGTCTAACGGAGCAGAAGGCAAGTGTCGTCAGTCAATATGTATCGAATCGACAAGGGTCTCTGTCTGTAAGACAAACGACCATTAGCGCATCAAGTGGCGTACATAGCAGTCGCAGAGTGGAGGACCGACGAGCTGAATGACTTGCGAAACGGACAGAACAACAAAAATAATGAACAATACCCAATACCCTATCGTGGAGCTATCCACTACCAAGTTAACCATAACACAATCTAGCAAGCCTCATGTATTATGCCATGCATCGTGGTGTTTAAAAAAACCGGCCAAGTGCGAGTCGGACTCACGCACGAAGGGTTCCGTACCAAAAAACAGCAAAAAAACACGTTTGTTGTATGGGAGCCCCCTTAAATTTTAATTTTATTCTGTTTTTAGTATTTGTTGTTATAGCGGCAACAGAAACACATAATCTGTGAAAATTTCAACTGTCTAGCTATCACGGTTCATGAGATACAGCCTGGTGACAGACAGACAGACGGACAGCGGAGTCTTAGTAATAGGGTCCCGTTTTTACGTTTTGGGTACGGAACCCTAAAAACGACGATATTTGTTTGGTAATTATTTTAGTCGGAAAAAAATGTCAATAAGGTACTAAGCCCAAACAGGGCCAGCCCTCCTGAGTCACTTCCCTTTCATTTGTTTTCGTGGAAACCACTCGGCCGTCTGTGAGAGCCCTTTCTCGCGCTCATTGATTTTTCCAGTCCAAAAGAATTACTTTTCTATTGCCGTTTCCATTTCCTAAGTGACTATCGATGTTACTTTACGGAAAAGAACAACTTTTTTTTGGCATAATTCGAAAAAACTTTGATATTGTTAACGAATGAGTCATGTTAGAATTTCGTTTCTCCACCCAACAATATATTTTTCAATTGTTTTCGATGTGATTACGTTTTAGTAAGAAAGCAACGATGTAACACAAATAGAAACCAGTATCGAAACCATAGACATAGAAAAATTTTCGCTGCGCTCAAGAAGACCAACAAAGCGTAGAAAAGAGAAGTTAACATCATACGGACACGGTCTATATAAAAAAGAGACAAAGGATCAAGTGACATGTGCCAACATTTTGTACAGTAAGAGCCCCTAGCGTCCCGCCTAGCAAATGAGCAATCACAGTTTGTTTAAAATATTTGTTAATCTTAATTAGAATTTAAAATAAAGGTATCGTGAAGCCATGGTGTCTTGTGCTCTAAGTAATTGTGATGTTACAAAAAGAAATAATCCAAGTAATCACACTTTTCACAGGTAAATAAGATATTGCCACACATTTCTCTAAAACCAAATTTCTCTACATTTATTCGTTTATCGACGAAGAAAACAGTATGGAACATAGTTTATTAATTTCCATTGCCATATATAGTCATATTTTATGAATCTAAGTCATATTTTACGTATCTCATATGAAATGTATGCATTCGTTTTCGGATCACCAAAGTCAAAGTCAAAGTCAAAGTCAAAGTCAAAGTCAAAGTCAAAATTAGCTTTATTCAAATAAACTTAATTATTAAGTACTTTTGAATCGTCTATATTTTCCTACCACCCGTTCAAGACTTTTTTAACTGACAAGAAGAACGGGCGCAAGAAACTTATCAGCTTTAATAGCAATAAGTAACGATATTTACAAACTTAAATATATCGTTACCAGATAATTACAACAGGGTGACAGGATTATTGGCAACAAACATAGACTTATTATATTACTATCATTGGCAACAAAGTACTTACAGTAGTTATGTGTTACATCATTTCCACGCATTTTGATCTTTAAGATAATCGTCTACTTTATAATAACCTTTACCCATGAGCGTTTTTTTAACATGGTTTTTAAATTCATGCAAAGGAAGATCAATTACTTGTTGTGGAACTTTATTAATAAAGGCTATGCCTTTCCCCCTAAATGAACCTCTAGTTTTTGCAAGCCTAAATCTTGGAACGGCAAGTTTATCTTTATTTCTTGTATTAAACTGGTGATTATTGCTGTTCTTAGCAAATGAATCATAGTGTTTTCTTACATAAACTAAATTTTCATATATGTATTGGCCTGCCAAAGTTAAAATATTTATTTCTTTAAACAGTTCTCTCAAGGTATCTCTCCGCCGAAGATTGTATATGCCGCGAACAGCTCTTTTTTGGAGTACAAAAATATCTTCAATACTGGCAGCTGAGCCCCACAATAGAAGTCCATAAGACATTACACTATGAAAATAACTAAAATATACTAACCTTGCCGTTTCAATATCAGTTAAAAGCCTTATTTTCTTAACAGCGAATGCCGCTGAACTAAGTCTACTTGACAAGGCCTCAATATGTGGATCCCATTGCAGTCGAGAATCTAGTGTGATACCTAGAAATTTTGTACTTTCAATAAACTCGACTTCATCGTCATTCAAATTAATATTTAATTCTGTCTGCTCAACATTAGGCAATGAAAATTTTACACATTTAGTTTTTTTGGGGTTAAGTGCTAAATTATTACTATTAAACCAGTATGAAACTTTAGAGAGGGCACTATTTACTTCGTCCGAACAGTTACTACCTCTGTTTACTTTGAAAACTAAAGAAGTATCATCCGCAAATAGTACTGTCTCACATAAATTATTTGCGTAGTTGGGAAGGTCATTTATATAAATTAGAAACAGCAATGGGCCCAATATTGATCCCTGCGGCACACCCATATTGATGGGGGCTCCAGTAGATTCAGTTTTATTTATCACTACTTTCTGAGTTCTATTGAACAAATACGATTTCATAAGGCTAACTGATTTATCAGAGACACCATAATGTTCTAGCTTCTTTAATAGTGTTTGGTGATCAACGCAATCGAATGCCTTAGAAAGGTCACAAAAAATGCCAATTACATCTTGCTTTTCTTCCCAAGCGTCAAGAATATGTTTGAAAAGTGCAATTCCAGCATCAGTAGTACTTTTACCCTTGGAAAATCCAAACTGATTTTTATGAAGTATATTATTGTATGTGAAGTAATCTAATAATTGGGAATATATAATTTTTTCAAATATTTTACTAAGTGCTGGTAGTATAGATATTGGCCTAAAGTTAGCTGGGTCACTTTTATCCCCAGATTTAAAAAGAGGAATCAATTTACTATTTTTCATTAGATCAGGAAAGTCCCCTTCGTCAATACATTTGTTAAAAATAAAAGCCAAGTAAGGGGCTAGTATATCAATTATTGATTTAATAATGCTTGTTGACATGCCCCAAAAATCTTCTGTTTTTTTAACATTAATTGTTTTAAAAGCTTTAATGATATCTGCACTATTTATATATTTAAAGGAAAAACTTTCATAGCACTTATCAACACTAGACTCCAGAAGGGAGACAGCGATGTTGGGACAAGCACTAAGAGTACTGGTAGTTTCTACAGGTATTCTAGCAAAGAAATCTTCAAAAACTTTAGCGACCTCATTGTCAGATTCAAAAGTTTGATCACCAGTTTTTAAACAGAAGGAATTTATATTGGATTTTGATTTGCCCGTTTCTTTGTTAATAATATTCCAAGTAGCCTTAATTTTATTGTCAGCTAATTTAATTTTATTTGCAAAGTACTTGGACTTTGCTAAGATACAAACTTCTCTGAATGTTTGTGAATACTTCTTGACAAATTCAATGAAGTTAGGATCACAAGAAGTAGCTTTCTCTGCATAAAGTTCGTATAATTTCCTTCTGCTCTTATATATACCGGGTGTGGCCCAGTCACTAAATTTCGTACTATCATTACATTTGATCACTTTTTGTTTAAAAGTTTCACTAAATTCAGTTTGAACTATGCTAAATAAATGATTATATAGGTTATTGGCTTCAAAATTTGGTTCTGGTAATGTTTCAATTTTACTTGTGACATTGGTTCTGAATTTTTCAATACAGTGTTTTTTTATTGGTCTACACATTATTTCCCGTTTAGGCGGAACATGATGGTGCTCAATAGAGGCTAATTGTCCACTGTGGTCGGATTTAATACAATTCAAAATTGATTTTTCAAGAACATTACAGTTACAGAAAATATTATCTAAGCAGGTTGCCGATGTGGGTGTGATTCGCGTTGGTTCATGAAAAGTATGTAGTAAATTAAATGATTTGAATAGGTTTATAAACCTACTCGTTAGCTTGGCTAATTTAGGATCTAAGATGTCGACGTTAAAATCTCCACAAATCGCGACTTTTTTATTCTTCCTACAAGTTATTTTTAAGACTTCCTCCATAGTGAACTCAAACTCAGAGTAATTCGCGGTGGGGGGTCTATATACACATACTATAATTATTTGATCAAGTTCCACACAAGACAACTTAATGGTTCGTTCAATTGAGAGGGATACTACATCTTTGGGCTCTTTACAATGTAAACTATTATGTAGAATAATAAGTGAACCCCCTCTTATAGCAGATTTCCTATTAAACGAGCTAGCAACTTTATAATTATCCAAACTTAAAATTAATTCGTGCTTTTTCAGCCAATGCTCTGTAACACATAACACATCAATATCTTCAGAATTTAAGAATAAGCTAATTTCTAAATCTTTGCGAGAAAAGCCTTGTATATTTTGATGGACAATTCTTAAATAGTTTGGCTTTCCTATTGTCGGTTTAGCGCTAGAGGACGCCTATTGTCTATTGTCTCAAATGGTAATTTAAATGTAATAAATTATTACTAAAATTATTTACAGAATTATTTGGAACGGATTCCAAAGTTGAATTACACATGTCAGACGTTAACTGCTCAATAGAAGCAGATGTTTGTCTAGCCAAATTATTGGCTAGTTGTTTAAAATAAAAAGATAGCGACAATGCTATTTGTCTCGTAAAAGAAGAAGGCAGATAATATTTATCTTTTGTCAAGTAAAAATTGTAAAATAATTTATTAATGTCAATTAAATGCAGCTGTTGGCTATTATAAAATGCCACTGTATTCAAAGATATATTCAAATTAAATCTTACATTATTTTCCACCTGTGACAGACTTTTGCAGTAGGGAAATGTAAACAATATCACTTTGCTAACATTCAGAGAACAGAGGGAATTACAATATGTCATCAATTGGTTTTTGTTGACATTACCCCTATTTCCAATTAAAATTATCAAGTTAGTGTTATCACTGAATGATTTTTTTACAATTATATTCATAATGTCATCTAAAGTGGACCCAGGCATACAATAATTAATAACATTTCCCCCTAATTGATTTTGTATCAATTGGCCTAAGTTCTTTCCAATTTCATCACAATACATAATGTATTGTGATGACATTGGTTTACTGCAATCATCTTTTATACATGAACTAATTTTGCTTGCGCTTAATATACTATTGGAAATATTAGAAACTTTAGGCTGACACACCGAGTAAGTAGTTGCACACTCTGGGACAGACTGAGTAGATGCATCTTTTGTTATTAAATCAACATTTCGGTTTAAACAGCTACAGTTCTGTTTTTTGCCGAGGGACTCAAACCGGTCTGTATTAAAATTACACATATCAATCATATCATTTGCAGCTAACTTTTGGTAAACTAACTGCTTACGAGAAAACTCGCTCAAGTTATTATACATTTCCCTAAGTGACAGTTCTAAATTGACAATTTTTTCACTTAACCGATTACTAACCATCTCACATTCCTTATTTTTATTACATGTAACCCTATTTATTACATTTAATTGCTCTAACAATGACTTGCGTTCTTTTCTCAACTGTGAATATTTACTATAATAGTTTTGCCTTTTTATCAACTTTTGAGTTTTCCTAATGTATCTATTTAACTTAATGTATTTTTTTATTTTTTTCCCGCTATTCAGTTGAAAGTTATTTCTACTCATAATTGATTTATCATCAAGGTTGTTATAAACCAAAATTGACTTATCATATATTGCAGAGTCACACTGCTGTAACTCACTGAACAGACTTTGAGAATGCTTTTCTTCTGTAATATTTTTATTTTCCTGTTCTAACTCTAAGATATTCTTTTGAGCAAGAGACAAACTGATTTCAAGATCCGTGATGCGACTCAATGCCTGCTCATGTGTGTCACTGCACTCTTTAAATGATTGAATAAAGTCTTGCATATGGTTGCACTTTTCAACAATTTCAGAGTACTTTATATGAAGCTCAGCAAGCTCATTCTTGAGTTCGGTGTTCCGATTAATGGTCTTGAGGATCTCGCATTCACTATCCTCTCTTTCTTGCAGAAGAGTATTGTTAAGCTCTTTAGTAGCTTTTAAGTCCTCCAAGGTGTGCTTGAGTTTGAGCTCCATATCATAGTAGAACCAAATAAGTAGGCCAACTCAAGCCTCGCGCGAGCGATAATAGCCTAAACAGGTAGGGCTGTCACTAATTTATTCAATCTATACAAAACATTTTTTTCCTTGTAGGGTAAACATCAGGGATCTATAATACAAAGTTTTTATAATATTTTTTTGTAAGTACATAGACCAGCGGGTCTGTCGGCTAAAATAATAGAGTTAATATTAACTGTAATTTGACATATGTACCTATGTGATACATTGCCACTTTCGTTATGACACCAATAAAAACTTACAAAAGAAAAGTAGCAATGTATCACATACATCTGTCAAATTACAGTTTACATTTACTTCATTGTTTTTAGCCGATAGCCCTGCTGGAACTAACTACAATGTTTTCATTAAGGCGCTGTAGGTAGTGAAACTAGCGCCGCCACTACATTTATTTTTATTACTCGTAAACCAAGTCAATATTTAAAAAAAGCTCATGTAATAATCTCTTAAATTGTCTCTAATATTTTTTGAATAACTCTTCAACAGTTTTCATTCTTTCTGTAAGTTTTAAAATCCATTTTAGCTCAAAGTGGCCACTTTTGGCAATTATGGATTTTAAAACTTACAGAATGAATGATAATTGTTGAAGAGTTATTCAAAAAATATTAGAGACAATTTAAGAGATTATTACATGAGCTTTTTTTAAATATTGACTTGGTTTACGAGTAATAAAAATAAATGTAGTGGCGGCGCTAGTTTCACTACCACCGCGCCTTAACGACGTTACGTATGTTAAGTGATTTGAAAACTTACGGTCGAAATAGGATTAATTAAAATGTTGCTTTACTAAATCATGTAGGTGTACCTACTTATTTATTCAAATAAAATGATTATGAAATTTTATTTTTTACACTATTAACTATTTTTTACTCTTTCATTTAACTACACTTATCGAAATTTTAATCTTATATTAAATATAATCTTATTTTAAATTCGGAAATTGGATATTGACTTACGGTATACTGTAGGTACACGTACAAATTATTACGAGAGGCACCGCAGCGGCGCGGAGCGTGCGTGTGAGCGCGGGCGGCAGCCACGACTGGCGCACCTTTATCACCTTTAAATTTTGTCAGTGTGTGCGTGCGACGACGCATACGTACGGGCGCGCTCACAAACAAACCGCGCTCGGTGCTATAATGAGTAAGATGACTTACTTATTTGATTCTACTATGTCCATATCCTTCGCATTTGCCTTACGGGTCAACATCTTGAATTGAAAATTCAAAGCCGCATTCACTGCAAATATACAATAAGAAGTTAGTATAATGTAAATAAAGCAAACTTTACACTGCTGTCTATATTAAAGAGTTACTAAAATCAGTTTAATTAAAAATTATAAGTTATAAAAAAAAAATGTAGGTAGTGCAATCAGGTGACTGATAGCAAGCAATTTGTTTTGTAAAGTAGGTACAGTTAACCAGATTTAACAGTATTTTTTTATTTGTGTTAGTTAACTAAGTACTTAATTTTTATTGATTACAACGTGAATAGGTATCACCATCAGTCTATCTTTGAATGAATAAAGTAAGGAATGATAATCTTTCACTAGTATTTTTATATGTACTACAACTACAAATTATAAAACTATTATGTCTATGAAGCAGACTCAGATGAAAAAAAATATTAATATTTAAAAAAATAGAAGATTTATCAACGTACACTCTGATCGATAAACTTAATTAATTTTTATAAAAAGAAAATCGAAGATTAAATAAACACAGATTACTAGTAGGTACTTGGCAAATAGGTATTTATTACAAGTTTTCAGAGTTATACCTATATTAAATAAATAAATACAAAGAAAAACAAATTAAGTTATTCAAAGTGAGGTCAGTATATTAAAATGTCTGTTTATTATTTAAAATGGATTTGATATGCAATTAACTATATTGACTATAAAAACAGGGTCATTACCTTTTTCTTTTAATGTGTGTCAGTCAGTTCAGTACCTATGAATTTAGTAAACAAATGTTGGTACCTAACTATACTTAAATGAAGTTAAAACTGAGTGACTGATTAGTCTAAAGTGAAAGTTATTTAGTACCAGATCAAATTTATAACTAAGTAATATTGCAAGAAAAGGAGCAGAATGGTTTCCCAAAATTATTGTTTAAAAGTGAAGTTGATCAGATGTGTTTATGTACAAATATAATGCTTGTGAGTGCAAAAGTATAGTGAATGTCTGTGACAATAGTAGCCACCATCAACTTTTACTTCCACTGTATGTCAAGTAAAGAGAGGTTATAACTGTGCCAGATCGTATTGTGTTGTGAAGTTACTCACTATTAGTGAGTTTTGTAGTAGTGGAGTGGTCAATGTATAAGTTTAAATTGGAAAACAATCCGCCTCTGTGGTTACTAGGTAGGTTTATGAAAATTCAATTCAGTCACAAAGTTTTAATTTGGTATTTCCCTAATAACCTATACCTTATAGGTACGTATTAATTACTAAAAATTAAGGAACAAATATACTCCCCCGGTTTAAAATGCAGCAGATCACAAATTTGTCCTTTCTTCTACAAAATTATCCGGCTTTTATATCTTCTCCAGTGACATTT
The DNA here is from genome assembly GCA_943789525.1 of Agriphila geniculea. Taxonomy (NCBI): domain Eukaryota; kingdom Metazoa; phylum Arthropoda; class Insecta; order Lepidoptera; family Crambidae; genus Agriphila; species Agriphila geniculea. The sequence continues at coordinate 45,866,727 of OX038869.1, forward strand.
GGTTGCCGCCGCGTCGTTACGAATTTGAAATCATATTTTTTCAAATTATACCACACTGATTATAAAGATAACACTTCTACTGGATATTTATAAAGTAAAGAACAATTTAAGCACAACTTATTAAAGAAATTCTAAGTTTAAACAATTTAATTGAATTATAAAATCAGCTGGTTTGTTTTGACAAGTGTATCGGTCGGGGTTGCCAGACCTAAAAAAGCTGTTTATTGACATTGTTGTTCTTTGACATTCTATTTCTATGATCGAAACGAAAGATTAAAAACGAGTTACTTCTTATAGTGTAGAGTACTGTAGAGTTTAACAGTATTAATATTTTCAATTCGTGATTTTCATACCCCTAAGTGCAAATTTCAAAATGCATAGTCCATCGCACTTAGTACAATGTCCAGCTATATGAAAGTTACGTGGCAGACAATTGCCACCGGCGCGTGTGCATTAGCGGCAATCACTGCGTCCCCAAGGTCGGGGGTTCGCTTCCCGGGGGCTGAGGGGATGCGTTAGGGTTGGCAAATTAAATGTTGTTGAATTATTATTTTTTAATTTATAAAAGTCATAGTATTTTAGCATCAAATTGTGGTATAAATATTAATATGTGAAATCTACAACCAAAATCGAAGATAAACTGTTTTCATAAATGTTGTCAGAATATAATTATAACGTTTTTACGATATTTATCGTTAATTTTATTGCGTTTTTTACACTTCAAAATTATTAAATATTAATTACATAATGACACAAAATTGCCTATTTAGTAATAGGTAATTTTGGGTAAGTGCATATATAATTTACTTGCAACAATGGCCGAAATATTGTCAAAGACGAAATAATTCATAGTCAAATCTCGCACCAAGAAAACAAGTTGATCACCAAAATTAATTATGGAACCAACAAGACTCACCTACCTTTAACCTTTCACCTGCAATTTGCGTATGCGGTCGCAGCTTTTGCAGAGTTGTTCAAGTAGTTGACAGCCCTAGCGCTGCGGCTAACTCACTTAGGCAGCGAAGGTACGCCCCTGATTCGATTGTCGACGTTTTATTGACTGAAAATTGCTTTACACGCTGTCTTTGACGACTACTACTCTGCACTTTACTTTAAACATTATTTCAAAGATATTATTACTTGAGAATCCTTATATTAGTAGGAATCTATTACTCAGATTTAAATATAAAGCGAAATCAGATGAACTTCTTACATTTTTAATTTTACCAATTTATATTCACGAATTATTTACTGAATGAACAGGACACCGTTTGCATACATTTCTAGATTTATAATATATGAAAATTATTTTCCATTAAAAAGCCATCGCAACTCGAATCCGGTACCATAAGAATAAATAAAGGTACCTTTCATGATTTAAGTTACGGCTATTCGAGCTACCGATCGAAGGATGCAATATAAAAACCTTTCTTCATTGGGCCACTTGCTGCTTTTCTAATAATTTCCAAATGTATTTTCATCACAAAACGTTAACGCCGATCCCATCAGGGTTACACAATCACCTTAATGAGACCAGTCATGGCCCGAAACTATCCCTATTAAAACTTCGTTGCGATCGGCTCAGCCAGTGGGCCATGAACGATAGCGGACTAAGTGCAAAAACAAATCGCTCCACTCACTTTACATAAACTTGGACTTTGAAGATATTTTGTTAGTCTACGGCTCGAGTGGTCTTGAGTCATCATTGTGTATAAACTTAGCTGTATACATACACAGGCATTTTGTAGCCTTATGGGAGTGTTTTACCAATGAAACTAAATATTTTTGAAAAAGAAACATGAGTCGAGAAACGACAAAAAAATCCGGGGTGCGATTGCGTAAGGTAATCGTATTCATTTGATAGTTCATAATTATCGTATTCCATCGGCTACTATTTGTATGGGATGACATATGTATAAATATGATCCAATATGAACTGTCAAATGAATACGCGTAAAGACGCAATCACCTAAAGTCTGTCCATCTTTACTTGTCTTATTTGGTAAACAATCTTCACCCAACTCTTTTTGAAATAATCATTTATAAATTACAACAAGTGGTTTTCCACACATAGATTACGAAATAAATTGAACGAATTATTAATATCAATTTTCATAAAGTTACCAACATATTTTTAAATAACGATTTAATTATAAAAGACATATGACAACTGTCAAAAACTGTTTACTAAATAAGACAAGTAAGGATGGACATACTTTAGCTGGTCCTCCCATAGTCTAGTTAGTAACTAGACAGCTAAAACATTGTATTATACACGGTACATTTTTAAGTATATCTAAAAATTCAATGAGTGATTCTCTTCCCTATTCTAATCGAGTACGTACAGTTAAAAGTTTCAATATTTAATAATTGGTCATGATATTGAGGTTTGTGCGTGTCCCAAAATTTTACTGATTACTGGACTTAGAGCTCATTCATAGAATTACATGCGCGTAATCAAAAGAGACTGTCTTGTTTACTTATGTAAATAATGAAAAGAATAAATCTACGTAGGCACGCGTCTTGCTATTTTTGTGAGTTTGCCGATTAATCAATTTTTTTCCGATATTTTCAAACTATTAATTTTTAACTTCTAACTGCACGTTCATATCCAGAAAAGTGGTCTGATATCCCCATTTCATTTTTAGATATACTTAAAAATTTACAGTGTAGGTATAGGTAGGAAAGTATTTTTTGTTGTTTTTAACCGACTTCACAAAAAGGAGGAGGTTCTCAATTCGATTGTATACTTTTTTTATCATCGTTGTTCGCGCATATCTTCGAAATTTATGGACCGATTTTGATGATTCTTTTTTTGTTCGATTGAGTTTTCTTGCGAGATGGTCCCATTTAATTTTTATTTCAATCGGTTAAGTAGTTTTCAAGAAATCCTGAAAATACTATGATTTTGCATCAACTACCTTGACGACTTTGTTATTAGTAAATCGAATTAGATGTTTCTTTTTGTTGGGAAAGGGTACTTTTAGTGTAGTCTTTTTAACCGACTTCAAAAAAAAAGAGGGTTCTCTCTCAGTTTGACCTGTATGAATGTATGTTTCTCCGCGAATATCTCACGTTTGACTGAGCCAATTTTTATACGAAATAATATACCTACACTACCTAATAGAGAAGGTACTTACACTAAAAATGAAATAATAAAAAATTGTTTTAAAAAACAAAAAACTGACTTCAAAAAACCTGCCTCTAAAAAGCAAGAAATAATATTCAAATCATTAGATACGCATTATCATTGTTATAATAACAAGACGTCTATTGAAGTCGGGTAGGGCTTTTAGAATAAAAAAAGGAAGTTGTACTCCAGCCCCACCCGACTTCAATAGACGTCTTGTTATTATAACAATGATAATGCGTATCTAATGATTTGAATATTATTTTTTGCTTTTTAGAGGCAGGTTTTTTGAAGTCGGTTTTTTGTTTTTTAAAACAATTTTTTCTACCCATGTTTCTTTGGCAATTTTTATTTTATTTTATTGGTAGAACACTCGATTATACGGGGGTGTTGAGTGCACCTTGCACATTAGGGTGGGCCGATTTTAATTTTTAGAATTTTGCATCACAAGACCCCTCAAAAGTTGTTGCGCACGGAGTCCCCCTTGACCACGGCAGCTGCAAAGGTGCCGAAACGTCGGGAAAATAAAAAATCAAAAAGCAAAATTATTAAGTCTCAAATACACGAAAAACAGGTATTTTATAAAAATTCGATCGCTAGTAGAGGGCTCAAACTGATAAGCTTATTTTTTTATTATAATTATTTTTCCTTATTTTTCCTTTCTTACAAAGTTTAAAATTAAAGTTCATAGATAAAAATAGGTTTTATGTGAAATAATGTTGCCTATTTACTTAGGGATTATGAGGTTTAGCTTTTTTCTCATTTCTTTAACACACAGAACAGATACTAAACTGCATTGCTTTTGAATAAAACTAGGTAAATCCTACTAATATTATAAATGTGAAAGTTTGTTGGTTTGGATGTTTGGATATTTGTTCCTCAATCACGCAAAAACTACTGAACGGATTCGGTTGAAATTTGGCACATAGATAGTAGATAGTCTGGATTAAAATATAACATACTTTTTATCCCGATATTCTCACGGGAACGGGAACCACGCGGGTGAAACCGCGAGCGGCCGCTAGTAGCTACTATAAAATTACTTAATAGAACAGAATTATTGTCATCAGAAGTACCTGGAAAACCTATGAAATGAACTCTTTAGTTGACCAGTCAATTTAATATATAGGTACAAATAATTTTTGACAGACATCTATTAATACTTTCAGCTGTTTACATTCCGCTCTCTTCCCGAGATTGTATAACAACTGCCCACTGCCCAACGGCTGGTCCTAATTAATTTAATCAAACCCAGAGCCCTCATAATCAACTTCACGTTTAACGTTACGTAGGTAGGAAACGCTTTTCGGCTGACCCAGGACGACTTTTCACCCCGGATGTCAAGTACCCTTGTTAATTTATCATAATTTAATCACTTACATTCCTTTGCTTAAAATAGGTCGTCAACGTTAAGTTACGTTGTGTACCTACCTATTAAGTTATAATTTTTAATTACAATATCACTTACAATCTTCAAAATGTGACTACAGAAATGAATATAAACAAAAAGATTTAGTTTGCTTTGTTTACGCAAAATAATTACCACAACCTATTTTACTGAAAAATCGATATCTTTAACCATTTAAAAAACAAATGAAAGATAAGTTTTTTGAGCCGTTTTCTGCTTACCAACTACTAGTGGTTACAAAATAACTTTTTCAGTGTGATGGGAGACGAAACTAACAGTTTATTCCCTGCATGAAACCATTTGTACCATTTGTATTTGCCACCATGCGGAATAGTGGCACTTCATATTTCATTCGAGACCAGTTTTTACGGCATGAAATACTTATATAAGTACCAGCTCGAAATCGTCTACATTAATTTGTGTACGTAAGTACAAGAAATACTGATAATGCCTGCCACAAACTTACCTAACAAATGCGGTGGAAGGAATAAATATCTAACATATTAAAACCATTTTTTTTAATTCTTAAAACATTTGTATTTGTGACGGGTTTGTTTCCATTTGAGTTTCACGTAAAACTTTTTCAATTGCACTGATTGCACATATTTTTGTACATTTTTTTTTATAAAAATAGCTTGTGTAACTCATATACTCTATAATGCCTTCGTCTCGTGTGTGTTTGCTTTACATTCCTTGCACTCATCTTAACCGGGAACGCCTGAATAAACACCAATAACCAACCAAGAAAGTGTGAGGAGTTGCTGCCTGATGTCCAATATCACGGCACAGTGGGCGCCAATATTTGCCCACACGGGGGCTTCCCCTAAACTCCCCAGGGCAAAAGAACCCAAAACCGATCTCTTGATGTCGGCTACTTGAACATTCATGTCGAGCGTGATGCCTCGGTGCAGTAAATATTAAACTTGTAACGAAATACGGTGGAGAAGCGTGAAAAATGTTTTCAACGTGATAATATCCTTCTTGAAGGACCAAAATCATATGTCATGGTAAAAGGGTTGTGTAATTGACGATCGTCCATCAGCCGGTAGGTAAGATAAAATATATTTCTCGAGCTACTCGGTTTAATATCATTTGCTCTATGTACCATACACTTTGTTTTATAAGTATTTTCTGCTTTTACCTACTTATACATACATTTTTTTTCTACGTGGTGGGTTTTTATGACGTATTAAAATCCGTTTAACTATTTCATTATTCTACTCTATATGATTTCTAAATTAATCCAAATATGTCATAACCAGTCCTTCATAACAATACCTACTTCGCAAAATTCCTAGCCATGGAAATCCAGGCAGCATCTTATTGGTATGGAAAAACTTATCCCGTCTTATTAACTTCGCCCCTTTAGTTTCGAGAGGGGAATAAATAAAAATACGACCAGCTGTGAACTTGCCGACGCCATTTTGAAGCGACGAGCTTTAAAGTCTCCGGAGCAGTCGCCGCGTGCCGCAGATAGTTCGAAAGTGCTTTTAGATTCTTGAAATCGTTTAGAAATTTTATGTTTATTCATATTTCTATAGAATGCTTATAAAAGTTGTGTTTATAAAATGTTTGTTAAATTCGCATTAAATTTTATTTATTTTCATCAACTTTCGACAGTTTTCCATTCTGTGGTAAATTATAAATGTCGAACGAAGCTTTAACACAGTGATGCTACAGACACTTTTATGACAAACTGAGGTGCAAGTGCAGAACAAACACTAAAACGAGTGTTGATGCACTTATGCACTAAATATCTACATAACCTTCATATAGTAGGTGTAGGTACTTAACATATTTTATTGGAAAATTTCTGCCTACACCGAGCTTCCCATGGTGACGGCCTCCAGTTTGAAATACGCTGTCCCAGTCATTTTCACCACAATGCGTAAAATGGGACACGGCAGGAAGCAATCGTGGTCCAATTGCTGACTCCTGATTGATGCGACAATTTGGCAACGCCATCTTGCGAGCCTGATTGGACTCAAATGGAACGGCAAACGGAGACGGTGACTGATAACGGTGCATAATTTAGATTATAGAATTCCATCGAAGATTTTAACCATTAAGTGTCGATGACCTCATACCGGCTAATAGGTAGCCAGTAAACTCGCTTAATGACACCAAGCCTACGCTGCATAAGTTGCAAAAAAAAGAGACTAATACTCAGAAATTAAGTGTTGTGAATTAATAAAATGATGATTCTTTACATTCGATATTTTCAACTCTCAAAAATAAGTATGTAAGCCAACTATTGTTCAGCTGAAATCGTACCGTTAGATAACACGATGTCTGCCGTCAACTAAAAAGTCAATAGTGTACAAGTTCTTCAAAGGAAATATAACATGAGAAAATGAAGTGAGTATACACTATGAGTGCTTCACGCCATTGAAGTCGTTGTGGACACATCGCACAACCCGACACGTCAGGAAACCAGGCGGTCTACTTTATTGTAAGAAGTTCGAATTTTTATTTTCAACAGGACAGGCTCCTCTGAAGGGCTGATGTTTTGAGATGTGACATTTTCCCTTTACTTTAGGAATCTGATATATGATAACATTGAGAAGCTTCATAATATTGAGAAAATTTCTTTCGAATCGTATCTTTTATTATAGTATTGTGTGTGTAGCTAGGGATGCAAATCGGTAAAATTACCTTGGTAAAATTCGGTAAAAAACGATAAATTACGTAATTTATGGTATTTTTCGATAAATTACGGTAATTTTCAGTAAAAAATGTATTTAAAGTACTTATAACTTTTTATTACAAGGGAAAATGTGCTAATCTGTTAGTCTGTTTGTCAGTTAAGTGAAAAACGAAAAAAACGCCGCCCTCCCTTTCACGTACCAAGCCGTAAGCTATTAACCGAATAGGATAGGAAACGCGAGGCGAAGTAATTATAGTCTGTAAGAGCGTTGTCTGACACATTTTGCAACTCAGATAGGCTGTCTCACTCACTTTTTTGAACTTTTTAAATAACAATAAATTACTTACTTGATTTATTTTTGGTGAATGTTTTCAATACATCGTCAAAAGAATATTTTACGTACTTACTTATATTTATTTACAGATATATTTTTGATTTACTTGGTGAAATTACAACTAGTTTTTGTACATTTAAATAAATTTTTGCAACAAAAACAATATATGTTTAATATCCGTAATACTAGGTATTCTATTGACGATGTATTGAAAACATTCACCAAAAATAAATCAAGTAATTTTTTTAAGTTCAAAAGTATGAGTGAGACAGCCTATCTGAGCTCCAAAATATGAAACCACGAAAGTGAAAAACTAAAAAGTTCACGCACTAAACAGTATGAAACGCGAGGTGATGTAATTGTAGGTATTGCCGAGAGTAGATGTATGGAAATGTCACACTTCCTTCATTTTACTACGATCATCGCAATTGAATTTCCTATTTTTTTGTTTTCAATGCTTAGATACCATGAATCAGTGTTGCTTTTTATTCTAAAGCAGAAATAAATAAATAAAAGACGCTAATAGTCGCTGGTAATTTTACCGTAATTTATATAAATTACGGTAAAATATCCGTAATTTACCAGCCTTTTCGGTAAAATTATGTAATTTTGCAACAGACCCCCAAATATCGCTACCGGAGACAGACTGCCTTCTTTTAAATTATAATAATATTTGAAAATGGACTTGCTGGCTTTCATTTTTTATAGAATTCGAAATCTTGTAGTTCACGGGACTTTTAAAAGACAAGTCGAATTCCAAATATAGTATGATGGTAAAGACCAAATATCATTGTTATATTGTGGAGCGCGTAAGGTAACATTTGATATTGTGCATAGTATGCACTCTTTTATATCTACAAATAGCTTACAGTATGACATTTAACAAAGCATTCTTTTTTGGGCAGTCAAGTAATAAAATCAAAAGAAATAATTTGTTATTAAATCAATAAACAACCTAATTCTTTTGTTACAAAATACAAACGTATTTATTGATTGCGATCTCAGTGCTTACTGAGATAAGCGCATGTTATTTTGTTTATTAAATAATATTTCTTAGAGGAATTTATGCCTACAACGCGTAGGATATTTCTTCGAATGATTTAATAATACTTACAGGCACTACAATTTGTTTGAGCACCTCCGCAGAGTCTGAAAAAAGAACCTGAAATTCATCTACAGCTTTCACCTTGTGTGCAACAGGAACGCCGCCGCCTCAAACAGAAAACTTTTCCGATACTCCGGAATACTTTCCGATACTAGGAATACTTTTCGATACTAAGGAATATTTCCTGACAGCGGCAACAATGCGCGGAGACGCCCGCCGATACAAGCTACGCTTTCCATTCCAATAAATTTGCTCGCGATACCTGGACAATCTTGTTTCTGAAGAAAATAGCACTACCGTTGTGAGCTCGAGCAAGAATATTTTGCCTATTTCTTTTTACTTTTGTAAAACGAGCTGAATAAGTTTTTTATTGACAACTTTACCACTCAAAGTGACATTCATAAAATTGGCCTGTTTCACCTGTTTGGAATGAATTTAAAACACTTTCACCCGTTTGCACTAAACTTAAGGATCGCCTAAGTCTGTTCCTAACTACAACACGACCAAATTAAAACGGTGTCAAACTTAGCGGTCATGTAGCTGTCATTCGCCTACTTAACTTGGTCGTGTTGTAGTTAAGAAAAGACTTAGGCGATTCTTAAGTTTAGTGCAATTGGGTGTTTGAAATATACCAGTAAGTCTTAAAAAAAATTAATGAGTATAGAAAGTTTCTGTTTTTACCCGACTACAGCGAAGCAAAAACGAGGGTTATGATTTTGACCGGTATGAATGTATTTAGAATAATTAAGTGTACTTGTATATTGGTTTATTGCATAATTAAATATAGATAAAATCTGAGATATTAACTAACCTTTCGAACATATGGACACGTCTTTTATAAAATTCATCAGACTTAAAAATTGAAACTGTATAATGAATATAAAACTTGAGCTCCTTTCAGAGCACAAAGTGAGTGTACTTTCAGAACATGGCGAAATAATTTCCTTCGTTGCCGCTCATCCCATTAAAACAAGACACCATACACCTGTCTATTCTCTGCGAACTGCACAACCAACTAAAAAGGTTTCGCTGTCCGTCCGCGGATCCCTATTAAATCAACGACGCTCAAATTACTCGTCTCTCGCACCAACTACTTGCATATTTTAAACATCCACCCAAATAAAACGCGTGTAAAACCCTTTCACCTCAAAACATACGACTGAAATTCCAATGGACGGATGAAAAGATGAATTTGCATGGTAAACTAAGTGCATATTTCAAAACCTACACAAACTTTGACTTGCGGTTAAATGAAATCTTAATCCGAAGGTCCAAAGCGGTTTTTTGTGTGGCGGACTATATTTTTAAATCGTGTGAAGGTTGTAAAGGCAGGCTTTGTCCCGCGGTCAGCAATAAGAGGAAACGACGCCATCTGTCGGCCGTTTTCGTTTCGCCGACTTCCGGTCAGGTTGTGAGTACGTGAAATTTTGATCAGCGCATAATACGGCTTATTATGAGTTCTGCTTTCCGCCCAAAATGGAGGACAAAGACTCTAGCGGAATAATTGGCGGCCGGATTTTTTTTAATGATGTTGCTATAAGTAATGAGGGTGTAATGAACCGTCCGGGCTGTCTGACGTTAGATGTCTACGGTTGATCAGCAGTTTCCTTTTGTTAAAAAGACCTTTTTAATGATGCTCGAGTATTTTGTATTTAAATAAAATAAAAAATATAAAGTAATTTTGGACGCCCAAAATCTAGATTTGCAGAATTTGAAATAAATTGAACAGAATCAAAATTACAACGATTGCTAATTAATCAAAGTTAGCGCTATTGTAAGTATTGTGCTGGAGCTCGGTGGCGCAGTGGTTTAGCGCCTGGCCCAGCGATTGCGTAAGTTAAGCAACGTTCGCATGGGTCGGTCATGGGATGGGTGACTAAAAATTTACTATCACGAACTCCTCCGTGCTTCGGAAGGCACGTTAAGCCGTTGGTCCCGGCTGCATTTGCAGTCGTCAATACCCACCAATCCGCATTGGGCCCGCGTGGTGGGTTATGGCCCGTCCTCCTTATCCACCCATAAGGAAGGCCTGTGCCCCAGCAGTGGGGACATCAAAAATGGCTGATGGACAACAAGTATTGTAACCGATCGTGGTGAACTCGTGAGGATCCTCGATAGGGTGTCGCGTGGCTGATATATGACAGTTACAATTGTACAATTTGCTATTTCTGGCACTAAAGTAATATCCACAAATATCTCCAACAAACACTTAAAATGAAGTTAGTCAAATTAAGTACTCTTTGTAAATCTTATTCAATTCCTTTCACCGTAAAAAACTGAAGAGTGTTATTCTCAACAAATTACGCGAACTTAGTCGTCAGTATATCATAAAGGACATCCCTGGCCCGCGGTATAAACACCAACTTGGGCCATTACGGCCAACTCCCCGCTATTAACAGCTCATATAATTATGGCAAAACAGTTGGTTAATGTGTTCGCGAAACCACTAAAATATCACCGTAAAACATGCTTATGATCTAATAGTTAAAATTAATATAAACGAGTATTAATATTAACTACCTACTAGATCCATGAGGAAAGCCAGGGGCCTCGGGCTTTTTGAATCACTCGGCTGGAGTCGAGCGCTCGTTTCTACTGATTTTCGTTCGACTGTTCTAAAATGTCGAACTAAAAGAGCGCTCGACGCCAGCCGAGCGATTCAAAAATAGGGCCCCTGTGCCCCAACAGTGTGGCTATCTTATTAAATATGTAGTTTAATTAATATTCACCATGTTGAGCATAACAAACCCCTCGGACTTATCGTCAAAATTTGGTGCTATTATCACCATGGACTCCTAAAAACTCTGTTTCAATAATTTTGTCAAAAGTAAAGAAAAAATATCATTAGACTGTTACCGTTTCATCTTTAAAAAAAAATATTAAAATTGGGTCATACTCGTTTCTTTATTACCTAACAATATAAGGCAGTCAATTTTTATGTTTCTGTGCCTCTAAAATAAAGCAAACAGTCATTTGAATCTGATGGATCTTTTCCAGGATTTGGCACCTAAATGCGCCCATGGGACCTTCAATGGGATCCTGCAGCGAAGTTAAGGCTCTACTGGAGGCTTCTAAACGGAACAACAAGCAGTTAAGATAAACAAGTCATTTTTAACTAGCTACGGGGCTCGAGAAAGAAAGATCTAATCCCTGAAGAGATATTATACTTAAGGATTTTTATTACGGTTTTATTAAAAGGATATGTACAGTCACGACCAATAAGATGTAGTACACACCATTGGACTTTGTCACATTACGTTTTGAATAACTTAGGTATAACATTATCACACTGAGATATATTGATTGAATGTGACATAGTTCTAAAGTGTGTACATCTTATTGCTCGTGCCTGTACATATGACTAATAAAAAGGTAAAATTTTAACATGCTTCAATATATTTAAAAAAAACATTGGCATAAGAATCATGGAATAAACATAATAAAATTCAGAGTGATTCTTCTAGGGAAGCCAAAAATTTTAAGTTCCTTTTATATTTTTATCATTTTACCATGCTGGATCTAATTGATAGCATAGAACAAATGCATAGAGAGTCAAAGTCAAAGTAAAAAATAGTTTTATTCAAATATATAATAACTTAATTATTAAGTTCAGACTTTTTTCAGACTCAGACTCAGACCACGAGAAAGTCTTCAACCCATCAGTTTTACGATTTTTTGTCATTTTCAATATGTATCAAAACAACAGATCATTATTGAGTACTTCGATGTCCCAAAAGAAGGACATACAACATATTAATGTAAGCGTCGCATGGAAATATTCGCATAAGATACATGTATGAATAACGACGCGGCCCCAGGGGTGCCGTAGAAAGCCTACGCTTTTACGTAGCAACCAGCTACGAATGCTACGCCGTAGACGTGGTATTTTCATTGTTTATATTTGTCATTGGGACGCTGAACGTAAAGGAATATAGTGTAATTATTAGCAACTATTTACACTTTAAAAATGAAAACCTGGCCCTCTACTCAAAAGGCCAACTTTCTGTTCGTTTGAACGCTACGCTTACTTTTAAAGCTTAAATATGAGCATTAGATTATTAAATCACTTTCGCAAACTTATGTACATCACAGACTTCGATGTATTGTATGGAATTGTCAAGATTACGGCACGTAATTTTATATTTTACTGCTTATTTTAAAGTTTTAATAGTAAGCGTAGCGTTCAAACGAATAGAATGGTGGCCATTTGAGTAGGGGGGCTGCTCGGCTGCCCTAAACCAAATCCAAGTATCTCATTCCAGACAAACTTTACAGGAGAGCTTAAAAACGTTATTTAGTGTTTTTATTGAAAAAAATAGATATTCTGAACACTAAAATGTTAAAATATCATTGGTATTTAAAATAAAAACATATTTCTGTAAAAAATATTTAGTTCTCATACCTACCTACATTTTGACGAACGAAAATAGTGTTCTGCGTAGAAATATGTATTGATTTGTCAATAATATTCTACGCTATAAACAAGTAACTTAGACTCTCTATTGTACTTTTAGTAGATGCTTGTTTTCAGCTTTGTATAGAGCCATAGAATATAATCCTTACAACTATAAAATAAATACATAGAAATCAAGTATCTGCTAATCTATTTTAAATACAATCTTAATATCTTGATAAGACTTGCTTGTTTTTAAGTTAGAAACGGGAAATATACTTTGTTTTAGCGTAGATTTTGCAAACGGAAAAATATTCTTGAAACAAATTATTGGCTATATTTCCCGAATTAAACCGAATTTTAATAAAATAAAAAAATGGTAGATGCGACTTCCTTTGCTTAAACAGAAAATGAATAAATTTTTTTTTTTGGAAATTGAGTTACTTGACTTCTGCGTAGGGCAGCCGTGCTGATGTGATGATAATTAGCGTGCCCCAAGGATTAATTTAAGATCCATTATCTCACTTTCATATACTGTGAAGTTATTTTTACTTTAAATAAAAGCAAATATTAATTTACTATCGAGTTTTTGGAGATTTGCAAAGTGTGTTATAACTAAATTACCTTCTAATTTTATTTCTATGTATTTTCTATATATTTTATTTCTAATTTTATTTATATCTTCAAATGTTTTTGTATATGGCAGATAAATTGTAATCAATTACAAGGAATGCTTTGCATTAAAACAAAATGTCACGAGGTGCTTTAAATCTATAAAGAACGTTATTAATTTTAATCTTTTAGTTAGCAATCAAAATCCAGTCAAAAAACGCCAAAGTTTTTCGATTTTTTGGACAAAATTACTTAGCTATTTTCTAAAATGAAAACAGATAACTTAGTGTAAAACAACAGAGAAAGGAAATAGAAGGCCCTATAACTAGGTAGTATTTTTTTCATATAATCCTCACTCTACATTCACAGGCTTCGTACATCGGTGCGCCGCGTCTCAGCTGATGGCAGAAGGCACCGCCAATATCGGTGATGGAACACTTGTACTCGCGGGGACGAACCTACCTACCTACAGCCTTATATGTGCAACTTGGAAATACTCAAGTAATGGAGAGGTGTGGTCTTCCAAATAAACAACGACACGTACGAATCATTATTTTACATACAAAAGACATATAGGAAAAGAATGCAATCTGTGTCACGCTTGCGACTTTTACTGTTCGACTTCAGAATTAGATGAACACACTTTGAAAAACTAATTATAGCACTTGTTGCACACAAGTAATCTGTAACTTAACTATGTAATAAAAGCAATAAATAGAGCGATCCTACTAATATTATAAATGTGAAAGTTTGTGAGTTTGGATGTTTGTTCCTCAATCACACAAAATGGCTGAGCAGATTTGGATGAAATTTGACACACAGATAGTTTATATCCTGGATTATATATGATACTTTTTATCTCGGTCAAAGGTTTCCTAGGGATTTTCCGAATGTCCACGCTGGCGAAGTCGCGAGCGGAAGCTAGTAATATTATAAATGCTAATGTCCGTTTGTTTGTTTGTTTGAAACGCCTTCACGACTTAACTACTGAACCGATCATAATGAAATTTTGCATACACGTTCTCAGGGGTACAGAGAAGGACATAGGGTACATTTCATTTAGAAAAAAGTACTTACTGTTCCCGAGGGATAGCAAAAAAACTTTTCACGCATACGAAGTCGCCAGCGATTGCTAGTATACAATAAAAGAGTTCATCTACTTTTAAGGCCGAGTGTACACAAAAATAAAGATAGCATACATTGTTGGTGTTTCATCGTTGGCATTTGTATTTAAAGCTTTACTGGTACAGAAAATATTATATCGACTTTCGTGAATCAAAGCAGTAACATGTACTACATGTATAGGTCGAAATTGATATTTTCACAACGACGTTCGGTATTGATCGAATGTTTTTTCGTTTGAGTTTGGCCAATAAAACTTTTTCGATAGCTCACATCTCACATGACGGAATGACACGCAAATATTTCAACATGGCAGTATCATATACACTTCTAAGGCGTAAAATACACAGAAGAGATGCGGCGGAGATAAGGCGCAGATACGGCGGCGATGCCTGCGATACGTGTATTTGATTGGCCGAAAGCATCCGAAAGTCTCACATCTGTACCGTATCGCCGCCGTATCCGCGCCGCGTCGCTTCTGTGTATTTCACGCCTAAGGTTTCCGCGCGTTTTTTGCTTCAGTCGTCCCGTTACCACGACCCCTGGAAAGGTGTCTAAACATGGGGTGACCCAAAAAACCAACAAACCAAAACTAAATAGTTCTAAAATAACATCTGAATTAACTAAAAAACGCACTGTAATCCGTAAAATGTGTTTTATTTCTAATGGCAGTCAGTATCAGTATCAGCAAATACAATAATAGCTTATTCAAGTGTGAAAAGATTCATCTACCTTATGACAGGAAAAAAAGCAAGAAAGGTGGTATTACTTCCTAATACCTACTATTTTTCAATTTCACTTTATTTAATAGCTTTTTGATGGTAAAAATGTAAAGAAAATTATTTTTTTACATACTTACGTACGTAGGTAACTTAGTCATTAACCCTTCAATCGATCACATCACACCACATTCTCACAATTTCAGACTTACACCTATTTTCTAAAGAAAGGGTGAAACAGCTAAACTTCTTCGTGTTTCATAATTTTACTTTAAACAATGTTTTTGACAGCTTTGTTAACGCCCGTTAAATAAAGTACGTTGCCTATGTATAATGTAGGTAATATAAAAGCGACAAGCGATAATAACACTCGATGTGTATGCTATATGAACCTTTTTGTATTACACCTTAGTTGCCGCGAATATGTGAAAGGAGAAGTGCGGTCACAAACTCAGCGATCCGAAGCAAAAACTTGAGTAAAACTTGCAATTTTCAAATGCTTCTAATGTTATATCTACTTGCATGTATAAATTATAATCTTAAATGCACCAAAACTGCTCTAAAATTGCATGAAACAATAATTATACTATAAATTGCATGTGATTATAATATCATTTGAAAATTGCAAGTTTTACTCTAGTCATTACTCGTCTACACATCATGTATCAAAAAACCCTATCAGATCCTGAAACAGGTGATATTGTTGCTAAAACTGAACAACATTCTCCAAGAAACATAGGTCGAAAAACGTTTTTTTTGCGTTTCCATAGTAAATCGGCAGCTGATCAATACATTTTGTATGGGAGTATGAACATTTTTTATCGTTTATCGAAGTATGTTCCATGGAGAAAGTTGTTTAGTTTCAACAACACTAAACCTCTTTTAGGATCTGACAGGGTTTTTTGATACATGATGTAGATAGAGGGTGAGTGGTGATTGTGCCGGCGCGGCGCGGTATGGCCCAATGAATACAAAGTGGTCATGTTCGAATATGTGCGAATATTGAGGTGTGGAGATTTTGACAATATTCAATCGACTTTTGAAGAAACAAAGTAACCGCACCGCAGTGTAGTAATGGAAATTAATGCGAAATTTCGTTAATTTCATTAGCATGCTAATTTTCATAATTAGCATGCTAATTGCTATTGCTATGCTAATTGCTAATATGATTTTTAATTGATGATGATTTTTCATATGATTTTTAATATGATTTTTAATATGATTTTTCATATGATTTTTCATATGATTTTTAATGTGATTTTTAATATGACTTTAATACGATTTTTGAACTATGTTTTTTAATATGTTCGTAAATAGTTCTGATTCGTGAAATGCTTGTTTTGTCACTACGCAATTTAGTGTTTGCCTTCACCAAAATGAATTGATGCTAACGATAGTGATGATGATGATGAAGGTGATGATGATGATGATGGTGATGACTGTGGTGATGTAGGTGATGATGATGATGAAGGTGATGTGATGATGAAAATGATGAGATGATGCATTAATAATCAAAATTAATCATAGAAATACCAGCTCACTTCACTTTAAGTTTACAAACATGGTTTCTTCTCTCTCACTCACTCGTATTCATTCGATAAATCATCGTCGTCTGTCGCCAACTGTCGGAGATGAATTTACGAACAAATTAATTAGCAGCCAGTTCGCGTTCGCGTCGTGGTGCTAATCAGCGCGGTCGTATTATTTGATATCGGAGACGAATTCATTCGAAACGTACGAATAGCATTAGCAGATATTTCGCGCCGCGTGCTAATTAGCGCGGTCGTATTATTTCATATCGGAGACGAATTCATTCGCAACGTACGAATAGCATTAGCAGATATTTCGTGCTACGTGCTAATTAGCGCGGTCGTATTATTTCATATGATAACAGCAGGATGCGAACGCAGACTATTTCGCGCGGTTTGATGATAAATAGCATTCATAATTTTTAGCAACTATGATTAATTAAATGAATGCTAATGGACGATTAGCAATTAATAATTATTGCTAATGCTAATTATTCCATTACTACCGCAGTGCACTACACGCGATTTAATTAAGTAAGTACAGTAACAACATAAATATTTTTTGTTTTCGACTTTTTGAGTAACTTGCTCGAATATCAAATAAGTACTCCACATTAACCGAGAATATTATCTAGAGTATAAATATAAATTAAAGTAAGTAACCGACATCGCTCCAAGGATTGCTCAGCTCATATGGCAGTAGACTGGACACATAGCGAAAAGAACCAATGGCCATAAGGGCGGACGCTCCGTGGGTAGGCCCACAACAAGGTGGACCGACGAACGATCTGGTGCGCGGTCGCGGTGCGCCGCTGGATGCGGGCAGCGCAGGACCGATCGTCGTGGAGATCCTTGGGGGAGGCCTATACCCAGCAGTGGGTGTCGTGCGGCTGATATGATGATGATGATGATGAAATAAAAATTGTACCTTTGAACTCCTGTCGCTTACCGCTGTATTCAAGACCCCGCCTTACAAATATACAGGTGAGCTCAGCAAGAGTGCGTTAATTTCACGCCTGTTATTTTGGATTTTCTTGTAAATTGTTTCGTGTTAAGCCCCGTGTTACTCAAGTTGTGTACCGGCAATTTGTTATTTTCGCTGACGTCGCGGAAATTCGTTTAATATTTGCCTTAAATTTTCTTACAAATTAAAGGTAAGTTTGGGTAAGGAAATTGATGACTTCCATTCTACTTCCGTGTATGTTACTTGTAATTAAGACACGCACGAATTTGATTAAATATCAGCTTACAGAAGGTTTTTCATTGACTAAACAGAGTATTTTATATTAAGCCGTACTTACAATTTTGTTTTTTATTTGTATGAAAAACTGCAAAGTGACAACCTTAGACTAAAATAAACATAATTAAGTCTAGGGTTGGCACAATACAGTTTATCACGAAAAGTTAAAAATATTTTTTTTTCAAAAAGTCGTGGTTTTCAAGGCAATCGCAATATAACAATCCAATGTTGTATTTGGTTACGTTACGATATCGTGATGTAATTACGAATGGTTGATAGCGTGTTAGAGCCATCTATGAAAAATCAAACTTTAACACTCTCGTTTTATACCTTTAGTTACTAATACTCGGTGATTTAAATCAACCGGACTAATGCAACTTTTTGGTTTCAGTAGTTCGGTGGATTTAAATCACCGAACTACTGCAACTAAAAAGTTGCATTAGTTCGGTTAACCGGACTAACAACCGAACTACTGCAACTAAAGGGTTTTATAGGCCTCTTTTAGTTAGTTTATTTCCCTAAAATACCAAAGCAAAACCAGTGTCGTCCGTCTTGTGACCACGCAGGCCCAATGCGGAATGGTCTGTGTTAACGACTACAAATGCACCCGGGACCAACGGCTTAACGTACCTTCCGAAGCACGGAGGAGCTTTAGATAAGTAATACATTTTTGGTCACCCATCCCATGACCGACCCTTGCGAAAGTTGCTTAACATCCGCAATCGCTGGCCAGGCACTAAACCACTGCGCCATTGAGCTCCTCAGTAGCAAATAAAACTCAGTAAATATAATAATGCGTCCATCGGGATGCAAATATCATGCAAATGGCTCTCAGCCCGCGGCACGCGCCATTCTCTACGATTTTTTTCTTAGTTATCTTAGCTGTGTATTTTTACATGCTCGTTTTCTTATCTTCAAATGGTGGCACTGTCTTACTTTTTCATGTCGGGCTTTTTATGAAAACTGCTACGCTTTTGAATCATGGTTACTTACTATATTGTGATAACATTAAAATATTTAGAAACAAAAGATGTTAAAAACTAACAAATTACAAAAACAAAAAATTCGTGGTGAATCTGTCTCTTTTTTTTAGAGCGATCAAGTAAAGTTATATCTGTTTAATAGGAAATATTAGGTTTTGTAAAATTTGTAAGTAGTTAATGCTTAGAATAATAACGAATAGAAGCCGTGTCTGAACCAAAACATAAGAATAAACGCGTGCCATTTTCATTATGCTTGTGTGCGTAAGGTGTATGTATCTACGCTCTTCTAACGCTATGTATTAGAAGAGCGAAGATATACAGGGTCATTTTGAACTTACCATCCAAATTTTGAGGATGTGTTCAATCCATGAAACTGAACAACTTTCTCTTAGGAACACATAGTCAAATATGTAAAATAAAAAAATCGACTTTCCATACAAATCAAAGAGATCACGTGATCAATTTAGTATGGGATGACCAAAATTTTATGAAGAAATTTGACACATGTTTCTTAGAGAAAGTTATATATTTTCATGGACTGGACATTTGCGCGTTTTTCGTGCTTGCAATAGGTTTCTAGGCGTTATTATAAATAAAGATTTATTTATTTAAGAGTTGATGTTATATCTTGTTATAATCCAGTGATTAAGTACGAAGATAATTACAAAAAAAAATAACGCCTTATTTTTTGATCGCTGAAAATATTGATCTACCTACTCATGTATACAGCGATATCATAATAACTGCTTATTAACCAATAAGATAAGACAAAATGGCGACGTGATGAAGCTTGCGCACGCCATTACTGCAACATAAAGTTCGCTTCGAAGAATTTGCGATCTCGGGAGGCGTTGGATAAGAAGTGACTTTGTCATCTGCACATAAATATCGTCGCCACACACAATCACACATTTAACTGTACAACACGAAAAAAAAAAATTGCCCGATTACTTTTAATATGTCTTAAAAAATCTGTACACACCTGTACACACCAAAGAGAATGTAAAAAACCGGTCAAGTGCGAGTTGGACTCGCGCACGAAGGGTTCCGTACCAAAAAACGGCAAAAAAAATCACGTTTGTTGTATGGGAGCCCCTCTCAAATATTTTTTAGTATTTGTTGCTATAGCGGCAACAGAAATACATAATCTGTGAAATTTTCAACTGTATACCCGTTGTCGTTATCAATATAAAGCAAATAACGGCAAAAAAAACACGTTTGTTGTATGGGAACCCACCCTAAATATTTATTTTTTTCTGTTTTAGTATTTGTTGTTATAGCGGCAACAGAAATACATCGTCTGTGAAAATTTCAACTGTCTAGCTAATCACGGTTCATGAGATACCGCCTAGTGACAGACAGACAGACAGACGGACAGCGGAGTCTTAGTAATAGGGTCCCGTTTTTACCCTTTGGGTACGGAACACTAAAACCTAGCGTTTTAGTACACACGATGTGAGCATTATTTGGGCGTCAAAAATGACGCCCAAATAATGCTCACTTATAGCAAAAAAAAGCAAAAAAAAACCTTTCGAAGGTATAATAATCGATCGCAGCGCTCATGGTGGCAAAAAGTAGAAAAAAAGAAGGCTCTGTAATCTGCTTGAAAACGATATTTAATTTATTACTAGCGATACAGGAATAATTAAATATGTTTATTATCACTTAGTAAAATTATTAAAGTAGCTTTATCCTCTTGTTTTACAAAATCTACAACTAAAAAGAAGTAAACAAACCCTGATATAACCAAAATAAAACACTCTTTTTGAATAGATTTTACTTGCCATATTTAATTTAAATGACCAAAAATGATTTCACAACACTTTGTCCACCCAAATCATAGTAATTTTGAAATTTACATTAATAACACAATATGTATAGTATTTTTTAACATTTTGTCACAATGCCACCATTACATATCAAAACGTCAAAACGGTCAGGTCAGAGCCAACAAAGTTGCAACACGCTAGGTGGCGCTAAAAGCGTGCACGCGCAGTGGTTTAGCGCCTGGCCCAACGATTGCGGAAGTTAAGCAACTTTCGCAAGGGTCGGTCATGGGATGGGTGACCAAAAATGTATTATCTCGATCTCCTCCGTGCTTCGGAAGGCACGTTAAGCCGTTGGTCCCGGCTGCATTTGCAGTCGTTAACACCCACCAATCCGCATTGGGCCCGCGTGGTGGGTTATGGCCCGTCGTCCTTATCCACCCATAAGGAAGGAAGGCCTGTGCCTCAGCAGTGGGGACATTAAAATGGCTGATGGACAATAGGAATATAGGGAGTAAATAAAATCAAAACAAATACAAGAAAAAGATTCTTAACTAACTCGCAATTATCAGGACCTACTCGATTCCTGTTTTCGTTTGAAGAGTCTCTAACAATTATGGGGGGAGTTGTGGACTGTTCCAGAAAGTAATTAAAAATAATCGCCCAAAACTTGGAGCGGACTCGAGGAAAATCCGGTAAATCGTTTGGTGATTAAGAATTACGTGTTTGTTGTTTTAATAACTTTTTTTTCGTTCTTTTTTGTTTTAAAGAAATGGTTAGAAATGTTTTATAATATTTTTTTGATAAAAAAATCTGTCTATCGCACGTAGCCAACTGGTAGACACTCCGTGGCTAGAATGACAAGTTATACAGTGTGTTTTTTTGAACAGTGATCAAATTTTGTGGTGTGGCTTAGACCATAACAACTTTGTTTATAGGACCAACTTAATCAGAGCAAAAAAAACTGCTGTTCCATACATTTTGGTCGAGTAAATATTGATGTTTTCTATTCAACAGCTGAATATTTTTGTGATCGGATTAATCCATCCATATTAATTAATCCATAGACAAAGTTGTTCAGTTTGATGGTCTAAATAAACCTTACCACAAAACTTGATCACTGTTAAAAAAAAACCGGCCAAGTGCGTGTCGGGCCACGCGCAGTAGGGTTCCGTAGGTATATTATACCATACCATATTTTAATACCGCTATCATTTTTCGTCTGAAAAAATAACTTTGTTTTTCACAGTGTTTGTATGAATGACAAAGTTATATTTGCGGTTTTGGAAAATGTCCTATATCTTGAAAACTAATTACTATATCTCGTTCAAACCAATTTTCGTTGAAAGTGTTTATTAAGATCTATAGCTTATATTTTTTTTAGATTTTTCACCCTCTTACTTTAAAAGTTAAAGGGGGGGGACACACATTTTACCACTTTGGCGGCATATATCTTTCAAACGGTTGACTTTGAAAAAAAATAGTCTTAGAAACCTCAATGTCATTTTTAGAGACCTATCTATAGACACCCCACAAGTATTGGTTTGATGAAAAAAAATATTTTCAGTTTCAGTTCCATGTATGGGAAGCCCCCCTTAATCTTTTATTTTTTTTATTTTTGTGTAAAAATCGTAAAGCGGTTTACAGAATACACCTACCTACCAAGTTTCATCTACGTAGTCTTAATACTTTTGGAATAAAGTGGCTGTGACATACGGACGGACAGACAGACAGACAGACAGACAGACAGACATGACGAATCTATAAGGGTTCCGTTTTTTGCCATTTTGGCTACGGAACCCTAAAAACACACTGTATAAAAAAGGCCTGCACTATATTTATCTATCAAATGATTAAAAACCATACAAATGTGACAATATATTATTACCAACGAATAGCCTCGATTTGAACGGAATCTCAAAAGTGGAACATTAATTATTTTATTAGTCATAAAAAGGTAACCACCAGAACATCCAATAGTATAATAAGGAGTGGTGAGTTTTTTTTATTGAGCTTCACGGCACTGTGTACTAACGCCATCTACTTAAGTGTCGATTCACACCAGCGCGTTAAAAACGCCAATGCCGTAACTATGCGTAGCATCACATTCCACACCATAACAACAAATAATACATCAGCCCTGCATAAAATTCAACCGAAACCGCATTTAATACTGTGATAGATTTCCATTTTAATAAAGGTGTGCGCTCCCAAGAGGGAGTGCAACCCTGTGCAGCCCCAAGCACAGTTCCCCGCAAGACGCCACCGCCGACACAGTCCCTAAGGAAATCAACACGTCATATCACGTCGATTGACGTGTGACGATGACGGATGACGACGTCGTTCTTAGATAACTTTTTGCGCAGAAACTTGAAAAGAAATTAATGTAAAATGTTTTCCTATCTCTTAAAGAAACACGTCATCATCATTCTGATAACGTCTCAAATGATAAAAGTTCCTTCTAAAACTCATGATTACATTGAGAGCAGCCATAACTCAACCATCAGATTTGTGATGATACAAGCACAGTGTATTATCAGTAACTTTAACAAGAGATATAAGAAAAGATATCTATCAATAATCGCTAGAAGTCTGTCTGGAAAGAAAACCTTTTTTTTTGTCATGATGACGGCACTTACATCATTATAGTGCGACTATCTTGACTTGATAGATATTCAGATATTACAGTCGCACTATAATGTCGTAACAGTGTCGTCAATATGACAAAAACGGTAATCAAGCTCAAATCCCATGAAGATTCTCTTTCCGCACAGTTCTTCTTTTAGGAATACATTAAAAAGACTCTATATTTGCTTAGTATTTTTAGCATAAACCCATTCGACAATACAGAAACTTCTTGCATATTAAGACGTCGTCAGTTACGTTAGTAGGGACTGTAAACCCGAGTTACCAAGGCGTCTGTCCTTCCCGCGGGCGAGATATGCAAATTGTCGTAACTCGCTACAGTGATATCCATACATTTAAAATGTTCGTACATTATGAATACATACATGTAAAATGTTGAGATGGCTTTTACATGTGTTTCATTTGGTAAAAGCTGAAACGTTTGAAAAATAAGATTGTAGATTTCAATAAATAGAGCAACTATTTATTGAAATAGATTGATGTACGGCTGTGAAACTTGGACACTTACCCAGAAAGAAGAGAATAAATTCCTAGTAACAGAAAGGTAAGTGCTGAGGAAGATTCTGGGACCGGTAAGGGCAGACGATGGAAGCTGGAGAATGAGGAAGAACTGTGAGATAGAGGAACTAGTGGCGTCCCCCAATATATTGGGAGAATCTAAGGCGCACAGGTTGCGGTGGCTCGGACACGTCGAGCGAATGGGGGAGGTTCGGGCGACGAAGCGTGCTTACCTGGGCGTGCCCAGAGGACGAAGACCAGTTGGTCGACCCAAGTACCGCTGGATGGACCAAGTCGCCAAGGACCTGCGTGAACTTAGGGAGACTAGTGACTGGCAAGAGATCGCGCAAGACAGGGAGCAGTGGCGTCACCTTGTGTCGGAGGCCAAGACTCACTTCGGGTCGCTGAGCCATCGGAGCAAGTAAGTAATTTATTGAAAACTAGAATCTTATCTTTCTATCAGAAAGTTTGCATTGAACATGCTTATCGATATCGTTAAAAGTAATACAAATACAAACCCCTCTGATTGTTCACACTTGCGACACAGTATTAAGTATAGGTTGTTGCTGGCAATATTTTCTAAAAAGGAAATAAGATTCATCTTTTTTGTAATCTATGCTACTTTCCTCGATGTAACCCAAAGGACTTGTACTACATTCGATGTCAGAAAAATCGCACCTCTACGAAAATAAGTTTAGACTTGGCCACCTGCTATTGCTAGCTAACGTTTTATTGTGTAAATGTTGACATCTATTGAAAGTACATTTAATGAGCTTTCAATTAATAATTGTTTGATTTAATTAACATAACAGTTATCATAATTAAATGCTTATAACGTTATTGCTTGCGCCGCCATAAAAGGGAAATAAAAGGGGTCAATTCAGGAAATGCGGGTAAATTCGCTATCCAGATGATGGAGAAAACATACTTCAACAGTTCAATTAAAAAAAAATACCCAAGATGGATAGTTTTGCCCATGAAGTTGCTCAAATATTTCAAAAAAATGAGGCAATGAAACTGAATTCCGTTCGATGAGTATTCCAACGGTTTCTAGAGACTGTTGGCTATTTCCAAAGCGGAAGAAGTATATAACAACACTTACCATTAAATTAGATAGCATTAAATTAACTTTGAAGACATTTTTGAAAAGGTGTGATTTTTCTGACGCCGAGTGTATTAGTAATTCTGTGCCAAAGGCATATTACTTGAGATTTGCTTGGTATTCGCTGAAGGTAGACATATTTTTAGTTCAGACAGTTCAAATTGTAAAAAAAATGTCGTAAGTTTATAAAATGTCGTAAGTTTATTGTAATGTGTATAGTAGGTATGGTACGCGACAAAAAAAGATGTTCTTTTCTGAAACGCTGCCTGAACACGTCCCACTAGACGCAAAAGAAAAATTAACGCCATTAAAATGAAAACACGTCACTACGTATCAGGAGCGGGCAACCTTTGGCCCCGTAGATTATGCCATCAGCGGCATCCGGCAGGGGTGTCCAACCGTGTTCGCACGCGGCACACGTGCGCTGCAATTTGGAGGGTACGCGTAATGAAGTGGGGTTGCGCGCCCCTGCCTCGGGCGTTAGGGCTGTGTACACATCGCAATATTGCTATACGAAAACGATAGATCCTACCAAAATATTTTTGGACGTAATAATTCGGCTAAGATATTCCCCTTCTGTCATATCATAATAAAAAGGAGGGAATCCTAATATCAGTATTTTTTGTATTGAATAGTTGAATAGTAAGAAGTTTCCCCTAAAAAGAAACTGTAGCATTTATTATTGCCTACTTTTATATTTAATGTGGAAACACAAGGAACTTACTAAGAATTTTCTTTGATGGATTTAGGCATCAAAGAAAAATGGAAAAACATTATCTAATAAAAAATATTCAAAAGAACTAAGTAGATTTTGGAACTAATAAATAGTATATTTACCTATTTGTGCCTACATAGGCACGAATGAAAAATAAATGCTAAATCTTTCTGCCCTTTATCATACAATAAAAAACAAATTAGTATTTTGTGATATTTAAGTCAATATTTTTAAAATTCTTGAGTATTAAAATCAACGTGTTTTTTCTGTAAGTTAACAAATTATAATCCTTATTATTATTATTATAAATACGAAAGTCAGTTTGTTTGTTTGTTTGATACGCCTTCACGTCTTTACTACTTAACCGATCATCACGAAATTTTGCAGACACGTTCTCAGGGGTACCTTTCATTCAGAAAAAAGTACTGTTCCCGAGGTAGACGTAGTCGCGGGTGGTCGCTAGTTATTTATAAAGATAAACTTTATCTGACTTGCCTTTTTTGCCTTATCTTGTTATGCAGAGTCAGTTTTAAAATCTGCAACAAAAGTGTAATTTAGCAACCCTCGCAACTAACTGTGGAATAAGCGCGCTGCGTGACTGACGCTGCGCTACCCATTATTACAAATGATAGCATATTATTTTGTCACTTAATATCTTACAAATCGCTGTACGAGTTATGTGATTTATTTAATAATAATAATAATAATAACTTTATTTGTCCATTCACAATGATATTATTTTCATTAACAATTTCGATCCCAAAGTGTTCTTTATTGCCCCCGAGGGTTTATAGTAGGTTTCTATTCTACAGTTTTCTTTTTATTGTTCTGTTGCTTAGTCGGTTTTCCACAGAAATTACGCTGATGTCTTGTGATAAATAGACCATAGAGGTTAATGGAAGACTACTACAAACCAATGGATATTTTGCAAAACGCGTCTATGGTTATTTTACCTTTCAACCAGATCAGTAATTATTAATATTGGCTATCATATTAAAGATGTACACACTACACACCTAGAAATATCGGGGTCTTTATGAAAAACTTTGAAAACCACTGACTTGTACATTCCTATGCCAAATACTTACAGCCTACGTTACGATTTTAGTTTTTAGGGTTCCGTACCCAAAGGGTAAAAACGGGACCCTATTACTAAGACTCCGCTGTCTGTCTGTCACCAAGCTGTTTCTCATGAACCGTAATAGCTAGACAGTTGAAATTTTCACAGATGATGTATTTCTGTTGCCGCTATAACAACAAATACTTACTAAAAACAGAAAAAAAAAATTTAAGGGGGGGCTCCCATACAACAAACGTAATTTTTTGCCGTTTTTGGTACGGAACCCTTTGTGCGCGAGTCCGACTCGCACTTGGCCGGTTTTTTTCACTGTAGCGATGTGAGCAAAATACTATTAAATAATTTTACTGTATCTATTCTTTAGGTTTTATTTTACTTTATATTTTCTAAATTATGATTCAAACAGATAACTCAATTAAGTATAACGCAAACAAATCAACTGGGAACACATAACTCAAAGAACATTGAGAACTTCGAGATCCTAGCCTTGTAAATATATAGGGTTGTCACGACATGAGTTAAATAATACTTTCAAGTTTCACCACATTCTTTCGTAGTATGAATATTCGTAAATTAATCGAAGAAAATAATAGTATAATCATAACAATTTTTGAAATGTAACTCAAGGTTCTATCCATTAATTAGAATGCCAGAGCGGTGGCGACTTTTTTGGGCACGGTCTAGCTTATTATATCTTGGAAACGTGAGTGTTTGACTCACAATTTAAAATAATTTTAATATAAATAAGATTTCTTAAGTTATTTGTCTGAATTTCTTTTGGTAGCCCTGATCTACAGTAATAAAACAGGAGACTTCGCGGCGCGCGGTTTTACAGCCTTCATAGTGGCCGCTGTAAAACGATCGGCACTTGTTTACAGCGAAGCCATTCTCCAAAGTTGTCTGTGTCAACTCGTGACGTCACATTTGGCGCAACCCTCGAGAGGTACTTGAAACCGTAGCACGGCTACGGAGCTACGGACTACGGACTACGGTTTGCTACTGACTACGGCACCGATATCCACAGGTATCGTTTTGGTCAGGAGTCTAATTATGACTAACCTTTAATACAAAAGGCGGTGGAAGGTTTAAATCACGATGGAGTGTGTTTGTATGTAGGTACAGTCGAGTTCAATAATGTGTACCTTTGACACTTCATCAACCTTTATGTCATTGTAATAAAAGTCAACATCCTGCCAAAGTGCTAACATATGAATGAACTCTACTTTACGTGGGCTGGCATATTTTTTCGTTATTAAAAATAAGCGACACATCGAATTACTACGAAGGTAAATTTTCATTATACAGGGTGTCCCAAAACTTTTCCACACGAAGGGTAAGACCTTAAATTTTGAAGGTAGGAATTTTGATTTAAAAAATAATTAGAACTGCATTTAAAGATCTTTGATAAATCGTAAAATCAATTTATTATTTTTACGATACCAATAGAAAGGGTTACCTTATTAGGATTAGTTTTTCTTGAGAAACACAGCATCTTAAACAAAAGGAAGACCATTATCATTTAAATTTGAACTATCACGTATATTTTATCTATTTGTATCGTATAGTATGCGTTTTTTTAAATCTTGGAACGCAGTTCCAGCTATTTTTTTTAAATCAAAATGAAATCTTTCTTCAATAAACTATCTTCAATATTTAAGGTACTCTCCCTCAGTGTGGCAAAGTTTTGGGACACCCTGTATAATATATGTTATATAACCATTACTTATGCAAAGATTTTTATTCTATTTTACGTACATTTTCTAAATGAGTTTTCCAATGGCCAAGTTTTCAATGTCCTGAATTTTCCAAGTTTTGAGTTTTACGTCGTCGACGTCGTAAGAGTTCAAAATAGAATGAAAATTTCCTGAAATATCACTAACTAAGCAAACTTTCTCAACCTAGTTCTCAAAAAATAATAAATTCGTAAGTAGATACACACCCGTCTCATTTTCAGATACTTAAGCCTGATTAAATCTATATAAGAACCTACTAATCACGGCTTTTGTAACAATAGCGGTATAATCATAAATTCAATTTAAGACTAACTCCCGAAACGGCCGATCACAAATTGATTTTTTCCTCAAGTAATAAAAAGTTTAATCACAAAGTTCGCGAAATAATGGTCACGGAAAAACGCACTTCCGTTCCAAGTGGTTTTTCCTCAAAAATATGGGGTCGTTTAAGAAGGTACAAAAAGACAAGTTTTTTAGCTGGGGGTCAGCCATAACTAGGGATACCATCCGTCCGGATTTGTCCGGACATGTGCGGACTTTTAGATCTTTGTCCGGCTTTTTAAGATTGAGTCGTTTAAGAAGGTACAAAAAGACAAGTTCTTTAGCCGGGGGTCAGCCGTATTGTCCGGCTTTGTTATTTGTCTGGGTTTCGGTGTAATACTAATTTTAAAAAGAGAGAAATTGTATTGAAGTGTATACTACAATACAATTTCTCTAAGATAGCTTTGTTTAGGAAAATTTATCTTGTACATACTTATCATTAATAATATAATCATAATCATTTATTTGTTTGCTTCAAACATGGTAATTAAGTTGGAAGGTAAAATTAGTACAGTTATTTAGTTCATTAGTACAATTAGTTGTGAGTAAAATGTACTCACAACACTGACATGTTTTTTTTTTTAATTTAACTGGACTGGCTGTCTGTATGATTTAACAGCTAAGTTTTTGTGCCTATTTGAAACGCCACTAGCGTGCGTCTAAAGAACTAATTTTGACGTACAATATGAAAATGGTTGCCGTGATGGTCTCTCCAGACTTCAAACTTTAGTACCATAATGTCCCTCACGCTATGCTCACGCTAGGTCCTACAGCGCCAAAATGGCGGAATTCAAATAGGCACAAAAACAGTTTGACATAAGCCTGTCCAGTCACAGAATAGATAATAGTAGTCCAGTGTAAATATATGCAGGTCAGTGACTCACAAAAAAAATACATCATGACAGAAGATGTCATTTTGATGCCAAACGTTTCTTTCAGTCAGTTCTTTATGAAAAAAATGTCCGGACTTTTATTGAAATGTGCGGCTTTTTGTCAGGACTTTCCTATTTTTTATGTGGCAACCCTAGCCGTGACGCTATTGTCTCGCTCGCCCATTAGTGGCATTATTTGTTAATTAAGCGTGCCAGGGGAGAGACATTTATTTTTCTTGTAAGGTTTATTTCGTCTCAAATTAATGGCCAGTTTTATAATTTTTATTTAACGCTATTGTTTCGGACCTGAAACACACAGGGTTATCAACACTTACTTATTGTATATAATTTTTAATCAAAAGTATATAGACTTTTGATTAAATGTTTTTTACAGGACAACTGATCCTTACTATTTATTCCTAACTAATATTATAAATGAGAAAGTCAGTTAGTTTGTTTGTTTGTTACGCGTTCGCGTCTTAAACTACTCAACCGATCATCGTGAAATTTTGCATACACATAGTCAGGGGTATAGAAAAGGCAAATTTTTTATCCACAAAAAAAGTACGGCCCCCGAGAGATAGCAAACGAAATGTCCACGCAGACAAAGTCGCAAGTAGACACTAATGCTTTATAAATAAGTCTATTATTAAAAACCAGTTTAACAAACAAAACAAGGCTTAGTAGCAAAAGGACCTTTTATCAAAATGCCCTGCAGTGGCATATTGCCTTATTCGCGATATGCCTCATTCTCAAAACGCCCTATTCGTGAATGATCTATTCTCATTTGGACTAATTTGCAAAAACACTTATTCTCGAAATGACCTATTCTCAAAATGCTTTATTTTTATTTAAGTGTTCGTTAATGAAACTATGTATGTATACAGTGTGTTCCTCGATAAAGTGCAACCCTGAAAGGAGTCAAAGTAGATTGGACACACTGTATTATTCATAAAACCAGAAATTCAGAGTATTTCAA
Source organism: Agriphila geniculea (assembly GCA_943789525.1). Classification (NCBI taxonomy): domain Eukaryota; kingdom Metazoa; phylum Arthropoda; class Insecta; order Lepidoptera; family Crambidae; genus Agriphila; species Agriphila geniculea. The sequence continues at coordinate 45,897,659 of OX038869.1, forward strand.
AAAGGTAAAATAATTCATATACATATAAATATGAAAAAAAAACTTATAAATCGTAATTTATTATCTTTTTATTAAAAATCAACAATAGTATGCCAGATTACTGTACTTAAAGGAAAAGCATTAAAGCCAGCCTAATTTTTCTATTTATAATCATTATTATTTGTAACGTCAATCATTATTAGGTAAGAGGTAGAGAGATGTATTATAAAAATTGTATTGTCATTTTACATTTTACATTAAAAGTTGCAAATTAATGATTTGTTTGAAGAATTGCTCCACAGTTATTTCGTGTCTCTAATTTAGTCAATATTTTTTCATATTTCTTATCAAATATGATATCGTTAGCCGAGCGGACGGATTAAAATGTAATAAAAAAATATTTTTACTCATCAATACATGATAATTACGAATCATTTGCTGTTAACGTTAAAGCTGGCAGGTATTGTCCTTTTGAGAATAGGTCATTACGCGAATAAGGCATTATGCGAATGTGTCTTTTCAAGAATGAGGTATTATGCGAATTGGTCCTTTCGAGAACAAGTCATTCCGAGAATGTGTCCTTTTTTGGCCGTGTGGCATTTTGTGAATAGGTTCTTTTGCTACTAAGCCAAAGAACGGCTGGCCATACTTAGGTATTGTTAAAAACTTTAATCATTGAAATAAGCAAGATAATTTTAAGTTAATCAAAATTAAGCGTCACAATCTCCCTCTTCCTCACATTAAAGTCGCTAAAACTCTTTATAAAGTAATTTCTCCTCTTTGCATCAAATCCTTATAGTATTAACGCCGCCACGTTTCCGGCATCACCTGCGAATTTCTTAATTAAAACGAATTTTTCTTGCACTAAAGGCTAGTTTAGACGCGGATTCCAAAGGAGGTCGTAATTAATGTCGTTGTGAGGCCCTTAATTGCGATCCGGCGTCGCTTTGACGCGCGTCACGCCCTGTCGAAGGGGGATTGTAGGCCAGGGGCCTGACACAAAGTTTGCATTTTTTATCGGAAAATTACTTTGGAGCTAAAGTGACTGAGGCGATCAATTTTGTGAGACGAAAATGACTTGATTGGGAAACAAGTACCGATCTATCGCGGAAACGACCTTCAAAATAAAATTATAATACCTATAGTTACAACTTATTTAAGTAAGCCTGTTTTACAATCTACGGTTTGCAATATAGATATTGGAAACCAGCTTAATGGAAAGAAACTTCTATGAAATGATCTGTCAATTAAGATAATTGTGACTTAAATATATCCTATGGACCATGCATCCCGTCCCGTGATTCATTGTTAAAACGACGGGACGACGCAATCAAAAAAACTCATAAAATATTTTGTTATAAGTTAATGTCTACGAGTTTAAAAACAAAAAGTAGTTTATGACATTTTGATAAGTGACACAAGAGGAAGGTAATAAAACAGAAGTTATAAATTAAGGCTATGTAACCTTTAAAAATATTTGTAAACAGAACGTGCCATGATGTCACTCCCTTGGGCAACACATTGAGCTCACGCGTAAAGTTTACCCTTGAAAAAACTTAAAAGGATTTCGTCGCAAGCGCACTTCACACCTCCCCGCCTTGGCAAATAAGCTCATGTGTAATTAGGCTTACAAGAAATTACCGCGGGAATATGTAAAACGTACCTTTAAAACTGCAAAGCTTAAATTAATTTGAAGGTTTCTTGTGAAATTATGTTTGTTCTTTCATGTTTTGAACGTAGCTAAGGCTAATTAATTAACGTATTCTAATAGAAGTTTTATTTATTCCATATACCGTTTGATGACTTAAGTAGTCAAACACAACTTAGCCACAAACTTAAAAAAAACCGGCCAAGTGTGAGTTGAACTCGCGCATGAAGGTTTAAATTTTTATTTTAAATTTAAATTTAATTATTAATTTGTAAAGTAAATATACTTACAACAAAATATTCTGTGAATATTTTAAGCCTTCCAACTAAGGCAACAACGTGAACATTTTTTGATATTTTTTTGAAAGATACTAAATATTATTCAAAATTCATTTCTTATCATATCAAGCCGTTTTAACTTCAAACCTTATTTCCCAGTCAAAAGTCAGTCGCATTTCGAATACAAAGCCAGCTTATCTCCTCGGCAAACGTCTTCTGAATATTAAGAATATAATCTGCTGAACTATAATTTGCGAAAACAACAACCTCCAGGCTGTAAGCTTATTAAGCTTAAGCCAATCGTCTTAAGCCAAAGACCTCTGGTGGAAATAATTTTCTTTTCATTTTAATGGCTGCCTGGTGCTTGGTATTTGTTATTATATTAAAGAAAAAATCTAAAATACTTACTCAGAAAACTGTTCTCTTTTAAATACCTTGAAAATCAATGGCACAAAATTTAAAAATAAAATTGATAACTCATCAAGTATAATCGAGATAAAAATGTTTCAATATTATATTAACACTAGCTTCCGCCCGCGACTTCGTCCGCGTGGATATTAGAGAAAATCTTTAGGGAACCTTGAACCAGGATCCGACCAGCCGTTTTTACGCGATTAGGCGGGTCACCACCAAGCGCGCTGCCTCGCGAGGCAAGACGTTTGCCAAGACCCAAGACGCAAGACGCAAGGCGTTTGTCGCACGAGGCTCGCTCGCTCGGTGGGGACCCGCCTAATCGCGTAAAAACGACTGGTCATTCCCGTTCCCGTTTCGTCCCGCTCCTGTTCTCGTTCCCGTTACCGTCCCGTTCCGTTGCAGTCCCATCCCGTTGCCGTCCCGTCCCGTTGCCGTCCCGTCCCGTTCCCGTCCCGTCCCGTTCCCGTCCCGATCCGTCCCATTACCATTCCCGTTCCCATCCCCGTCCCGTCCCGTTCCCGTCCCGTTCCCATCCCGTTCCCGTCCCGTTCCCGTCCCATTCCCGTCCCGTTCCCGTCCCGTTCCCGTCCCGTTCCATCCCGTTCCGTTCCCGTCCCGTCCCATTCTGTTTCGTTCTTGTCCCCGCTCTCATTCTGTTCCCGTTCCATCCCATCCCGTTCCGTTCCCGTTCCCGCTCTCGTTCTCGCCTTCGTTGCCGTCCCGTCCCGTTCCCGTCCCGTCCCCGTTCCCGTTCCCATTCCCGTTGTTCCCGTTCCCGTTCCCGTTCCCATCGCCGTCCCGTCCCGTTCCCGTCCCGTCTGGTTCCCGTTCCCGTCCCGTTCCCGTTCCCGTTCCCGTTCCCGTTCCCGTTCCCGTTCCCGTTCCCGTTCCCGTTCCCGTTCCCGTTCCCGTTCCCGTTCCCGTTCCCGTTCCCGTTCCCGTTCCCGTTCCCGTTCCCGTTCCCGTTCCCGTTCCCGTTCCCGTTCCCGTTCCCGTTCCCGTTCCCGTTCCCGTTCCCGTTCCCGTTCCCGTTCCCGTTCCCGTTCCCGTTCCCGTTCCCGTTCCCGTTCCCGTTCCCGTTCCCGTTCCCGTTCCCGTTCCCGTTCCCGTTCCCGTTCCCGTTCCCGTTCCCGTTCCCGTTCCCGTTCCCGTTCCCGTTCCCGTTCCCGTTCCCGTTCCCGTTCCCGTTCCCGTTCCCGTTCCCGTTCCCGTTCCCGTTCCCGTTCCCGTTCCCGTTCCCGTTCCCGTTCCCGTTCCCGTTCCCGTTCCCGTTCCCGTTCCCGTTCCCGTTCCCGTTCCCGTTCCCGTTCCCGTTCCCGTTCCCGTTCCCGTTCCCGCCCCTTCCCATTCCCGTTCCCGTTCTCTTCCGCTCCGTCCAGTTCCCGTTCCCGTTCCCTTTCTCCCCGTCCCCTGGGGCTGAATCATGCATGTCCACCGAGTTGGACTTCAAAATGAATGTCATTTTCGCAATCACCATCCCATAAAACCTCAAGAACGACATCCATATCGATTTTTATGTTTACTTACCCCATTTACCCCCTAAGGAGTTGATTTTCAAAACCACAAAATATATGTTTGACTATTTATTTTTAGACGTACTCCTACGAAGTTTAAAATTTGTAATGTCTATTTTATATTCTATTTCCATACAAAATTTGAACCCCATTTTCACCCTTTTAGGGGTAAAATCATGTACATCGTATTGGACTTTAAAATAAATGTCATTTTCGCAATCACCATCCCATAAAACCTCGAGAACGATATCCATATCGATTTTTATGTTTACATACCCCATTTACCCTCTAAGGGGTTGATTTTCAAAATTACCAAAAATATGTTTGCCAATTTATTTTTAGACGTGCTCCTACGAAGTTTAAAGTTGTAATGTCTATTTTATATTCTTTTTCCATACAAAATTTGAAACCTATTTTCACCCCTTTAGGGGGTTAAATCATGTCCACCGTGTTAGACTTCAAAATAAATGTCATTTTTGCAATCGTCATACCAGAAAACCCCAATAACGATATCTATCTCTATTTTTAGGTTTATTTACACATTTCACCCCTATTTCATCGCCATAGGGGTTGAAGTACTAACAATATCAATATACGTTGCGTTAAATTTTATTCCATAAGCCTTTACTATAAATTAAGTGATTTTTTACTTCGAAAATGAAGAATTTTTATCCATACACAACTTCATACCCCCTTTCACCCCTTTGGGGGTAGAATTTTGAAAAACGCTGAGACCCGTATTTATTAATTTTCAATCGTCAGCCTAAACACAAAATTTGAAAATCCTAGCTTCAAAACTGAGGGACTTTCATACAAACTTTCATCCCTTATTTCACCCCCTTAGGGAGGGAATTTTCAAAAATCCTTCCTTATTGGATGCCTACACTATATGAGGTATCTGTGTGCAAAATTTCAAGTCTCTAGGTCCAGCGGTTTGGGCTGTGCGTTGATAGATCAGTCAGTCAGTCAGTCATTCAGTCATTCAGTCATTCAGTTTACGATTTTATATATTATATTAAGATAGGTCCTTCGATCAAGGATATTGATCGAAGTATGGTCACAATTTAACAAAGGACCCGATGAGTCATTATAGTTAGGTACTCACAAATCTCGCAAATTCAATTTGAATAATTTCTTCTGATTTTCTATTATTCTCAAGCACTTGTGAATGCCAATAAGTTAGGCCGTTGGTTCGAGAGAACTTGGTCTGAAAAGAATCAACTCAAAACTCCGGAACTACTGCTTTACTCTTTGTTTTGTTTTATAAAGAATTGAATTGAAAAGTGGTTTCAGCATGTAAACTTTACATAATGCAATATAATACTGACTTAACGTTGTAAATTCAATTCAATTAATTATTTATCATCTGTTATTAAAAAATATACAACGGAAATATCAAAATGTATGAAACAGCTTATCGCGATTTCAGAGTTGGTCCCATAGTAAAAGTTATTTAGTTTGACGGTCCGAACAAACTGTTCCCCCATTTTTGGTTCATTCATAACACGTTGTATTAATGTTGGTAGCTCTAATAGTTAGCTTCAATTTGATTTTTATCTTCAAAATTTTGGGTTCATATGGCGTCTTTGTAGCCGGTGTCTCCACAAATTACAAATTAACCCTCTAAGACACAGTGTAACAGGTGGCGAGGCGTCCATTTCCACTTCTCGGTACTGGACTAAGAGCTAGCCCCGGAAATAGGTGGACAATTTACAGAGCGACGAAATCCCTCTTGTTAGTATGCCATAATATGATAATATTAATAGATCCGGGCACCTGGCAGATTTTCAGTGGTAGGGGTGAGAGTGGTTGAGCAACAACGGGGCTGAAAACAGGTGAAACAGGGGGCGGCATCAATCTTTACCACTTTTCGCGCACCTTTGATGCCGCCTGGCACTACTTTTCTACCAGTCAAAATGCCTGGCAATGTTATATTCGATTTATTTACATGATTGGCTTGCTATTATACCTTACCAAATCCAAAGTTCTGTAAATTGTATGCCTTCAATCGCTTTTTCAGCCCCTTTGTTGGTCAACCACTCCCACCCCCACCACTGAAAATCTGCCACGTGCCCGGATCTATTAATAATGATAGTATGGAAAACTAACTAGAGGGATTTCGTCGCTCTGTAAATTGTCCATCTATTTCCGGGGCCAGCTCTTAGTATATATGCAACTGGACACCACAGCGGCAGGCGTGAACTTATAAGCGGACACATTAAACCGACTGACGCGCACCCTCCGCCTCCGCGCACCGCTCAGGTTACCGATACTAAGGCCGCCGGTAATAGTAGGTATGAACCTCTATACAAAAAAAAGTTGGGAGTTACAAGTCGTGATAAAGTTTGGCCACGTGATAGAAACTGATCTGTAGGCTGTTTCTAACTAATATTGAGCTGGGCCAAACTATCCTTACATACAGTTCCATACGGCGGCGGGTTGAATAGCGCACTTTTCCCGGCTCCATTCTAAAAATTATAACAATTCAGGTTTAACTAATAGGTCAAATGTGGTATCATTTTCGGATAAATCAATAACGTAAGAATTTATTTCTGGTATAAAAAAATGCAATTTATTACGCAGTTTCTGAAAAATTACACAATAACCAACATTTTTAAACTTCATTTTTTTAGTTTAGGTATTGGCACTTGTTTCAGTATTTTCAAAAAAACTACTTCAAAGAAGCATTTTTCAGGTTAATTTGTACTATGCTTTTGTTATGTTAACTATATTTTATACAATTTGCGCCTAACCCAAGTAGTTGAGGTCCATTGTTTGCGGAGACACAGCTAGTCAAAAATATGCATTTCTTCACGAAATAAAAGGGGTTTCCATTTCGTTCGGGAGCATTTCTCACTTTTTTTGTTTATATTTCTGTAAAGTTAATTAAATTTTCTACAATTGGAGCCTAATTTGATTAGTCTAGGTTTACTAGTTGCAAAGACACAGCTAGTCAAAGATAAGATTTTTTCAATTAATTTCAATAAAAAGCCCATTTTTAACCAGCTATGTCGCTGCAACCAATAGACCTAGACTACTCAAATTTAGCTCAAATTGTAGAAAATTTAATTAACTTTACAGAACTATAAACAAAAAACCTGAAAAATGTTTCTGAACGAAACGGAAACCATTTTTATTTCGTGAAAAAATGCATATTTTTGACGAGCTGTGTCTCCGCAAACAATAGACTTAAACTACTTGGGTTAGGCTCAAATTGTATAAAATATAGTTAGCATAACAAAAGCATAAACAAATTAACCTGAAAAACGCTTCTTTAAAGTAGTTTTTTTGAAAATACTGAAACAAGTGCCAATACCTAAACTAAAAAAATAAAGTTTAAAAATGTTGGTTATTGTGTAATTTTTCAGAAACTGCGTAATAAATTGCATTTTTTTATACCAGAAATAAATTCTACGTTATTGATTTATCCGAAAATGATACAACATTTGACCTATTAGCTAAACCTGAATTGTTATAGTTTTTAGAATGAAGCCGGGAAAAGTGCGCTATTCAACCCGCCGCCGTATGGAACTGTATGTAAGGATAGTTTGGCCCAGCTCAATATTAGTTAGAAACAGCCTACAGATCAGTTTCTATCATGTGGCCAAACTTTATCACGACTTGTAACTCCCAACTTTTTTTAGTATAGAGGTTCATACCTACTATAACGATCAATTTGCGATTGTCAGTATTTTCGTCAGTGCCATTGTTGGACGAATTGAGGGATCGCTTCAATGAGGGTTTTTCAAAATGACAAAAATCTGTAGGCGCGATAGATGGATTTGATAAAATGTGTGATATTATTTTACTAAGCTTCGAAGAGTACACAGGTAGACAGGCAGATGTAACCCTAAAATGTATCTCTTTGGGCAGATGTCAGCCAGCGAGCGCTTACTTGCCTCTTTGGTACAGGTAGTTTATTTTTAAAAGCCAATTTTGACACTTCTCTTTTCATCAACGTCAAGTAATAAGGCAAATAGAGAGTTTTATTTATTTTTAAATGTCACTTTGAAAAGCTCTCATTACGTAAAAATTGACAATCGCAAGTTACCGCCAAACGAAATAGTGTGCCTTGACCCTTGACACAGTCGCTTTCTCGTTTCTCTTGCACTTTCAATAGAGGCATGCTAGGGCATGCTCAATGGATTCAATAGCGCATGCCCTATCTCCTCAATATGGCAGAAAGTTTAAACAAAAAGTGCACGGTTTGGAGCAATATTGAAAACGTCTTTGTATACATATCAGAGAGTTGAAAGGGAAAGCGCACAGTTTGGAAGCAATATTGCTTGCGTCTGACGCAAGTTGAATTGAAAGTTGAAGCGACTCGGTGAAGACAGACAAAGAATGATCTAATAAAAACGACTAGATAACGATGAAACGATTGAGCAGACATTTTTACGTTGTCTCCAATGCAACGTTTTTAATCCCTTAAACAAAAAAATAAAACGAAGTGGACACTCAACAGTTGAGTGAGTGCGGGAAGGCACGGCACATTAAATACATTCAGGCGAGAAAGTAAAAAGAGCGAAGGCTGCCGCTTTAATATAAAATTATAATAAGTAAAGGGTGCGGGGCCGCGGCGACCCCCGGGAATCCTTACAGCGAGCAGGGTTGATGCCCATTTGAATTTAGATTTCTTTAAAAACTAAATTTCTGGGGTTTCGCATACAAGGCGAATCTGTTATGCTTTACTTCTTTACTACTTTACTCTTTCTATGCCTGTTCTTGTCTATCCTCTCCATTAGACTGGACATTGATAAAAGTATTTGATTGTACCATTTTCAAGCAAATAAATAATCTTTATTTATTTACATACCATATTCGTGATCTCACAAAAAATAACAATTCAAAAGTTTTAGGTTGTAGGTAACGATGTGTTGGTAGGTAACGATACCCACCTAACCTAGAACTGTTGAATTGTTATTTTTTGTGTTTAGATACGAATCTACTTCTACAATTTGAAGTCAACTTGATTTCATATTATTAAAATTATCTAATAAGACCTACCCGAAAGAATAGTTAATCTTGGTCTGTAAAAATGGGTTAATAAATAGGTAATTAATTACCCAATTTAAGTTCCATGTATGTCTCAAAAAGTTTCATGTCATAAGCAAGACATTCTGTACGTCAACTGTGAAATTACATTCGAAAAAAATATACAGGGTGTAAAAAAGTATTAATAACAAGCAAAAATCATAAATTATCTAAATGGTTCACACTACACTACACTAGGTCAACTTTGACTCACAGTCAATGTAAGTAGGTATCAAGTGGTAAATTACCATTATAATCTGAAAGCTATTAATTGCATTGGTTCCCACATTCCCTATCAGTAATAAATAGATGCACTTATCAGCAAGCACTCAAATACAAATAGCGATGCAACACACAAATTATTGTATCGTAAAATCAAGCATAAAACTATAAAACAACAAGGGGTGCATTAGACCCCACCCTACCCAAGTGTTATACGTTTATTCCACTGTATAATTAATCTGGTCGTAAAGTTATTGTAACAATATTAATTTATGGTGATTTTATGGGTCATTCATTATGATGCTACAATTAATTCGTTGATTAACTAGATTCTAATATTATGGTTAGTATTAAATCAATTTAATAGTTCTCAACTTGTAAATTTAAAACTATTTTGTTAGGAATGAATGTTTAGATTGGTATACAATATTGTATGCTACTATAACATATTCACTAATGATACTAGACGAAAATAAAGTTGCTTTATTCAAAAATAAAATCAGACAAGACTGAAATTCCGAAGCCACCAAAGGTCTATTCAGTTTATTTTCGTTCAGGGTTCCGAATCCCTGAAGGGACCCTGACAAATCGTTGCATCGGACCCCACTGCAGCGAGCCTCGCACATGGCTACCGCCGTCGCCATGGCAACGCGCCCGGGGTCAACGACCCACGCACCTACCTCACAACTCCAACATTGTACAAAACTAAACAGGTGACAGTTCACATTATTTTTAATTAATTAAAATAAAGGTTCTAGGTAGGTACTTACCTTCTTGAAAAGTTCAGATGATCACTATTAAAAAGTCTCACTACACTATTTTATTTTACTAATCTTGACTAGTTTTAGGTTATTAATTGAACTAACATGTATTACTAAACTACTTATTTCAAAACATAACCTTATCTAACTCGTATACAAACAATAGGCCACAGACAATTTTCTTGTTTTATTTTCACAACCGATATTTCACAAACTTTACAGTCACTAATGAAAAGCACTGGCCACACGATAAATCTTGAACATTTTAAAAATCGAATGTCACATTTCGGTAAACAATTTAAAAAAAAATAGAAAATGGAACAAAAAGGTTCGCGTGCCGGTACATGTCAACGAATGCGGCAGTCGGCGTGTTTCGAACGTTCAAAGCAGCCAAAAATTTTGCAGGTGCAACACGCAAATAGCACACGATTTAAACCTTTATTCCATGCCCATACAGAAATGATACCATGCTGTTGACTTCGAAACGAACTTTGTTGCGGTGCACAGTCGAATTCCATTTTCAAACCCTGCCGGGGAAAACTGGCTTTTCCACTGTTGATGTAAATGCCAATTTCCTTTTCACTGCCCTTAAACAAAGCAATTCAACTCTTAGCACCTATCATATATAGTTGAAAATGGAGTGGGAATGCATAGCAGACAATGCGCCACGCAATGACGTTTGCAATGAAAAGGATGGAGATCTTCCTAATCGTGAGGTCAGAAAGAGAAGGTGAATCTAAGGGAAGGTAATTCTAGGGGTGCATGTGCGTCTGAAATGAAACGTCAGGTTACCCATAAAGAATCGATCTTGAAGACGCCTGCTGTAAAATATGTGCTGGCAATTGTCTCAAATTGGATCATAGTGTAAATTAAGACACGTTTGGAAAATTTAGACTACCTGCGTATCGAGATTGTAGAATTTTTAACAGAATGTACTTGTTATAACTTTAACGTCAAATCAACTATTTTGTGGAAAATTTAGGCCCTCCGCACATGGCTCGTAAGCGTAGTCGTCTCGTACGCGTATCGTCAAGACACGACGAGCACGATACGAACAGAGCTCTGCACACGAATCGTAGCGTAGACGTAGATATAGTACAGTAGCCCGTAGAACATTTAAATCACCAAAAAGGTTACCGTTTGCCGTTGTGATATAGTTATTTATTACGAAATTATAGATACTTTAACCCAAGTTTTACAGTTCGCAACCCGCCGTAACCTATATTTGTATACCTATCTCCAAAATTGAAATTTATTATTTTTCAAGGTTTACCACATGGTTTAGCTATTGTCGTGTTCTACAGCTTTGTTTGATTGCCACTGATAATAGTAAGACTATGGAAAGTGATCATACACAGATTTAAGACCAGATAAAATCCAACCATTTTCATCAGGTCTTAAATCTGTGTATGGATACTTTTCATTGTCTTACTTTTATCTGTGGCAATCAAACCAAGCTGTAGAACACGACAATAGCTAAACTATGTGGTAAACCTCGAAAAATAAAAAAATATAAATTTTGGAGATATACAAATATAGGTTACGGCGGGTTGCGATCTGTAAAACTTGGGTTAAAGTATCTATAATTTCGTAATAATTAACTATATAACAACGGCAAACGGTAACCTTTTTGGTGATTTAAATGTTCTACGGGCTACTGTACTAATATTGTTCCAAAATATAAACTAGAGCTTCACGTTGACGGAAATTCATCACCACATATGAAAGTATTTTCTACGCTTGCGTTTTTACGCCAGTACGCTACGACTACCGTATTGACAATAAAATCTCATACGATACGCTTACGTTACAACGCTGTCCGCGGAGGGGTTAAGTCTTCGTTATATTTTTTATATAAGCATCATATAGACTTAAAGTTATAGACTTTAAGCACAGAACATAATTAATACCCCTGTGACTTAAGTCGTTATTATTCGTCACACGAATGTCGTGTAATAAATTATTTTTTTGTTTTATTGTCTCATTTGCTCTAAGCTCTAACCATCCTCAACGGTTCCCGAACCGCGTCCACCAAATTTTTTACTGGCACTACGATAGAATTCGCATCTATCACCCTTCACGCAGATAAAATTGGTCTCTAATTAAAGACCGGTAGTGTATATTTTTGCACAGCATCACTCTTACAGGCCCTGAATAGCAGATGATATATCTGCACCTTTGACGCTGCAAACGGAATCGAGGATGAGCCGCGCACACTCTACCCTACTTGTGCCAAACTTTACATACGGTGTTATACGGTATGGTTAAGTATCAAACTGACTACAGTGAGGAAGGAAGTCTTCAACTAGATAAAGGTAAAGAATTACCGTTTCTGCCAATGAAATCTGAGTTCGTTGGTGTCTGCGCACCACTTGTACCGAATTTTACATGAGTAATGGAATCTCGACGCACAAAACTTCCATGCATGCTTTTGCCATCGTACGTTACCGCGAAAGATCGTCATTGCGATGCGCCACTTGACTTCGATCTTAGAATAATAACACCTAGAAACCGTGTCCTCGTATGCAAAGTGAGGCAACTAATACCAAGCCAGAATGGCTTAGTTTTCAAATTTAAATCCTTCATACGTTAACTAATCATAACTGAAACCCAATAATATAGTAACTAGTCTTATAAATGTGGGAAAATTGAAACTGTTTTGTACTTAATCAGTATGATTAGGTAATAATGTAGAATAACAATCTGAAAACGGCGCCATTTTGGCTGTTTTAGTTGCCTCACTTTTGACAGTGCGCTTTGTAGAGAACTATCGTTCAAGTGTTATTATTCTAAGACTTCGATGTACTACGTTAGGTATCACGAAAAAGCTCAAGTAGGTAGTGCATTAAAATTATGTTCTTATTTTATATACTTCTCTATCTCATTAGGCTACCGGCTATGGAAATTTCATAAAACTATTAAAAATACCCTTTGTTTGAAACTACAAGATCGAGATAACTTAACACGAATCTATAAGCTAGTGGCTCCGTGAGCTGTAGACCTCGCGATAAAAAGTGGCTCAAATTGTATAAAAATAAAATTTCTCCATGAAGTTTTCAAAGCACACAGTACGTGAGTATTCGCAGCTAGATGGTGTTTCTAATTTTGATCATGTTTTGAAAGAGGCGAATATTGATAAATTTGGAAAAACTGGCTTGACTAAACAGTTATATATAATTATCGAACCTGTTCACAAAATTTCACCAGAATCGGATTGAGAAATGCGACCTGTAGAGGAAAACAAACAGCCGGAAAGCCGGACTGAAATATGTTTTTTACATAAGTATCTCCGTCATTTTAATAAATTTCGAAAAACTGTGTCGACAAATAAATCTATATATTTATCAAACCGGCTCACAAAATTACACCGGGATCGGTTGAGAAATGAGACCTGTAGAAGAGAACAGACAGCGCCGGAAAGCCGGACTGAAATATGTTTTTTTTTTAAATATCTCCGCCATTTAAAAAAACCGAAAAACTGGCTTGACAAAAAATTTTCAAAATTTCACGAGAATCGGTTAAGAAATGGGACCCGTAGACTTGTAGAGGAGAGCAGACAGACAGCACTGGAAAGCCGGGCTGAAATACGTTTTTTTTTTTAATTTTTCCGACATTTTGAAAAATTTCAAAAAACTGGCATGACAAAAAAATTCTACATCACGAGAATCGGTTGAGAAATGCAACCTGTAGAGGAGAACAGACAGCGCCGGAAAGCCGGACTGAAATATGTTTTTTTTGGGTTACCTCTATCTGGCAGAAACTTGATGCTCCGAAATTTATTTGGCAGAACACACTTGGCAGAATCTTCTTTAAACGAATATTTTAAGGCATAATTTGTTTTTAATATAATTATTGTTTGGCAGAATGTTTACATGTCCGAATTTACAATGGCATACTATTCAGATGGCAGAATTTCATTAGGCATAAATACCTTTGGCAAAATTTTTATACGCAGAATTTCGTTTGGCATAACGTTTATTTAGTCGACAATTATTTGGTATAATTTTCACATGGTATACTACGAATATGGCAGAATTACATTAAGAATAATGTCATCAAGCATATCGTAATCTCTAAAAAATTACATTTTAACGTTAAATTGAATTAAAAATTAGTCTTAAAATGTCAATATAATGAATTTTTGTAAATGTTTGTGCTACAAAAGTCAACAACAGAACGAATCGCTGCAAAACCGATATGCATGCTGCTTGCTGGCATGCATGCATGCTTGAATGCTTGTTTATACTGCTTGCATGCTCGCCGGGGGGTGCAGGGGGGCTGGCCCCCCTGCTCGGGGGGGTGGGGGGTTCCTGAGGCCCCCCGCTATAAAGAAAAACTTTTAATGCACCTACCAGTAGGTTAGGTTAGGTTAGGTTAGTGTTTTGACCACTCGCAGCGGAGCGAGCGAAGCGAGCGGAGCTCCACAATGCTTGCATGCATGCTGCATGCTGCTTGCTGCTTGCTGCATGCTGCATGCTGCTTGCTGCATGCTGCATGCTGCATGCTGCTTGCTGCATGCTTGCTTGCATGCTGCATGCTTGCTTGCATGCTGCATGCTTTCTTGCATGCATGTTTATTTGTCTGCATGTAAGGATGCATGCAGCATGAAACATGCGTGTAAGCAATACAAAATTATTCTAGATATGAATTTTCTATTAAATGTATGCCAAAAGATGATTCTGACTATAAACTCTCTGCGATATGATAGTTCTGCCTTTTAATGACTATAGATTATGAAATGTATGCCAAAAGATGATTCTGACTATAAACTGTCTGCGATATGATGGTTCTGACTGTGAACTTTCTGCGATATGATGGTTCTACGATTTAATTAATAAGGATATGAAATGTATGCCAAAAGATGATTCTGGCTTACAAAATTATGCGTTTTAAGTGTATGATAAATGAGTGTATGCCAAACGATTTTCTGCGACATGAAGTTTATGCCATTAGTTGTTATGCATAATAAAATTATGACATAAAAAGTTCTGCCATAAAAGGTAGACTCGTTTTTTTTATCCGACTTTTTAATATCTTCGCCATTTAAAAAAATCAAAAAACTGGCTTGACAAAAAAATCTCAAAATTTCACGAAAATCGGTTGAGAGATGCGACCTGTTTACTTGTAGAGGAGAGCAGACAGCGCTGGGAAGCCGGACTGAAATATGTTTTTAACATATCACCGCCATTTTGAAAAAAAATCAAAAAACTGGCTGGACAAAGAAATTCTACATTATTTTCAAACCTGCTTACAAAACACGAGAATCGGTTGAGAAATGCAACCTGTAGAGGAGAACAGACAGCGCCGCAAAGCCGGACTGAAATATGTTTTCTTTTTAATTTCTCCGCCATTTAAAAAAAAATCGAAAAATTCTATACAATTTTTGAACTTGCTTACAAAATTTCATGAGAATCGGTATACGAAAGAATTTTTGCCCAAGCTGAAGCCGAGACGCTTCGCTCGCACTTCGTGCTCGCTCGGTCAATTACAAATGGCAAGAGACACACAGGCATTGACTTAAGCCCACCGGTAACGATCAATTGCGATTGTCAATTTTTCCGCAATTGACGCCCATTGACGGAAAAATTGATCGTTTACACGTGCAATTGAAGCGATTGTCAATTGCTCCAACAATGGCATTGACGGAAAAATTGACAATCGCAATTGATCGTTACCGGCGGGCTATAAAGTTAAAAAATACCTATTTTTCAGTTTATTAACCTTCAGACTTTACCTAGCAAAGCAAAGTTTAACGGCCTCTGAGACTTTGACCTTAGCAACTTCTTCAACTTTAGTTGTTTGTACAAAACGTAACTTAAGTAACAAGACGATCTTTTGTTACTTTACAGGATACGATGCAATACAGGGTCCCCGCACACAGGTGACACGCCGCAACCACAAACGCCGGCACTAGAAGCTGCAAAAAAAGTAGCCAAAACGCGCGACAGCCACAGGAGAAGCGAGAAGCGACTTTGTAGCGTATGTGTAAGAAAGGAAGGTAGTGGAGCCTCACAGTATATCCTCAATAGACGAAACTTTACAGTGTGCTAATGTATCATAAATGAAACATATTTATTAAATTATCTATATCTAATATTTATTATATTATTGTTTTTGGATATTTGTACATAGGTTTTGGTTCATACTATATTACATCCCTGCAAAGTTTCATCGACTGAGGATTTAATGTTGAGGTCTCCATACAAAAGATCGCTTCATTTCCTACATTATATGGCGACCATCGGCACGTTTACCGTGTGCGGCGACGGCAATGTATGAAAACTACAGGAATAGGTAAGTGGCGGCGTTTTGTGGTTGTGGCGTGTCTCCCTTGTGCGGGGACCCTTATGTATACTCTAAAGAAGGATGTCTCTATAACTTGGTGCCAACTGGACGCCGGCCAAGTCCGAGTCGGCGGTAAACGGCCAATAACCCAGGATCCCTACCATTTACAGCCATTGCCAGCGATACGCTCCAGTTGTCTACAACAAGATCTTAAAAATTACTATTATTTTTCTTCAAGAAATTTTACGAATTACAGTAAATTAGGCGGAAGTTATTAGAGCAGAGAAAATGAGTGCATTTTCTCTGCTCTAATAACTTTTTTCTCGACAATATTATTTTTCTACTTATTTAGATGAAATATTTATGGAACTTACAGGACTTCAGTCGATGATTTATTTATGGTAGTTATTTAAGAATAAAAAGACGGCTTACGGGTGTAACAAGACACTCAACAAAGGCGAAGTCCACGCATTCCGCCCATCATCAGGATATTTTTTGTCTTTTAGACTATACCTGAGAAATCAAAACCTACGAAGTTATTGCAGGTCGAAGTAAAAAAAATTTTTCAATTTTTTTATGAAATCTTGTTTTATTCGTTACTAGCGGCCGCCCGCGACTTCGTCTGCGTGGAAAGGTTTTTTGCTATCCCTCGGGAAAAATACATTATTTCGGGATGAAAGGTATCCTATGTCCTTCTCTGTACCCCTAAAAACGTGTATTCAAAATTTCATGATGATCGGTTCAGAAGTTAAGACGTGAAGGCGTAACAAACAAACAAACAAACGGACTTTCGCATTTATAATATTAAGTAAGGATTTCTTAATTTTTGTCTACAGAAACATTATCAAAATTTTATGTATTTCGTAACAAACAATGGCTTTAAAACGTCATCACCTCAGACCGTGATCACAATGTATTTAATGAGCACACACATAAACGTTGCCTTTCAACTTTCAACTCGGCCGCACGCAGCTGTGTAGAGCATTCACTCACAGGCGCGGTCTTTTGTACGCGTTACATTGCGGTTATTAAATTAATGTATGCAATGCTTTTTTAACACCAAAAATGAAAATCGTTTTCCAGCAATAATTTTGCACAGAAATGGTCCTGATGAGTGTTATACTCCGTCGCAGTACCACGACACCAAACAAGTGGAAATCCTGTTTAAAATAAATGTACATCAATTGTTCGTAATTTGTACGCCATTAAAAAAATTGTACGTTACGTATTTTAGTCTAAAAAAAGTCTCGGTGTGGTACTGCCAGGGAGTATGCTCTGCCGCAGTACCACTCGTTATTCTCACGAAACAGACACAGTTTGCATGTTTTTTTTTTGGCTGAAAAAATGTACATTAATTGTACGTTCTAGTATCATACAAGAAAATGGCCAAGTGCGAGTCAAATTCGAGCTACAGGGCATTTACAAAAAAATGAATGGATGACTGACAGACTATTGCCCAGCCCAAACCACTGAACCTAGAGACTTGAAATTTGGTACATAGATACTTTATACAGTGTGAGCACCTACTAAGAAGGGATTTTTGGGAATTCCATCCCTAAAGGGTTGAAATGGGGGTACAAATTTGTATGGAAAAAAATATTAAATAGACATTTCAAGTTGAAACTACGTAGGAGTACTTCTAAAAACAAATAAGCAATCACGTGTTTCGTGATTTTCCGAAACTTAACCCATTAGGGGGTAAATGGGGTAAAAAAAGCCCAACATCGATATGGGTGTCGTTATCGAGGCTTTATGGGATGTTGATTGGAAAAATGACATAAATTTTTAAGAGGTAGATATTTTTCAACTCCTAAAGGGGTCAAATGGGGTTCAAACTTTGTATGGAAAAGATATAAAATAGACATTATGACTTGAAACTTCGTAGGAGTATACAAAACATGAACCCTATTTTACCCCTTAAGGGGTTGAAACATAGCCACTATATTGAACTTATAAATTAATGCCATTTTTGCAGTTAACATTTCATAAAACCTCAATTACGACATCCATATCGAATTTGGGCTTTTTACCCCATTTACCCCTTAAGGAATTGATTTTCAGAAATTTACGAAATACATGTTTGATCATTTGTTTATAGAAGTACTCCTACGAAGTTTTAAGTCATAACGTCTTTTTTATATTTTTTCCATACAAAGTTTGAACCCCATTTGACCCCTTTAGAAGTTGAAAAATATCTACCACTTAAAAATTTATGCCATTTTTGCAATCAACATCCCATAAAACCTCGATAACGACACCCATATCGATGTTGGGCTTTTTTACCCCATTTACCCCTAAAGAGGTAAGTTTCGGAAAACCACGAAACACGTGATTGCTTATTTGTTTTTAGAAGTACTCCTACGTAGTTTCAAGTTGAAATGTCTATTTAATATTTTTTTCCATACAAACTTTGTACACCCATTTCAACTCTTTAGGGGTGGAATTCCCAAAAATCCCTTCTTAGTGGGTGCTCACACTGTATAAAGTATCTATGTACCAAATTTCAAGTCTCTAGGTTCAGTGGTTTGGGCTGGGCAATAGTCTGTCAGTCATCCTTTAATTTTTTTGTAAATACCCTGTAGCTCGAATTTGACTCGCACTTGGCCATTTTCTTGTATGATACTAGAACGTACAATTAATGTACATTTTTTTCAGCCAAAAAAACATGCAAACTGTGTCTGTTTCGTGAGAATAACGAGTGGTACTGCGGCAGAGCATACTCCCTGGCAGTACCACAACGAGACTTTTTTTAGACTAAAATACGTAACGTACAATTTTTTTAGTGGCGTACAAATTACGAACAATTCATGAACATTTATTTTAAACAGGATTTGCATTTGTTTGGCGTCGTGGTACTGCGACGGAGTATAACACAAGATATGTGTTATACTCCGTCGCAGTACCACGACACCAAACAAGTGGAAATCCTGTTTAAAATAAATGTACATCAATTGTTCGTAATTTGTACGCCATTAAAAAAATTGTACGTTACGTATTTTAGTCTAAAAAAAGTCTCGGTGTGGTACTGCCAGGGAGTATGCTCTGCCGCAGTACCACTCGTTATTCTCACGAAACAGACACAGTTTGCATGTTTTTTTTTTGGCTGAAAAAATGTACATTAATTGTACGTTCTAGTATCATACAAGAAAATGGCCAAGTGCGAGTCAAATTCGAGCTACAGGGCATTTACAAAAAAATGAATGGATGACTGACAGACTATTGCCCAGCCCAAACCACTGAACCTAGAGACTTGAAATTTGGTACATAGATACTTTATACAGTGTGAGCACCTACTAAGAAGGGATTTTTGGGAATTCCATCCCTAAAGGGTTGAAATGGGGGTACAAATTTGTATGGAAAAAAATATTAAATAGACATTTCAAGTTGAAACTACGTAGGAGTACTTCTAAAAACAAATAAGCAATCACGTGTTTCGTGATTTTCCGAAACTTAACCCATTAGGGGGTAAATGGGGTAAAAAAAGCCCAACATCGATATGGGTGTCGTTATCGAGGCTTTATGGGATGTTGATTGGAAAAATGACATAAATTTTTAAGAGGTAGATATTTTTCAACTCCTAAAGGGGTCAAATGGGGTTCAAACTTTGTATGGAAAAGATATAAAATAGACATTATGACTTGAAACTTCGTAGGAGTATACAAAACATGAACCCTATTTTACCCCTTAAGGGGTTGAAACATAGCCACTATATTGAACTTATAAATTAATGCCATTTTTGCAGTTAACATTTCATAAAACCTCAATTACGACATCCATATCGAATTTGGGCTTTTTACCCCATTTACCCCTCAAGAAATTGATTTTCAGAAATTTACGAAATATATGTTTGATCATTTGTTTATAGAAGTACTCCTACGAAGTTTTAAGTCATAACGTCTTTTTTATATTTTTTCCATACAAAGTTTGAACCCCATTTGACCCCTTTAGAAGTTGAAAAATATCTACCACTTAAAAATTTATGCCATTTTTGCAATCAACATCCCATAAAACCTCGATAACGACACCCATATCGATGTTGGGCTTTTTTACCCCATTTACCCCTAAAGAGGTAAGTTTCGGAAAACCACGAAACACGTGATTGCTTATTTGTTTTTAGAAGTACTCCTACGTAGTTTCAAGTTGAAATGTCTATTTAATATTTTTTTCCATACAAACTTTGTACACCCATTTCAACTCTTTAGGGGTGGAATTCCCAAAAATCCCTTCTTAGTGGGTGCTCACACTGTATAAAGTATCTATGTACCAAATTTCAAGTCTCTAGGTTCAGTGGTTTGGGCTGGGCAATAGTCTGTCAGTCATCCTTTAATTTTTTTTGTAAATACCCTGTAGCTCGAATTTGACTCGCACTTGGCCATTTTCTTGTATGATACTAGAACGTACAATTAATGTACATTTTTTTCAGCCAAAAAAACATGCAAACTGTGTCTGTTTCGTGAGAATAACGAGTGGTACTGCGGCAGAGCATACTCCCTGGCAGTACCACAACGAGACTTTTTTTAGACTAAAATACGTAACGTACAATTTTTTTAGTGGCGTACAAATTACGAACAATTCATGAACATTTATTTTAAACAGGATTTGCATTTGTTTGGCGTCGTGGTACTGCGACGGAGTATAACACCCTGATGATGGGCAGAATACGTAGACCTCGGCTTCGTTAAGGGTCTTGTTACACACGGTACAGTAATAAATTTTTTATATCCAGAGTTATCATTCAAATAAATAAATTTGACGGAAAACGGAATATATATTTCAAAAAGTTTTCTAAGTATTTGTAATTTTTTTAAGTTTTATAATAGAAACCATTACGCACCTTATTCAAACACAATAGTCACAAAGGTACATTAAAGTTGTCGAATATTGATGTCTCAAAAGTTCATAAAGCTAATACTTTCTACGAGTATCTCTCTCCGTATGAACACGATATCATACAACGATATGTCAATAAAATCACTGCGACCAACTAAGTAAGTACTATCGAGACACCCTACACTCGAGGCTGTCAGTGGCCAGGAGCCGACACAAATCAGGTCAACGTATCTCTGCTTATTTTAAATGTTATCGTCAAAGTTATCTCCCCTTGACGTGCATGTCAATATTTCAATATATTTACCGAAGCAAAATGTTCTGATTTCCACTTTAGCAATAATGGCCGTTTAAAGTCACTGGCTGGCACAATGTTCATTGTTATTCTTTTTTACTATTTAAAGTTAATAAAACTTTAATCGATCCACACCTAACGAAGACATGGGAAATGAAAACAAGGACATAGGAACTCCTTAATTTCTATTTTCGGTTAGAAATAAAATAAATAATGTGTTTTTTCTGTTTTAATAGGTATTATATTATTTGTGGTATTACCTTTTTACCCGACTGGAAGAGGGTTATGTTTTTCGCGCGTATCTTGTAAGTAAGTATGTAAGTTTGTATGTAATATTCTTTATTACCTCATATCTTTCAAACGGCTGAACTGATTTCCATGATTTACATATCGTTAGATTTGTCTCGTCAGCCCAAGTGTTCTTAAGAAGGTGGCGTTATAAAAAAACCAACATGGCGGCTGTACGGTGCTATTATACGTAGTGGGAAAAAAAATTTTTTTTTAGAATAATGCAATATGGGTGTCAAATTAAAGGGCTTATTATAAGGATTTCAAAAAGGTATATCATATAAATAATAACTAAAAAGAAATAAATAAAAAATTAAATTTAAAAAAATTAAAAACCCGCCTGCATAAAAAGACAAGTCAACTGAAAAGATGGAAACAAGATTAAATATTATAGGCAACATTATAACATGCAGTCGGAGGCATATAACTCAAATCATTCATAATGTCACTTTCTTTATGCATGCCTCCGACTGCATGTTATAATGTTGCCTATAATATTTAATCTTGTTTCCATCTTTTCAGTTGACTTGTCTTTTTATGCAGGCGGGTTTTTAATTTTTTTAAATTTAATTTTTTACCCGACTGCAAGAGGGTTATGTTTTTCGCGCGTATCTTGTAAGTTATTCTTTATTACCTCATATCTTTCAAACGGCTGAACAGATTTCCATGATTAACATATCGTTAGATTTGTCTCGTCAGCCCAAGTGTTCTTAAGAAGGTGGCGTTATAAAAAAACCAACATGGCGGCTGTACGGTGCTATTATACGTAGTGGAAAAAAAATTTTTTTTAGAATACTGCAATATGGGTGCCAAATTAAAGGGCTTATTATAAGGATTTCAAAAAGGTATATCATATAAATAATAACTAAAAATAAATAAATAAAAAAATAAATTTAAAAAATTTAAAAACCCGCCTGCCTAAAAAGACAAGTCAACTGAAAAGATGGAAACAAGATTAAATATTAAAGGCAACATTATAACATGCAGTCGGAGGCATATAACTCAAATCATTCATAATGTCACATTCTTTATGCATGCCTCCGACTGCATGTTATAATGTTGCCTTTAATTAGCTTTCGTCTGCTGAAATGTATATTTTTAATTTTAATTACTTCCTTAAAATCCACAGTTACTTTATTTACCGAATTTGTATGACCCAAGAAAGTCACCGAACCGATCTCCTAGTGATTGATTCCAACTTCCACATGATCGGTTGCTGAACAAAGTCAAGTTCCTCACAAGTCACAGGAGGATTTGTGTGATCCTTTGAAGTCCCTTGACTGTTTCATTGGAAAAACACAATGGCATTATGTTTGCCGCTGACGGGTTCACTGAAATTCGGAAATCCTTCATATTTACCCCGAATACGATCTTGTCACGTTTAATATAGTATTATTCGGGAATTCGAGTTTTATTTGTAGAGTTGAAATTGTTAATTATTTAGAAAAAACAACATTAATTATTGTAGGAGACTATAGCTGGCAAACAGTCATACATTTATGCTGCATACGTACATTTTAATACTTACCTACCTCGCGAGAGTCATATTGGCTAAAACTAATGTAAATGCATTTCAGTTTGTGAATATCCGTATAGAATTATCAATTTCCTAATAAAGTTTTTGGAAATTTCATTTAAATTTTATTTTTTTGAACGTTTCAATCATTTGCTGTTGACTTTAAAGGCCCTCGGTAACGATTAATTGCGATTGTCAATTTTTCCGTCAATGCCATTGTTAGAGCAATTGACAATAGCTTTAATTGCACGTACACGTAAACGATCAATTTTCGCATCAATGAGCGTCAATTACATAAGCCCGCGGTTTATGTATTGGGAGGGTGCGAAGGTATAATAATCGATCGCAGCGCTCATGGTGGCAAAAAGTAGAAATAATGACGGCTTTGTAATCTGTTTGAAAACGATATTTAATTTATTATTAGCGATACAGGAATAATTATATATGTTTATTATCACTTAGTAAAATTATTAAAGTAGCTTTATCCTCTTATTTTACAAAATCTACAACTAAAAAAGAAGTAAACAAACCCTGATATAACCAAAATAAAACACTCTTTTTGAATAGATCTTACTTGCCATATTTAATTTAAATGACCAAAAATGATTTCACAACACTTTGTCCACCCAAATAACAGTAATTTTGAAATTTACATGAATAACACAATATTTATAGTATATTCTAACACATATCAAAACGTCAAAACGGTCAGGTCAGAGCCAACAAAGTTACAACACGCTAGGTGGCGCTAAAAGCGTGCACGGAGCCAATACCTATGTATGTATAACTTGGTAGACCGATAGCAACAAAAAGTCTTCTTGGCATAATTTCTAACGCAAATTCTTTGTTCTATGCTTTTTGTTTTAAAAGAGTTTCTTACCAGCAACAAACCACTTTAGGACATCCAACTGCGAAGCATCATCCAACATGAAGGTAGCGGGGTGGCTATATTGTAATCATCAGGCCCTCTCGACGGTACTGCCGCGACAAAGGGAGCTATCCTCAAGCACACGAGAGCTAATTTCTACAACGACTACACTCGTTCGGGCTAATTATCGCTCGCGTCTTAGTTGTCGCAGAACATATCAGAATTAGGGAATCTTATGAAAAGGATGGGTTTAAAATACTCGAATGTATGAGGATGCTATATCTAAAGCGAGATAGTAATGAGAAAACGACGAGCGTGGGAGTGAGACTGATTTGGCAGATTAGGCGAAGAAATCACGAAATCAATTCGTAGTAATTAAAGATTTATAAGTGAGTACTTAAATTAATAAATTATGGTCCGTTTAATACAACACTGTAGTCTATTAAAACTGGTGAGTCAATATACGTTCTCATGAACGCGTAAACAGTTACAAAGTCAGACTCATTTCTCAAAGCCCGTCTACAGGTTTAGCATTGATAGTGAACGACAAAACGACAAATTCTCTATGCTACCCAAAAGAAATGTGTAGCGTACAGTCGCTAGTAGTATCAATTATTTTATAGTAAAACAGTTTTTCTCATAAACGTATATGTTTGAGGTAAGACTGCAACACTGCCAGTTCGAAGTGAACTAGTTGAAAGAACGACGCTTGGATAAAGCATAGAACACATGTCATCTTTCTGAGTAATGCAGTCTGTTTTTGACTTAAAACCTGATGTATGGTACTACCTATAGCTACCAAAGTGTACCTCTTTCACATCAAAACCTTTTTATAAAAAAGAAAACTAAACACATTTTCTGCATCTATGCTGTTACCTATCAACATCAACACTTTTAATTTTAGTTCTTGCCAATGACAAGAAATAATAGTTGAAAGGACTAACCTGGGGGCTAATTGTCTAATTTTAAAAATCTATCGCAATCGCTTTCGTTTGACAGTTGGATGTAACACATTGCTGCATTTCTTTGGTAAATTTTCATTTGTGCCAAAAAGAAACATCATTGGATTACATCCTGAAAGCGATTGCGATAGATTTTGAAGTTAGACAATAGAAAGGCTGGTCCTCCGCGCCGGATATTGCGTCAGGCAAGTTACTGAAATCCCTTTCTCATCGTCACAGCACTCTAGATCCCACATGCTCAAGACTATAGTCAATAGTTACAAGTGGCCAGTCGAAGCGGGGGCAATCAAAGGCGCGGCGAGATCAAAGCAGCATTAATGGGTTTTACCGGGTCGCGAGCGCAGGGGTAGTCGCGTGCTCTCAGGGATGGCTATTCAGGGTGCATGTCTCGAGGGCAACTCTTACTTAGTTTTAGTTTGAAAAGGTGTAAAATGTACAGACGAGTTTCAAAGACGACGAAGTATTAATGACATTGGGGCGGTTAGGTACTGATTACTTTTATGATAAAAGGTAAAAAAAATACAGTGATTACTGACTTTTTGTTTAACTCTCGTGACTTCATCATTTACCTCATTCTCGAGAATGGATCTACAAAAGTATGTGCTAATGATTTAAAAATGAGTTTATACCATTAGTATTGATTAAAATCAATTTAAATTTTAACTTGATCATATTTCTGTTGATAATTATTATTGGCCTGTTAGCACAAAAAAGTTAACTTTCTGTCGATCCATGGCCATGTTTGTAAATACCTTAATTTTCGGTGCCCAAACTAGTAATACCTTTGTGGCAGCCCTACGGAGGTGAATTGTTGCGTTCAGTCGTTTTTGTTTGGAGCCCGTTTCCTAATGAATGTCACTTGTTTCGTCGCGCCGCGTCGAGTGCGCCCTAGGGCGTAATGCCGCTACGACAACCGCTGTTTAGGACCAAATAAAGTCATTTATAAAATGTCTAATTATAAAGACGCCATAATCATGTAAAGAACAATAAGTCGAACCTAGATGAGTATGATATTTCGATACATAGCTAAATCAAAATAACTCATAATTAAAAACAAGCGAATTTTATTGATTCCTTATGGAAATCAAAATTAATACGATAAAAAGTCATTCTTTTTTACCTGACTGCCCAAAAAGGAGTGTATATGTGTTCAGGGTTCATATGTTTGTTGGTATGTGAGTTTCTTTATTCCACCATAACATCTAAATAAATTAACAGATTTGGATGTATGGGGTATCGTTAGAATCCTTACATCGTTCCTAGTGACACTGGCTATCATCGGCAGCTTAATAGACAGATATCTAAGTCTTTGACGAGCGACCTTCGCCAATTTAATACGAATCGTATTAAAGAGGCCATCGAGCGGAATAAAGGCTCCAAAGTGTTCGCGAGAGATCTGTCTATTGGGCAAAGCCAGATGACGAAGCTGAAAACTGACGACGGACGCATCATCTCATCGAAACCTGAAATCCTGAGGGAGATCGAGAGTTTCTAAGGGCAGTTATATTCCAAGCAGACACCTGTTGAAAGCAAGGCTAAAGACCCTAGAGCCAAGCTTACCCGACACTATACCCAAGATATCCCGGACGTCAGCATGTACGAGATTAGTATGGCTCTCAAACAGCTGAAAAACAACAAGGCGGCGGGTGACGACGGAATCACTACAGAACTTCTGAGAGCGGGCGGTAAGCCAATACTTAAAGTCCTCCAGAAGCTTTTCAATTCCGTCATCGTCGAGGGCAGAACGCCGAAGGCATGGAACATAAGTGAGGTGATTTTGTTCTTTAAAAAGGGTGATAAGTCCCTCTTAAAGAACTACAGACCCATCTCACTTCTGAGCCATGTCTATAAGTTGTTTTCGAGAGTCCTTACGAATCGTCTCGTTCGCAAGTTCGACGACTTCCAACCTCCCGAACAAGCCGGATTTCGAAAAGGCTTTAGCACCATAAACCACATCCATACGCTGCGGCAGGTTATACAGAAGACCGAAGAGTATAATCTGCCACTATGCTTGGCGTTCGTGGATTATGAGAAAGCCTTTGATTCGATTGAAACCTGGGCGGTGCTGCAGTCTCTCCAAAGGTGCCAAGTGGACTATAGGTATATCGAGGTGTTGAGGTAATTATACAAAAATGCCACCATGTCGATCCGAGTACAGAACCAGAGCACACGTCCTATCCAACTGCAGCGTGGTGTGAGACAGGGAGACGTTATTTCTCCGAAACTGTGCACAGCTGCTTTGGAGGACATCTTTAAGCTCTTGGACTGGAAACGACTCGGCATCAACATTAATGGCACTGGCCATTAAAACGAAGATGTGTTAGGTACTGACCTAACACACCTTCGTTTTGCCGATGATATAGTCCTTATGGCTGAGTCCAAGTCAAAGTCAAAGTCAAATAAGCTTTATTCAAATAAACTTAATTATTAAGTACTTTTGAATCGTCTATATTTTCCTACCACCCGTTCCAGACTTTTTTAGCTGACAAGAAGAACGGGCGCAAGAAACTTATCAGCTGTAACAGCCATAAGTAACGATATTTACAAACTTTAATATATCGTTACCAAATAATTACAACAGGGTGACAGGATTATTGGCAACAACATAGACTTATTGTTATATTACTTCAACAAAGTACTTATAGTAGCAAGTTATGTGTTACATCATTTCCACGCATTTTGATCTTTAAGATAATCGTCTACTTTATAATAACCTTTACCCATGAGCGTTTTTTTAACATGGTTTTTAAATTCATGCAAAGGAAGATCAATCACTTGTTGTGGAACTTTATTAATAAAGGCTATGCCTTTCCCCATAAATGAACCTCTAGTTTTTGCAAGCCTAAATCTTGGAACGGCAAGTTTATCTTTATTTCTTGTATTAAACTGGTGAATATTGCTGTTCTTAGCAAATGAATCATAGTGTTTCCTTACATAAACTAAATTTTCATAAATGTATTGGCCTGCCAAAGTTAAAATATTTATTTCTTTGAACAATTCTCTCAAGGTATCTCTTCGCCGTAGATTGTATATGGCGCGAACAGCTCTTTTTTGGAGTACAAAAATATTTTCAATACTGGCAGCTGAGCCCCACAATAGCAGTCCATATGACATTACACTATGAAAATAACTAAAGTATACTAACCTTGCCGTTTCAATATCAGTTAAAAGCCTTATTTTCTTAACAGCGAATGCCGCTGAACTAAGTCTACTTGACAAGGCCTCAATATGTGGATCCCATTGCAGTCGAGAATCTAGTGTGATACCTAGAAATTTTGTACTCTCAATAAACTCGACTTCATCGTCATTCAAATTAATATTTAATTTTGTCTGCTCAACATTAGGTAATGAGAATTTAACACATTTAGTTTTTTTGGGGTTAAGTGCTAAATTATTACTATTAAACCTGTATGAAACTTTAGAGAGGGCACTATTTACTTCGTCCGAACAGTTATTACCTCTGTTTACTTTAAAAACTAAAGAAGTATCATCCGCAAATAGTACTGTCTCACATAAATTATTCGCGTAGTTGGGAAGGTCATTTATATAAATTAGAAACAACAATGGGCCCAATATTGATCCCTGTGGCACACCCATATTGATGGGAGCTCCGGTAGATTCAGTTCTATTAATCACTACTTTCTGAGTTCTATTGTACAAATACGATTTCATAAGACTAACTGATTTATCAGAGACACCATAATGTTCTAGCTTCTTTAATAGTGTTTGATGATCAACACAATCGAATGCCTTAGACCATGGAAGACCTGAACATAATGCTCGAAGATCTCCGTAGTGCTTCTCAAAGAGTGGGTCTCAAGATGAACATGGATAAGACGAAAATTATGTCAAATGGCCATGTTGTACCCTCTCCAGTTCATGTTGGGAACACTACTCTTGAAGTTGTTGACCACTACGTATACCTAGGACAGGCAGTCCAGTTAGGTAAGTCCAACTTTGAGAAAGAGATCTCTCGTCGAATCCAACTCGGGTGGGCAGCATTCGGGAAGCTTCGAAAAATCTTCGCGTCCGATTTACCTCAGTGTCTCAAGACGAAAGTCTATGAACAGTGTGTGTTGCCAGTGATGACTTACGGCAGTGAAACGTGGTCGCTAACTATGGGTCTCATAAGGAGGCTCAAGGTCAGCCAGCGTGCAATGGAGAGAGCCATGCTCGGCGTTTCCCTGCGTGATCGAATCAGAAACGAGGAGATCCGCAGGAGAACTAAAGTAACCGACATCGCTCGAAGGATTGCTCAGCTGAAGTGGCAATGGGCAGGACACATAGCGAGAAGAACTGATGGCCGTTCGGGCGGAAAGGTTCTGGAATGGCGACCGCGCACCGGATGACGCTCCGTGGGTAGGCCCCCGACAAGGTGGACTGACGATCTGGTGAAGGTCGCGGGAAGCCACTGGATGCGGGCAGCGCAGGACCGATCGTCGTGGAGATCCTTAGGGGAGGCCTAAACCCAGCAGTGGGTGTCGTGCGGCTGATATGATGATGACACTAGCTATATTTTTTTTGAGAAATGTCAATATGGCGATGGCGACTGTACGGTGCCACTTTTAATGTAAAAAAAAATGTTTCTTCAATAATTATTACAATATGGGCATCAAATGAAAGGCCCTAATGAGCACATTTAAAAACTATATAATTTGTCACTAAAATGTGTGAAATAAAAATAATAAATTTAAAAAATATTAAAAACTGTGATTAAAAATTGTTCCACAAAACAGTCCCCCAACTGCAATGACACTTGGTATTTAACTTTTTAGTTTGTTTTTGGCAGGGCAGTCCTGTTTTTTAATCAGAAAACTCAGGCTTTAAAGTTATCTCTTTGTATATGAAAAATTGCTTATACAAACAACAACTTGAACTTGAGCCCTACTTAGTAGTTTTAGTAGCATCGCAGTTATTTATGTAAGAATAGGATCAGAAATAATCTGTCATTGTTTCATTTTAATGATACTTGGTTTTCTAAATTGCCTAAGCTCCAAACTTTTTTGCAGGCGGCGTGACGCGCGACGCGACGTCTCCGTCGTCGCTCTGTTTGCGGCACGGTGCATTACCGTTTCTTTGCACAGGCAATGTAACCACTGTGCAGTCTTATTTTGTGACTGATATATGGGGTAATTTAGGCACCCATAACAAGGTAGGTTTTGCTGTCAGTTTAACCACAGTCATGGGCTGTGACTGACGATTAACCTACCGTGTAATGTAGTGACTAATGGTTGCATGATGTGATTTCTTCTTTCCATCAGTCAATCAGCCAAACGTAATTCATGACTGATGGAATTTGACTGACGCTTGCATGACCATGTAATGGCTGCCTTATTCTTTACGATTTAGGGGTCATTCACGTCAGCGGTCAGTCAAATTTCAATACAAGTTTTAACTTGCTTTGACTGTCAAAACTTGTATTGAAAATTGACTTACCGTTAACGTAACTGAGACGGGACTGAGTTGTGTGAATGATCCATTGATAGAGTAGATAAAAAGTACCTAGATCAAAATTCCTTGTAACTTGGATATCTCGAGAACTACTACTGGTATCCACTTGAAATTTGGAATAGGTAAGTAGTTTAAGGATGGCATTGGCCCAACCCCCCCCCCCCCTCTTCCTTATATCCGAATTTTGCTAAGAGATGTGATAGTGGGACTCACACACACGTCATCTCTCATGAGATATCATTTTCATTATTTTCACGCAACTACTGCTCTTGTAAGTTTTGTATAATGAAATGAAATTCCTGAAACTCGAATGAAGTGTCATAAACTAGGTAGGTAATTAAATATTTTTTTTTTTAACAAAGCTGGACTAATTTTAAGCTAAGAAGATATAACAAGACTCACCAAAGTAAATGTAGAATAGATCCTAAAGTTTAAGAAACCCTCAAGTTATCCAGAATAGGGCCGCTTGAGGTCCGCCTGGCCGCGGGCGCGACCCACATCCTTTCATCCCATTTGCGTATCTCTGTTTGCCGTCGCAATCGTCGAGATACGACGCTCAGCTCGCCGCTCACAATCCGTCTGACTCTTCAAAAGAAACTCACTGCTTGGAAATGTCTTGGGATAAACGTTTCATTGGTTTGTGAAATTGCTTTCCAATTCTCATGTCAAGTGAAGATTTTTATTCTTTCGGCTGTTGGCGTGGAGGCACTTTTTTATGCTGCTTGGCCTTCTCCTCAAAGGCCTAACGTGGAAGCGCACTATACCCGGAATCCTCATCACTGAGGAATTGGCTATCTTACCTTTAAATGCCGAAACAACAATTTTAAAACAGACCCTAATAGGTAAGATGGTGGTAGCTAGCCAGGCGGACTTGAAGTATGCCCTACCCTCACCTCATTGAAGTTTATAGTTGGTAGTTGTGTAACAGTTGGTGTTTCATGATGTCACGGCATAAACATGGCATTGAAGTAGATCTGGACCTCGACTTTCTAGCTTGTGTTTTAGTTCGAATTTGTGCTCACATTACAAGAAAACTACTCATTGATCAAGCCAAAGTCAAAATATTTTTATTCAATAACACAAAAATTTCGCGCTTTTGAACCGTTCCAGACTTTTTTAGCATCTAGACCAGAAGCTCTCTTTCTTTCTAGAAGCTACTATAACATCCTTCAGCTGATTATTTTAAAGATTTAACGCAAAAAATAATTGCCTAATATTAAGCCCCTATGAATCGGCAAAATTTTCCTACCAGGCATTCAATACCGTGAAAGAGACTTACATATAAAAAAGTACTTTGTGGAGACTCACACGTTTAGTACTAGGTATTACTGTATTCTGTGCAGTTACTCCAAAATAAAATCCACCTATCGCACTAAAATCTCAATACTTATCAAAATGTTTGTCACTATAATAGTAATAGTAATCGATGCGTGAGAATATATCGCCCGAGAGCCAATTAAATCGCAGCCCGAGTGACTGCTGCCACTGCAACGGCCTTTGACAAACTCGACCGGGCAATAAGCACGCGTTTTCACACACGCCAATTTGGGCTATTATTCCAACTATAATTGATTACGAATTCGTCTGATGACTTGACAAGGATCTAGGGTGGTGGTACATACAAGTCTCAAACTAGTGTAATAATTTGATAAAATAGTTTTCGAATACTTCTGATAAGTTTAACTCGAAGTCTATAAGATCTAAGTTTTTCATTATACATTTATTGCAATCCACTATTTTTCACTGAAGATTCTCTCCGATTCACTATTGACACGTAGGTACTTACTCCTAAAACGTTCGAAACGATAAAGTAGTAAGTACCTAGTACCTACCTACCTATCGAAATCATTTCATTTGAAGATAGAATAGCAAAGATAGCAAAAAGAGTTAAAATACCTTTTTTAACCTATTTGTGTAGCTTCATAACCTTAATTTTTTAACATGCAATTCAAATTCCACAGTTTATTCAAAATAAAAGCCCAAAATATAAAGGTTCAAAAAAGTGTGCGTCGGCCGGGAATCGAACCCGGATCAACTGCTTGGAAGGCAACTATGCTGACCATTACACCACCGACGCCTTAGTGCTAGCGGACGAAATTAGCTATAACTTACCATTCCATTTTTGTATGCACAAAATAAACAATAATATAACACAGATTAGATAATAATAAGACCGAGCGAGCTCGAAGCGTTTCTTTTTCAGCTTGGGCAAAACTGCTTTCGTATGTCCGCCCCGGCTGTCCGTTTGTTCTCCTCTACAGGTTGCATTTCTCAACCGATTCTTGTGATATTTTGTGAGCAAGTTCGATAATAATTATACAGTTTTTTTGTCGATTCAGTTTTTAGAAATTTTTCAAAATAGGGTAGATATAGGTAAAATAATAATGTTAAAGCGAGGTCTCATCTCAGCTCACAACAGGGAATGATAACGTTATTTTTGAATATAACGATATTTCTTACTGTTTTTACCATTAATTTTAACATTAAGGTTTTGTCAATAAATAACGTTAATTTTAACGTTATTTTAACGAAATTGACGTTATTTTAGTAAATAACGTTAATTTTAACGTTATTTCTTACTTTTTGTTACTGTTACTTTAAAATTAACGTTATTCCAATTAAAAATGTTAATTTTTAACGATAATTTTACCGGTACTAAAGTTTAACGTTATATTTAACGGTATTTTTACCGGTAAAATATTTTTAACGTTATCGTTATTTTTTTTTAACGGTATTTCAATCCCTGGCTCACAGAGCCACTAGTAAGGACTTAGGTGTGGCGAGGGGTGAAATTATGGTGAAGGTAAGCCGTACTACAAAAATGTCATGATCTGCATAATGAATTGGTGGGGTAGGATTTTTAAAAGGTAAGCCGATGGGAATCGGCTTGTATAGACCCTTCGCCACTGTAGGTGGTACAGTGGAGTTCATTAGTATGTTGGCACTTTTAACAGAAAGTTGACTTTTATTACAAAGGCCTAAAAGTTAATAAACTGTAACACACAGAACAAAGAAAAAAATCATTGTGGTCATACAATCAATACACAGAAAAAATAAAATTATTTTTCCTCCCTCTCATAGGTAGGTACTTAGCTTACCCACCTACCTAGGTACGTAAATATTTTATATCTTACCAACTTTTAAAAAGTTGTCTGTCTCTGTATGCTTTGTTTTAAAGGGTTAAACCCTTTAAAACAAAGCATACAGAAACAGACAGTCATACCCATTCCTACTTCCAAGTAAAGTAGGCAAGGCAGGTACTATTAGATAGGTACCTACTTAACTTACAATAATAAAATTAATAAGTAATTTTATTTACGATATTGCTTACCTACGGCGTTTTTTTTCCTAAATAGGTTTCATTTATAGGTATTTGTTTAATTACATAAAACTAACTAAACATAAAATTCTTCTCGCTACTTTGAACTCTTTTAGAATACAATGACCTGCTGACATCAACTAAGTCCTTATTTTCCTCTAAAGCCATGTTCTAGTTTAATATTTCCATACTACACACTGTGAAAGCTAAGTATCGCCAACTAAACGCAAGCTCAAACGCTCACTATCAAAGCTAATTAAAGTTGCAATGACACTTGACGCATCTTAACCCTCCGCGCGCCGCCGCCGGCCTCGCACAATGCAATGCAGAGAGGGGCCGCTAAGACCGAGCTGCCAACATGGTTGCCGGTCGAAGATAAATAAAAATAAGTTTTTAGGTAATAAATAGTGCCTTTTATTATAGCGAGTTTTGATTGCGGTAAACCTCAAAGTTGGATTTAATCGCGCAGCAACGTAATTACAAGGATCAGGGGGCTAATTGTCTAATTCAAAAAATCTGTCGCAATCGCTTTCGTTTGACAAATGGATGTGACACATTGCTGCATTTCTTTGGTAAGTTTTTATTTGTCCCAAAAAGAAGCTTCAATGTGATACATCCTGAAAGCGATTGCGATAGTTTTTTAAATTAGACAATAGAAAGGCTGTTTACTGAATAGCATTATCATCTGGTTTTATTATTAAAAAATGGAACAGAAATTATCTGCCATATAAAGTTAATTTCAACTTAGCCGGAACCTGTAAAAGTAAGCGTTGTTCAATGAGGCAAATGAAACTACTATAATATAATTGATTAGAGAAATTTTTTATGTGTAAGTAAATTAAATTGGCACAGCCTAGCAAGCATAATTTAAATTCCTTTTTTTAAACACCAACTACGTACCTTTAATTTAATGGAATGCTAGTGATAGTGAAATAATCTTTTAGTTTTCCAATATTGTCAGGAATGTATGAAAATGAAGTTTTTTTCAGTCCCCCGTGACCACGGCAGCTGCAAAGGTGCCTAAACGTCGGGAAAATAAAAAATCAAACCAAATACCAACTAATTACCAAAGTTCTTTCAATAAAACCGCGCTAGTATCCGTTAAAAATTGTTTTATTTCATGAAGTTTTTGTTTGGTTTAGAAGGTAGTTGGCAGCCCTCGCGAGCGCCGCTGTAATCAGGGCTAATTGAAGCGCGTGTGCTTTGATCTGCGCCTCAAAGAGAAGAGGGCCGAACTCGCGAGACGCACCGCGACTACCTAAATACTTAGAATCGGCAGGTGATTTAGATTTTCTTTCTTTACATCAAATTCACTATGTTAATAATGCTCCGCTTTTGGTATTAGGTTGGAAGAGACAAAGAATGTCTCACATACCCTAGTTTAATCTTACTTTCTTTCAATAAAATCTTTTTAGAACAGTTGATGCCAATAAAATTGGTAAAAAAAATCCGTCATT
The DNA here is from genome assembly GCA_943789525.1 of Agriphila geniculea. NCBI lineage: Eukaryota > Metazoa > Arthropoda > Insecta > Lepidoptera > Crambidae > Agriphila > Agriphila geniculea. The sequence continues at coordinate 45,932,777 of OX038869.1, forward strand.
ATTCACCATAAGCATTTATAATGAAAAATTATAAGTACGGTAGGTAATTTTGCTATTTTGCATGCTGTCACACACAATCTGAAGATTTTATTCACAGTAACGCGAATTAAGGAGCCTAAAACAATTTTCCTGTTTCCGCATAAATATACAATCAAATGAAGGTGACTTCTTTGTCATGTCTACTCGCTTTCAGGGCTTCAAATATCGCAAGGTAACGCTCAGAAACGGTGAAGAGAGCGTAAGCGTAGCGAGTGCAATATTGTCTTCTTTCTGCTTTGGCGGCGCGCGGAGTGTAATTGATTCTTTTGTGCCATAATTGCGAGCAGATCGCATCGAGCGAGTGCGTGGTCTCGCAGACCGCGCCATTCATATTCAACAGTTAGGTGACGTTCAGAGACTCCCTTTTAATTGGTTTTCTTTTTCCCCACAATGAACGAGGGACGGCTGTTCATGTTTGTTTTGATTTGGCCAGGATTTTAGGGTGTTAGGACGTATTCACTGTCCTGGAGCAGTTTTAAACACTTCTGAGGCAAAAATTTCAAAAATAGGTAATATTATAACCTTATCTAATGCATCTTTACCTATTTCATGAAAAGTGGGACAAATATAGATAATAATTAATTTATTATTAAGTATCATATAACATATAAGATGTAAATAAATCAATCAATCCATTCATACAAGGTTATTTTGTATAATACAACGTTCTGATTAACGTATCTAAACTATGTACTTAGTAAGATTCATTTCAAAAAGTTTATCATATCATATATTGTCTTGATAGGTGTAAGCATTTTTTTATTGTCAATTTTCTTTACCAAATGTATCTTACTCATACTCATCAAAAGCGATCTAACCAATGTAGAAACCATAATTTTAAGAAAAGAGGGTCATTTCTAAAAAATAGGCTACCTATAATGAAATCATGACAGTCAATCAAAAGAAGTAACAAGAAGTTTGAAATTACATCAGCATTTTACTCTAGCATTTCAGCAAATAATTGATCAAAAGTAATTTACATTGGGCCTTATGGAAACTACTAAAAAAACTACACTAATAGAAAATGTTGTAAAATAACTTGAAACATCGTGTATACAAGTAAATACATATACAGTTCCGTTGGTTTTATTGACTCGTCCTCCTTATCGCGTCTACACGTGTTAACAAACACCGGATAAACGCCACGAAAAGGAAATAATCCATTTATTGATTGCATTATCATAAATAAATTCACTTATCAAACTCAGCTACTGGTCGTGACAGTGATTGATACAATCGCAGTTTATTTTCCAACTGATAAGCTGTGTAAACTATTCACAAAAATGTCCAAAAAGGGCTTACAGTGAAATATGGCTCTATTTAACAACTTATTTAGTCTGAAGAGCTTTAAATTCACAATTACCTTGACATAAAAAATGCTCAAAGGGATATATCGAGGCGTCATCGAGACCGTTCGACTTCAGCTTAGAGCAGAAAGGAAAACAAACTGATGGAATTATTATACACAGCGAGCACTCTTACTTTATAACTATTTACTAAACGCTACTAATGTATGGTGACGTTCACAGAAACCAGACTGTGGCGGTATATCCGTCGGCGAGCCCATTACGCCGTGAAATATGCTGCATCTGTCCAAATAAAAATTCGACGCAAGTTATGATACGTCGAGGCAACGTAAGTTGGTTTCAATAACTTGTCTTCTGTTAATTTACTCTCCATCGAACAAAAGGTATAGGGTTGCCAACTTTTTTTGGATCAAATGTAGTAGTTTTAAGATTTTTAGTGTAAAAATATAGTAGATGGCGAAAAAGTCCCAAAAAAATATAGTAGGTTGAAGTTTTGTATGGAGGATTTTAAAGAAGTTGCATTTTTCATACTTAAGTAAGTACTATAACATTTTCATAATTTATTCAACAACCATAAAGACATGTGTTTAATCACAAAAAATATTATGCAATTACTTGTGCATATAGGTATGTATTTCTTGTTGCTTTTGTGTAATTGTTTCACTTGAAAAAAAGTTGTTTTGCCTACTATAAATTTTTTCAAAAAATATAGTAGGCGAGCCCTCAATATAGTAGGATATTATATAGTAGGGTTGGCAACCCTACCTATAAACCCTCAAAGTGGCACGGACCTCATCTTAATCAGTAGTAAGCAAAAGTGCCTAAAGTGGCAATTTTTTGCCTACTAAGACTACACCTAACTAATATTTTACTGAGGATATTGTTTGTAAGGGTCTTTGTTAAATACGTGCATGTGAATGTTTGATAAATTATGTACTTAGTAAGCTTCGATCAAGAATACCCTAAATAGCGTCCCACTTACAAACTGGGCGCACATTTTGTACAAAATAAGTGATAAAAGATGTGATTTTGTACAAAATAAGCTTATTTTGTACAAAATAAGTAATATAGGATGTGAGTTTATACAAAATAAGGTGTGATTATGTCCAAAATAAGTACCCAGTTTGTACCTAATTGGGACGCCATTTCGAGGTGCGGTTTTAAGTGCTGTTTTAGTTCTTGAAGTGTAATGTTGTCTAGGATACTCTTGATTGAAGTTAGTAAGCAATAAATTTAATTAAGATGACGACATCACTTGATGGTTATAGACTTGTACTATTAGTACAGTAGCCCGTAGAACATTTAAATCACCAAAAAGGTTACCGTTTGCCGTTGTGATATAGTTATTTATTACGAAATTATAGATACTTTAACCCAAGTTTTACAAATCGCAACCCGCCGTAACCTATATTTGTATATCTCCAAAATTGATATCTTTTTTATTTTTCAAAGTTTACCACATAGTTTAGCTATTGTCGTGTTCTACAATTTGGTTTGATTGCCACAGATAAAAGTAAGACTAAAAAGTAGCCATACACAGATTCAAGACCTGATGAAAATGGTTGGACTTTATCTGGTCTTAAATCTGTGTATAATCACTTTCTATAGTCTTACTATTATCAGTGGCAATCAAACAATACTGTAGAACACGACAATAGCTAAACCATGTGGTAAACCTTGAAAAATAAAAAAAATATCATTATTTTATTATCACTATATGTATTTTGTGGACATTTCTCAAACAGTTGAAACTTTTTTTATCTTAGTGAATGCAATTATTATTTATTTTATTAGTAGGATGGAGCATTTTAAATGCGGGGCGGTAAACTCAGTCCTATGGATTCACTGAAATTTTTCATTAGACCATGCTACCATTGTAACCTTTTTAACTTCTAGCTATGAGCCATCTCAGTTTCTTTAGTAGATATTTGTTACTAACTTTATATAACACTGCCTGTACCAAATTCTATTTTAAAATAAGACAACTCAACCTTTTTTTTTTTTTTTAATATGCCGAAGAAAAACGCATTTACGCGCTTCCCCTCCCGCAGGTGAGCGAGAGGGGGGCATGTGGGACTCGCCAGGAGGGGACCGCAACTTCGGCGTTGCAGCTCCCTCCACGACTGCCTCCCGTAATTCCACCAAGTCAAAGCTCGGTGGAATCCCAGGAGGAGGGAATACCCACTAAAAAATCCCCGGCACCTGCCCACTCGCCGCCAAATGTCGACAGCCGTAGGATTGTATGAGGGTCCGTGGGGACAATCTCCTCAACGACAGACGGCCTGCCCGCATCCGGGCCTCCTCCGCTGGGAAATGACCGGCAAGTTTGGCCATTTCCCCCATCTCATCAGGACCGTGCAAGGCGGGCAGTGGTTCACCTCCCACTGCCCGCTTAGCCCCGACTTCGAGCGGCCACCTCCGAAGAGACTTTCGCTCCCCTCGCGCGTACTGTCTAAATGGTTTCCGCCTCCATATAAACATAGAAGCATAGTCCCTCTTAGACCTCCGCAATCGTTCAAAAGGGTTCTTGGGGAATGCGCCACCCGCGCTTCCCTAGTCCCCAAGACGTACAACCAAAATAGGCTTTCGTCTCCGACACGCCAGCCTGTAAGGCCCACGGTCTGCGAGCAATCATCTCTGAAGAGACGTTCGCTCTCGTCTCGCGCGTACTATCTGAAAGATTTCCGTCTCCATGTTAAATGTTACCTAGGTATAATATTATAAAAGCCAACAGGCCTTAATAATTTTATAGTGAAAACAATTAAGTACATTAAACAGAACAAAATAACGTCTATCGCAGCGTAACTAACTAAACATCGGAAACCGCAACGGTCGGGCGGGACGGTGCGGAAGCGGCTTGGCGGCGCGCGGGGCGTCCGTCGCCGGGAGTCGGGACGGCATGCGGCACACGACGTGCGACGGATTGCAATTTCCGAGCTGTCACAATCACAAACGTGCAATGTAGCGAGAGCAACTGGATCAACTAAAAGCATTTGCGATACAGAATTAGCAGAAGAGTTGAAATAGCCGCCATATCCAAATGCCCAAGTGTTTATTCGTTTTTGAACGTAAATGCTAGCTTATAGATTATAATGACGAATATTATAATATAATGAAAAGCTTTTTAATTTTTTTATGAAATTTTATTCGTTATTTCCTACTTTTTGTCTAACAAACAATGGCTTCAAAACGATGTATCTCATGAGCAGGCACATAAACGCTGCGTTTCAATTCACTCGGCCACACGCAGCTGTGTAGCATACACTCGCAGGCGCGACCTGTTGTACGCGTTACATTGCGTGGTAATGTAGGTATGCAAAGCTTTTATAGCACCGAAAATCAAAATCGTTTTGCAGCAATAATTTTAAACAGAAATGGTCCTGATGATGGGCAGAATACGCAGATCTCGGCTTCGTTGAAGGTCTTGTTACACCCGGTATGTAGGTACTTACAATATTTTAATCTAATCACATTAATTTATGCGTCTTACGTCCAGCTTTCTGATAAATTCTCGTTAGTGTAAAAGATATGCCAGTCAGAACCCATCAGTGCGCTTCTGATTGCCGGATAGTGGCCAACTGTGCTGCTGACAGCGCTGTGTCCACACCACAGTGGCTGCAAGGCCCGCTTGAAGCGCCGCGCCGGCCGCTGCCTGCTCAGCCCACCTACTCAAATGGCCTTTCTATACGTTCGCTCGCTTAAAAATAAGCAATTGGACAATCAAGTCCCACTCCCACTTCGCAAATTTATGTAAATCACAGACATTGTTGCATTGTATGGAAATGTTGTCATTGCTTAGAACACGTAATTTTAGATTTTATGGCTTACTAGCGGCCGCCCGCGACTTCGTCTGCGTGGAAAGTTTTTTTGCTATCCCTCGGGAACAATACTTTTTTTCGGGATGAATGGTACCCTATGTCCTTCTCTGTACCCCTGACAACGTGTATGCAAAATTTCATGACGATCGGTTCAGTAGTTAAGACGTGAAGGCGTAACAAACAAACAAACAAACAAACAAACGGACTTTCACATTTATAATATTAGTAAGGATTTTTAATTTTAGATTAGAGAACGAATAGAAAAGTGGACATTTGAGTAGCCCCCCAGCCACGCTTGATGGCGGGCGCCGCGCGGCGACTGACGATGACGTCCGTTTTAAAGTTCCGTTGTACTATTATGTATTCTGTGGTTCCGGTGCCTAATTTCGAGGCGAGGAGTCCACTATTTGGTTTAGTGTTTGTAGAATAGGTTACTGATTTCATAACATACCTAACCTAACCATAATTATTGTCTATGAAAATCACTCAGCTATGATAACATAACTTATTATCTTTTATCATATAATTCTTAAAGTATTTATTTACTTTACGACGATACACTTTCGTATCGTATTCATTCATAACATTTTAATGAATTATTATTTCTATACCAAAGACCGTAGCGGTCAAACAAGGGTTAAAAATAAAAATTAATAAATTAAAAAAATAAAACAAAAAAGTTAAATAACAAGTGTCATTGCAGTTGGGGGACCGTTTTATAGATCAATTTTTGATTAAAGAGGTCCCCCGACTGCAATAACACAGCACAACAACATAATTGTTATTTAACTTTTTAGTTCGTTTTTGGCAGGGCAGTCGTGTTTTTTAATATTTTTTAATTTATTAATTTTTATTTTAGTGACAAATAATGTTGTTTTGGAATGTGCTTATCAAGGCCTTTCATTTGATGCCCATAATTATTGTAATAATAGAAGAATTTTTTTTTTCACATTTGAAAGTGGAGTAGGTAGTATAGTACAGTCGCCATTTTGATTTTTTTCAAAAAATAGCCAGTGTCACTCGGGATTTAATTCAATTAAAGCATTAGTTATGCTGAAGTAAAAAAAACTCACATACCCACAAACATACATGAACCCTGTACACCTCCTTTTTGGGCAGTCGTGTAAACAATTAGATTCTAGTGTCATTGCAGTCGGGAGACGGTTTCATGGATTTTTTTATCAAAGAGGTCCCCCGACTGCAATGAATAACACTTGTTTTTAACTTTTTAGTTCGTTTTTATTAGAGCAGTCGTGTTTTTAAATTTTTTTTAACTAATTTATTTTTATTTCACACATTTTAGTGACATATTGTAAAGTTTTGGAATGTATTCGTCAAGGCTTTTCATTTGATGCCCATATAATTACAGAAAAAAAAACACATTTGAAAGTGGCGTCGTACTGTCGTACAGTCGCCAAATTACAATACAATACAATTCATTTATTCCATACAATAGACATTGTGTTGAATATTATTAACATTTAGAATTTACACATTACAATTAGGTACATTTATGAATAATTACTTGATAAATTGCAATTGAATTTCAATAAAAATAAATGTCAAACTACAAAAAAAATATTTTTAAATAAATCTAGATAGCCAGTCACTCGGGCTCGGGATGATACAACCAGTGGCGTAACTATACCATCTGAGGCCCGTGGCAAATTCATCGACCGGGGCCCTCTCTTAAATGGTCTTTGGGCCCTCCCATGTAAATTTTTTTGACGTTTTAGTATCATTTTTAACCGACTTCAAAAAAGGAGGAGGTTCTCAAATCAATGGTTTTTTATGTATGTTTTACGATAACTTCGCCAGTTGTTAACCGATTTTAATAATTCTTTTTTATCTGAAAGAACATAGTTCAGGTGTAGTTCCTTAAAATTTTTACAGAGATATGGCAGATAGCTTTTTCATAATTCTGAAAAATAATATTTTTCAAATAATTAAACATAAATTAAAATAGGTAATTTCTAAATGAGCTTTATTTCTTATATACATTCTCGAGTAGGGTTAACAGATCAGAAGTTCAAAATATCTATAAGGAGAAAATTTGATATTGTCCGGATTTTGGGGCTGTTGTTGGGAGGGAGAAAACGGCCGCGCAACTCGTTTTTTATTCAGTTCCGTCTACTAATGCCTGAAATAAATAAAATGTTGCCTGTCTATTATAAAAAAAAGGCCGCTCAGCGCGATTTTTTTTTAGTTTCAACCATTAATCTTGTCTGGGCTGTCTATAGAAAAATAAAACGACAGCACAGCGCGATTTATAGTTAGTCCATTTTATCCACTAACCTTGTAATCCTGCCTGCTTATTGCAAGAAAAAGGCCGCGCAGCGTAATTTTTTTGTCAGTTTCATCCACTAATCTTGTACTATTGCCCATAATAAAAAAATAGGCCGCGCTGCGCGTTTCTTTATCAGTAGAGAACAGGTGCACGATTTTAAAAAGTTATCGACAACAGCATATTGTAGTTGGAGGTAAACAAAATCCAGGGGGGCAGCTGCCCCTCCCTCCCTCTCCCCCTTTGGTACGCCCATGAGCTTACCATTGTACGAGTTTTTACGGATTTTTAGGCATTACTTCTTTGTTTATGAACGATTTACAGATGATTCTATTTATTATATTGATTGACCCTATTCGAATTATGACATCTCTTGAGGTTATTGGTAATTGGACCTTGGACAAATAGGATATGCTTAGTGATTCAGATATTGGTAGATTTATGACAGACCAAAACAAACTGAGCGAACGGTCTGCGACGTTCTGGACTAGACTTGGACTACGAAGGCACAACGGAATTCCTTAAAAACAAACAGCCTGAATTTGGAAATTGAGTTATGGGCATTGTACCATTGAACATATTATATAAGTACTACAAGTTAAAAAATATTTATTTAGAGGGTACACACTTACATACCTACCTCGAAAAAATTAAAAGTAGAAAAGCTATAAAAAAAGAAAAACCTCATTCAAAAACCTGAAAATAAAAACAAAACAGTTTAAAAATTTCATAAAACGCATATCATAATAAAACACGTCTAATGAATTTGGGTGAGGCTTTTAGAAATATTTAAAAAAATAGTTGTCCTCCAGCTCCAGCCCTATTCGACTTCGTTAGACGTGTTTTATTAAAATTTATATGTGATTTGCATATTATTTCTTGCTTTTTACAGATATTTAATTTTGGAGCTGTTTTTGTCAATTTTGAAGCTGTTATTTTCAGAGTTTTGAATTTTTTGTAACAAATTTAAAAAATAGTTACTTGTTCAGGTCAGGAATCAGGATTTGGATATTCACTAGGGTCGGGCTCTGCTATTTTATCACTTTCAGCACCCCTTTATTCATTTCCTAAGCACTGTTCACTCGACTTATCGATTATAGGCAACTATTTTTTTCCTCCTCTTTCGTTTTTTGCTCCCACTTCAATACTTTCTAGAACATACTGATATCATTTATCAACTACTAAAATAAACGATATAAAACGAAAACTACGATGACCAAAACACAATGTCACAAACAACCAATTCTCACAAGAAACTTACTATGACTGTTGCGTAAAGAATGGATCCTTTTTGGAATACAGAGATTTGGAGAAAAATATTTTAGCTACCCATTATGTTAACAAAGGAATTTGACCATCGACCGACCATCTGTGCACTTTAATGTTTCAACTTTTTAGAGCCGCACGTCCCGCACCTAACCTAGTCCTTTTTTGTTCAGACGTATTTATGAGCTTTTGTTTCCCATCCCATGCATTCTTATCTCCGCTTTACGTTTGTATCAAATTGGCTAGGATAATGAACCCTAATGGCAGTTTTTTTGCTAAATTTTCTAAAAAATGGTAGGGTTCCTCTTATGGTCACGGCCTCTCAAACAAGGGGGCCCCTTCGGGCTAGGGGCCCGTGGCATTTTGCCCGCTCTGCCACCCTATAGTTACGCCACTGGATACACCATACATCCAAATCCGTTAAGGCATTTAGAAGTCATGGTGGAATAAAGAAACTCACATACCCACAAACATACATGAATGAACCCTAAACACAAATACACTCCTTTTTGGACATTCGTGAAAAAATAATTATTAATCAATATCATCCATCCACATTAGGTATCATCATCGTCATGTCATTACCGTGTATTCCGAAAAGAAATTTTCGGAATAGGTACCTAGGTAATAAATAACGTGAAGTTAAAATATAAAAGTAAAAATATAACATAAAACGCGTTTCACATATTTCCAAAAGTTATAAAAATGCCAAAAGCGGCTATAAAAAGAAACGCCCCCGGGTGGGCTCGAACCACCAACCTTTCGGTTAACAGCCGAACGCGCTAGCCAATTGCGCCACGGAGGCATCTACTGTATTGGTTGAAATAGTAAGTAAGTTTCTTAACAGAAAATATATGTATAATAGACAAAGAAGGCAATAGAATTCTTGAGTGAGATGAGAAAGAAAGCTGCGAACCGGTTTTCTGCCTGGTTCTTGAACACAGAGTATTCTGATTGTCTGGGTCACACAAACCTGTTATTCGTATGGTGGTTCACCGACACAAGTGCTTGTTGGAAAACACCTTGGGAACGCTTTGTGTGCGTGCTTTGATGTTGTTTCTTCTCGAAGCTATATAAGATTGAGGTTATGTTGACAAACTGAGGTTAGCTTTGATTCGTGAATTAAATAATTGGTTTATTGACATAACTCTATTGAAATTTTTAGATTTTGTGATTTCTTAGAAGTAAAGTGTTATTTCCTTATTTATTTTGAAGTGAATTTGATCAAATTTCTAAAGAAACAAGTGATGTTTTGGTTTTAGGTTATCAAAGTTTTGGTTTTGTGGTGTTTTGTGTTTGTCAAGCTCCACGAATCCACGATTTTTCGTAAAAAGAAAGTGTTGTGTGCGGCGATGGCAAACCGTGTCACTGGAACGTGCTGCACCGCTTCGGTTGAGCGGGCCGGCTTGCCCGGGCTGTTGCGGGATCTCCAGCGCTTGTCTGAAGACCAAGAATCTGCGGACATCGTATTTATCCTGGGAACTGCGGAAGAAAAAGTCTATGCACACAAAATAATACTCATAGCAAGGTAAGTAATAAAAAGAAAAGTTTCCCGTACCGGGAATCGAACCCGAGCCTCCTGGGTGAAAGCCAGGTATCCTAGCCACTAGACCATACGGGAGTTGTAAGAAATGTTGAAAGTATTAGTTACTATCGACTTTAAATTATGTTTGTATAGATGGTATTTTGATGAAATAATAAAATATATTTTTGCTGCTTTTGTATGTTTATAAAATAAACTATGTATATGGATAAATAGTTATCTCAAGAAAATCACTAAGCTTTAAAATATAAAATACCTTAGTCACTTTGAAAACTCTTAACGCCATCTATTGTGAAAGCACGCAAAAAACGTTTATCACGTGTCGCTAGATGTCACTGTATTAAGTTTTTAAAATCTTGAATGATATCGTGCGAATAAATTATTTCGCATGAATGGTAAATAAAGATACCAAGTAAGTACCAATCTGAAATTGTAAGGGGACAAAAAACCGTGGAAGGGTGGTGGAAGGCGTCCAATTTACATGCAAATAGCCTCGTGGTGTTCGGCGACATGTGTTGCGGTCAAAGGGGCAAGAAAGGCAACTAAAAAAGTTCGAAACTTATGCGAAAAGTTTGCGGACACCGTATTTTGTTAACAGTAAATTGGAAAAATAACTGCGTATCTGCTGTGGGAGTATCTTTTCAACTTGATATATGTTAGTTTCGGAGTTATTCATACTTTTTATTAGATGTCCGATGCTCTTTTCATAAGTTACCAAGATATATCGTTTCTACAAACATTATGTGTGTTATTGATTGCTTACTTTACTTTGGAAGTTGTGATATTACTTTAGCCTTTGTGGTATTGCAATACCTAGTTTCTTATCCATTCTCGTAACATTGTAATTATTATTTAGCAACTTTTATCTTATAAATAAATGTGAATAAGTATATGTAGGTACAAATTGCTTGCTTAGAGTAATGTTACAGCTACACTAATGTACCTATAGGTATATATATTTATTTTTCAGGCGTTCAACCGACCTTATTATAATTAATTACTTACCGATTCGTTCAATATTTTATTACGGTTACTAAACACTTAATAACAGTTCTTTATTTATTACAACCAGTATATTAAGGCGGTTGTATGACCGAAAGTGGCGCCCTCAGAGGTTTTTATTTAATAAGTTATTAATAGAAAAAGATTTTAATAATGTTTATCGTGGAGATTTTAGGGCCCATGGTCTAGTATTTTTAGAAGGTATCATTACATGCCCTCGTAGTCATTCGTAGAAGTAGATAGCAAATGTGTCAAAAACGGCCACTTTTAGCAGTTTTTCTATCTACTTCTAGCAGTGACTACTAGGGAATGTAACGATACCGTCTAAAAATACTAGACTGTAGGCCCTAAAATCTCCACGATAAACATTATTGAAATTGTGTATTAGAATTATAATATTAAATAAAATTCAGCGCGGCGCCACTTTCGCTCAAGGTACCACCTTAAAAATAATGATAAGAGACTGAGCAGCAGCTGTGCTGGAGTAAGCTTGCGCATAATTGATTAACGCGGCAAGTTGGCAACTGCGATCAATCTTGCCCCTTGTTGTTGCCCACTTTGTGCTAATCTCTTTGGTTACCTAGCTTATAGTAAGATTACATGATCACTCTGACATTAGTCCATTCCATCAGTCTGGTACAAATTTTGGATCATCAGTCTGTGAAAAATTCAAAGTCTATAAGACTGATGGAATGTACTGATGCCAGACTGATCATGTTATCTCACTCTTATGTACTTACGTATGGGACATTAGCACAGTATTATAATTAAAACTGTGACATTAGGAATTACGTTGCTGGACTGTAATTAGATATATGTGCGTGTGGTGTGCGTGTTCCTCTCTTAGAAATTGATTGCAAACTTAATGGTAAAATCGAAAAAATCGTGAAACTTATGTACCTAGACTAAGTTACGGTGCTCGTCATCATTTTTGGTCCTAAATCAGTCGGTCCGTGTTTGCTCCATCTAGGACTACTTATATAGTAATGAGTACACCTTTGAACACAAGTACAAACTACAACAATAAATACAACTGTCATTTTTATGTGAATTTAAAACGTCGTGCTCGTGTATCAGTAACCCCAGCAAGATCATATATCTAGAAAAAAAATGACAAAAAAACTGTAGGTTCGATAGAAAGATGGCATAGATAAAATGTAGTGTCAATGTATTTTTTTTTTACTAAGCTTCGAAAAGAAAGTACTTAGGTAGGCATGGTTTTAAAAGCCAATTTTGACACTTCTCTTTTCATCAACGCCATCTAGTGAGGCAAATAGTTACTATTTTTATTTTTAAATGTCACATTGGAAAGCCCTCATTGTTAATGGGAAATTTCATTTCGCTTTTTGGCAGTAGGTAGTTAGTTCCTTTTTATTCTTCATAGTGATTTTACATTCTCTTTGTTATTTATTCTCAACCTGATGTTTGTGCTACGGGTGTATTGTATGCACAGAACCAAGAAACAATTTTGTATGTGTGTGTGTGTGATATGAGAAATATCCTTTCGCTTTTCGGTGGTAGATGGCGCTGTACAAATATCCTTATTAAATCATGCGCCTTTGCGCTAGGGGTATACAGTTTTAGATCAGAGGTAAATTCACGATTTTTTTTTACTTGATTATTGAGTACACGCCTAAGCTATAAATTCGGCGTAATTTTCACACAATCAGCGCATTGGGAATCGAACAGTTGAACGATTAGCTCTAATTACTGCACCGTCATTGTGGTTGCTTGATAGATCGCTTCGTTGGTTTGTCAGAGAATTATCGCATCCATTCGGTCGATTCTAAAATATGTGTTTGGTGTAGTGAAGCCACATAATTATTATAATAGTTAGTACGTGAAACTTCAAATTTCTGCCTAATAAGAAACTATTTTTACAAGACATAAATCATTGATTGGGATTACTAATGTATATTAAATTTGAATGTTTGGGAAGTGAAATTTGACCAAAAATAATTTGGCCAAACAGCAGAACCCCCATTGATTGACTAGACAACTTATGCATAACTTAAAACAATGCTTCAGCTAGGATCTCTAAAATGTTATTTATTTTACACTGAAAGTGATTTGATAATATTGAATAGAATATCACGTTATTGTAAGGTACAGCTAGGGTTGCCAACTTTTTTTGGATCAAATATAGTAGTTTCAAGATTTTTATTGTAAAAATATAGTAGATGGCGTAAAAGTCCAAAAATATATAGTAGGTTGCCGTTTTGTATGGAGGATTTTGAAGAAGTTGCATTTTTCATAATTAAGTAAGTACTAACATTTTCATAATTTATTCAACAAGCATAAAGACAAGTGTTTAATCACAAAAAAATATGATGCAGTTATTTATGTGCATATAAGTAATTATATATACTTTTGTTGATTTGTTTAATTTTTTGACTTGAAGAAATATAGTAGTTTTGCCTACTACCTATATATTTTTTTCAAAAAATATAGTAGGCGAGCCCTCAATATAGTAGGATACTATATTATATAGTAGGGTTGGCAACCCAATTGAGCTTGCGCAGTAGCAATTATACAGTACCTATACAAAAATTGTAGTGCGAAGATTAAATTGGGTCAAGTTATGTTTAGGGTTACCAACTATACTGTTAAAAACAGTGTTATACTGTTTTTCACTACATTATACTTTTTACTGTTTAACAAATAAAAAGTATACAAAAATACTGCTTTCAGCGGGTATCACCTGGTAATCTGTTTAAAATGTAAAGGTGCAGTCCAGACCTCGTTTCTAGACACAGATCACAGCTGTGTTCCGAGTTTCTTGATGATCGACGGTAATGAGGCATACAAAGCTTTCAAAAAACACAAAAAATATGTACTCAAAATACTAAAAATATAAAATACTGTTTACTTTTCTAAAATACTGTTTATTTTTCTTTTCCGACCTTAATATACTTTTTATTTTGTAAAAAAAGTTGGCAATCCTAGTTATGTTTCGCGAGCTGTACCATACAATCGCTCAATCAAATTTGACAATACGTTAGGTAGGTATTGGTATTGGTGATGGGCTCTTTTCTCCGCATTTAGACTCCCATTTGGTCCGTTATGCGTGAACACAGCATGGTGTGGCTAGTCAAGCCATCCCAGCTCCTTCCAGAAGCGCAGAAGCCTCCTGGAGCGTTCACAGGCTTCTAGGAGCGACCTCACGTCTTTGAGGATTTCTGTCCGGTGTGTGGCCAAACCCACGCACTCCAGGATCACGTGGGCGGCTGTTTCCTCTGCGTCCAGGCATCCTCTACATAGGGGACTGTCTGTCGCATTCATGATGAATAGTTGTCGGTTTAAAGCTAGATGACCTGTAAGTGTACCTACAACTATTCGGAGGTCTAGACGATTAAGGCTGAGCAGTCTACAGGTCAACCTCGGCCAGACTGCGGTCATCGCCAACTTGGACTGTCTACAGCTTGTTAGATCTCATCATCATCATCATCATATCAGCCGCACGACACCCACTGCTGGGTATAGGCCTCCCCCAAGGATTTCCACGACGATCGATCCTGCGCTTCCCACATCCAGTGGCTTCCGGCAACCTTCACCAGATCGTCGGTCCACCTTGTCGGGGGCCTACCCACGGAGCGTCGTCCGGTGCGCGGTCGCCATTCAAGAACCTTTCCGCCCCAACGGCCATCGGTTCTTCTCGCTATGTGTCCAGCCCACTGCCACTTTAGCTGAGCAATCCTTCGAGCGATGTCGGTTACTTGAGTTCGCCTGCGGATCTCCTCATTTCTGATTCGATCACGCAGGGAAACGCCGAGCATGGCTCTCTCCATTGCACGCTGGGTGACCTTGAGCCTCCTTATGAGACCCATAGTTAGCGAACATGTTTCACTGCCGTAAGTCATCCATCACTGGCAACACACACTGGTCATAGACTTTCGTCTTGAGACACTGAGGTAAATCGGACACGAAGATTTTTCGGAGCTTCCCGAATGCTGCCCATCCGAGTTGGATTCGAAGAGAGATCTCCTTCTCAAAGTTGGACCTACCTAACTGGACTGCCTGTCCTAGGTATACATAATGGTCAACAACTTCAAGTGTAGTGTTCCCAACATGAACTGGAGCGGGCACAACATGGGAATTCGACATGATTTTCGTCTTATCCATGTCCAGTTGGATGTTGTTAGATCTACCCAACGAGTATTATGTGCAGCACGAGTACGTTGTCTTACCCATGAGCGCAGTTGGCTGAACGGGAGTGGCAGGAGGTATGGGTCCTGCCACTATTGTAGAAGATACGTTAGGTAGGTACGCATTCTATGTTTTTTCCTTCACTACCCGATTGGAAGGTTTCCTTTTATTTAATTTATTCCAGTACATTGTAGATTCTGAAACAAGTCAGCGATTTTCACTTACGAAGTACCTACGTGAAAATTACTAAAGCGAGCTCAAAACAATCCGCGACTCATTCCTCTCCATTGTGTTAAATTCCATACCAACATTGTTTCCTTTCATACTGAAAAAGTAAACGTTCGAGTTTACCGCATTTGTTGAAATGGGGAAAGTTCGCGCAGCGCCACCCTGCGGCCAAGGCGGGAAACTCGCACAACTCCATCTATCGGCGAGAATACAAAACATGAAATAATTACAAAATGGAATGAACAATTGAACACGCGAGGTGCCCGCATCAACGTTATTCCAATGGAATGGTGTTTTATGTAAGCCGTGTTGAACTAAATTCTCAAAGATTTCGACAATGGTAACTATTACTGGCAATTCTTTGTGAAGCATAAGTAAATCTAAAAGAAATAGTGGCAGAGAGCAGGCTTTTAATCACCACATACACAATAATCAACATGATGGGACCGTGTATAAACTTTCAAAAAAAAGAAAATCTTTAATTGGTTACAAAATGAATAAAGTTTAAAAATTAAGCTGTTACCTAATCTACCTACTACCGAATGCTTCTACGGCTGGAACTCTGTCTGTGGCATGATAATGTGTGATTTGGCAAATAAAATGTAGATAATCATGTATAGGTTAGGTATGAAATGTTATACACAATTATTTCCTTTTATTTTTCCAAAATGAGAAAGTTACTAGTTATATTTTTTTTTTGAGAGAACTAGCAATGAATTTAAGGCGCCATTACCTGCAACTGCAAAAAAAATATAAGTTGATTAGTAAGGTAATGAAACACAAACCTTACCACGATAGCAATTTTTATGTCAAAATCGAGGTTCATCAATCGAGGTTCAATTTGGCTGAATATTTTTTTATGGGTAGGAATAAGCTCCCTTAGTAATAGAAAAAAGTTTCAGAATTTTCGGTTGCGTATGAATAAAAATAAAAAATAAAGTCACATCGACTTCACAAATATACGAAATTAACAGCAGAATGGAGATTATACCTTTGCCACCACCTGTCATAACCACAACATGCTATTAAAAAAAAGTTTCAACACAAAATGTCAAAACTTTTTTTTAATACTTGCTGTGGTTGTGGCAGGTGGTGGCAAAGGTATAATTGCCATTCTGCTGTTACTTTCGTACATTTGTGACGTCGAAGAGACTTTAATTTATTAAAAAAAAGTTAAAGCAACCGAAAGTTCTGAAACTTTTTTCTAAAACTAAGGGAGCTTATTCCTACCTATAAAAAAATATTCAGCCATTTTTATTTTTTTCGGACATTCCCTATTGCTTTTATATTATTATTGGCTTCCGAGGTCAATAAATTTTTGTGAGTGTTCAATCAAACTTACTCATTTAGGTAATAAGTTTATAGTTTTTTTATGCTTTTCTTCAAAACACTTCCTCATAAGAAACTGCTGCGTGTTTCATCGACGGGTCGCCAATTTCTGGTTAGCGGCCGCAAATTGGATCGTGCCGTCGGTCGTCTGCCGCATGCCTGCTGCTGACGTGTGGTGCTCCCTTTACGAGGCTCATTACGTTTATTTCACATTGTATTTTCCTCTGCAGTTCAAAAATCTATTTGTTGTTCCTGTTAAGTATTGGAACAACAAATATGTAGAAAAAAATAAGGAAAAGTTCATTATTTTTCGAGAGAATATTAATTTTTGTCTCTTTGGAAAATGGTTTATATTTCCTGCAGATAATATCCAAAACCCAAAAAGCAAGGTATATTCGAAAAAGTAGCACCAACTTACCAACAGTCGATTGTTTTGATTCAGATTCAAAACCTTCATAAATATTTCTTTTCATGAATCAAAAGTATATGCAACAGGAGTCATCCTGAATGCCGCAATTACAGTGTTTTGGATCACACACCGTCATTTAGGTAGAGAATCAATTATTTTATTATGTACATCCACATGTAAGAAAGAAGAAAAGTATACTGTGGATTCATTACTCAATTGCAGTGTTGGTTCTCTGTAATTTACGCTTTCGAGGCAAGCAAGTAGGGCAAATTGAATGGCGCAAAATTGAAGTCAATTCGAATTATCACTGCTGGCAGCACACACTAACGACAGCTAACGAGCATCTTTTATTTAGTAGGATTATTTACAGGAAAGCGGAGGTAAAGGAATTTGTGCAATGTAATTTGTGCCTCTTTCAGTAAATGTAAATTTTAAACCACTTTAAAATTTACATTTACTGAATTTTTTGGTCTACCTTTGTAGGGGATTACTTATTTACCGTTTAGTTTAACTTGAACGTTAGTTTTGATCAATTCAAAGTCAAAGTCAAATAAGCTTTATTCAAATAAACTTAATAATTAAGTACTTTTGATTATCTTATCTCGTTTTTCTATTAGCTTATCTCGTCCTGTTCTCCTCCTCTTGTCTTCTGTAGGTCACTTTTAAGAGTCTGTTTCGTTCAACATGTAAATCAATGTTCTTCGTTTTGTCCCTATTTAATATTATTAATAGCTTCTTTCTATTCCTTTACCGTTAAGTATATATCTCATAGTTTATAATATACCTGCAAGATCTGGCCTAGATAATTCAACAAGACTCCGGTTAGTCTCAAGAAAATAATCATGTTTCATCATCAAGTTTTAATGAATTTAAAATCTGATCCGGATTGCTGAAGCGGTGGTTTTAGGTGGCTTTGTACATCTCGGTAGCGGAAATTCAGCAGAAAGCGTTTGATTAATTACCGTTCTATCAGTAGCAGCGCTGCGAGCTGCGGCGAGCCCACTATTAATCGTGATAATGCAAATTGTGTGTCAGCGAAGTGTCGCGGTGACGGAGGCACGGACGCCGCACAAGAGGCGAAGCCTTAGGGCTGGCTACACAAAAACGAGTGGACAATATATTTATTTTAGCCCTAAAAGTGTGTCCTGACTTGCTTCGCTTGGTGGGTCGTGGTATTTTACCACTCGATAGCTCTATAAAATTGGGATGTAGTTTCTTCACTGAAGCTGGAAACATAATATCAGACGCGGCTTAAGGACGCGGCTGACTGATTTTCATAGTCCAGGAGGGTATTGCAACCTCTTAAAACTTGCCAGGTTTATGAATTGCTATAGTTACATCTCTTTTTAGCTGTATATCAAATAAAAAAGATGCGTTGATAGCCATTCAAAGAACTAATAAGTTTTAAGAGTATGTAATATGGGGGCAGGTATTGATTAGTCGTGGCTGTCAGCCGCGTTCATCAGCCGCATCTGATAATATGTTTCCGACTTCAGTAATTTTTTATTCCCTTGTAATGTAACCAAATCGCTGGCGCCGTTAACTTTCCAATGACTGCAACATGCTTCGCATTCGCACTGCATTGCTTTTTGTTGTCTACTACCATATCTCTCAATCAATTTAATTATTTAAATGACTGCTGTTTTGAACTACCCATGTGTTATTAATTTATTTCCTGAATCTTGTAAATGGGGCAACCCTGACCAGCTGCCACCGCTCCATCAATCATGGTCGCCGCAAATTATGTTTAGAGTTCACCGACGATTTCGCTGATTACACACAAAAATTACGGGATGGGAAACTGACAAGCTAAGAGGACCCTTTTGAGAGCTAAACACAATTTTTGGAATAGCAAAAATAAGTTAAAATAATAACGTTTCATGAGAGGTAGCACAATTTGTTCCTTTTTGCTTATAAACACGATACACAAAATGTGTGCTTGTGGATAGGGGGCGTAGCTTTCTCGAATTCTCTTCAGTTTACTACATTCCCCAAATAATATACCTAATGAACGATGATGTTATCCGGAATATTAATTAACTGTTGATGCTAAAATACGATATTTTTCACGGCTCAGCATCGCCCATTGTCCTCGATTGGCCCGCCTGCTAGTGACAGGCGGACAGACAGCTGATTAATTAGTATCGTGACGTGATCCGTACAATATGGAACTATCGAGGGGACTCGTACTGATCATGTGTGTCAGAGATGGAGACGGATGATGGCAAACTGATTTGCACGTTGCAGGTTACACGTTTTAATAGTTCTGGGAACCTTAGATAGGTGTCTAAGTATAGTAGTCCTACCCTACGTCATAGTGTTTTACAATTGCAAAATATAGCGTGTAACACATTGTATAATTATCAGTATAATTATCAGATTTTCGTGTTAAAAGGGTACTGGCTACATAAAGTCTTTACGCACAAACGTCTAAGCCGGCCATATACGCTAGGTTATGCATGATGGTTATGCCTGTAAGGTCAAAACCGTCATGCATAACCGAGCGTATGTGGGATAAAACTGCATGCCTGTCATGCATGCCTGTCATGCATGCCTGTCATGCATGCCTGTCATGCATGCCTGTCATGCAAGCCGCTCGGTTATGCCTGTGGTCAAAACCGTCATGCATAACCTAGCGTTTTGCATGAAGGTTTTGCATGAAGGTTTTGCATGATGGTTTTTAAAGCCTTAAACATTGAAGATGGGTAATTTTACTGAAAGAAGACTTCATTTTGTTTATAAAAATATATGGAATGCATTCAATGATTTTTGGAAAATCGCCTGCCTTAACCAGGAATCGAACCCACCAAAAACGAAAACATTTTTGTATTTATTTTTACAACACCAATCGAAAGGGTTAGTTATAAGGATTACTTTTTTTTAATTGACACTGCATCTTAAACAAATGGAAGGCCATGAAATTTAACATTTTAAATTTAATAATTACGGATTGCATCAATTCGTATCGAATCAGTCAATCAATTAAAAAAAAATCTTTGAATGCAGTTCCATATATTTTTATAAACAAAATGAAGTCTTCTTTCAGTAAAATTTCCTACCTTCAATATTTAAGGTACTTTCCCTTCGTGTGGCAAAGTTTTGGGACACCCTGTATATTTAATAATATGCTTATTTCATCTAAATGAATTAATTCTGCTAGAAGTCATTCACCCCAAAAATATAAGTGAAGAAATCTGAGGGACAGGGCAAATACCGGGGGTGGGGGTACAGTTCTTTTTTAATTGCTCCAATGCCAACCACACCACACACGCTAGGTTATGCATGACGGTTTTGACCACAGGCATAACCGAGCGGCGTGCATGAGCGGCTTGCATGAAGGTTTTGCAGCTCGGTTATAACTGTCATGCGTAACCTTACGTGTGTGCTCTCTATTGAACTCGGTTTTGCATGAAGGTTTTGCAGCTCGGTTAAAACCGTCATGCATAACCTAGCGTATATGGCCTGCTTAATGTTCATAGCGCGAATATATACCATTCAGCCTATTTATATTACAAACAGCCTTAATACTTCGTTTCGTCTAAATAATATCTTGAAAAAGGTTTCCATTTAGCGCCACGAGGCACAATGAGAAGCCCAACGCCTCTCCATTACTATTTACAAAGGAAATGCAAATGTTGAGGACAACACGAACGTTGCTCGGTTGCAGAACCTTCGAGAACTTAATTAAACAAGAGCTGGCGATTTATCGTCATATTTAAGAAGCTGAAGTTTGACATTTTCAAAGATGATAAATAAACGCACTTATTGACGCCAATAATTAACAAAAGGTAAATAATGACGTCTCTTCTAGCAGATTCGATCGCCTTTCTACCAACAATGTACTTGTTTGTACTAGGTATTATGTATTCTGTGGTGGTAGAATTTTTTCAGAAATTAAACTATAGTGTACTGTACCGGTCTCAACACCGCACATGTTTTGCTGACTCGCGACATACTTTAGTCAGAAGCACGACATTGTTTAGGTACTTACATTATTACTTAATTGTCCATCAGCCATCTTTGATGTCCCCACTGCTGGGGCACAGGCCTTCCTTATTGGTGGATAAGGAGGACGGGCCATAACCCACCACGCGGGCCCAATGCGGATTGGTGGGTATTAACGACTGCAAATGCAGCCGGGACCAACGGCTTAACGTGCCTTCCGAAGCACGGAGGAGTTCGCGATAGTAAATTTTTGGTCATCCATCCCATGACCGACCCTTGCGAACGTTGCTTAACTTACGTAATCACTGGGCCAGGCGCTAAACCACTGCGCCACCGAGCTCCTCACAAATATTTTAATTCGTGTTAGAATACGCAAAAACGCTTGCATTAGACGGTCTACAACTTATAACTCTACAACTTATAATTTATTACTTATTTACAATAAACAACTGTTTTAAATTCGGTGACTTCTTTATCTGCATACAACCTTCAGGCTACAACTATCTAACATCCCAAAGTCTATGGGTCAAATATTTTTGTATTCCTTCGAGCTGAATCAACTAGCGACCTAAGGATAGGCTGCCTTTTAGGCATAGGCGCTTCAGTTCACTGCGGAAACTATTATATTAGGAGGTCATAACTGGTAACGATCGCGTAAGTGGCTGACTCTGGGTTCACAGGATGGAGAGGCACTCTCTGATGCTAAATATGTCAGTCTGTTTGCGTGAAGTGGTTGCGTTCTTTTTATATGCAGGGTGAAAAATGTGTAATCGTTACTAGAAAATAAAACTTTAACTTTTTATTTGTTTGTAATATATAAACTCAAAAAGCGATTAATTTTTTATTTGTTTGTAATGTATAAACTCAAAAAGTACTGATCCTATTATGAAATTTTTTTCAATATAGAAAGCTACATTATCAGCGAGTACCATGGGCTATATTTTTTTCAAAAAAATTATAGCCTTTTTTCAGCCTGCATTTAAAATGAACGCAACCACTTCACGCAAACAGACTGTCATATTTAGCATCAGAGAGTGCCTCTCTATCCTGTAAACCCAGAGTCAGCCACTTACGCGATCGTTACCAAATTTGTTATGGCCTCCTAATCTATATGTAGAACCCTAAATACCATCAGACGCCTGTTTAATACTGCATCCTATAGCATACTATATCAGAATCAGAATTACCAATATCTAAAATATTGAAGTTTTCTTAAAAAAATACCTACACATCTTTATTTATTTTATAAAACCCAATATCCTAAGTGTTCACCTCCTGAACCACGAAGTGGAGCGATCCAAAGGATCACGGATTCACGGCAAACTTAAGTTTTTGCTGAACGCTCCATTAGTCTGCATCTGGTCGTGATAGATTATTAAAGCATAACTCCATAGAATATGGCACTGCAGACAGACCAAAAAGCAACTACCGAACCAGTTCGGTAGTCCACTACCTACCTACTTAAGGGAACGTACCAATACTTCGTGATCTTATTGGCATATACTACGGGTAGTCACCAAGAGGAGGAGGGGGGTCAAAATTGTAAAAAAATGGGTCATGTAGTATGTGTACGGTTCCTAACTTGCTATAAAGAAGTAAGATGTATGAACTGATACAGAAAACATGCAGGTATACTTAAACTATCATGATTTCACGGTTATTTTTCCCCCAAAATTGTTGCGAAATTAGGAAGTTACATTATTATAAAATATCAGGTAATCT
Source organism: Agriphila geniculea (assembly GCA_943789525.1). NCBI lineage: Eukaryota > Metazoa > Arthropoda > Insecta > Lepidoptera > Crambidae > Agriphila > Agriphila geniculea. The sequence continues at coordinate 45,955,815 of OX038869.1, forward strand.
GTGTGTTACCTACTTAGGTGTTGGCTTGAGGGTTTCGTGTTAAGACTGATACGGCATAGTGAACACTGCTGGGAATGGTATTAGTATCTACATAATAATATGGACTTCTCCATGTAGATAACTTGGCTATTCTGTACCCTCTGTTTATTCATTAGACATTATCATAGAGACACCGCCGTGACAAAGATTAATGATCCAGACAAATTCCGATACAGACGCGAACCACGCCGCAGCTCGAACAGTGATTAATTCCACCCCGCGCCGAGAGATGGCGGGAGCGTTTGCCGATAATTTAATCTAACCACTAGGGATGGTCATTGATCAGTCTCCAGTGATAAAACTAAAAACAAAATTAATGGTACGGAAAGTCTAATTTAATTAAGCTGGATTTAACAAAGGGAATTAATTAGTTGGATGACTGGAAATAAAATTAAAGGTGACTGTTAATGGGATACTTAAATACTAAACCGGGCAGCAGTTTATTTTTTGGGCGACAAAATAACTAAACGGCAACAAACAGTGGATTACAAAAATACTTAAAACGGGCGACTACATGTGGGTGATAAATAATTTAAGTTAGCAGTGAAAACTCTAAATGGGTGACAAAAATACTGAGTGGGCAACTATTATACCAAGTAGGTAACTATATAACTGATTTAAGCTGCCTAACATGGTATTTTAACACGTTTTTATTTATTTTATTTATTTATTTATATATTTAGTACACACAACATTTTTACAAGAAAAATAATGGACAGAAGAGTAGTACAAGGGCACAGCTTATTTCATATTGAAATTTCTTCCAGCTGGCCCGGGACAGGAAATAACATTGAGAAGGGCAGTCTGTGTGTATTTTGAACATATATAATAATATATACTTACACAAATAGATAAAATATTTAATACATACAAATACATATACTAAAAATAAGAAGAAAGTTGCAAAGGAGAAAAGAATTAGACAGTGTTAAGTACAGGAAGATAAATAATACTCCTTCAAACGTTTTTTGAAGAGAGATATCGTGCGACAATCTCTTATCTCAGCCGGCAGTGAATTCCAGAGACGAGCGGCGTGCACGGAGAAGGAATAAGAAGCGAAGCAAGAACTGTGAGTGGGAAATTTAAGAATGGATTTAAGATGCGATCTGCACGGGGTGTTAGGCGAGTGTAAGAAGGAAAAGCGATCACGGAGGTAAGATGGAGTAGTAGGGTTGAAAAGGACATTGAAAAGGAGACAGAGGATTCTAACATTCCTGCGCAGGCGTATTGGAAGCCACTTGAGTTCTTTCCGATAGTTTGAAACGTGGTCGTACTTGCGAAGACCAAAAATGAAGCGAATGGCAAGATTTTGGAGGCGCTCAAGTTTGTTTAATAGTAGCTCGGTGGCATCTAAGTAGCAGACATCAGCATAGTCGAGAAGAGGTAGAATGAGTGACTGGGCAAGAGAGATTTTGGTGGGCAAGGGTAGAAAACTTTGGAGACATTTGAGGGAGTGAAAAGAAAAGTATATCTTGCGGCTGACGTCAGCGACATGAGTCGACCAGGAAAGATTGGAATCTAGGATAACACCTAAATTTTTTACGGAGTCGCTGAACGGGATAGTAATTCCATCTAGTAACACAGGTGGCAAATGAAGAGTATGGGCTTGGCTCTGCATGTATTTGCTACCAATAATGATAGCCTGAGATTTAGTTGGATTTACCAAAAGCCCATACTGCTTAGCCCAGGTGGAAATACTGTTCAAGTCCTCATTTATTATAGATATGGCGGAGTCCACATCATCGATTTTAAAGTGGCGGTATAGCTGCAAATCGTCTGCGTAGAGATGGAAGTTGGAGGAAATGACTTTTGTAACAGAGTTGATGAAGATAGAAAAAAGGAGTGGTGAGAGAACACCTCCCTGAGGTACGCCAGCAGTGAGTACACACCTATCAGATGTTGACTCATCAAGGCGGACACACTGCGAGCGCCCCTGAAGATAGGAAGCAAACCATGAAAGAGCAGAAGAAGAGACATTTAGTGAGTGAAGAGTGGCAAGTAGAATATCGAAATCGACAGAGTTGAAGGCACTGCTAAAGTCGAGTAATACCAGGATAGTCAGCTCCTTATTTTCCATCGCCCAGCGAATGTCATCAGTGACTTTCAGTAGAGCAGTGACGGTGCTGTGGCCAGGACGAAAGCCAGATTGGAAACGGCTTAACAGAGAATTGGACAGAAGAAAAGAAGAAAGTTGTTTATGAGTGATGCGCTCTAGAACTTTAGATAGGAACGGTAAGATGGAGATGGGTCGGAAATGACAAGGTAAAGATGGGTTAGGAACTTTGGGTAAGGGGATTATGTGAGCTGTTTTCCAGATCTGAGGAAAACAGTTTGAACTGAGAGAGAAGTTGAAAATGAAAGTGATAATTGGGAGAAGAATAGACAAAATAGGAATAAACATTCTAGAGCACAAATTATCATCACCGACGGATTCAGAAGAAATAGCCAGTATAGCACTTTTAACATCGGTTTCAGAGACCGTAGAGAAATTGAAAGATGGGCAGTTAGGTCTAGAAAGAGATGAAAGCTGCTTTAAGGTAGCATCCTTCACGCTGCGATCTAGACTTACTGGGGGAAGAGAGAGATGCTTGTTTAAAGCGTTTAGATTAGTGCCGATGGGGACTGAAGAAGACGGTTTACCCACGCCGACCGAGCGAAGGAATCTCCAGGCGTCTGCAGGATTACGGTTCGTCAGGGAGTCATGAAAGAATCGTCTCTTAGCATCCCGACACAAACGATTGCAGCGATTTCGAAGGTTTTTATAGCGAGTCAGATTGAGATCCGTGGGGCGTTTTTTGTACTTGCGTTTTGCTTTATCCCTTTGAGACATCAAATCTTTTATTTCGGCGTTGAGCCAGGGAGCAGGATTTCGTTTAATTTTGATTCGTTTTAACGGAGCATGTCTGTCGAACAAGTTAAGTAGGAGTGTGTTGAACCTAGAAATCATTACGTCCACGGAAGTAGCCGAGAAAACATCCGACCAGTCTATGTCGCTGGCATCTTGTCGCAAGGTCTCCAAGTCAATACCCTTGTAATTGCGACGCAAAATGAAAGGGGGCTTACGTTTGGGAGGGCGAAGTTGGTAAGACAGGAAAACCAGATCATGATACGAGAAACTTGCAGGGATTTGACCATGTGAAACCACTTTATCAGGTGAAGATACTATCATGAGATCGAGTAGAGAAGGCACGCAATTCGGGAAATGGTGAGTGGGTGATAAGGGTAAGATCTGCAAATTATACGATGAAAGAATAGATTGGAGATTTGAAGAACGTGTATTAGATTTCAGGAGGCAAGTGTTAAAGTCACCCATTATAATGACATGGTCATAAGATGGTCTTAATTCCTCAAGAAGTTTGTCGAACGAATCAAAGTAATTGACAGAAAGATTTGGAGAGTAGAAAACTCCAAGGAGTAACTTAGTACGTCTTATAGAAACTTCTAAAAAGAGGTGCTCGGCTGGTTGCTTTTATTTGGTTGCTTTCTCGTTTGTTTGTTGGTTTGTTTTTTGTCATCTCGATTAGGATTATAGTCACCTTTTTAGGGTTGCGTACCAAAATGGTAAAAAAGGAACCCTTATGGTGTGACTCAGTCTGTCTGACTGTCTGTCTGTCGCAGCTGGATATCTCGAGAACTACTAATAGTATCAACTTGAAAATTGGAATAGTTTGTAGAATAGGAATAGTTTAAGATGACATTTGCCCAACTATTTTGCAAATAAGAAATAAATAAATAAATTAATATCTTTTTTACAACAGGGACTGAAAAGGGTCTGAAAAATTTGAAGTGGGGCTACTAGGGCATGTGGGATATCATAATATGAAAGAACGCCGTGTGCACATTTTTAATCATCTTTTCTTTTTGTTTTAAGCCGCATAGTTTTCGACTTATTATCACTAATATTAACTTTTTTAGAAATTATCAAATTTCTAAAAAAGTTAATATTAGTTCCACTATCGGTTAAGAGATGGCGCTGACCTAAAACTGCAATACTAATTTTATTATTCTACTCTGCAGTGTGGTTTGATGGTGCAATTGTGATGGTACGGAACCCTCGGTGCGCGAGTCCGACTCGCTCTTGAGCGGTTTTATTTAAATAAAATACATGCCAAATTTTTTATGTTTCGTGTGCCCTAAGGTTGTCACCCAAATAGTAATTTGATCCCCCGTTCTGTATAACTAATTACTCAATTTGTATTTTACAGTCACCCATTTTCAATATCTATAGTCGCCCTCGGTCCGTCGCCCACTTAGTATTTCAGTACGCTATATTCAGTATTTTTGATACCCAAAATGGGAATTTATTGTTACCCGATTAAATACCTAGTACCTACAACCCTCAAACAAAACCGTGAACTGACCAAACCGAAATGCATGTACATATTCTCGTGATGATTGTCTATCGAATTCGTTAGTGCTTAATATGTCACTTAAACATTGTTAAGCTAATATAGGTAAAGGGCTTATATTCATTTTCAGTTTTTGTCAAGTTCGATTTATTAATAATCTTAAAATAAATATCTCTGATTTCCCGCCCTAAAAGTTTGTTCCTGAAAAGTTGCCGATATTAAGTAATTACCCTATATTACAGTACTTTTGGCAAACTGAGCTCGGAGCTATAGAAACGCAGCAAACAAGGTGGGTTGGGTAATTTATACGGGCAATTAGAAGTTATGTTTCTGATAGGTCTGATTGATCGGCGGGCTGATTATCTTATTAGAAACCACCTAGCGACCGGTCTCATTTGACAGATGAATGATACATTGCTACTTCTTTTTGGGGTGAAAAAAACATACCAAAGAAAAGTAGCAATGTATATCAAATGAAACCAGTCGCTAAATAGTTTCTATTTAGATAATCAGGGTGCGGGTTCTCTCTTTCGATGCTTAGGTATTTGATATTTAGATTATGAAAGTTGCAGATTAAGAAGGCACAAAATTAGTTAAGACTGTATATCCGCATTTCAAAGAAAATAGCGTTTTTCCAAAAAAGTTATCTAAAGACTGAAAACATTACTATTGATGCAAACTTTAGTTTTAGAAAGCAAAATTCTTAAATTAGTGCCGTATAGATAGAAAAACATAATAAATTATCAGGTATTTTAAAACGAAGACAATCTATTCAAGTGGAATTTCAAATTTGCTTGTCAGAGGTATTTTTCACAAACGTTTCAGCTGTAACAAATAAGAATACGATTCATGTTTATTTTTTCACTTATTGTTTGTATTGTCAAGAAGTGCCCTATAGAGAGAAAATAAAAAAAGGATTTTAATCACAGAGAAATAAAATATTAAAAATTCCAAAACGGGACATTTTGACATGTTTTTTTACAGGTATTTATTTACAGATTCTAAAGTCAATTTTTATTTTTTTTAGGAATAATGAGGTATTTGTCTATTGTATTGAGTGTTTTGTATCTACTTATATCTACTTAATAGTTTAAAAGAAATTTTCAAAGTTCGCCCTCAATACGGCTCGGGCAGCGTTGTTTTGATCATTTGTATTGAAAAAAACGGAACTTGATGCGCGTCTCCTCTTGTAGATAGATAAAACTGATAAGCATTCTATTTCAATGTAAAAAAAACTGTACCCTTAGCACGAACAGCTATTGAAAAATAACGCGCGTTAAAACCAGGGAACGGAAAACCCCTTTTTTTGGTTAACCCAATTGATATGGAAACCCTATTAAAAAGCTTACCAAATGATAGGGGCTTCCCTTTCGTTAGAGTTAGTCGACGTCATGCTTACCGTATTGATAGGGTTTTTGAAAATAAGTCTATGAAATACACAATCAAAAACACGGTTAGCGGTTCATGAAATACCCAATGAAAACCCCTTTAACGGTAAGCGGTTCCGGTACTTCGGTCCAGGTGGAACTAGGTATAAATTGCTTGAACACGTTTTAAAACCCCTTCGTAAAGCCTTCATAGGGTTTCCCCGATAGGGTTTTCGTATTCGGTAAGTCGTTACTTGGGTTACCCTTTCGATAGGGTTACTGTATTGATAGGATTACCGTATTGATAGGGTTATACGGTAGAAAGAGATGTTGTGTTGTGTCGTGTCGCGAACTGTCGCGTATCGGTTTCATACATTTAGTATGACTAGAGACACACTATTGTGTTGTGTTGTGTCGACACGACACACTGTAGTAATGTGTTTCTAACCATACTAAATGTATGAAACCGATAAGCGACAGATTGCGACACGACACAACACAACACAATAATATGTTTCTAGCGTTACCGTATTGATAGGGTTTTTGAAAACAAGTCTATGAAATACCCAATCAAAAACCCCTTTAACGGTAAGCGGTTCCGGTCCTTGGTTAAAACATTCGATAGTGTAATTAATTTTACTATGGGTTTGTACAGCGCCATCTACCGCCAAAAAGCGAAACGAAATTTTTCCATAGATAATTATGGCCTTTACCTAAGCCCTTAGCACAAATATCTATCGAGAATAAAAGCACGTAAAAGTGCTCGATAGAGTAATTATCTATGGTAATTTCATTTTGCTTTTCGGCTGTAGATCGCAATGTACAAATTTCCCTTACAAAACTACCAAGGTATAGTTCGAATCACGAAAGATGACCACAAATGGCGCCCATCTTCGCATCATAAGTCTTAACCCATGAAGAAAAGACTAAAGACTAAATATTATTTCATATTATATTACATAATATGTATATCTGTATATGTATGTAAAAATCAGTTGTTCCATACAAAAGTGCAGTACCTACTCGACCTTAATGTATGGAACAGTAGATTTTTTTTTTTGCGAGCAGGAGAGTTGGCCCCATAGTAAAAGTTGCTTGCAATCATGAGTGGAACCACCCCACGGCGGGAACCAAATGATTAAAATTTCAGCGTGTTTATAATATTATTTTCTCTTGAGACTTTTCTTATTCAGTTACGTTGCGAAGATGAGCGCCATTTGTGGTCATCTTTCGTGAATGTTTTTACGCGCGCTATTTTTTTCGATAGCTGTTCGTAATATGGGATGTCTATATTCCAAAATATAAGAACTCATTTCAAAATATTAAAATTAGTACCTATTCAAATTACGTTTATATAGGTGTACCTACCTACCTGTTTGCAAAAACATCAACGGCTTTCCGCTGTTTTAGTTCTAGATAGTACCTATTGTGTAATATGTGGTTCTAGTTATTTATGTAAGGTACCACCTTAGATATTCTAAGGGTACCACTTAATTGGTATTGTAGCACCTCCCACTACATTTAATAACGGGTAATGAATAGAACTGGCAAGGCAGGCATGAGAACAGACTAGTTTGTCACAGGCTTACAGGGTTAGTGGTACCCCAGTACCCCACCCATCTCTTGTAGCTGGGCTAATTGTCTCATCGAATTAAACCTCTTAATTAAATGCAGAACAAACATGTATGCATGCATAGTATGCATACCTGCTTGCACTCTGTGGCTAACAATTCTCGATTGAAACCGAATGAAACCGCAGTTACAATTACAATAGTTGTCACATTGGTTCTTACTAAAGCATCAATGTGAGATTTCTGTCAGTCAGAGATGATTGCAACTAAGTTACAATATCAGGGGGCTGGTGGTAGCTTTAATTCGCAGCTTTTTCTTGTAACACTATCCTCCTCAAATACTTCAGGGGGGTAAAACTTTGTTGCAATGAGAGAAATCGCAGTTACATTGCTGCTTTAGTTAAGAACCAATGTGACAACTATCTTACTTAAAGCAGCAATGTTACTGCGCTTTCAATCTAGAATTGTTAGAAACAGACTTACGTAATCAACTAGCTGGTTAAAATTAACTAGTGTGGGATTTTTTTAAGATGTTTACAATTTTTCATCGCTGCAACCATGTTAGAAGAAACTTCACATCACACGAAGCAACCGAAGATCAACCGAACTTAAACTTCCACCAGTGGTCAGTGCCGGATTAAGACTACTTGGTGCCTAACTAAGCAATCCACGCCTGCGGGCCCCCCTATAGGATTACCGTCTACGTAAGGGAGGATGCCTGTTTAGGATATGCACAAAATTCCAGATTTTTTAGAAAAATACCAGTTTATATTAAAAAAAAAAGGCCGTGCAACGCGATTTTTGTAAGTTTCATCGACTAATCTTGTACTCTTTTCTTGCCCAATGATCTTGCCTGTCAATAGTTTGAAAACGGCCGACCAGCCCAATTTTTCGTCAGCTTCATCCACTGTCTATCTAGTTTTTTTACATTCTCTTTGCTGTCTATAGTAAAAAAAAAGGCCGCGCAGCGCGATTTTTTGTCAGTTTCATCCACTAATCTTGTAATAAGTCGTTTTACATGGCCACACAAAGGAATTTGAAATAAAACTTTTATTTAATCCTTACAAAAAAAAATATTTTCGGTGCCGATTATGGTGCCCCCCAGACGTGATGCCCTAAGCAACTACGTAATTGGATTAAGGGTTAATCCAGCACTGCCAGTGGTATGAAGTCACAGTTCTTGTCAAATAAACCTTCTGCGCTGCAACATGCCGCATAACTTACGACTTTAATTTTTCCTCAAGCTGGTGGAACTTTGGAGTGCGCTTATAGTTTCTTCTGACGACGTTATCGGTTTTTAATTACCTTTGATATACCTAGGTACAAGGTTATTTTTAGTTCATTGAAAACCTCTCGTGGGGTTGATCAGACCATCAAACTGAACAACTTTTACTATGGGACCAATTCTGAAATCGCGAAAAGAAAATCAGCCGTTTCATACATTTTGATATTTTCTTAATTTTGTATTTTTTTTTCACGATTTCAGAGTTGGTCCCATAGAAAAAGTTGTTCAGTTTAATGGTCCCTATCTACCGTTTTCAGCATTAGGGGTATTTTTGTAACACGTTGTATAGGTCTACCTAGCTGCTGACGATGCGTTTGCGTGTTAACATAAATAAGTACTTTTTTTAAGTGAAAACTTCTTTAGCGGCGTTGTACGCTTTTTGTAATGGGGAAAAAATCCTAAACTCGCGTCAGTCAGTCAGGATCACGTGACCCTGATCAAAAATTCGTAACGCTAGAAACATACTACCTATTGTGTTGTGTTGTGCTTGTGTCGTGTCGCGATCTGTCGCGTATCGATTTCATACATTTAGTATGACTAGAAACACACTATTGTGTTGTGTTGTGTTGTGTCGACACGACACACTGTAGTAATGTGTTTCTAACCATATTAAATGTATGAAACCGATACGCGACAGATCGCGACACGACACAACACAACACAATAGTATGTTTCTAGCGTAAGACGAATGTGACGGATGGAGAGTAGACAGCCGGCGGCGGAAGTATCCCTCTTTCTTGAAAATGGCGGCGCGTCATTTCAAGACGTAAACACTTGTGTCACCATAGCAACGCGCTTATTTTTTAATTCAATGTCAAAACTCTAGATTTTCTGTCAAGCTATGGATAAGACTTTCGTACAATACTGTTCTGTATTCGTAAATTCAAATGCAGAGTAAATTCGTAAGACGGCAATTCGTGCAAAATTATTCCCTAACCATTCCAAAATACCTATCTAAAATGCACAGCGTTAATATTCAAGTTTTTACTTCTGCCGGCACTCCCGGAGTGCAACCCGATTTTTTTGCAGTGCAATACCTACCTTTTTACATACGCAAACGTAGAACATAATTTTAAAGTTTACTTTAAAATCTTTACAAAAAATAATTTAAAACTATGCTTTTTGGTGCATCAGCGTTCAGCATCTTCAAGTCATTTCGTATTTTGATGAGGCAACATAGCAATCACAGAAAAAATCAGAACTTTGTTTTTCTTCTTTGGCTCGCACGGTTTGTGCATTAGCCAATGTCAAGTAGGTAAATCAGTACCCTTAACACGAACAACTATCGAGAAAAAAACCCGCGTAAAATTACTCGATAGAGAATTGTCTATGGAAATTTTAATTTCGCTATTCGGCGGTAGATGGCGTTGTACAAATTTCCAATACAAAATTGCACTATCGAATGATTTTACGCGAGTTATTTTTTTCGATAGCTGTTCGTGCTAAGGGTACTGAACTTACTAGAAAGGTACTTTCACTGTAATCAAAGATACATCACCCTACATCTGTAATTCAGCACCAACTAGCACGAACATGTATCGAGAAAAACGCACGTAAGAGTATCCAGTATTTTTTTACGTGCGTTTTTTCATAGAGGTTATATACCTACACGTTGAAATTTTAATCATTTGGTTCCCGCCGTGGGGTGGTGCAAGTGCAGTACCTACCTACTCGACCTTAATGTATGGAACAGTTGTTTTTTTTTTGCGAGCTTAGTAAAAGTTGGTTGTAATCATGTGTGGAACCACCCACGGCAGGAACCAAATGATTAAAATTTCAGTAAAAGTTGCTTGTAATCATGAGTGGAACCAACCACGGCGGGAACCAAATGATAAAAATTTCAGCGTATAATTATATTATATGGAAATTTTCATTTCGTTATTCGGCGGTAGATGTCGCCGTACAGTACAACCCATACAAAATTGCACTATCGAATTTCTTTATCTCGATGGCCGTTCGTGCTAGATACGGGCATGGACATGGACAGGGTCTTGTGCACACTGACCTGTACCCTTAGCACGAACAGCTATCGAGAAATCTTACGCGCGTCAAAAAATACTACTCGATAACGTACTCGATACGAAAGCTAGCAAAATCGGCAGCACCAACTTTACAGAGCTGGCTAACGTTAGCTCGATAGTAGTAGCGATAAATAAAGCTAACGTGCATGAAGCAAGGTGCGTTCAAAAACCATGTTACATATCTATGTAAATCATAAATATGTAAATTAAAATTCAATCAAGTTGTTTATCATCATAATTTTACATTTATTATTCTTATTATTATTAATAAAATTGTTAACAATATTAATTTCATTTAATAACTTAAATTAATTTGCAAATATTAAAATAATTTTTCAATAAGTGCATGATTTTGCCCATGCTTTTGAACGGTCATTGCACCTTGCCCGTGATTGGTTTGAAAAAGAAGAGTGTCTCTATTCTTTCTCTCTTTCTTTCGCATCCTGTGATTTAATAAAAAATATAACCTAAATAATAAAAAGCCGTGAAGCCATTATGTACTTTATTTTGTTTTGTCTAAAATGATTTATCTGCAAATAATACAATCGTGAGGAAATAATATTATGACCTAAGAGTTAACTACAATGTGTAATAATTTCATCAAATTGTTCTACTTAATTGAAGATTTTTTATGAACTTGAAGAATAACAATGGATTATCGTCAAATAACAAGAAATTGTTTACAAATAAACAAAAAATCTTTGGACGTGCTATGAAAATATGTGAATTTCATCGGAATTAGTGTTTGAAGATTCGATAAACTTTATCAAGTTTGCATTGTTATATTTAGTTAGTGTTTTCGTCATAGTTTTAAGGTCTTATTGTTTTAATACCTAAATTAAATATAATTAATTAACTGTATGCCAACTGTGTGATTTTGTGACTGAAAACAAATATTATAAGTATAACACCGTATCCTCTAGTTTTATTTGAGTTTTGTAGGTAAGTTCTAAAATATTGCTAAAAAATAGGTATGGTGGATGTGGGGGACACCGTGGATAGCGTAAAATGACGAGATTTTTATTTTACAAATTTCTATGTTAATGAGAACAATTTAAGTAATATCGCCTGTGGATAATTCAGTGGACATGTCATAGTTCTCAAATTTAATTTTTGTTACTACATACATGCTTTTAGAATTTAATAATAAATAATACAAATTTGCTCGAAAAGTCTCTCACTGAAAAAATGTCAGTGAGTAAGTTGTCGATAGCCAGCTTGCGAGTGTCTCGATACCGTATGTCAAAAGTGGGTTCGTGCTACCTATTTCCATACAAGTTGTAACTTTACTATTCGATCTCGATTCGAAGGCTGCTCGATACCTTATGTCAAAATTTTTCGTGCTTCCAAATCTTAGTTCCGTTTACGGACGTAGTGGCGCTGTACTAATGTCCATACAAAATTGTGAGATTCGAGTAATTTTACGCGCATTATTTTTCTCGATAGCTGTTCGTGCTAAGGGTACTGAAAAGTTTTTTTTAAATTTAACCTTGTGCGCTTTTCGGCGGTAGATGGCGCTGTACGAAATTCCCATTTGCTAGATAAATGATCGATTGTATTATTTCGTCACTAGGTTATATTAATATTATAGATTAATATACTCAAGTAAATATTTACTGATATTTTAGTATAATTCGTAATTGTGAACATATTTATTTCGTTATTATTATTTTTATGTTTATTTCAGATGCAAAAGTTTTCAAAACACAAAGCGCGGGGAAGTGTGCCGCATTCCTGGATGTACAGTAACGCCATCTTCCGGCGGTCAGCCAATCCCCATACGCATGCCGCACGTTCAACCCGAAACGTTTCGTCTTTTCATACAATATGTTTATACAGGAAAGGTAAAAATAGTTTTTTTATCCCTAAATCAGCTGTAATGTTGTAGGTACCTACATTCAATTAATATTTTTCTTTTATTGAAAATGTATGTTACTCTAATAGCGCCATCTATTAGCGAAGAAACTAACTAAATAATCACAACTAATAAAGCGATTAGAATCTAGTGAAGTACCTATAATGTTTAATTTAATTATTTAAAATACTTTTAAATTAGGTATCATCTTTCAGCTCCATCTAACGAACGGACTTCTAACTAAATGTCTTGGTAGGTTGCTTGGTTCCGTTGTGCTAAAAAAGGAACCTATTTTTTTTCTTCCTTTTTAATGAGCTGACACTTTCACAATATTATTCAATTGTGTATGTATGGTATCAAAATCAATTGTCTTTTAACAGCTATTATTACAAGATTCGGGTGTTTTTGAAATGATGACGCTCGCTGCCGATTTAGGAGTTGAAGACCTTCGTGCAGCTTGTGAAGATCACGTAACTTCGACATTGAGCGTGGAAAGTGCTTGCACGCTTTTAGCAGCTGCAATGGAAATACAAGATCGTCCAGGTACATATTTACTAATTTCATTCTATAAGGAAAGTGCGATGGTGGTGTAATGGTCAGCATAGTTGCCTTCCAAGCAGTTGATCCGGGTTCGATTCCCGGCCATCGCACACTTTTTGACTCTTTTAGTTTTATTGTATTGATTAGATATTCTATGGTAATAAAGTTTTATTGTTATAAAATGATAATTTTGTAACAAACGTATGTTAAAAAAGTAATTACGTTTCATCCTTTGCCTTTTTCTTAAAAACCTACCTACTTAGTTAAACAACGACATCTACTTAGTTATTATATGTACTACTTTGTTTTCTTAAACTGCCTTTTGAAAACCGCTCGACTTTGAAGGGGCCTATTTCATAAAAAAACCGGACAAGTGCGAGTCGGGCTCGCCCACCGAGGGTTCCGTACAGACCTACATCTATACATAAAATAAAGCTATAGAAAAGTTGTGTCGGTACAAAGGAAATATTTTGAAAAAAAGTGGTTGGTAGTTATTAGTTTTTTATATGAAAACTGTACTACGGAGAGTTCAAGCTTTATCTCAGGTTCTACCTACCGGAATTATGTGAAAAATTGCTTAGTTTATAAGTTGGACTCCAAGCTACCAAACTGTAAAAAAATATCATCAAAATCCGTTCAGCAGACTGCTATATATAGATAACCATTTGAAATCCTTTGTCGCCACGTAGAAAATAACCCTTCCAGGGATTACGACAAAGAATTGACCACGGGCGAAGTTTGAAATGGAATAGTACATTACTGCAGCGGCACTCAAGACAGGCATTGAAGAACCTACGTTAGTCCATCAATGCCTAGTTGCGGCCAAGGCTTGTGTAGTACTTTTAAACTTTTAACTTTTTAGTTTTAAAAGTTTTAAGCTTTTTATTTTAATTTTAAATTACTTACAGTAATTGAAAAAAGAAAATAGAAAGTGGAATGTGCACATAAAGGCCTTTCATTTGATACACATATTGAAAAAAAAAACCGGTTTTTTCATTTATTTCCAGTTTTTCATTTTTTTTCCAGTTTTTTGGAAAGTGCTCATCAAGGCCTTTCATTTGATACCCATATTGCAAAAAAAATTTTTTTTTTTGTTTTTCAGTTTTTTTGGAATGTGCTCATCAAGGCCTTTCATTTGATACCCATATTGCAAAAAAATTACCTTTCTTTTTAATTTTTTTTTTTTGGTTTTTTGGAATATGCCCCTTGATGAGCATATTCCAAAAAACTTTTCAAAAAACTTTCATTTGATACCCATAGGTATTGAAAAAAATATTTTTTTTCGTTTTCAATTTTTTTTATCTTTTTGGAATGCGCTCATCAAGGCCTTTCATTTGATACCCATATTGCACCAAAACAGTTTTTTTTCGTTTTTATTTATTTTTTAATTTTTTTGGAATGTGCTCATCAAGGCCTTTCACGTGATACCAGTATACCGAATATTAAAAAAAATATTTTGGAATGTGCTCGCTCATCAAGGCGACATTTGATACCTATATTTGTGTTTCATTGAAAAGTTCGCTCCATTTCTGAATTACACGTGTGTAATGAGTTTTAATAGAAACATTGCTGGACAGACGCCGGCAATTTTGTATGAAAATCCATTATAACACGTTAGTAATGGATTCTCATACAAATATTGACGGCGCGGTTTAGGTCTGTCCGTAAACTCTGATTTAGCACGAAGAAGGTTGTCAAAATAATGTTCGAATTTCCAAGCATTTTTGAGAAAAAATAAAATAATTACAAACCTACCGCACCTGTATAAAATACAAGTACTGTTGATTGTCAACAGATGGCGCTGTATATCGATAATACACTGTATAATGTTCTGTGAAATGGTTTTATCTATCGCAATGTTATTAGAGAAAATAGGTGTATTCCAACAGGACCCTTTGGTTGTGTGAAGCCGAGACTTTTATTGTAGTGGTGGCTACCTCGGCTGACCTTACCGAGTAAACTGTCTTGATTATACTTGGTGCCAAATGCTCCAAGCAACATTGGAATGCGATGCACCCGCATTTTAATGTAAACTAAAACAATCTACCACTGAACTATTCAACACTTGACACTGGCAAAAATTACTTCCAAGAAGAAAGTAGATTGCCAAAACAAAAATAAGAAGAAGAAGACCCCCTGTCATACAGCGTGACACACCGCCATGTTGCGAAAATATTTAGAGCCAAATTTATTACTTTTTAATTTTATTTTTAAAAGTAATTAACTATAACAATATTTGAAAGGATCTGAATAATTAATAATAATAAATATTGATATTTTAAAAAGAATTAGTGGCGCGATTAATCCAAAAGTAATTAGAAGTTAAACTATGACCGCGCAATGCCGCGCATACCGTTGTTTCACCAAGATGATTAATAATTACGTATTTTAATGACCATATTTTATTATGATTTAATTACAAATATACAGTTTTCAGATTTATTCCTGTAAGTGTAGTATAAGACGCTATTACCTGCCAAATTTCATAGTTCTAGGTCAACGGTAAGTACCCTATGAATTTTGATTCCTTTGAGAGTATCGAAAATGCGTTTTTTGCGCCCTAAACGGCAGTATCTTTTTTTTTACGTTAATTTAGAAGTTTGATTTTTTTACAGCTTCAAGGGCCCGTAGACCTTAGTATATGGTTTAAATTTCAATTCGATACCTCCACGCGTTTCCGAGATAAAGGGTCTTGACAGACAGACGGACGGACAGACAGACAGACGGACAACAAAGTGATCCTATAAGGGTTCCGTTTTTTCCTTTTGAGGTACGGAACCCTAAAAATGGCAAAACTACAATAATTTACCATATTTTTTTATTGGGGCAGAATTATGTTTCATAATCCCGCGCGGGATGCGAGATGCGATAAGCTCAAGTATCTATTTATTTATTAACAATAAATAATAACAATAAAAAAAGAAAATATCGATGGATCGTTTGGCGTGATGCCAAACGATTGATCGTAGTTTGGCTGTACGTCAAACGATTTACGCCGGGTGTGGCCTCAAAAATTGGCGTCTATCCATTAATCCATTTGTTGTACTTGTACATCAAATGTAAGGACCGTGTGTGTCCACCTTAAGGCGCCGGCTACACGCGTGGTATTTACCATGATCCATCGCCAAAGAGTAAATTTTAACCATGGAATGTAAAATATTGAACATTCCGTAAAAATACTTTCCATGGTTAAAATTTACTCTATGGCGATGGATCACGATATTTACCACGCGTCTAGCTATTGCTTAAATAACCGCTGTCTGAGCTTCGGAACGCGCCTCTGCCATCTTTGTTTTTCTCTATGATTTTTGACAGCTGTCAGTTACACGACGCTTGCTCTTCTTTTCTCTTGTGAAGCCGGTTTTTACTTTTAGCGGGATTTATTTCCGAATTGATATCATTTCGTTGCAAATCCACCAATAATTATGGCATACAAAGGCCCGCCGAAGGTTCAGAAGGTGATGGTACAACCCATCAACCTTATATTCAGATACTTACAAAACAGAAGTCGAGTGCAGATTTGGTTGTACGAGAACGTGAATTTGAGAATCGAGGGACACATCGTGGGATTTGATGAATACATGAACATTGTTCTTGATGACGCTGAGGAAGTCCACATGAAGACCAAAAACAGGAAGCAGATTGGCAGAATAATGATGAAGGGCGACAACATCACGTTGATCCAAAATGTGAATCCAAACGCTACGGCGTGATAGGTTATTAAACTCAGTGAAGTGATATTTTCATTCCTAGCCTGTAAGCGAGTGTTTCCGTACCTAAGCAACCACAAGAGTTCTTATTTTGTTTAATTTTGGTTCGCCATTAAAGTAACTAAGGTATAACTGTCTGCTTTTTATTCCATTTCTCAGAGAGATTATCATAGAAAGAACCCTCGAAAGAACCATGGTTTGCTGTAAAGCCACAAGTAAGTTTGATACTTATCATTCCGTTGTAGAGGAATGCGAAATAAACTATAATGTATTTGGTTATTTTTAGAATTAATCATGGATTTTCTATCATGTAAGTACCCACATGAACTGAATCTCTGAACTCTGAAACTTTCTGACGGAAATATGTATATTACGTACAAAGTTTCTTTTTATATTATAGTATTTCATTTCCTCAGATACAATGTGTTTAATTTGACAATGTACAACAACAACAGCAACTATACTCGAGAAAGTATGGTGGGCACAGAGTACATCATATCATATTTTATAAGAGGTCTAAAGTTGTTGTACATTGTCAAACGAATCGCATTGCTAGGTAATGATAAGAAAAGATGTCCAAGTTGATTGAGTTAAGAAATAAGTATTTTTTCTTTAGTTAACTAGTATCCACAATTATTTTTGTAAACAGTACCTGCACAGCTGGTAATATCCCATTTTAATAAATTTCATTGTAACTATAATCATTGTTTCATTTTCTTTAAACTACAAACATAACTTCTCTTTTTTCAAGAAACAAGTTTTCATATGGCTTCCAAAGATTTAAATCGTCTTACTTCCTTATACTTTTAGAAATCATGAATTTAGTTCTAACTTATCAATAACAAAGTTTTAACTCAAAAAAAGAAAAACCCTAGCAATCTTTAGCAGGGGTCACCAAATGGCAGATCGCTGTCCCATCCAGACCACCGACCCATTTTGTGCGGACTGCGAGAACACAGGAACATACAAAAATACCTACTTTAGGTACTTAATCATTACATTTCTGTAATAAATATTCTTTCCTATAAAATGTGTGGACCACAATGGTCATTTTCAGATCTTCGGACCCCGATCGAAACTAATTGGTGACCCGTGATCTATAGTATGCTAAACACACAAACCCATATTCCTTATAGATTGTTTTTTTTGTACTCAATAGAGAGTAGGCTCAGCTTTAAATCTTCCCCCAGCAAATAAAAGAAGATGATAATATCATTTAGATTCCATCGATTTGACAAGGCTTTATAATGTTGTGTCAATATTGAGCTACCCAACCAACATTTGGTAGAATAGAACACACCACACATTCTACAAGGAGTCAGTCCTACCTATCATACATTCTGTACAGAAAGTATTCTCCTGATCCAATAAATCGGTCATACAAAAGGTTGGTCACTTAGGCCCGTATATATAAACTGCTCTCAACGTTGAGATGAGAGCTATCTTGAGATCATACTATACTTGTGAAGCACATCTTATAGGAACAGCATCTCAAGTGCGGTATGAAGATAGCTTGTAACATTGAGATGGTTTATAAATACAGGCTGTTACACAAGGAGAGTTGAATGCTAGTGGCGATTTCAAGAAGAAAAATGCCACTTGCACGCAAGACTGTCCTTGTGTAACAGCCTCATTAGTCTGCTTATGTCTCTTGGGTTGATTTCCATGGTCGCAGGGGGCAAGAGTGCGTCCTCGTTCATGGAGCGGTGCATCGCCTTCATCGGGGACAACGCCGCAGACTGCGTCAAGTCTAACGCGTTCCTCAACCTGCCCAAGGAGGCGCTCATCAAACTCATCTCCTCTGACTTCGTATGTATATTTTTATTTGGCCCCATTGACTCTACCTCTGAATCTGTCTAATGTTAAGGGTTCAATTCCTGATAACCTAATAGAAAATTTTCTTATTTTATCGTCCGGGATCTGATGATTGTTTCTTCTAGTGAAGTAAACAGTCACCATGAGTCGTGTTATAAACTTTACTTTCAATAGATTGTCTTCCCGCGACTTTCCCCTGTTTAAATCAACCTTTATTCATTGTTTATCCCCAGCTGTGCTTAGAAGAGGAGGAAGTGTGGCGCTGCGCGCTGGCGTGGGCGAAGCAGCGCGCCGGCGTGACGCAGCCCACCGCGCACTGGACGGAGGAGGAGCGCGCGCGCGTCTGCCAGCACCTCGCGCCACTCATGCAGCACGTGCGCCTGCTGCTGATCGGTGCGTACTCACAAGCAGAGCGCCCGCCGGTGTTAATGGACGAAGTAGGACAAAGATGTCAATAAACAACTGATTATGAGCACTATAATAGTGATTTACGTCTGATAATTACAGCTGCTGGACCATGTATTTTATCGCTGTTAACATGTTGAACTTATGTTGAAATATGAACTTTTTATAAAACAGAAATATTATTTTATTAACATTGGTATGTGTGGTGTGCAGACAGTGCCGTGTTCGCAGAGGAGGTGGAGCCGACGGGCGCGGTGCCGATGGAGTTGTCGCTGGAGCGTTACCGGCGCGCCGCGCTGCACGCCGCGCCGCGCCCCGCGCCCGACACGCGCGCGCTGCCCAGGTACCTACAACACAAAGGCGGAATTCTCTTGCGAATCATGTAAAGAATTGTCTTCTCGAAAAACTATACCGTTAAAGATTACTTAATTCATAAAACAGCTTGGTCGTAAATTTTTCTATTCTATGAGAAAATTGAGAGAATTGTCCTACCTACTTAAAATGTATTGTAAGCTTTTTGACTCGTCCATCAGCCATTTTTGATGTCCCCACTGCTGGGGCACAGGCCTTCCTTATGGGTGGATAAGGAGGACGGGCCATAACCCACCACGCGGGCCCAATGCGGATTGGTGGGTATTAACGACTGCAAATGCAGCCGGGACCAACGGCTTAACGTGCCTTCCGAAGCACGGAGGAGTTCGCGATAATAAATTTTTGGTCACCCATCCCATGACCGACCCTTGCGAACGTTGTTTAACTTGCGCAATCGCTGGGCCAGGCGCTAAACCACTGCGCCACCGAGCTCCTCTTGACTTTTGACTCGACGACGCCTTAATGCGGGTAGCTTTAGTATGTCATGCTCACTTTAAACATTTCTGCGGTGGTGTCGTGTGAGGCGGGTCGTTACGTTCCCTCAAATATGGTTGAGCGAAACGATGGCTGGTTCATGCGTCATGCTCGTGAACGTGTGCTGCCAGTGGGAATGGGTCTGCTTCTGTCTGCTTGTACTAAGGGCGTCGCATTTCTTTTTTCCTGTTTAATATTATCAATCAGTATGCCACTTCTTACTCAAAACATAGAATTAATACCTAACTAATCCTTGTTTTGATTTCTCACTTTTTTTTTATACACAACGGGATAGTGCTTGGCCTTCATCTCACCTGATGTTAAATGACGATAAGGCCGAAGGTGGAAGCGCACTACACCCGGAATACTGGCTATCTTACCTCTAACTGCCGGAACACAACAATTTTTAAATTGTTATTATGGCGTCAGACTTAGGTAAGATGGTGGTAGCTAGCCAGGCCAACTTGAAATAAGCCCTACCACCAACCAAACCGAGTACAAATTGTACCCCCCCTGGGAATCGAACCCGGGACCTCTGCGTCTTACACGGGTGGGCGAACCACTAGACCACAGAGGCGGTTAAAGCTTTCACTTTTTAGGGTTCCGTACCAAAATGGTAAAAAAGGAACCCTTATGGTGTGACTC
This sequence comes from Agriphila geniculea, assembly GCA_943789525.1. Classification (NCBI taxonomy): domain Eukaryota; kingdom Metazoa; phylum Arthropoda; class Insecta; order Lepidoptera; family Crambidae; genus Agriphila; species Agriphila geniculea. Next base: position 45,976,263 of record OX038869.1, read on the forward strand.
AGTCTGTCTGTCTGTCTGTCTGTCTGTCTGTCTGTCACAGCTGGATATCTCGAGAACTACTAATGGTATCAACTTGAAATTTGGAATAGTTTAAGATGACATTTGCCCAACTATTTTGCAAATAAGAAAGAAATAAAAAAAAAATATTTTTTTTACAACAGGGACTGAAAAGGGGTCTTAAAAATTTAAAGTGAGGTGAATAGGGCATGTGGGGTATCATATGAAAGAGCGCTGTTTGCACATTTTAAAATTTTTCCTTTTTTCTTAGGCCGTATAGTTTTCGACTTATGATGAAAAATGTAAAAAAAAATACCGTTCCCCCCCCCCCCCCTTATCTCCGAAGTTTGCAAAGAGAAAAATCTGAAATAATTCTATGTGATAGTAGTTTATGTAAAGATTACAGGAAAAATAAAACGATGTCTCAATATAACACACTTTTTAAGAAATTCAAAAACAAACAATTTTTTTTAGTTTTACTACCAGTCAACAGATGGCGCTGTCCTAAGCATGCTAACCTAAGAAAAAATATAGTTCCACTATCGGTCAAGAGATGGCGCAACCTAACACTACAATAATAAATTGGTGGCTGGTTCTAATATAATTACCTACTATTTGCCGTACGAATAAACGAAAAATAAGTTCCTACTTAGTAATATAAACAGTTTGCAATGTGGAGTGGCTGAAACGTTTTTCAGTCACCATAAGCAGCTGTGGTTAAGATTTGTAACGCCTGTTCGCCCTTCCAACTGTCTGCCATTTATCCTACTTTTTTAAAGACTGTACTAAAGTAACATATCCAAATATATTTATGATTGTACGGAACCCTCGGTGCGCGAGTCCGACTCGCTCTTGACCGGTTTTTTTTATTGCTAATGCCCAAAATGATTATTTGGCTTTCGTTATTATGATGTTTTCGTATTTTTTCTTCTATCGTTTTGTAAGTAAAGGCCTATGAAAAGCTTTTGGATATTAGTTTTCAATTCAGTGCCTTAGGATGGGTAGCCTAAGTATGTCATGTTCTCTTTAATCATTTCTGCGGTGGTGTCGTGTGGGGCGGGTCGTTACGTTCCCTCAAATATGGTTGAGCGAAGCGATGGCTGGTCCATGCGTCATGCTCGTGAACGGGTGCTGCCAGTGGGAATGGGTCTGCTTCTGAGTACCTATCTTAACGCATATTGAATTGTAAGAATTGCGTTTTTATTTTTTATGTCTTATGTCTTGTATCAAGTGTTTTTTGGTACGAGTAGCAGACAGAGTGATTTCTCAACTAGTTGAAAGTTATTTACTCTCACAATTACCTATCTGAATGTAGTAGATATTTAATTTTAACCTACCTTACCTACCCATTGTGTGTAAACCTTTAATAATTATTGTGATTGGAAAATGACCTCACTTTAAATGTGGAGTTCTTTTTTCAATGTTGACGACTCTGTATGAAATATACAGGGAGAAAAAAGCAGCCCTTGACGAGTTTCTTGCCGGTTCTTCTCGTTACAAGGTCTCTCGCTTAGGGTTTGCGAACCGATGGCGTAGCTTCTATGACATTCACAAGTGCTTGTAACAGCCTAGACTGAATAAATTATTTTTGAATTTTGAATTTTTTGAATTGAATGGCTTCGAGCAGTAATAGTTCGTCCGAACCCAGCTCTAACACAACAGCCTCTGTAGTACAGCCGCGTTTGTTTGGATAAGGTAAACGCATCCATAGCGAAAATTTTTCTAAGTCTATGGTTGCATTGCATCATATGCGCCCAGATAAGTACAATCGACCACACTGGCTCTTTACCACTCCTAAGGTTAAACTCTACGTTTGCATGTTGTCATTTAGGTATAGGTTTAGTTCGCGCCACGCGCCAGGGCATACACGCACATGAACTTTTTGCAAAGTAGTACTTAAAGCACGAGCCGATTGTACTTGTATCTGTCCCTAGTGTTTTTCATGCTCTTATTACCTTTTTCTGTCACTCAGGAACGTTATTTGATAGTCCTAGAAATACCACCGAGTGAGATTGCACTCACGATATTCTTTTCGTCCGCATTAAACCATTTTATGTAATGCATGCCATAAAGTCCTTATGCCGAAAACCCATTTCATTGGTCCTTAGCGTCCGCATGGTTGCTAATACGTTTTCAAAAGGTCAACTGTACCTATTGCAGGATGGCAGTGAACATGTTTGCTGGTTCGGTCATCCTACAACAAGATAAGAGCGCCTTCCAAGCAGTCATCAATAACTGGTGAGTAATAATGCTTTTACTGACTTTTTAACACGTTCCATACCACCATCAAGTCACCATACCACCATAAAGCAATAATTGATTTGCATTACATTGCTTGATCCACGGAGATCTTAATGAAGCACGTCTACAAGTCTTTACTTCGACACCCTTATGTGTGGAGGGTTAATAGGTACTATTCTACTCTACCAGCCGCACGCGTCCAAATCTGATTCTGTGTTACCGCCTGGCCACGCGAAGAAGCGAACGGCGGCGCGACGAGCGAACTCACTTTTCCTAGCGGGCTCGGTGGTTAATTCAGTATTTTCGCAGCATCACATCACACGCCATGCATTAGGAATTGCGCGTCACATCGCGGCGCCGGTAGCCTCTTTGCGTGGCCTGGCTTTTAGACCTCTCATAATACGTGAAACATCAGCAACAAGTTTTTTTTATGCATAAGTAATAGGATAGTGCTGCTTGGCCTTCATTTCACCTTTAAGTGAGTGACGTCATCGTCACTTCCACCTTTGGCTTATGGCCAAAGGTGGAAGTGCACCTCACCCGGAATCCTTATTACTAAGGAACTGGCTATCTTACCTCTAACCGCCAGAACACAACTATTTTTAAATTGTTGTTATGGCATTTGTTTTCACAAACCTGTGTTAACGTTATCAGGTGCGGTACGCCGAAGCAGTCGTGGCGGCTAGTGTTCCGCGCGTCCACTCACGGCTACTCCGCGCAGGCCTTCCACTCGCACTGCGACGCGGTCTCGCCCGTGCTCGTGCTAGTACAGGTACCTATAGTACTATTACTGAAGCAGTCGTGGCGGCTAGTGTTCCGCGCGTCCACTCACGGCTACTCCGCGCAGGCCTTCCACTCGCACTGCGACGCGGTCTCGCCCGTGCTCGTGCTAGTACAGGTACCTATAGTACTATTACTGAAGCAGTCGTGGCGGCTAGTGTTCCGCGCGTCCACTCACGGCTACTCCGCGCAGGCCTTCCACTCGCACTGCGACGCGGTCTCGCCCGTGCTCGTGCTAGTACAGGTACTTATTAGCACTATTAATAATTCATAATGTAAAATGCATGAAGTACAATGCTAAAATTAGTCACTTTGGGAACATAATAGTAAGTTTGTATGTTTTAGACAGAAGCGCGCTTATCCATACTCAAATTTGACTTCTTATTCTCACATGTATCTTTATATGTAAATTGTGCGAGTGCTCGGCATATGATCAGTATAGTAATTTTTAATATCAAATTACTATTGTGCATACCCCTTCTACATTTGCGGAGCGCTAATAATCTATCGCGCGAGGTCTGGTCTAAAGCATGTTCCAGACGGATGTAGTCACGCCGCCCATTAGAGGTCACCTTAGTGGAACCTTGATTGGGGCGTGATTTCCATCCGTGGATTGTGTTGTGGCTACACGAGATTTCATCCAAGCGCCAACACGGTCGCCCTTCATTGTGAATCGCGCTCACGTAACAAAATCACGTGCCGTATTGTAAAAATGGCTCATAATTTGTCGAAATTCAAAAGGTGGGCGTTTCTTTAGCGCTTTTGTCTTTAATTGACGACAGAAAACAAAAAAAGAAACTAAATCCGCGCACTCCATCTTCGGATGGAACTCGCGCCGTTCCTCCAAGGACGTTCCTCCACTCTTCAGATCCAATGGCGATTAACGCCGGGGTACCTCAGGGGTCTGTTTTGTCTGCAACCCTTTTCCTGCTACACACACATAAACGATCTGCTAAAACCGGGTATCATTGGGTATGCAGACGATAGCACTGTTGTAGACAGATACTTCTCCAATGCACGTGCTACTGAGGAGGAGACCGTAGCGCTTTAGTTGAGCGTATTAATGTATCCCTTCAGGCTGTCTCCGATTGAGGCGATACCAACTTGGTGAACTTTAACGCCACTATAACACAAGCGTGTTTATTCAGCGCCAAACGGAGTCCATTTAACCTGACTCCGACTTTTCAAAATGTACATATAGACATTAGTGACCATCTAGGACTTGACTGACCTTGACTTTGGGCTTGATTTGTCGTCTGACCATAATTTTAGCCGTTCTATAGAACACAAAACCGCAGCCAAAAAGTTGGGTATCCTCTCCAGGGTGAGACGATATTTCACGCCGGGACAGCTGTTAACTCTTTATCAAGCTCAGGTCCGATCGTGTATGGAGTACTGTTCTCACCTTTGGGATGGGTCTGCTAAATACCAGTTGGCTGCCCTGGACTCTATCGAGCGTCGAGCAAAGAGGCTGATTGGTGACGATGATCTGGTCCACCGAAGGCTTCAAAGTTTAGAGCAACGACGAAGGGTAGTCTGCTTATCAGTCTTCTATAGGTTACATTTCGGGGAGTGTGCTTAGGATTTACATACTTCCTTCCCCATTTCATCTTCGGACTACCAGACGCGGGGCGGTTTTTCATCCTTATGTTGTTGATTTCCACGTACCCGTACGAAATACTTCGATTCCAACTTTTTAATTCGAACAGCTAAGATGTGGAACAACCTCCCTGCGTCTGTATTCCCCGAACAATATAACATGGGCGTCTTGAAAGCCAGAGTAAATAGGCATTTACTAAATGTGCGTGCTCCATCTTCGTCCTCCTTGTCACTTTCCATCAGGTGAAAGTGAGGTCAAAAACGCAGATAGACCATACATAAAAAAAGTTTAAGGTCATTTGGAAATGGAGAAATTTGGATTAAATCTACCGTCTAGATCAGGGATGGCGAACCAATGGCACGCCTGCCATTATTGACACGCTCATATTTTGGGCACATCACCAATCACAAAATTCATTATGCACTACAAAAAATTACGAACTAAGTAATTAAATTAAAACATTGCAAAATGTACCTATTTTTTGTAGTAAAAAAAGATTTTTAATAAAGAGTTGATTGAAACTATTTGTTACACAGGCCATACAACAAGATTTATTATTATTACTTATTTTCCCAATACTCACAAAGTCCAAATTATTTTTTGATGGCACGTCTAGGACCTCATTTAAGATTTTTTTAGAAAAATGGCACACCATCCCTGGTCTAGATGGATGGCATCAAGCAAAGTCACCTCTGACGGGAGGCGTGATTACATCCGTCTGGAACATGCTTAACTTGTTTTTACTTTTCAATATGTTAGTGAGCTCTTCACTCGCAGACAAACCATGGAAATGGTTTTGCGGGGAAAAATATGTACTAGAGAATAAGAAAATTAGATAATAAATGATTTAATAGTACATTACTGCCGCGGTCAATAATGACTGCGTTGCTGGCAGCGATGATGATGGCCGAGAGCGGAGCTTAGCGCAGGTCCAGGCCGTCACAGCGCGGTCAGCATTGCAGCCCGCGCATGGACAAGCTAGAATAAAGGCCGAGACCGGAGGTCGAGGCCTTTATAGCGCGGACAGCAAGGGCTGCAATGATGACCAAGCTTGAAGGCCGAGAGCGTAGTTAAGCTGAGCTCGAGGCCATCATAACGTGGCCAGCAGTGCAGTCATTGTGGACCAAGGCTTGTATAGTATTTTACTCAAAAAATGTGAATACTGCCTACTATACCTACTATAGTAGGTACTTATAACCTAATTTCGAAAAAATACAAAAATGCAAATATCTCAGAAACGGTGCGTCGGAGCCAAACAATAAGGTTTTTTTTGATCCCCTTTGTAACTCCGGAAGTAAATAAGGGGTATTGAATGAAAGGTCAAAAAACAGTCAAGTGCGAGTTTTTTATAACTATTTTTCCATACTAATTTTATATAAAAGTACAAAAACATCATCTAGGTACAACAATACAACACCCGCGCAGCGCAGATATAGAATGGGATTCAAAATGGCGGCTCACCGCGCTTACCACAACGAGTGTGACTGAGAGAGTGATAGTGAATATGAACGACGCCATTTCTAATCCCATTCTTTATCTGCGCGGGTTGTACAGTGTATTTTTCTCCTAACTATGTTTGAAAGAAAACTCGACAATAATGGATTCTCAAAGGAAATTACTGGTGGCTAAAACTCGACAATAATGAAATCCCATATAACTTTGTTGCGTCACCATCGGAGGACCCCGGCAAGCTCGACTTTGTTCAAAGAAGATTGTCAAAATAATGACCATATTACAAGCTTTTTTGAGTAAATTAAATTAAAAATTAGAAAAACTTGTACGTTGTCCTGGCAGTTGTCGCGCGGCGAGGTGGTGGGCGGGTACTGCGAGGCGGCGTGGGGCGGCGCGGGCGCGGGCGCGGGCGCGGGCGCGGGCGCGGGCGGCTACGTGGCGGCGCAGCGCGCGTTCCTGTTCTCGCTGGGCGCGCCGCCCGCCACCTACCCCCTGCTCAAGAAACCGTTTGCGCTCTGCTCGCATCCTGAGTAAGTCCACTTGATTTCATCATCATGCTCATCATTAAATTTTTAAGGGTACGACGACGAGATCGGCCATTTTTAATGTCTCCATCCCCACTGCTGGGGTATTGGTATTAGTGATGGGCTCTTTTCTCCACATTTAGACTCCCATTTGGTCCGTTATGCGTGAACATAATAGCATCGATATGGCTAGTCAAGCCATCCCAGCTCCTTCCAGAAGCGCAGAAGCCTCCTGAGGCGTTCATAGGCTTATAGGAGCGACCTCACGTCTTTGAAGATTCCAAATCCACACACTCCAGAATCACGTGGGCGGCTGTTTTTTCTACGTCCAGGCATCCTCTACATAGGGGACTGTCTGTCGCATTCATGATGAATAGTTGTCGTTTAAAGCTAGGTGACCCGTAAGTGTACCTACAACTATTCGGAGGTCTGGACGATTAAGGCTGAGCAGTTTACAGGTCAACCGCGGCGAGACTGCAGTCATCGCCATCTTGGACTGTCTACAGCTTGTAAGATCTACCCAACAAGTATTATGTGCAGCACGAGTACGTTGTCTTACCCATGAGCGCAGTTGGCTGAACGAGAGTGGCAGAATGGGTATGGGGGTCCTGCCACTATTGTGAAAGATCCCCTTCTAGCCAGCTCATCGGCGGCGTCGTTCCCGTGTGATCCACTATGCCCTTTAATCCATTGTAGGGTTACTCTGTTGTTGGATGCTAAACGATCTAAAACTCGGTGGTACCACTGCAGGGGTATAGGTCTTCCTTATGGATAAGGAGAATGGGCCATAACCCACCGTGCAGGCCTGATGCGGATTGATGGTTGTTCGTCCAAGGTGGGTGTTAACAAAAATGTAAAAATGTTTAACGTGCCTTTAAACGCACGAAACTCGAGAATATAATTTTTGGTCACCTCCCTTGACTGACCCTTGTAAAAGTTGCTTGACTACCGCGATCGCAGGACCAGGCGCTAAGCCGCTACGCCACTCAGCTCCTTAATTTTAGGATGCTCATATAGGTATTATTAGTTTTTTTATGCACAACGAAATAGTGCTTGGCTTTCATCTCACCTTATGTTAAGTGACGACAAGGCCGAAGATGGAAGCGCACTGTAGTGCGTATAGGAATCCTCATCTCATCACTGAAGAACTGCCTATTTTACCTCTAACTACCGGAACACAACAATTTTTAATTGTTGTTATGGCGTCAGATTAAGGGAAGATAGTGGTAGCTAAGCTAGCAAGGCGGACTTGAAATAAGCCCTACCACCAACTAAACCGAGTATAAACCTCCTGGGAATCGAACCCGGGACCCCTGCTGCGTCTTACACGAGTATGCGAACCACTAGACCACACAGGCGGTTAATTTGTTAAATGTCTGTGATTTTGAATGAGAATAAACTGGTATCACTTTTCTCTAGTTAAAAACATTGAAACCCCCAAACGAATCATGTTGCCGTCTGTCCCCAGCTGCGGGCCGATATTCGGCGCGGGCGCAGATCTATTCATCTCCAACAACTGCAACAGCAACAGCGACAGCTACAGCAACCTGCACTCGTACGGCGCCGACAACGCGCCCGCCTCGCTCGCGCCCGACTACAACTTCACCGTGCGCGACTACGAGGTGTTCACGCCCAAACACAACTGACAATATACCGACACTACTGACATTACTGTAGCTAGAGAGCTGTAGGTAGAGACCTATACAAACAGTATCAGATTAGCCGTACGCTGTCGTTCGATCTGTCTGATACAACAGAGTAGCTATACAGGGTGGAATTTTTTAATAAGTACTCTAAATAATAGAGATAGCAAATTTCTTTCAAAGGAAACATTCCTTTATTTTTGAAAACAAAACAAACTGCATTAAAAGATTTTTACACATATGCTTCCCACACCCAGGAATCGAACCAGCTAAAATTCGAAAAAACAACACCTGTGCTTTTATGTTATCAATCGTTAGGGTCAAACATAATGTTCAAATCTCTCTAACAAACATGGTAAATTAAATGAAAGGAAAATCATTAAATCTAAACTTTATTTTAATTGAACGAGAAAAAAGCATAACTAATTAGTTGTTCGAAATTGGCCCCATGTTGCTGGATACATTTTATTATTTTAAAGAACTCATTTGCATGCAATGGATGCGTAATAGTCTGCATTATGAACATCTTATCGAAATGGTTCTACAAAGATAATTTATTGTGAACTAACTAACATAATGGAGCCTTAAGTAAAAGTGCTTTATCTTGTCTTTCATGGTTTTCCTTTCATTTAATATACCATGTTTGTTAGAGAGATTTGATCCTTATGTTTGACCCTAACGATTGTTATCATAAAAGTACAGGGTATTGTTTTTTTCGAATTTTAGCCGGTTCGATTCCTAGGTGTGGGAAGCGTATTTTTAAAAAACTTTGAATGCAGTTTTGTTTCTTTTTAAAAATAAAGGAATGTTTCCTTTGAGTGAAATTAGCTATCTCCATTGTTTAGAGTACTTTCCCTCCAGGTGGCATTAAGAAATTCCACCCTGTATACAGCACTCGCACAGCGCCGACAACCCGACCGACTACTACTTTAACGGGCGCGACTACGAGCTGTTCATGTTCACGCCCATAGCTGACATCATCAATAAGTACTACAGTCAGCGAACTAAAATCTATGGAACAAGCATTGCGCTCAAAAAATGGCACCACACGAAAAGTACAGCTAAGTGCATGGAGTTAAAAATGCTGGCATTTAATTATGCAGCACAAAGCGTCTGAACACTGATTGTTTATTAGCGACCATATTTTGTATACTCATAGATATTTTCTGTAGGTACTTAAACGAAAAAAATTACTACGTTATTTCTGCATATTTTTAGTGCCCTTTTTGCGTCTTTTACACCTTTTCACTAAACAGGACGTCATTTCTAATAAGCTCTCTCTTGCTTTCTTTTCTCTACAATACAAACTGCAATTATTGTGAAGAACGCTAACGCCAGTCACCAGGCGCGTGGCTGGCTCGACTAAAGCTCTGCGGGTTGTTATCTTATCGGCCCCGTGGTGCCATTTTTTAGGGTTCTGTACCCAAAGGGTAAAAACGGGACCCTATTACTAAGACTCCGCTGTCCGTCTGTCTGTCTGTCACCAGGCTGTATCTCATGAACCGTGATAGCTAGAAAGTTGAAAATTTTCACAGATGATGTATTTCTGTTGCGGCTATAACAACAAATACTAAAAACAGAATAAAATTAATATTTAAGGGGGGCTCCCATACAACAAACGTGATTTTTTTACTGTTTTTTGCTCGATAATAATAACAACAACAGGTAGACAGTTGAAATTTTCACAGATGATGTATTTTTGTTGCCGCTATAACAACAAATGCTAAAACAAAATAAAATTAATATTTAAGCGGGGCTCCCATACAGCAAACGTAATTTTTTTGCCGTTTTTTGGTACGGAACCCTTCGTGCGCGAGTCCGACTCGCACTTGGCCGGTTTTTTTAAGCAATATTTGTTTGCAAACACTTCCATAGATTTCAGTTCCCTGACTTCAGTAGGTAACTACATCACTGTTATCATCACATTCAAACTATCCTAAATATTACCATTGCAAGTCTGTCAATGGTCATTATAAATCATAGACATTAGACATTATATCATTATCGAGTATTTATTTGTGCTATAAATAATCGATACTATCTAAAAGTAATATTACTGATAGTAGGAATATCTTTAAAGGCCTACACTACACCATTTACCTTTATGGTAATTTTTACTTTAGGTATTGCTTTATGTGATTTATAAATAATGCCGTCCAATAATAAGTAATTTTATATGTAGATTGTAAGTTCTGTGCCAATTATGTTAATATGAAATAAAAAGTTCTAAATAATCAAATTGTTTTATTGATTAGAAATTATTTGTTGACGTAGTGTGAAATATCCAGATTTCAGAGAGCATTCCCCTATTTGATTTCTTCATATTTTTGTTTTGGTAATCTACTATCCTCTTGGAAGTAATTTTTGCCAGTGCCAAGTGTTGACAGTGGTAGATTGTTTCAGTTTACATTAGAATGCGGGTGCGCATTGCATTCCAATGCTGCTTGGAACATTTGGCACCAAGTATATCAAGATAGTTTACTCGGTAAGTTCTGCCGAGGTAGCGACCACTACAATAAAAGTCTCAGCTTCACACAACCAAGATCGCGCCTATTTCCATTATCCCACATATTGTTCAGTTGCGTAGACACTTGTACCACAAAACTGCACCAATTTTAAGACACAATATCCACTGTGAATCAATTTGCGAATAATTAAAATAGTCACCAAACTGAACTTGACAAAATCCCGCCAAAAACTCATATAAAAATAGTCACCGAACCAAACTCGACCAAATGCATTGACCTCTATATTGTTAATAAGAAAAAAAAATTAATGTCAGTGACTAAATGGCGCCAAGAACTCCCCTATTTGATTTAATGGAACATTGAGCGCATTCTTCCAGACAAATCTTTGAGTCATCGATCGCCATAGAGTACATTTTAACCATGGAAAGTAAATTAATGAACATTGAACATTCTATAAAAAAAATTCCGTGGTTAAAATTTACTCTATGGCGATCGATAACTAACTCATTTGTCTGGCTGAATAAGCCCATTCACATGCCTAACTTGGTTAGTAACTGACGTTTCAGTCTGAAATCTGAACTACCGTCAAAGTGTGGACACCGACGCCGAGAAAAGAGGATTCGAGTGGTGTATAGTTAGTTATTTTAAATAACCAAATGTGAGTGAACATGTAGCAGAGCAATCACATTGTGAGCAATTCGAGATTATGGTGCCTCAGGTCAGGATCAGGATCCGCGAACAGGTCAGGGTTTATTTTTTTTATTGCAAGAAGAGCAAATGGCTAAAAATGGTTACTGCTCCCTTTAATATTATTTTAGAATAAGTACCTAATAAATAAAATGTGGTTACGTTAACATTACCAAGCGCGTTTACTATGTCAAAATCAAAGGGACTAAGGACAGGACAGGGATTCAGCACAATGCTATATCAGAAGCAAAAAATCTATTAAGTACAAATAAAAATTCCAATTATTTAAAATATATATAATTCATGACTATTTCAGTAACATTACAATTTGTAGTTTACTACGGTAATTCGCACACACCACACTACATTGAGGTGTCAGTGAGTAGTTTATTTTCACCATACGATCGTTTTATTTAATTTACTATGGTCCTAATGTTTTGTATCTTTATCCTTACTAATTAGAGGAGGGGCCAGGCCTTCAAAATTGAAATCCCGTCGGACAAGCGAGTGCTCTACCGGCAACTGGTATCATTGTCTTCAGCATGATCTCCTGAACAATAATATAGCGGTTGTCGCATTATAAAGTGGTGGAGGGGGGAGGGGGGGAGGAAAAAGGTGCAGAACTCGGTTATCAGAGTTTGGCTAATTTCTCAATAACCACTTGTTCGATTTAAACAAATAAACTGTCATATGGTAGGTAATATTCTTAACAACAGATTTTATCAAACAATGGTTTTTGTAGATACTATAGTTTATGAAATAATTAGATAAAATATGAATTTCAAATAAATATTTTTTTTTGTTTTGTAGAATTGAAGCAGTAAATTGAAATAAACTACTATGTAATTAAAACTATGAAGATTTGCTCCAGAAAAAAAATATCGGTGAATAGCCCAGTCATTCCTTTATATAGAATAATAAACTTGTTAGACATTTTTGTCTAGTAACTAGCTAAAAAATTTTTTTTGTGTCGCGTGGCGAAATTTTTTCTTCCATTTTATTTTTCTTAAATCCTCTACAGAATTAAAAGTATGAAGATTTGCCTCAGGAAAAAAATAACGGTAAATAGCCCAGTTATCCCATTATATAGAATGATAAACTTATCAAACATCTTTGTCTGGTAATTATGTTAAAAAAAATGTTTTTATTGCGTGGCGAATTTTCTTTATCTCTTTTTTTTCGAAAATCCTCTACAGAATTAAGACTATCAAAATTTGCCCCATAAAAAAATAATAGTGAATAGTCCAGTTATTTTTCTATATAGAATAATAAATTTGTAAAACATTTTTGTCTAATAACTGTGTTACAAAATGTTTTGTGGTACGTGGCGAAATTTTCTTTACAATTTTTTTTTCGAAATTCCACTCCAAAATTAAATCTATGATGATTTGCCTCAGAAAAAAATGCTGGTGAATAGCTTAGTTATTGCACTATACAGAAAAATAAACTGATCAAACATGTTTGTCTAGAAATTATGTTAAAAAAAATTATTTCTGTCACGCAGCGAAATTTTCTCTAACATATAATTTTTCCAAAAATCTTCTACAGAATTAAAACTATGAGGATTTTCTCCAGAAAAAAATATAGTAAATAGATCAATTATCCCACTATATAGATTAATAAACTTATCAAACATTTTGGTCTAGTAACTGTGTTAAAAATTGTTTTGTGTCACATAACACGGTGGACCTGCAAAGTTATGTTTAAATGAGTTTGTACGGCACAAAATATTTTTTAACACAGTTACTAGACAAAAATATTTGACAAGTTTATTATTCTATATAGTGAAATAACTGGGCTATTCACAATTTTTTTTTTGGGGCAAATCGTCATAGTTTTAATTCTGTAGAGGATTTTCGAACAAATGGTAGAAAAAATTTCACCTCGTGAACAAATAAACATTTTTTTAACATAGTTACTAGACAAAAATGTTTATCATGTTTATTATTTTATATATAGTGGAATAACTGGGCTATTCACCAGTATTTTTTTTCCGAGGATAATCTTTATAGTTTTAATTCTGTAGAGGATTTTTGAAAAAAAAAGGGTAGAAAACATTTCGCCACGCGACCCAAAAAATTTTTTAAGCATAGTTACTAGATAAAAATGTTTAACAAGTTTATTACTCCTTATAGTGAAACAACTGTGCTATGTACAAATATTTTTTTTCTAGGGCAAATCCTCATAGTTTTAATTTCATAGTACTTTCTTTCAATTTACTGCTTCAATTCTGCAAAACTAAAAAAGCCTTTGTTTGAAATTCATCTTTTTTCAATTTTTGTAATAAACTTTAGTATTTGTAAAAACCATTGTTAAATAAAATTTGTTGTTACGGGTATTATCTACCATATGACACCTTATTTGTTTTAATCGGACAAGCGGTTACTGAAAAATTATCCAAACCCTGATACCCGATTTCCGCATCTTTTCCCTCCCCTCCCTCCCCCCTCAACCACTTTATAATGCGACAACCGCTATATTCTTGTTCAAGAGATCATGCTGAAGACAATGATACCAGTTGTCGGTAGAGAACTCTCTGGTTCGACGGGAATCGTCATGAGACGACTTTCGTTAAAGCGGTTTCCATATTATTCGGACAGTGACCTCCCACACTATATCGATGATAATTTTGCTGTCTTCCAGCCAAATTTCAAAACTAAAAAACAAACAGCAAGCTAATGACTGTGGCAATTTTACTTAGTACTTTATACTATATGTACTTCTGTACTTTATTTTAATTTACTGCTTCAAATCTACAAAACCAAAAATGATTTTGTTTGAAATTCGACTTTTTTCTAATTATTTAATAAACTGTAGTATTTACAAAAACTATTGCAAAATAAAATATGTTGTCAAGAATATTACCTACCCTAAGACACCTTATTTGTTTAAATCGGACAAGTGGTTGTTGAGAAAATTAACCAATTTCCGATACTCGACTTCCGCATCTTTTCCCTCCCCCCCTCCCCCCTCCACCACTTTATAATGCGACAACCGCTGTATTCTTGTTCAGGAGATCATGCTGAAGACAATGATACCGGTTGTCGGTGGAGCACTCTCTTGTCCATCCGGAATCGTAATTAGACGACTTTCGTAAATGTGGCATCTCCTCTAAATACTATAAATGCGAAAGTCCGTTTGTTTGTTTGTTACGCCTTCACGTCTTAACTAATGAACCGATCATCATGAAATTTTACATACACGTTGTCAGGGGTACAGAGAAGGACATAGGGTAAACTTTTCATGCCGACGAAGTCGCGGGCGGCCGCTAGTAGGTAAAAAGTTTGTAGCTTCCTTTCTTTCATAAAAGTATTACGGCAAAAACTTGCCAAAATATAACTTTGCTGTTGATATTTTGTAGGCTATTATTTAGTCTTTTAATTTTGCAATTTTGTTGTCAGTAGCCTGCTAGGTTTTTGTTCAAATAAGTAAGACTTAACTTTTAATAGATCGCATATATTAATATGCATAGCTATTTTTTTTCTTGTTTTAGGTTCTTAAAAAAAACAAGAAAAAAAACAGCTCTGAAAAAGCAAGAAATAGGTAGGTAGGTAATGTTTTAATCAATTAATTAAAAATACAACAATTGAAGTCGGGTTCCCACCCGAGGTAATTTTTTGACTTTTATAATTTCTCAGCCTACTGTATTTTAACCGACTTAAAAAAAGAGGAGGTTCTCGATTTATACTCTTTGTTGTCGATTCGACTGTTTTTATTTTATTTTTTTAATCTTAATGTCCCACTAGACTTCATTAACTAAAATGGTAGGTAACGAAAATGACAGTATTTTCAGGATTTCTTAAAAATTAACTACTGAACCAATTCCCAAATTTCAAAAAATGGGACCCACCCAAGTTGTATTAAATTCCTACAACTAAATAATGAAAGAAGCAAATAAACCATGTTTCTATTAGTAACCTTGAATATTAATTGAATTAAAAAAGCATTTCTAATTAGGTAGATAGGCCTTTTTTACCAAGTATTTTAGGTACCTACGTCATGGTTACACTTTACTTTGAATCAGCGATCGTAGTATTTACCGTATTACCGTCCTATTCCGGTCGTAATGAGATCGATGTAACTGTTTCCTACAATTAAGTAACTCAGACTGGTTCTGTCAAAAACCCTAATCAACTTTTTGATTTCCCCAAAAAGCACTCGTCATCGACGGCGAAGGCCGCGCGCGCATACGCCACGGCAAAGTTGATTACCTCAAAAATAAAAAAATCAAAATACCTGCAACAAAAAAACGTAATTGGTCGACACGTGCCGCGTGGGGAAATCTCCATGAGTTGTTTATAGTGTACAATTTAATAAAAAAAGTTATTTTTAATTTTGAATATTTTTGCTTTGAATTTGAATTAATAAAATTTTAATACAATTTATGTAATGTCTTTATGGTATGAACTTGACGACAGCCATAAATCCCATGATGCAATAGACCTATGGTAGGGCTGATTTTTCAGCTTGCTCTCATAGCGTGTCGCCTTCAATATTAGGTGCAGATAAATTGTTGTCTGCAAATAGATAACGAATATTATGGCATAATTTAAGGGCGGAAGAAAGGTAATGTTTGATTGGACGATGATGTCGCTCAACATTGCCTCTCTTCTACGTTACCATCAGTCCAAATGGTAACGTGGCGATAGGTTCTGGGGGAAAGCGCAAGTCGTGAAGATCCTCAGGACAAGTCTGATTGTTAACCTGCCCGTGGTGCCGCCTGCTTTTGATCTGGTTCCCTATGAAACAGATGTAACAAATCAACAATCAGGCGCATCCCGTCTTTGTGAATCCTGTCCCTCTCCCACCTACCCCAACCCATCCCAGCACATCCCATCTTACCCCAAACCATCCCATCCTATCCCTTCCTTACCCAATCCAAGGTGTTAAACGTACCGTGCCGAGGGATGCGTGGCCAAGGGGGTGCTTGGTCACAAACGGTGTCTCTTCAGTGAAATGGCAATCCTGAAGTAGTAATTTGGCCTTACCCGAGCAAGCGGGGCTCTGCTCGGGTGGACTTGTTATTTCCCTTGCTACTCGTGGGAACCGCATGGAACCAAAAAAAGTAAAAAAAATTGAAATGTCTCCGGACGAATTTAGACGTCCGGAACCATCTAGCAGTCCAACTGCTTCTATTCCCGATTTGTCGGAATTACTTCTAGAATCCGGGTCGGATTCAGAAGCTGCCTGTCACGGGCCGGCTCCTAAGGACGATGGCGTGAGGCCGATTAAAGCGGACTCATTAACGTCATCGAACTCAGGAGAGACGAACCGGAAGGGGCAACAGCTCTCTGGAGCTGTCTCTCCCGGGACGACTCCTGACGAGGATAACGCGAGGCCGATTAAAACGAACTCAAAAACGCCATCGACCGTAGAAGCAACGAACCGTAAGGGGCAACAATCCTCTGGAGATGCCTCTCCCGGGACGACTCCTGATGGCGACGACACGGGGCCGAATAACGCGGACTCGAAAACGCCGTCGACATCAGAGAATACGAACCGGAAGAGAAAAAATCTCTCTGGGAGTGCGCGGAAAACCCTTAAGCGGCTCAAGGAAGGAGGTATGGACCCTAGCGAGGCCTACAAGCTCGTCCTTGAGCGGGTTAAGGTAAACGCGGCTTTAAGTGGTGCTATTGCTGCTTCATCTTCGGACCGCAAGGCGTGCAAACGCTTCCGGTCCGAGGATGAATCACCAAAGGACCATGTCAAAAAGACTTCGCGGGTTGACGCGGACTCGAAATCAAGGACGACTCAACCGTCCTTTGTCGAGCCCTCCGTTGCTCCGATGTCAGTGGACGAACCGTCGACCTCGACATCGGAACCCGTAAAGTCCTTCAAAGACGCCCTTACGAACGTCCGCGTGGGAATCTGTAACAGGGAACCCATGTCGGACGAGCAAGCAGGTCTAGTGAGGCGTGCCATCATCCAAGCTGTCATCAACAAAGGCAGGGATGAGACATGCCCAGGCCTCGTAGGGTGCTCATACAAATCCGGCTGGCTGCAGATCATCCTCAAGGATGAAAGCAGCCGAGCGTGGCTGGAAAAGAAAATGAGCGGCATCAAACCCTGGCCGGAGGCAGAACTCTCACTCATGAGTGAGAGCGAACTCCCCAAAGCTAGGACTGGTGTCGTCTTTATTCCGAAGTCGGAAGTTGAGTCTCCTAAGGACGCAATGGCGCTTCTTGAGACACAAAACGGCCTGAGAAGGGACTTGTGGAGGATTCTGCACGTCAATCCAGGAAAGGACGGATTCACACTCGCCCTTTCGATTGACGGTGCATCCATTGAATCCTTGCGCAAGCTGAATTTCAGGCCACAATTTGGGTTTAAAAGCGTTCACATCCGCATCAAAGGGGAAAATACCCCCGCGGGTGCGGATGAGAAGGCTAAAGCAGGGCCTACTCCCTCTGGAGAAAAGAACTTGACTAAGGCAGGATCTGGCTCCACTGAAGCGAACGAACTGCCTAAGGCAGGGCCTGTCTCCAATGGAGCAAAGAACCTGCCGCCCAAATCGGCCCCTAAGGCGGGACCGAAAGCAGTGAACACCCGTGCCTTAGCGAAGCAAAAGCCCGGGAACGCTACTGCGAGGAACCGCCCTCAAGGGATCACACCGCCTAAAGGAGCCCATGGCCCCCAACGGTCGGTAGGTGGAAGGCGCCCCAGTGCTGAAGTGGCCAAATCTAATGCCCCTAAGCCTTGGACGAAAGCCACCTAAAACCATATCATCCACCACACATACACACACACATTCGCGCACACAAACACACACACAACGACACAAACACAAAAAAACACACACAACACACAAGTGGTCCAGATCAATCTGCACCACGCTAGAGCTGCCACGGCAGTTCTAGAAAAACTCTTCAAAGAAGAAAACCTTCACATCGCTCTAATCCAGGAGCCGTGGCTGGGCAACAACAACACGGTATCTGGACTCGGCCCTGCAGGCAAGTTAGTTTGCCATACCGATGGGATCAAACCGAGAGCATGTATCTTATTCAATAAAAATGTTGATTTTCTATGTATTCCAGGACTTTGTACCGATGACCTGGTTGCAGTATTTGTTAATGTCAAGAGCGGAAGTGGACGCCTCATAGTGTGCTCTGCATACCTTGATGGCGATAGGAACGACCCGTCTAAGGAGCTGGCAAAAGTGGTCGAATATGCTAACGAACACAATGCCGTGCTACTGATCGGGTGTGACGCCAACGCCCATCACACCAACTGGGGCAGCACTGACATTAACGACAGGGGTGAGTTATTACATGAATTTATCCTCGCAAACTGCTTGCAGATAGTTAATAAAGGGTGCAAACCGACATTTGTAACTAAAGGTTAGTGGCTGGCACGTTAGTGACGAACCATCTATGTCAGATCATAGACTTATTAGATTTGCACTAAACACAACCAATATGTGTGAAACAGTCACTTTTAGGGATGCAAAAGCCGCAGACTGGAGTTTGTACAGACAAAAACTACAGGAAAGGCTTCAGGACCTTCCTAAAAGTATACGTTCCCTTGAGATACTGGAATATGCTGTTGACCAAGTCACTGAAGCCATTACAACCTCTTACGAGGAGAGCTGTCCTCTTAAGACCTTGAGGAAGAGCAGCATACCATGGTGGAACAAACAGCTCAGTGGACTAAGGGAAGATGCACGTAGGCTGTTCAACAAGGCTAAATCGACCGGTAATTGGGATCGGTATGCAAAAGCCTTGACAGACTACAACAGGGAAATACGAAAGGCGAGGCGACTCTCGTGGAGAAAGTTCTGTGAGGGCATCATTGGTGCACCCCAAGAAGCCAGAATCCACAAAGTCTTGGCCAAATCGCCTTCGAAACAACTGGGACGATTAAAGAAACCAGATGGGACTTTCACTGAAACAGCGAAAGAAACCATAGAACTCTTGGCGTCAACGCACTTTCCTGGGTCAGTGCCAGACGCCGATGGGATGAATGTTTCTCAAAACCGCCTCGCCAGGCCTAACAATGAGGACTGGAGAAGAGCAGCAAGGAACTTCAGACCAAACAAAGTCGAATGGGCCATTGACTCGTTCAAGCCATTCAAATCAGCTGGGGAGGATGATATTTTTCCAGCTCTCTTACAGCAGGGAAAGGAAATACTCATCCCCATCTTAGTAAAAATCTTCAGGGCAAGTTATGCCTGGGGATATATACCAAGCAAATGGACTTCAGTAAAAGTCCGCTTTATTCCAAAGGCTGGAAAGAAGGACTTTTCACAGCCAAAATCCTTCAGACCCATAAGCCTCACCTCGTTCCTACTCAAGAGTATGGAAAAGGTCATTGACGTGTATTTAAGGGACGAGCCACTGCGTGAACGCCCCCTACATACAAAGCAACACGCTTATCGTAAAGGAAAGTCCACAGAAACTGCTCTGCTAGAACTAACAGACAGGATCGAAAGGGCCCTAGAAGATAAACAGATAGCCTTATGCGCTTTTCTCG
This sequence comes from Agriphila geniculea, assembly GCA_943789525.1. Lineage (NCBI taxonomy): Eukaryota > Metazoa > Arthropoda > Insecta > Lepidoptera > Crambidae > Agriphila > Agriphila geniculea. The sequence continues at coordinate 45,996,124 of OX038869.1, forward strand.
ATATTGAAGGAGCCTTCGATAACGTCACTATCGAAACCCTTTCTAGGGGAATGAGTGACAAGAACATTGACAGCACAACCATCCGCTGGATCGAAAGCATGCTCCTTCATAGAACTGTAAACGTTAGTTTACACGGAACTACTAGAGGCTTCAAGATAACTAGGGGATGCCCACAGGGAGGCGTATTATCGCCCCTTTTGTAGTCACTTGTTGTCGATCAATTACTGATTGAAGCCTCTAAAAAGGACCTGGACATACAGGGCTATGCTGACGATGTGGTAGCCTGTGTAATAGGCCCCTGTCAGAGCACTGTATCATCCATACTCCAAAGGTCTCTCAATGTCATCAATAAGTGGTGCACTGAGAACAGTTTGTCGGTGAACCCGAACAAAACAACAATAGTACCTTTTACTAGGAAGCGTAAGTTGGACAAACTTAAAGCGCCTACTATAAAGGGGACTCCCATACCATTTTCTACGGAAGCCAAATACTTGGGCGTTACAATCGACCAAAAGCTGACGTGGAATACACACATAGATAATGTGATCCAAAAGGCCAAAATTGCCTTAGGAACCTGCTGTCGTTTAGCGGGTGCAAGGTGGGGCCTTAACCCCAAAATTGCCCTGTGGATGTATACTGCCATAGTCAGGCCGATGATAACGTATGCCTGTGTAGTATGGTGGAAAAAAGCAACTCAAACGACAGTCATAAACAAGCTAACTAGCTTGCAAAGATTAGCGTGCCTTATGGCAACGGGGGCCATGTCTACAACACCAGGAGCAGCACTAAATGCTCTGCTTAACCTACCGCCACTTCACCTGTTTATTGTGAAGGAGGCGAAAGCAGGGATCTATAGAGTGGGCAACACCGGTAAAGTAGGTTGGCACTCTCAAGCAGTGAGATCTTTTATTTTTATTTTTTTTTATTTTATTTATTAAGGTCTGCCAACGGCTGCTACATTATCTTAAGTATCTTAGATCTTTACATGAATCAGTGCTTGAACTCAAACCACTTGCAATGACATCTGATGTCATGCTTCCACTCTGTAATTTCACTAGAAATTACTCTATGGAACTACCTAGCAGAGAGATGTGGTCTAATGACCAAAGCTATTGTAAGGCTGGAAGCTTAGTCTGGTTCACGGACGGCTCCAAAATGGGTCTTGATGTAGGATGTGGTATACATGGCGTGAGACCAAGAGTCAACCTCAGTGTTAACCTTGGTAAGTACGCCACAATTTTCCAGGCAGAAGTCTATGCCATCATAGAATGTGCAGAAATTAACCGCCAACGAAACTACACAAATCAGACCATCTATATCTTTTCAGATAGCCAAGCAGCACTTAAAGCCATAAACTCGAACGTAATACGATCGAAACTGGTAAAAGACTGCGTAGACAAACTGAATGAACTGGGACAAAAGAATAAAATTATTCTGAAATGGGTACCAGGGCATTCAGGCATACTCGGCAATGAAAAAGCCGACGAGCTTGCTAAAACTGGGGCGCGAGACCAACAGATCGGCCCAGAACCTTTCTGTGGTATTTCAAAAAACCAGGCTATGCAACTTCTTAAAGATAACCTTTTGGACGAGTCAAATAAATTCTGGCTAAAACAGCCAGGATTGAGACATGCCAAATCTTTGGTGGAAGGCTACTCGCAAAGACGGACGAATGAACTTATACAGTTCAGTAGATCGAACGCCAGCGCGACTGTTAGAGTTTTAACCGGACACTGCAAACTAAACAGACACCTATTTCATATGAAATTGAGTGATACCGACGTCTGCAGATATTGTAATGAGGAGCAGGAAACGCCCAAGCACCTCTTATGTGACTGTGGACCCCTAATCCACAAGCGTAGTATCCATCTGGGGCGACACGTAATCGACCCGGAGGAAATAAAAACTCTGAAAACCAGGAAGATACTAGACTTCTTGGAAGCCGCTGGGCTTAAAGAGTTACTATAAATAGGTGGCGAGTTACAATAGATCTTTTAGGTCGCAGTGACTACAGCTTTATCTGAGCTGCATAGCCCCTAACAATCAAATAATAATAATGGCATAATATCTTGCCAGACATCGAACTTCTTATTCAAAGTTAAAGTCAAAGTCAAAATGTCTTTATTCAAATAAACTTAATAATTATTAGCACTTTTAATCATCATCTTATTATTATTATTGTTTTGGCAATTTACTTTCCTCTTGGAAGTAATTTTTGCCAGTGTCAAGTGTTGATAATAGTTCAGTGGTAGATTGTTTCAGTTTACATTAGAATGCGGGTGCATTGCATTCCAATGCTGCTTGGAGCATTTGGCACCAAGTATATTAAGACAGTTTACTCGGTAAGTTCTGCCGAGGTAGCCACCACTACAGTAGGTAAAAGTCTCGGCTTCACACAACCAAGATCGCGCCTACTTCAATTATTCCACATATTATTCAGTTGCGTCGACACTTGTACCACAAAATCGCACCAATTTTAAGACACAATATCCACTATGAATAAATTTGCAAATAATTAAAATAGTCACCGCACCGAAGTCGACTAAATGGCGCCAAAAACTCATTTTAATCATCTATATTTACCTACCACCCGTTCCAATTTTTATTTTTATTTTTAGGCAAACACTACGTCAGACCTGCTGCTGAATCATTTCTTGTGGGATGGGGTGATTAATTCCGATCGGAAATGACGTACCTACCTACCACCACGATCCGGCTCATACCGCAATGTTTACATACTCAATCTAATTTACCTTTAAGAACCTACAAATGCGATGATTCATCTGTGGGAACTTTTGTTTTTTTGCATTTTCCGACCGCACGCACTACTCCCTTTTAGAAGAAGTAAGATTCTTAAAAGACAGTTATTTATTACATAAAAATAAGACTAAGATAAAAATACACGTCCCTTAATTAGTAGATATTACATAAATATTTTTGAAAGGTTGCCTATTGTGTACTATTATGTATTTTGTGCCATTGCCTGCATTCGCTGCACCATTTGCGAAAAGTGAGCGCCCGCCTCTCACATAGTATAATCACAGCATAAAGAATCTTTATGCTGTGGTATAATGTTGTAGTTCGTCAAATGTTGTGCCAACAGAAGTGTTGTCTTATCTCTGTTCTATGGTGGGTGCTTGATATTTGCGAAAGTAGGAACAAAAAAATTTGAATTTCAAGAAAAGATTTTAAAGAAAAGTTTTCTCGGAGTCCTCCCAATTTGTGAATGGTAGATTCAGTAGCTAGATCGTGTTTTTTTAATTAATTTGAATCAATTTAATTCAATAATAATTATTAAAATCAGAACGCAGCTATAAAATAATTAAATAAACTTGAATGCATTTTTATAAAGTTCCAAGCGGGTAATTTCATAAAAATATGAGCGGCTTTTTACTTCAGTCTTCCCGTGACCATAGATTAAGTGACCACGGCCCCTGGAAAGGTGTCGAAACGTCGGCAAACCAAAAAAACCAACAAATCATAACTAAACAATTCTAAAATAACATCTGAATTGAATGAAGTGTTTAATTTCTAATAAAAAATATTTTAAGGTGAAGTGCCGGTGAAGGAAGGAAAATATTTTCGATTGCTCGTCTTGCTCGCAGCCTGTGAGTTAATTGCATTTTTTTAAGTAAAGAATATTTAAAATTTCCCAAAGCATAAAGCTCGATTTGCCTTTCTTTGGAATAACTTTATAAATGTATAAATTGTTTGTTTCTACTGATGTTTGTTAGCGGTTCCTGAACTTGAAGTCATCTCATTACGCCACGCACGTCCCCTGATTATCCCAGCGCGACTATGAAATCTCCCCACTCGTGTTTGCAAATCTTGCAAGTTTTTTTACTGTACGATTATTCTGTATCAAGCACTAACGGAAATTTCGGTATTTCCGAACTTTTAAACTGGGTTTTACTTTAAGAATTAAAAAATAACGTGGCGTCTCGGCTTTGTCTGGTAAAGGCACTGTACCTAATCACTTTACATAGTTTCTCAGAATTTAGAATAAAAAAGGGGTTTTATAGGTAGGAATAAGCTCCTTTATTAATAGGAACAAGTTTCAGAATTTTTGGTTGCGTGAAAAAATTAAAAACAAAACTTCGTCTTCGTAAAAGTACCTACAGTAGAATGGGCGCCAATTACGTATCCCAATCTAGCTAGCATCCGATATATTTTTATAGTTTGTAAATATCGTTGTCGGTCCGAGTACAGAACCAGATAACAAATCCTATCCAACTGCAGCGAGGTGTGAGACAGGGAGATGTTATGTCTCCGAAACTGTTCACAGCTGCGTTGGAGGATATCTTTAAACTCTTAGACTGGAATGGACTCGGCATCAACATTAATGGCCAGTACCTAACACACCTTCGTTTTGCCGATGATATAGTTCTTATGGCTGAGACCTTGGAGGACCTGAACACAATGCTCGAAGATCTCCGTAATGCTTCCCAAAGAGTGGGTCTTAAAATGAACATGGATAAGACGAAAATCATGTCGAATGCCCATGTTGTGCCCGCTCCAGTTCATGTTGGGAACACTACACTTGAAGTTGTTGACCATTATGTATACCTAGGACAGGCAGTCCAGTTAGGTAGGTCCAACTTTGAGAAGGAGATCTCTCGTCGAATCCAACTCGGATGGGCAGCATTCGGGAAGCTCCGAAAAATCATCGTGTCCTATTTACCTCAGTGTCTCAAGACGAAAGTCTATGACCAGTGTGTGTTGCCAGTGATGACTTACGGCAGTGAAACGTGGTCGCTAACTATGGGTCTCATAAGGAGGCTCAAAGTCACCCAGCGTACAATGGAGAGAGCCATGCTCGGCGTTTCCCTGCGTGATCGAATCAGAAATGAGGAGATCCGCAGGCGAACTAAAGTAACCGACATCGCTCGAAGGATTGCTCAGCTAAAGTGGCAGTGGGCTGGACACATAGCGAGAAGAACCGATGGCCGTTGGGGCGAAAAAGTTCTTGAATGGCGACCGCGCACCGGACGACGCTCCGTGGGTGCCTACCCGACAATGATCTGGTGAAGGTTGACGGAAGCCACTGAATGTGGGAAGCGCAGGACCGATCGTCGTGGAAATCCTTGGGGGAGGCCTATACCCAGCAGTGGGTGTCGTGCGGCTGATATGATGATGATGAAATATCGTTACTTATGGCTGTTACATCTGATAAGTTTCTTGCGCCCGTTCTTCTTGTCAGCTAAAAAAGTCTGGAACGGGTGGTAGGAAAATATAGACGATTCAAAAGTACTTAATTTTTAAGTTTATTTGAATAAAGCTTATTTGACTTTGACATTAGGAACTAATTTCGAGTTACCACCCGTACTTGACAATAAAATAATTGTCTAATAAGTTTGATTTTAAAACTGAATTTACACTATAATGGAAAGGAAAACGAAAGGGAATCGAAAATAAAAAATCATTAACAATGTTGGCTTTTCCGTTATTTGTATAAACTCACTGTTAAAATTGAACTTATTATATGGGTGGCAACTCTAAATCGGACACTAGATTGGTATATGTAATCGCGGCTTTAGCAAACGTAGTGATTATTTCCTCTGTGGCTTTAGCCACCACCTACAACAAACACAACATGTAATTTTAAAAAAGTTTCGACACCGAGTCTAGAAATGTCAAAATTAAAGCCCCGATTGCATGTCGGGATAAGTAATCGCCATAAAGTTAATATTCCACTGGAATAGAGGAACAGAGTTCGCTTGGCTGCGACACCAAAAGTGACATGAGCCAGTGTGTGAAAATTTGTAAACGTGTGCGTGAACTTTAGGGATGCCCTGAAGTCCATTTTAGATTATACTAAATATTTAAAATAGCATAGCTTTAAAAATAGCATTGTAAATGCAAAAATCTCAAATTTAAAAACCATTTTAGATTGTCGATAACCATAATGTATTATTGCTCTAATAAATAAAACACAAACAAGATTTTGAACAATTTTATTTAAATAATTTCCTCAAGTCTCCTTGAGGCTCCCAGCCTATTCTATTTATGACATTTATCCAGTAACTTAATCACTGAATTTACAGGAAACCTAGGAATATTGTTAAATTAGTACTTAAGTAGCTATAATTTACCATTTGACTGTCGGTTAAAAGGAGCTTTAAGTAAAACTATCAGTGTTCACAAAGACAAACAAAGTTATATTGGAAATCATCGACATGAGTATCGATAATATAATAATTTTTGATCAATCTCTACGCCTTATTTTCCCAAGTTCACGGACATAATATCTTTTTATCTAACACATAATGTTTAAAAATCAGCCTTTATTTAGAAAATAGGCGGTTAATAGCATGATATTAGTGTATTACTTAGTGTGTTTAGGAATATATTCAACTAAAATATGAAATATGAAAATGGTACTTGTACAATCTTATTTACCTGTGAAATAAGTGTTTATTTGGGTTATTGTCGTAAGTAACATTACAATTCAGTACAGAACACGACACCATTATTGATTTATATAGCTTTATGAGCCAAACCGATCAGATCGCGTTCAAAATTACAAAATAATCGTGTGGACGCTTTTCACCAAGATGATAACAGACGATAAATGAAGTCAAACTAGGTTCTGCTGTCATTTTCTTTTAACTCTTTCTCGCACATCGCATAAGCCGTAAGAATCGGTTTCTCACTCGCACCATTGTCCGTCTACTTGAGCGTAGCGAAATTTTTCTATGTCTATGGTAATCGCTAGGTTAGGTCAAAACTTTTTTTTAAATAAATGTTGTGGTTGTGACAGGTGGTGGCTAAGGAATAATCTTCATTCTGCAGTTACTCACATATCCGTTATCCCCTTTTTCATTTTTCCACTCAACCAAAATTCTGAAACTTTTAGGGAACTTATACAAATAAAAATCATATCAGCCAATTTGTTTTTTTTTTCAGACATTCCCCATTCTGTGATCAAATACATTCAAGGTTTTATTTAAAAACTTAAATCTGAATAAACGATGGCTATTCTACTTATAAGTTGGCCTTAGCCTAGCTAGATATTATGCAACTCCACATAGGTATATCACAATACCGCTACTCCCGTTGCGTCTGTTAGAGCAATCTCTGCTCATGAATGTCTATTAATTCTGTTAGAGAATCCTTCACCGACCACGATGGCGGTGCCTGTTAGCATGCGAAGCTGTGGTCTGCTCAGTGGTTAGGAAATCTGAGAAAAAACGGCAAAAGTTTTTTTTCTAAGTAACTAATTAATATATCATTTAAAAGACCCTCGAATGTCTTACTTTAACCTAATCAGAGTTCAGCACTGGTGCCTAACTGTTGATCTTGGCGGTGGTATTTCCACCGTGGTTGGGCGTCCGCCCGTGACCACGTCGCGTGCACTATTAACATTTTACATTCAACGGCTCTGATACTATTTAACACCAATTTTGGTATTTAATCGATTACCTTTTTAACAAATTGAGCTGGAAAATACACCAATTACTATTATAAAACGAAGAACTATGCACAGTTTACTAGGTACCTATGCATATAGTGTTAGGTGTACGCAAAACCGTTTGGTACACGTATACTTTAGGTCAAAACAATATTTTGGACCCGCAGTTCTTAAAAATTCTTTCCGGGGCGTCATCTTTTTTTGTATAGGGAAAAAAAATTTGTTCTAAAACCTATCGTGTATGATTTCGAATGAAAGGGCATGCTGAGTAGTTTCTAAAAAAACGTGTTAAAATATATCACATCATTACATTTCAGCCACTTATTTTAAATTAAACCAAAAATCATTTCCAAAAAATATTATACTTAATGAGGGCGCCACTTCGAGGGTGATACTAGTCGCCTTAATATGCCGATAATATTAGTTACATCTTGACCCCCCCCCAGTTTGAAACCCACTGATATGGGTCACACCGTCCCAATTAGTCGTCGGCGTATGAGCTCAAAATCAATGGAAAATGCTCGAGCTGTATCGTGAAACATAACTTGAACCAAACCATAGACAATGAAGCTTGCGCAGTAGCAATTTCAGTACAAAAATTGTAGTGCGCAGGTCAAGTTGTAGGTACAAAAAATTGGGTCATGTTGCGAATATGTAAAACCATCGCCTTTATAGGTAGGAAAAGACAATACTTAACCACGTAAGGAAAATGACAATAAGATTGGTTACATCAAATTAAATTTTCGCAGTGAATTTAATTTTTATGAGTGATAATTTTACCGCATTTGCATTTATACTTATAGTTTACTAACATAATGCGGCAAAAGTCCATTAAATATTTATCGTGATGTTAACAAACCAAAAATCAAAATTTAAATTAATTAGGTATAGTACAGTAGCCCGTAGAACATTTAAATCACCAAAAAGGTTACCGTTTGCCGTTGTGATATAGTTATTTATTACGAAATTATAGATACTTTAAACCAAGTTTTACAGATCGCAACCCACCGTAACCTATAATTTGTATATCTCCAAAATTGATATTTTTTTATTTTTCAAGTTTCAAGTTTCAAGTTTCAAGTTTATTTATTTCATAACAATGTTCATTGTGTCGAAAATATAACAATTTGTGAATAAATACATTAGGATTAAATTACTTACAATTAAATTAAATTAATAATAGTCTAATATTCGAAATTAATAAATTGCGGCAACTTCTTACTTACTTAACTGAATATAATGTATATAATTTATTTACCAGTTATAGAAAATTACAAAGTCAAATTAAAATTAATAATTAATGAAATATTTTAAGGAAAAACCAGTCAGATTCTTACTTGCTATTTAAAAAATCATTGAGGGAGTAAAAGCATTCCTTCAACAAGTATGTTTTCAATTTTTCCTTGAAATTAGACTCATACACTACACTTTTTAATTCATTTGGCAGTTTATTGAATAACTGTATTGACTGATATTTGGGACAGTGCTTGACTATATCTATTCTAGGAACTATTTTCTGAGGAAAACCCTGTCTTCTTGTGGCAACTCTAATATTTTTTTCCTCATGAGTCTCGTATTCTGTTATGGTTTTAGCAAAATGAGAAAGTATAACTAGAATATATAGACTAGGAACAGTTAATATTCCCAGTTTCCTAAAATGCTCACGACAAGACTCTTGTTGGGGTATGCGTACTATTGTCCTGATTGCCCTTTTTTGTAGAATGAAAGCCCTATTGACATTGTAGTCATAACTTCAAGGTTTACCACATAGTTTAGCTATTGTCGTCTACGGCTTGGTTTGATTGCCACAGATAAAAGTAAGACTATAAAAAGTAGCTAAGTATACACAGATTTAAGACCTGATGAAAATGGTTGGACTTTATCAGGTCTTAAATCTGTGTATGATCACTTTCCATAGTCTTACTATTATCAGTGGCAATCAAACAAAGCTGTAGAACATGACAATAGCTAAGCCATGTAGTAAACCTTGAAAAATAAAAAAATATCATTTTAGGAGATATACAAATACAGGTTACGGCGGGTTGCGATCTGTAAAACTTGGGTTAAAGTATCTATAATTTCGTAATAAATAACTATATCACAACGGCAAACGGTAACCTTTTTGGTGATTTAAATGTTCTACGGGCTACTGTACTAGTACGTACCACTGAGTATTTCAAACAAGTTAAATCGAATTTTATTTTCTTGTATATGCAATAAAAAATCTGTATCATAGCAAACAATCGAGAAACCAATAAAAGCGTCGAATATTGGTTGTAATTATCATAAATTACAAAAGTCTGCCACCCATGACATTTTCTAACATAGAGGTTGTCTATAAATTATGAATTTTACAATGGCAATAAAGGTTTATGCAATTATGTAAACTAACGACCAATGTTTACAGCTGATGGAGCACGTCAGAGCAGAAGTGGGTCGCGAGATGACGTCAAACGCGTTCGCCGGCCGTCACGCGGGCGCGATATGTCAACAGTTTGACTGGTTTCGTGCAAGTTCGTGTTTACACGAGAAACGTGCCGGCGCGTCAGCAACTTGCCACGCTCTGGGAATCCTGGTGAGCCCTTTAACATGTTTGTTTGCAAAATCAACTTTATATGTAACCAAAGTACTATAAATAGCGCCGCGCCGCCGCTCGCCGTCCGAAATTGCGTTCATATTATAGGTAGAGTGTGAGATGGTCGAGTGAATTTTTACGGAAAAATAATAATAATTGGTGTGTGTGGCAAAGTAGACTACTGTTTACCTACTTCAACTTCTGAGAATGAATCTCCCTAAGTTAATGCGTAAAGTAATTTAAATGAAGATCAGAGGGCGAAATAGAAAGTCAGAGGTAGGTTAATTGTAGGGACTACCTAAGTATATCTAACTATTCTAATGATACAGCTACAAAAAGTAGGTAGCTGATTGCATGGCTCATTAGTCAGTTCGACTCGTAGGTACAATAATTTGTTTGAACTGAACAAACTGAAAACCTAATTACTTACAATACTTATTACCATTTTGTAATAGGTAAGCGATATATCGAGAAACAAAATTTGCTTTTGCGTAGCGGTTCACCGTAATTTTTTACTCGATTTCAGAGTTGCTTTTATACTTTTAAAAAAGTTGTTCGTAAACATCCCAATGATTTTTTGTAATTGTTAATTACGTAGCCAAGCAAAGCACGCCAGTTTATTTCAATCATTTTTATACAGGGTTATGTTATCTAAGTACTCCTTGTTGTTCCTCGCAGGAGTAGATTACTAACATAATAAACAACAATGTTTGTTCTCTCACTTTGACTTTTGAATCTTGATGCATATACTCGAACTAATCGAGTTTTGTATGAAAAGTCGATATTTTTTTCAGAAAGTCGTAAAACAATTGTTGTTGTTTAAGAGCTTCGAGCAACAAAGGCTTCGTTTGAAGCCCGTCTTACTCTAAGTTTAAGATGTTAGTAATCCATTCCTGGGAGGTTGTTGGTGTTTTTCAAATAACCCTGTATAATTCTTTCTCATTTAAAGTCTTCTGTATAATTAATTAAGAAGCACGTCAATAAAGTTGAGATAATCAAACTAGGTAGTAAATGTTTGTTTACAAACAAAAAGAAACCAGTCCGAATATCTGTCAACAGCTGACTTTCAAATTAACATATTTTTTGCCAAAACATAACAATAAACTAAATCAAATAAGTTAAAAAGCAAAACGTAAACAAAAACAAAGTTAACCTCTTGATTAAATGATATTCCAAAAATCTAACGTTATTTATTCAATGTATTTTGTATGATCAGTAGCTTTAATGACGTCATAGGCCTCCATATTACAAACTAAGATTACCATCGTTATCGCTCAGACACGGCTGCCCCAGCAAAAATCCATAATGTCTACGCGCCTTAAGGTTTTCCCGCGGAAAGCGCTACCAAATCGGATTTCCCGCCATAGCGCTTTCCCGCCATCATCGCAGCGCGCCCGCGCGCATCTTAAGCACGCGCCGTGACGTCACCGAACTCGTTACGAAGTGGGTGTGTACGCATACTAAGAACCTTAAGGTCGTCGTAACGTAAGTGCACACATAGAGCCTTCGAAAGATCACGCAAGGAATAAAATAACATATTTGTGTAATGACATAAAGGTTACTTTTGCCTGGCGGCTGGCCAGACAGTACACCTGTTAAATGTAATGTTTATTTCCAGCATTAACCAGTTATCTTGACCGGATTTAACCGGTATAATTTTCTTTATGATGTACCTATTTAATAAGTATTATTTAAGTGGTAAGCGTTAGGTCAACATAAATTATTGAGTGAAAACATCAAGTTAACAGTGACCTATTTGCTAACTACGCAACTAACAGCTACAGCAGGGGTTTTTAGTAATAATGTGTGTTGTTTATTCTTCGTACTTAAATATAATTTGTCAGAATAACTATTTGCAAACAACCATTTCGTTTGAATATCGGTATTTTACATACCTAATACAAGGAAAGCACGCATCAGAATGCGAAATGTATTTTACATCATACTTGCTCGGTAACTAGGATTTACTTATATAGTATGAGGCTGTGTAAGTTGGCATGTGCAACACAGTGCATTGTTTAGATAGAACGTTCCATTTTCAAATCACTTTACAATTCAAGGATGGTGAATGCTTTAACTGTAAAGTTACTTTACAATTCAAGCATTTAAAACTCCTTAGTGAACCAATCTCATTTCTTTTATTATAAACTGACGAAACTTTTGGCTGAAAAAAAAACAATGGAAATGGCGGCATTTCATTTCAGTTGAAGCTAGGTATGCAAAATTCTGCAATGCAAAAACAGCTGATTTTTTTCGTGATTTCGAGGTTGGTCCCATAATGAAAGTTGTTCAGTTTAATTGTCTGATCAACCCTACGAGTTTTCAATGAAATAACCCTTTGACGTTTTATTTTTGTTTTAATGTTTTTGTATTTTTTTTAATTGTTTTTATTTTTATTTTATTTTTATTAAATTTACCTCGCATGAATGATGTAAAATAGTATGCTTACCTCGGTTGTAAGTAGCTATTACACTCTCGAACTATATTCGCCCTCGCTCGCTTCGCTCGCTCGTGCGTCTAAATATCTCGGGTGCACTCGATCCATTAGCGCCCTTTGCGAGCTGCGCTCGCACGGGCGCCAAATTGGATCTTGTTCTGTAATAGCTCACTTACATCCCTTGTGTAACAAACTACTATTTTTACATGAAAATTATACCTACGTCAAAGTCTCAAAAATAATGAAAAGCGATACAGTTTATATAGATATTTAGATAAAAATTAAAACAGGAAAAGTACAATCAATGCTGTAGATACACTGTGTAATCATGAAGAACACTTTCTATTGATCAACTTATCTACTAAAAAAAACCGGCCAAGTGCGAGTCGGACTCGCGCACGAAGGGTTCCGTACCAAAAACGGCAAAAATATCATCAATATTTTTGTCATAGCGGCAATAGAAACATCATCTGTGAAAATTTAAACTGTCTACCTATTGTCGTTATTAATATAAAGCAGAAAACGGCAGAAAAATCATGTTTGTTGTATGGGAGCCCCTTATATATTGATTTTATTATATTTTTAGTATTTGTTGTTATAGCGGCAACAGAAATACATCATCTGTCAACTGTCTAGCTATCACGGTTCATGAGATACAGCCTGGTGACAGACAGACAGACAGACAGACAGACAGACAGACAGACGGACAGCGGAGGCTTAGTAATAGGGTCCCGTTTTTACCCTTTGGGTACGGAACCCTAAAAAGTAGCACTTGTTCAACGGTTCTCGAGAGGTTCTCATCATGAGGAGCTCGATGGCGCAGTGGTTTAGCGCCTGGCCCAGACTTTCGCAAGGGTCAGTCATAATAGGATGGGTGACCAAAAATTTAATATCTCGAGTTTCTCCGTGCTTCGGAAGGCACGTTAAGCCGATGGTCCCGGGTGCATTTGCAGTCGTTAACATCCACCAATCCGCATTGGGCCCGCGTTGTGGGATATGGCTCACCCTCCTTATCCATAAGACCTGTGCCCCAGCATTGGGGACATTAAAAATGGCTGATGTCGAAGTTCAACGGTTGAACTTACCCGGTGTAGATACTAATTGGAGCAAAGGAATAGTATTTGTAGATACCTACCTACTACATTTTCTTTTTGGGACACAAGAAGTATCATTTAAGCTCAAATGCGCTTTCTATGGGAGTTACATGAAAAGAACAAATGTGAAATGAAAACGCAAATGTGTTGGAAATATTTTATAATCTGCACATCAGACAGATGTAAAAAAAAATAGAAGCACTCCACACGATTGTGTCCTGCTTATGATTATAAGCAGTAAACACAAAACTTCTGCAGCTATACTTATATTACTCGTACATAAGCACATAATAGATTTCAGTCGGGTAAAAACTTCGCCAGAAGGTATTTTAGTCCAATCAACGGGGCTTATGCAACCCGAATAATTCTTCCGTCTATGAAATTTGGCATGTGATGAAGTTAGGTAATACAGATTACAGATGAACAATAATCCAATAAATTTTGTTACGAGAAGTTAGGTATTTTTACCTAAACATGAAAATCGCTTATATCTCTCTGTGAATATTTCCTCGGGCTAAAATACTTTCTGTATACGTATTTGTGTATTAGTTAGAATAAGTATGTAAAAGAATCCAATATTTTTTCGATTTCGGAGATACTCCAAATTTAAATTTTAATATTTTTCAATATATATTTTCTTGATAAAAATATCTGCTGATTATTATTTTTAATATGTTTTTATATCCTTAAATATATAGCTTTGTTCAGTAAGTCAATTAATTTTCTTCTTTAATCATATTTTTTTTATTTTTTGGTCTTAAGAGGTAATGTGAAAAATAGTCGGTCCATTTTCATACATTTACGTATAAATATGATTAAAGAAGAAAATTTGTTGGCCTACTGAACAAATCTATATATTAAGGGTGTAAAAACATATTAAAAAATAATAATCAGCAGATATTTTTATCAAGAAAAGATATATTGAAAAATATTAAAATTTAAATTTGGAGTATCTCCGAAATCGAAAAAATATTGGATTCTTTTACATACTTATTCTAACTAATACACAAATACTTATACAGAAAGTATTTTAGCCCGAGGAAATATTCACAGAGAGATATAAGCGATTTTCATGTTTAGGTAAAAATACCTAACTTCTCGTAACAAATTTTATTGGCTTATTGTTCATCTGTAATCTATGTTACCTAACTTCATCACATGCCAAATTTTATAGACGGGAGAATTTTTCGGAAGTCTCCATACAACAAATATGCTCATTGATTGGACTATTTGTGCAAGGGGCTGCCCCAAGCGCCTGCCGAGGATTGTCAATATTGTGTTTGAAGATGCAAAGTTCTTGTAGCAGGTCAAAAATGTTTACTTCTTGAAAATATTGTAATAAGTAATACAAATACTGGGTGTGAAGGTATACCGTAGTCGTACCGTAAGAAATTGAAGTGGTCATGGCGGAACTTGACAAACTGATTGTACTCAATCCCGTTTGTTAAGCTCCCCTGAATTATTATTTTTTATTATGGCCGGAACACAAAAAAATTTAGATTGTTGTTATGGCCATAGAGGAAATAATTTCAGACTTAGGTAAGATGGTGGTAGTGGCGTAGCGATGGGGGGGCGGGGGGGGCGGCCCGCCCCGGGCGGCACTTTTTGGGGGGCGGCAAAATTTCACAAAAAATATTAAAAAAATATATAAGTACTACACTATCATTGACCATTTTGACCAAATTGACTAGGCTACACTGCGATTGATTGTAATGATTTTAACCAAATAATCATCACCGTATGGCCTGGAGCGCGCGGCGCGCTTGGCACGCCGCGACTAAGCTACACTATCGTTGGTGGTAATGATTTTTACCAAACTATCATCACCGTATGGCCCAGGGCACGTGTCGACTTAAAAGATTATGCGGTAGATAATTATTACTTATTTAAAAAAAAAATACTGATTTTCTTGACTTATAATGAAAATTCGGGTCCGCCCCGGGCGGCACAAACACACGCTACGCCACTGGGTGGTAGCTAGCCAGGCGGACTTGAAATAAGCCCTACCACCAACCAAACCGAGTACAAATTGTACCCCCCTGGGAATCGAACCCGGGACCCCTGCGTCTTACACGGGTGAACAAACCACTAGACCACAGAGGTGGTTAAAAGTAAGTTGGAATTTTTTTAGCCTCGGCGGTGACATTTTGTTTGCAATAATACTTCCATAGAAACTAGGGTACTTTTGGCCATGGCGACCGACCATTGATTTCCTTTAACGTGACTAAAACGTCTTGGCTATCAAGTTAAGTAATTCTGTCGATTGTTTAACTGATTAACGTTAATAATTGGTCAACTACTGAACCTTCACTAGGCAACCGTTGACCGCTCGCCCTTGGCCGATTAGAGGGATCAATCACGTCTACAATAGACCGCGGTTAATCTAGCGTCGTCGTGATTCCGCGGTCTGTTTGTCCGCCAGTCTGCCAACGTTTATGACAGCCTGTTAAGCCTTAAGGTATCCACACTCAATCAGCACTGCCATAAGCAGTTGAGATTTAAGTATTATTAGTATACATTATCCACTTGGATGCTGTGTGTTCTAATTACTTGGGGCCAACCCTCTCACTCGCTTGCCGTGTAGTAACCAGCTTTCCTTTTATTCTTCTGTTAAACACGACACCACGTGGCAACAGCTTGAGCCACCGAAATGGATACTCGCATGCACTGCCCATTACCTACCTACTTTTCGGGGCTTTTCGCTTTTTGTACCCATTGGGGACAACTATTAACGATTACTTAATTAAATTGTAACCGTAAATTGGTTTACTATTTCTTTGTTGTAGTAAACGAGCCCTCCTACTCAAATGGCCAACTTACTATTCGTTTGAACGCTACGCTTACTTTTAAAGCTTAAATATGAGCAATAGATGATTACAAGGGCGTCGCCAGCCCATGGCCCAGGGGGGGGCAAGTTAATATTAAAGAGTATGAGGAAAATATGAATTGTAGGTACAGTCAAGAGCACCTACTGAATTTATTCAAGTTTTGAGATGGGGCAGGATTTAACAGAAAAGCAAGTCAATTGCACGGCCCTAGGACTTTGGTTATTTGCAGTTGGCTACATTTTTAACCTCTAGGGGGGGGGGGGGGGGGGCAGCGGCCCCCCCTCTGCTCCCCCCTGGCGACGCCCTTGGATGATTAAATCACATGTCGCAAACTTATTTAGATCACAGACTTCGATATCTTAATATATAAAAGAAGATACTGATTGGTGTGAGTCACCAATCAGTATCTTCTTTTATATATTAGTATGCAAAGCCCAAACCGCTGGGTATAGAGACTCCAAATTTGGCACATAGGTTCCTTATAAGGTTTAAAGTTGCACTAAGAAAGGATTTTTCAAAATTCATCCCCTAAGGGGGTGAAATGGGGGTCCAAGGTTTGTATGAAAGTCCGTAAGTTTCAAAGCTAGGAACTTCAAATTTTGTGTTTAGGCTGACAATTAAAAATTTATTAACACGTGTCTCAGCGTTTTTGAAAATTCTACTCCTGAAAGGGGTGAAAAGGGGGATGAAGTTGTGTTTAGAAAATCCTTCATTTTTGAAGTAAAAATAGCTAAATTTATTATTCAGGCTTATGGGTGTAAATCTAACGCAACGTATATCGTTACTGTTAGTATTTCAATCTCCATGGGGATGCAATGGGGGTGTAAAATAAACCTAAAAATTGATATGGATGTCTCATTGGGGTTTTCGGGGATGACGATTGCGGAAATAACATTTATTTTGAAGTCCAACACGGTGGACATGATTCATTCAATATAGGGGTGAAGATGGGGTTCAAATTTTTGTATGGAAAAAGAATATAAAATAAACATTACAACTTTCAACTTCGTAGATGCACGTCTAAAAATAAATAAGCAAACAAATATTTTGTGATTTTGAAAATGAACCCCTTATGGGGTAATGGAGTAAGTAAACATAAAAATTGATATGGATGTCCTTCTTCAGGTTTTATGGGATGATGATTCCGAAAATGACATTTATTTTGAAGTTCAACAAGGTGGACATGAATTAACCCCTAAAGAGATGAAAATGGGGTTCAAATGTTGTATGAAAAACAGAATATAAAATAGACATCACAACTTTAAAATACGTAAGAGCACGTCTAAAAATAAATAGGCAGTCACATATTTTGTTATTTTTAAAATCAACCCCTTGGAGGGTAAATGGGGTAACCCATTTTTACCCCATTTTTGCAAGTGGGGTTAGTAAACATAAAAATCGATATGGATGTCGTTCCAGAGGTTTTATGGGATGGTGATTGCGAAAATGACATTAATTTTGAAGTACAACACGGTGGACATGTTTCAGCCCTTAAAAAGGTGAAATAGGGGTTCAAATTTTTGTTAAATGGTCGGAGATAGAAAGGGGAGGGATTGGGAGAGGGAGGGAATGGGAAGAGAACGGGACCAAATGAGGATGGGACTAAACGGGGAAGGGAACAAACGGGAACGTGACCCTTGAATGATTAAAGAAACGGGAACGGGATATTTATATCTCTGGACCCAATTCTGATTATAGTAATAAATTAGCTTCCGAACGCGACTTCGTCCGCGTGGATATTACAGTAAATCATCGGTATTACCAACGCATATATTTTGAATTTTTATCATAAAAAGTAGCAGTATCGTACTCACGTTTCAACACTAGCTTCCGCCCGCGACTTCGTCCGCGTAGATATTAGAAAAAATCCTTAGGGAAGTTTCAACCAGGATTCGACCAGCCGTTTTTACGCGATTAGGCGGATCCCCACCAAGCGAGCAGCCTCGTGCGAGGCCCGCCACCCGCAGCAAACGCCTCGCCTCGCGAAGCAGCGAGCTTGGTGGGGACCTGCCTAATCGCGTAAAAATGGCTGTTCGGATCCTGATTGAAGGATCCCACAGGATTTTCTCTAATATCCACGCGGACGAAGTCGCAGGCGGAAGCTAGTATTGTATAAAATTGTCAAGCTTACGACACGTAATTTTATAGTTTACTACTTATTTTAAAGTTTTAATAGTAAGCGTAGCGTTCAAACGAATAGAATGTTGGCCATTTGAGTAGGGAGACAATTACGTTTTTTTTCGCTTTTCGTTCATTATCTTATCTATTAAGCTAGGTATGTGAATTTTCAATTATTATTATACCTTTAAGCACAAATAACTAGGTTAGATGGTACGACGATGTTGTGAATGAAGTTGACTTTGGGTAGGTCTTGGACTGTCTAGACTAGAACACAATTTAACTACATTTGATATTTGCCTAGAACTTAAACTGACTACTACATAATGAATCGAGCACTCACATCTCCGAAAACACAAATTGACTATAGCGCATTAATGTCGTTCCTACATGGGGTCAACTAATATCTTTATCCAGCATTTCTACTTAGTATCTTTATCCAGTTCAACTCATGGTTGCCTGGAAGAATTGTTTTTTAGCGATAAGGCCGCCAATTGTTATTCTTTTGTTTGTTTAATATTTATGTTATGTATCAACGGAGGTTCGGTCTGCTGTTACTTCCGTACATTTGCTTGCGAAGACGAAGGATTTTTTTTAAGACCCATTTTCACGTATCCGAAATCTCTAAAACTTTTTTCTATTAATAAGGGAGAGCTTATTCCTACCTATAAAAAATCGGGTTGCACTCCGGGAGTGCCAACAGAAGTGAAAACTTGAATATTAACATTGTGCATATTTGATATTTTGGAATGGTTAGGGAATAATTTTGCACGAATTGTCATCTTACGAATTTACTCTGCATTTGAATTTACGAATACAAAACAGTATTGTACGAAAGTCTTATCCATAGCTTGACAGAAAATCTAGAGTTTTGACATTGAATTAAAAAATTAGCGCGTTGCTATGGTGACACAAGTGTTTACGTCTTGAAATGACGCGCCACCATTTTCAAGAGAGGGGGATACTTCTGCCGCCGGCTGTCTACTCTCTATCCGTCACATCCGTCCTACGAATTTTCGATCAGGGTCACGTGATCCTGACTGACTGACGCGAGTTTAAGATTTTTTCCCCATTACAAAAAAGCGTACAACGCCGCTAAAGAAGTTTTCACTTCAAAAAATATTCATCCAAATTGACTTTTTTAGATATTCGCCGTTATTCTTAAAATTTTATTCAAATTAATTATTTTTATTATCCTTTCAAATGAATTAGGTAATTACTATGAAATCAAACAGTTGAGCAACAATAAATGCCTTACTTATTAGTAAATATA
This sequence comes from Agriphila geniculea, assembly GCA_943789525.1. NCBI lineage: Eukaryota > Metazoa > Arthropoda > Insecta > Lepidoptera > Crambidae > Agriphila > Agriphila geniculea. The sequence continues at coordinate 46,015,860 of OX038869.1, forward strand.
TTTTGACACTGTTCACTCACATCATATCACATAACATCAGATATTATAACTATTTCTAATGAGTTTATACATAGCTACAACGTTTATTTGTTGTTTACACCATTTTTTGATTCCAGAAAATGTTGAAAAACTTTTTGTATTGTAAGAATCCAGGAATCTCGAAATTATTTTCAACTGTTTCTTATTATTTACTCTGGTAAAATATGTGAATTTCAGGGTAAGCAGCCCTATACATAAAATATTTACAAAAGTTGTTAATAACGATCAACTCTAAAAATGGTTTTCAGGTTTGTGTTCACAAAATATAACCACAGAATAGATATAAGATTATAACGTTGTAGGTATAAGATCGGAGTTTTTTTTTTGAAGTGAAAACTTCTTTAGTGGCGTTGTACGCTTTTTTGTAATGGGGAAAAAATGTTTAACTCACGTCAGTCAGGATCACGTGACCCTGATCGAAAATTCGTAAGCCGGATGTGACAGATGGAGAGTAGACAGCCGGCGGCGGAAGTATCCCCCTCTCGTGAAAATGGCGGCGCGTCATTTCAAAACGTAAACACTTGTGTCACCATAGCAACGCGCTAATTTTTTAATTCAATGTCAAAACTCTAGATTTTCTGTCAAGCTATGGATAAGACTCGTACAATACTGTTCTGTATTCGTAAATTCAAATGCAGAGTAAATTCGTAAGACGGCAATTCGTGCAAAATTATTCCCTAACCATTCCAAAATATTAAAAATGCACAACGTTAATATTCAAGGTTTCACTTCTGCCGGCACTCCCGGAGTGCAACCCGATTTTTCTCTTATTTTTTCATAATAATAAAAAGATATTAAATACGAAGTTTGTTTTTCTCCGATCTTATACGAGTACAACATAGTACTCGTACACACTTCAGGTACTCTCGTTATTTTCATAAGAGCTTTCTATTGCTACACTGCCTAACTGATGATATGTGTTTTCCTCCTTTATTATTTTTTTGACTACAAAAATCCACTTTATTATGCAAGTATTGATAAATATTATGGAGCAACGTATATGGCACCTAGGGTTGTCAACCCTACTTTATAAATATAGTATCCATATAATTGAGGACTCACCTATTATATTTTTTGAAAAAAAAAAATTATATAGTACGCTAATCTACTGTGTTTTTTCAAGTGAAAAAATTAAACAAAAGCAGCAAAAAAATTATTACTTATATGCACATAAATTGCATAACAATTTTTGTGTTTGAACACTTGTGTTTATGATTGTTGAATAAATTATGAAAATGTTAGATAGTAAGTATGAAAAATGCAACTTCTTTAAAATCCTCCATAAAAAACGGCAATCTACTACTAATTATATTTTTTGGACATTTTCGCTTTCTACTATATTTTTACCCGACTGCAAGAGGGTTATGTTTTTCGCGCGTATCTTGTAAGTATGTAAGTTTGTTTGTATGTAATATTCTTTATTACCTCATATCTTTTAAACGGCTAAACGGATTTCCATGATTAACATATCGTTAGATTTGTCTTGCCAGCCCAAGTGTTCTTAAGAAAGTGGCGTTGTAAAAAAACCAACATGGCGGCTGCACGGTGCTATTATACGTAGTGGAAAAAAAAATATTTTTTGGAATACTGTAATATGAGTGTCAAATTAAAGGTCTCATCAAAAGGATTTCAAAAAGGTTTATCATGATTGTATTAAATAATAACTAAAAAGAAATAAAGTAAAAAATAAATTTAAAAAAATTAAAAACCCTCCTGCATAAAAAGACAAGTCAACTGAAAAAATGGAAACAAGATTAAATATTAAAGGCAACATTATAACATGCAGTCGGAGGCATATAACTCAAATCATTCATAATGTCACTTTCTTTATGCATGCCTCCGACTGCATGTTATAATGTTGCCTTTAATATTTAATCTTGTTTCCATCTTTTCAGTTGACTTGTCTTTTTATGCAGGAGGGTTTTTAATTTTTTTACTTTAATAGTCTCGAAAATATTATATATGATGCAAAAAAAAGGTGGCAACCCTAATGGCACCGTCGTGGCAGCGTACTTCCCCACAGTCGCCTCACACAGTCGAGGCTTTTCCAAACTTGTTGCCAAAAAATTTAAACTAGTGGCTCCGTGAGCTGTAGACCTCGCGTTAAAAAGTAGCTCAATTGTATGTTGTTTAGAAACAAATACGTAACATAAGATAAAACCAAGAATTTGAATAGAATATAATGAATAGAATATGAATATAAAATTCTTGATACTTACGTAGGTACGCAGTTTTCAAATTTCAAATATTGGCCTGAAATGTTTTAATTGATTTTTATTGAACTACCTATAAACTTTTGAATCTTATAAAAATAAAAAAAACAAGATTTTTAATGCACCGCTAACAAAAAAGTTTTGTTATATTCATCATCATTTTCCGAAAAGCTGAAATATGATTTAGCATATCTCCGCCATTTTTGAAAAATAGCAATATACTGACTCGACTAAAAAAAAACTAAGTAGGTATATGATTCTCGAAACTGCTCACAAAATTTCACGGGAATCGGTTGAGAAATGCGACCTGCAGAGGATAACAAAGAGACAGACACCCGGCGGACAGACATACGAAAGAATTTTTGCCCAACCCAAGAACCTTATAGAATATGAATATAAGATTCTTGGCCCAACCTGAAGCAGAGACGCTTCGCGCTTGCTCGATCAGTAATCGATCTATTCCTTTCTAATGCCAAAAACTATGGTATTTGTTTATTTTCGTAATAAATTTTCCATTCCTAACTAATACCAAATTTTAATCATTTAATTTAATAGACAAAAATAATAAAACTTCCATTGTACTCGGACTACACTGTTATTTTCCCCCTAAAACCATGCACCATCTTCTCAGAAAACGAATATCTACAACTTGACAGTTAAAAAGCTTAATTCTTTTAATTGGCTTTGATAACTTTTTGAACATGAATGGAAATCTCAAAACCATTTCGAGGAATAAGCTTTCGGTACAGTGTCTACTAATTAAGTTTAAAAATAAGTCTATATTTTTAAAGATATTTATAATATTCAATAAAAAGCTTTAACCTTCAAATGACCTTCATATGACGTCATCACATACAGATCTCCCAGCCATAATAAAAAAAAGAAAAAAGTGCAAAGACAATTTTGACAATGAACTTGGCATTAGGGATGGTGGAAGGTGGAAGTGAAAAAATATCGATATAGGTAATATTTCTCAGAAAAAAATGGGATGAAATGGGACGATGACTAAGTAATGGATTCTAATTTTAAGGTATTGTAAAACATAAAAAATAGCAAAATAAACCCCTACGCGAAATTTTGGCTCAATTTGACGAATTTTACGATGATTTTTAAGACTCAAAGTTGGAAAAAATCAAAATGCTCCAGTGACAAAATAGTGTCGACTATTAGAATCCATACGTAATTACCAAAAAAATGTTTTGGAAAAATTATTGTAAAAACATCTATCGATATATCAGAGTATTTAATATCGCCCCAAAAATATCGATGAACTTATCTCGTAATTTTTTCCACGTCCCTACTATTAAATGTTTGTAAATAGAAATAAAGTATGCACATATTTTCACAATGTTTATTATGTTATCCTGCAAATTTATCAGTCCACAAGCAATCGTTACAATTTCATCCATGTAGCCTACATCCAAAATAGGCACAATACATACAATACATTTCGCAATTTGGGTAGATTGGGCGTGTCAGTTTTTACAAAGTTTTTCAGCAGAGTTTCCACTGGTAAGCATTTTTATTATAATTTTACCACCTCAAAAATTATTGCGGCAAATTAAGAAGGTAGGCTAGAACCGTCACAACTGGATTAAATGAATAAAATAGAAGAAATATTAACTATAACTTATTTGTTTACAAACAACCATAAAGTCATTATGACAGTTAATGACACTTGGCCTTTCTTTTTCTATAAGTAGATGGCAAAGGTTTTCTTCTTAAACTTTCATGCCACTAATGACGTCATTCCGGTTGACCATATCCGTTCGACAAATATATTTATAAAAAAATAAATACGCGACCAAATGTTAAAATATTCAAATTAGTTTCTTAAATTGGCCTAATCTGTAGTAAAAAAATATAAAAAAAATACCTTTTATTTTTTAACCAAAGCCAATTCCCCCAAAATAATAATCCCAAAGTCTTTGATAAACACCGACATCGGTTAGTTTATAGAACTGCTATTGAAATAAGACTGAGAAGCTCAGATCAAGTGATTTATTAAATCGAGGCTATTATGGGGAGGCTTTTTCCAGGGATTGGGGTTCATTGACCCTTTTGACCGGGAAACGGCAGGCTTCAGTGCAACGTCCACAGAATGCTCGCTCACTATAATTAATACAGCCTAAACCGCCGGAACGAGGCCGAAACCCTCTCAAGAATTTTAGAAAAAAGTTTCTGAATAACTAATCTGAGGTAGACATTTTGAACGAGTTTTGCTGAAATGGTTATTTTAAAGTTTATATTCCAAAAAACCTGCATTCCTTATTTAAATTGGAGTCATCACATCAGACTTCAAAAAACCGACGTCATTCTTTGTCGGTCACTAACCGAAATTTCGAATAATCAAAGAGTCGTTCAAAAGAGCATTTATTTTAAAAAAAACTGCATCTGTTTCTTGGAACGGACATAATCTTACATCCCCGAACCATAAGCCATACATAATGCATCAGCCATTCTCATAGGAATCCCATCGATAGAGGGCGCTGACCCAACACAAATATTCTACGAAGGGATTCGGCGCTTTCGATAATTTTTACAATCTCTTTCAAAGCAACCGCACCGGCTATCGATGTTGCCATGCTACCAACAATTTTAAAATTAGTTTGTTTAACTATACAAACATATTATCTTTCCTCGAAATTTGATTTATATAAGTTTTGTAATTAATGTTACATAAGTTTTACAAATGCAAACATAATGAAATTAAACCATCCAAAAATGAAAGAAAATTTATTTTGGGCGCTGTCTAAAAATATTATAAAAGAAGGCTTCCAAACAAAAATATTCCAAAACCACTTTTATTGTAGAAATATTTATATGTATCAATAAATATTTATAGGCATGGCAACACTGCCTCTTTATCTGTTTTGTTTTCCTCAAATTGGTGGTACCTACGTCAGTGTCCCGGGGTGCGGACTGCGGATGTACATAATTTGGCGCGTTCTGGGAACTTTTCCGGCGGCAGGGCGGTATCACACGGTACCTCATCATGGTACCCACCACACACAGCCTGGGATCTATGATGCCGATTTCAAATGAGGCGCTGATATCAACAAGCGGATAGGCACTATATTATTATGACCTAAATGTGACATAAACACATATGTGACTAAATGTGAAAAAAGACTTTAATAAATTAATGTTAAAAGAAGCGAATTCGTTATAAAAATTATAAGAAAAGTAAGAGAACAAAAGAGTTTCAACAATAATGATTGAATTTACATGTTTGAATTTATGGCACACACGAACAAAACAACAGCAAGTTTATTTGAAAAATCAGTCACGAACTCACATTTTTTTATTTGTACCAAAAAATAAAGCTCATCTTGCGCCACAATTTCAAGGGATTGACTTGGAGGTCTTGCGGCAAGACGCCAATGACATCGACTGGTCACCTGTGTTTTCTGCTACTGAAATGAACGATACTGTCACTATATTTAACACACTACTCAACTTGTACGATAGACACGCTCCACTCAGACAAGTCAAGATTAAACGATCCCCCGCTCCTTGGATTACCGCTGAAATCAAAGAGCTCATGTGCCAGAGGGATAAAGCGGAACGAAGATATAAAAAATGCCCATTCGATAGCAAGTCGGCTCGATACAAATCTTTTCGAAATCGCTGCAGTCGTTTGTGTAGGGACACTAAGAGACGCTTTTTCCACGACTCCCTTTCCAATTGCAATCCGGCAGACGTCTGGAGATTCCTATGCTCTGTCGGCGTGGGTAAACCGACCTCTTCTGTCCCTAATGGCACTAATCTCAACGCTTTGAATAGGCATCTTTCTCTTCCTTCAGTTAGTATAGACCCCAGTGTGAAGAATGCTTCATTGGCATAACTTTCCTCTCTCTCCAGACCTAACTGTTCTCCTTTCAACCTGGTTCCGGTCTCCGATACTGATGTTAAAAAAGCCATAATGGCTATCTCATCAGAATCTTTTGGAGAAGATAATTTGTGCTCGAGAATGTTCATCCCCATTCTACCCTTTCTCGTCCCAATAGTCACTTTTATTCTTAACTTTTCTCTCACTTCAAACTGTTTTGCCAAGATCTGGAAATCGGCCTATATAATTCCCTTACCCAAAATTCCCAACCCTTCCTTACCTTGCCATTTCCGACCCATCTCTATCTTACCATTCCTATCTAAAGTTCTTGAGCACATCGTCCATAAGCAACTCTCTTTTTTTCTTCTGCCCAATGGTCTTTTAAATCGCTATCAATCTGGTTTTCGCCCTGGCCACAGCACAGTTACTGCCTTATTAAATGTCACTGACGATATTTGCTGGGCTATGGAAAACAGAAAACTGACTATTTTGATTCTGCTTGACTTCAGCAGTGCTTTCAACTCTGTCGATTTTGACCTACTTCTTGCCACTTTTCGCTCTATTAATGTCTCTTCCTCAACTGTCTCCTGGTTTGATTCTTATCTTCGAGGGCGCACGCAATGTGTTCGCCTTGAGGATACTTTATCTGACGGGTGTGAACTCTCTGCCGGTGTTCCTCAAGGAGGTGTTCGCTCACCACTCCTTTTCTCCATCTTCATCAACTCTATCTACAGAGTCATTTCCTCCAACTTTCATCTCTACGCAGATGACTTGCAGCTTTACCGTCATTTTAAACTCGAAGAAGCGGACCTAGCCATAGCTCTTATAAACGAAGATCTAAATCACATCACTACCTGGGCAAAGCAATACGGACTTTTTGTTTATTTGTTTATTTATTTAACCACATTACAAGCTACCATTACAGGTGTTCACCCAATGCGATAGTGTAAAAATATAATTATAAAAAAATATAAAAAAAATAGTCAGTATCACTCGGGATGATGTAAGGATTTTAACGATACCCCATACATCCAAATTAATATTTAAAAGTTTATGGTGGAATAAAGAAACTCACATACCCACAAACATACATGAACCCATATACACTCCTTTTTGGGCAGTCGTGTAAATTAGTATGTTACTCTACAGTCTGTAATCGCGAAAAAAGTTAGCTGTTTCCTGGAAAAATAAATAGGTAATGAAAATATGAAAATGTATGAAACAGCTGCTTTTTTCGCGATTTCAGACTTTCAGAGTTGGTCTCTTAGTAAAAATTGTTCAGTTTGATGGTCCCTATCTACCATATTCAACATGAAGGGTTTTTTGTAACACGTTGTATATAAAATGTTTTCACTGTTTAACAGTAAAAGAAAACAGTAATTTCATAACAAAAAAAGTTCACTAACCTTAAATAATAATGTGTGAGGTTATCCATGTTAATCTTTCTGGGCTAGTGCAATCATGCTGGGGGTGGTGCGCCGGCGCATACCTACCGCGCGGCGGCGGGCGTTGCACTTCGCAGAACTGCACTGATCCACAAAGGCTGCGCGCGCGCCGATAAATGCTTTTACCCATTTCCGACCTTTACGCAGATCAATTATATGAATCTGATGGGATCTTCTTCTTATTCCACTTAGATTATCGTTACACTTCGGATAAACCAAACGGTTTTAAATTTTTATGTTAACATCAACAGTAATGATTTTAGTAGTCTACAATGGTAGTCTTCTTAAAGTATTGAATGGGTCGGATGGCAAGAAAATATTGATGATTCCAAAAGCTATTTTTTAGATTATATGAGAAAAAATAAGATTTTGACTATGTCTGATATCAAAAAACATTATGGATCTCTAAAATGAATCCAATATTAAATGAATTGTAGAAATTTTTTGATGATGTAATGCTTTAAAACAATCTTGTTCTTTAGAACTCTTGCGAATGAAAAAGTTAGTACATGAAACTAATTGATTTTGTTGGCAGCCATCTAGTTATTATTACCTACTTCAAATATATAATAACAAAGTATTTACGTCTAAAGAGAAATTTGCCGTTATATAGTCCGTTTATTCAACCACACAATGTAAATACTTAGACTGTGTCGTCCTAATTCCGCATAATTTTACTTGTAATTGAGTCAGGTCAAGCAAATTTTGCGGTAGGACATTGTAAACATTTGCCGATGAGATCCGATAATATAGCCAGTAGTGTGAAGATTGTGGTTTCGACTTATGTTTACTTAATAGGTTACTTACTTTAATTCAATAAGGGAAAGTTGTTAACAAAACGACACAGTAACGTTTTACTGATGTGACAAAAATAAAATGACCTCTATTACCACGATTTCTATCAATAAACCGGCAAAGTAATTAATGGTTTAAGGGTACACTCAATAAACGTTGTGGTTTGGAAAGGATTTATAGACACGACTATACCTAATCATTTCCAAACACTTATTGAATTTAATAAAATCAATTCTTCAGTATTAAAACAAACGAAATACATTTGAATATTTAGTTTTTTTTTTGTTTTATTCTGGTTTAAATTTAATAATACCAAACTACCTATTATCTATTCTGTGATAATATTATTATTAACATTACAATTCACAATGACAATTATAATTCACGCGTTAAATACTTTCAGTTGCCGTTGTAATTGGATAACAGTAGTTACGAATTCTTTCCTAAAATCAATCTGCTTCATCAAAAAGATCAGAACAAAACGTAAACACTAAACTACTTAACTTAACTTTCTTAACTTATAGTAAGTTTATTCATTAAGCACTTAGTTAACTATGAACTAGCCTACGAAGCCTTAATCAGGTTAATTGAAAGTTGGTTTCCTAAGATTCGTTACGGCGAGCCTCCCAGTCAGCCTACACAATCGTAGACCTGGGAAACACGGCACAGGCCAGCATTGTCTTGTTTTTGTTCGTCTTAAAATCCCGCAATGGAATGGAAAAGCCTATCTGTACGTCTGTTACATTTGGAAATCCGTTGTAGCGAAAATACAAATCATGCACATTTTTTCTTGTTAAGTTTTAACTTTAAATTAATATTGAATCATAAAAATCGGGTCACAAAATTATAAAGAAAGTATACTTAATCAGTAAGAGATATGTTGGAGTAGAATTCAAAATTATAAAGTAAACTTAATTAGTAGGTAGAGATATGTTGGAGTAGGATTTCTGTAACTAAGTAATCATCATCATCATATCAGCCGCACGACACCCACTGCTGGGTATAGGCCTCCCCCAAGGATTTCCACGACGATCGGTCCTGCGCTTCCCACATCCAGTGGCTTCCGGCAACCTTCACCAGATCGTCGGTCCACCTTGTCGGGGGCCTACCCACGGAGCGTCGTCCGGTGCGCGGTCGCCATTCAAGAACCTTTCCGCCCCAACGGCCATCGGTTCTTCTCGCTATGTGTCCAGCCCACTGCCACTTTAGCTGAGCAATCCTTCGAGCGATGTCGGTTACTTTAGTTCGCCTGCGGATCTCCTCATTTCTGATTCGATCACGCAGGGAAACGCCGAGCATGGCTCTCTCCATTGCACGCTGGGTGACCTTGAGCCTCCTTATGAGACCCATAGTTAGCGACCACGTTTCACTGCCGTAAGTCATCACTGGCAACACACACTGGTCATAGACTTTCGTCTTGAGACACTGCGGTAAATCAGACACGAAGATTTTTCGGAGCTTCCCGAATGCTGCCCATCCGAGTTGGATTCGACGAGAGATCTCCTTCTCAAAGTTGGACCTACCTAACTGGACTGCCTGTCCTAGGTATACATAATGGTCAACAACTTCAAGTGTAGTGTTCCCAACATGAACTGGAGCGGGCACAACATGGGCATTTGACATGATTTTCGTCTTATCCATGTTCATTTTAAGACCCACTCTTTGGGAAGCACTACGGAGGTCTTCGAGCATTGTGTTCAGGTCCTCCAAGGTCTCAGCCATAAGAACTATATCATCGGCAAAACGAAGGTGTGTTAGGTACTGGCCATTAATGTTGATGCCGAGCCCTTTCCAGTCTAAGAGTTTAAAGATATCCTCCAACGCAGCTGTGAACAGTTTCGGAGAGATAACATCTCCCTGTCTCACACCTCGCTGCAGTTGGATAGGATTTGTTCTCTGGTTCTGTACTCGGACCGACATGGTGGCATTTTTGTATAAATACCTCAACACCTCGATATACCTGTAGTCCACTTGGCACCTTTGGAGGGACTGCAGCACCGCCCAGGTTTCAATCGAATCAAAGGCTTTCTCATAATCCACGAACGCCAAGCAAAGTGGCAGATTATACTCCTCGGTCTTCTGTATGACCTGCCGCAGCGTATGGATGTGGTCTATGGTGCTAAAGCCTTTTCGGAACCCGGCTTGTTCGGGAGGTTGGAAGTCGTCGAACTTGCGAGCGAGACGGTTCGTAAGGACTCTCGAAAACAGCTTATAGACATGACTCAGAAGCGAGATGGGTCTATAGTTCTTTAAGAGGGACTTGTCACCCTTTTTAAAGAACAAAATCACCTCACTTATGTTCCATGTTTTCGGCGTTCTGCCCTCGACGATGACGGAATTGAAAAGCTTCTGGAGGACTTTAAGTATCGGCTTACCGCCCGCTCTCAGAAGTTCTGTAGTGATTCCGTCGTCACCCGCCGCCTTGTTGTTTTTCAGCTGTTTGAGAGCCATACTAATCTCGTACATGCTGACGTCCGGGATATCTTGGGTATAGTGTCGGGTAAGCTTGGCTCTGGGGTCTTTAGCCTTGCTTTCAACAGGTGTCTGCGTGGAATATAACTGCCCATAGAAACTCTCGATCTCCCTCAGGATTTCAGGCTTCGCTGAGATGATGCGTCCGTCGTCAGTTTTCAGCTTCGTCATCTGGCTTTGCCCAATAGACAGATCTCTCGCGAACACTTTGGAGCCTTTGTTCCGCTCGATGGCCTCTTTAATACGATTCGTATTAAATTGGCGAAGGTCGCTCGTCAAAGACTTAGATATCTGTCTATTAAGCTGCCGATAACGATTAGCATCTACTGAACTCTGGAGCCTCATTTCACGTCTCTGATCCATGAGTAGGAGTGTGTGGTCGGAGAGTTTCTTTAGCTTGGGACGGCGGGTCTTGAAGAACTTGGACCCTACCGTACGGACAGTATCCACCACCATATTGTTTAGATCGTCCACATCTATGCTGTTCTCAAGGGCTTCGAAACGGTTTTGGAGTTCGAGTTGAAAGCTCTCGGGGTTTTGAATATGGGCCGGCAATGGTCGGAGTGTTGATTTTATCAGTCGAGATCTTTCCAGCTTTATGTTGATATTCAATGTGCCACGTACCAATCGGTGATCGCTCCCCATCTTAACGGCGTTGATCACAGTGACATCATTGAATATTTGCTTTTTCGTCGACATGATAAAATCTATCTCATTTCTGACTGTACCGTCCGGACTGACCCAAGTCCACTTCCGGCTTTCCGGCTTTCTGAAGAATGAGTTCATCATAAAGAGGTTCTCCTTCTCCATAAAGTCGGCTAGCATCTGGCCTCTGTCATTCCGTTGCCCAACTCCAAATTGCCCCACTCTCAGCTCATCACCGCATCGTTTCCCCAACTTTGCATTGAAGTCCCCCATCACAACGGTGTAGTGGGTTTTGTAGCTATGCATGGCTTTAGAGATCTCCTCATACATAGCCTCCACTTCGTCATCTTGGTGCGTCGAGGTCGGTGCGTAAACCTGTATGACATTCAACGAATACCGTTTGGATATTCTGAGTATAAGGTACGCCACCCTGGTCGACACACTTCCGATGGTAATCACGTTGTTGACAAGGGACTTGTGGACGATGAACCCGACACCACCTTGGGACTGTTGGTCGCCCTCCCGGTAGTACAGCAAGTTACCGGAATTAAGGATTATCGAGTCCTCTCCCTCTCGTCGGACTTCAGATAACCCAATGATGTCCCAGTGTAACTTGCTTATAACTTCTTCCAACTCGATTAACTTCGTGTCGGTCCTCAGTGTGCGCGTGTTATAGGTTGCCAGGTGCAATTTTCGTGATTGGTGGTAGCCGATCCGCACCCGGGGATTCTTAGCACCCCCTGCCCCGCCGTTACCATAGCCGCTACCGTAGCTAGGAATAGCGGGGCCGCCGGGGACTGGGGGCCAATTTATTTGTGTGTCCATCATTAGGGGGGGGTTTGCCATAATCGCCACGCTTGGCAGGCGGGTTGGCGATCGCAGTAGGCCAAGAATTTTGGAGACGCTGCTGCCCATCTCCTGATGGCTGTGTTCCCTTAGTCGCCTTTTACGACACCCACGGGATGAGAGGGGGTAGTGCTATTCTAAGCCGGCACATACACGGCATTACAACTAAGTAATACAAGATTTTATTAGGATAATATGGGAGAAGTATTTAGACTTAGTTATAAAATGGGCAATTTGTATCAACATTACAATAAACTGTTTTCGCCAAATTACAAACTGCAAATTTTTGTACTAAGTACAGTCAGCAAAGCTATGAGCTGAAACCTTAATTTCTAGATTGAGTAGTCTGTATTGACTTGCGTTAACCCAAAAGTCACAAATCATATTTTGTATAAAAACAATGGAGGCAGGCAAAAGACGACCTTTAGTTCCAACCTTGCAAGCAATTTGTTTTCAAACTTTTAAGGTCATAACTTTATTGACTGTACATCGATTGTCGCCTGCTGTTGAGCACAGGCACACAGAAGTCCGCAATGGGATAGTCCCCAAAATATATTTCTTCACAACATGACGTCCTAGCACTTGGTTTACAATTCTCATTTATTATCATAGCTAAGATAAGCGTTTTGTGTGTAAATATGTTCTATTCATATTTATCACATTTACATGCATTTGTGATATTTACATATTTGTGCTACGGTAATAAATACTTTGTCATTTACTAACTTAGAATATATTTGGCAACTGTTAGCGCTATCGCACACGGGCAACTTAGTCTCCCAGCAACTGTTTTGTCTCTCACATCAAGTCCACGGGTTTATATGGAAGCGCGCACACGAAGCAACACGGTCGTCTGCAACTTTTCATACAAATTACGTGAGAGACAAAAAAGTTGCGGAGACAAAAGTTTCCCGTGTGCGATAGCGCTTAAGTATTTGTAATCAAAAATATTTGAAAATCGATTAAGTATTATTTCGACAAACTTCTTCGAGTTAATTCAAAACGTCTGTACTATTATATTTGTCGTGTTTAGAGGCTGACAATGTTATGATGAAAAAACCGGCCAAGTGAGGGTTGGACTCGCGCACGAAGGGTTCCGTACCAAAAAACGGCAAAAAAAATTACGTTTGTTGTATGGGAGCCCCCCTTTAATATGAATTTTATTCTGTTTTTAGTACTTGTTATTATAGCGGCAATAAAAATACATCATCTGTGAAAATGTCAACTGTTTACCTGTTGTCGTTATTAATATCGAGCAAAAAACGGCAAAAAAATCACGTTTGTTGTATGAGAGCCCCCCTTAAATACTAATTTTATTCTGTTTTTAGTATTTGTTGTTATAGCGGCAAATACATCGTCTGTGAAAATTTCAATTTTTTTCAAGTTTGGAGACCCCTGCCTTAGCTGATGCCAGATATTGATGAACTTACTTTGTGACGTTCAATGCTTGTTTTGTTGCCGTTGCAGTTATGTACTAAATTATCTACTCATTTAAACAACGGACTCTAACCACAAAACCGCAGACTGAGATCTAGCAAAAAAGAGAGAGTGTTTGATTCACACTTTTAGACTAGTGGCTCCGTGAGCTCTACAGCTCGCGTTAAAAACTAAAGGTGCGGGCACATTGGTCTGATGCCACGTGTTAACACGCCGTCTTTATATGGAAGTGTTATTAGATAAGTGTGATCCTAGTGCATACATTTACTATGAAAACCGATGTCATCTGACGGCGGCGTGTTAACACGTGTTAACGTTTTCAAAGCACATGTAGGGTTCGCAGTAGGGTTATTCGCAGCTAGATGGCGCTTCTAATTTTTTTTCGAATATTTATTATATTCGAAATTATATTTATTTTTTTAGATAAATTTCGAAAAACTGGCTCGTCTGAAAAATTCTAAAGTTATAATTATCGAACCTGCTCACAAAATTCACGAGATTCGTTTGAGCAATGCGACATGTAGAGGAGAACAAACGGAAAGCCGGAAGGAAGGACATACGAAATATTTTTTGCCCAAGCTGAAGCAGAGACGCTTCGCTCATGCTTCGCGCTCGCTCGGTCAATAAGAACATTGTAATATCTTTATCACCGTATATACACACATCAACTTTGTCTAGGGATACCAGGTGTTATTTTCATACAAACGAGGTAACTTTGAAGCCTTGGTTTCCTGCCAGGGATGTACTGTGCTGTGATCTGATGACGGCAATCCAGGGAGTGAATGGAGGAGATTCAGATCGCCATACACACCCAACTGATCTGACCAGCATTCTAAAAACGTAATGGACATGTTCAAAAAAACCGTGAAAATAGCATGAAAATGTATGGAAATCCTCAAAGTGAGAACTCTGACCCATTAATCTTTTAGAATGCTGATCAGATCAGTTGGGTGTGTATAGCGATCTGAATCTACTCCATTCACTCCCTGGATGGCCATCATCAGATTACAGCACGGTACATCCCTGGCAGAAAACCAAGGTTTCAAAATTACCTCGTTTGTATGAAAATAACATCTGTATCCCTATCCAAAATTGATGTGTATATTAGCTATAATATATAATATAGTGTCATTATGGATAAAGTGAAATCCTTTTTTCGCAAAATATACATTCTCAAAAATATTACACTTTGTAAAATGGCAGTCAAAGTGGTTTCTGCTTTTACAAATGCCTGACTCTATAAATGCCAGATTCTGCAAATTCCATTGCAGTAAATATGGAGAAATATTAATTTTAATCACTTTTTAATAATTTTTAAATATATTTTCTTCTCTTCATATTATGAGTACTTCACAATGGCGAAGGTTTACTTACTTCTAAAATTTTCAATCACTTTTTTCTTTTCTTCGTACTACGTCACCTTTTATAACTTCCAACAACTTTTTTCTTTCCTTTGTAATGGGTCACAGGAGGTATATGAAAAATAAATCTGTTACGAAAAAATATTCTTTCAGTTTTTGTCCAATATCGTAAAATCAACAGGTACGGCTTGCTAGAAAATAAATAGGAAGCAACTCTACTTGACCTTTGACTATTGCTTTTCGACATCATCCTAACCTTAGAGTAAGACGCGCTTCTGTCCCAGAAAGAGAAGCCATACGAAGCTTTCCCCTCTGCCGAAGTACAAGCCCAAATGGGCATACGCGGTTAATAAAACCAGTTGCGCCCGGATTTCTTTCTAGACCGAGTCCAGTCGCGCATGTGAACGCTGCAGTGTTTAAAATGCCGAATTGATGAGTTTTTTGCTGTTAAAAGAGGTCTGGAACATCAAAGTTTACAAAAAGACGGTGTTACATTTCACATGAAAGTAATTTTTTGTCGTATTATTTGTATGTGAGTATGCGGAACTGCACTTGTGTGCACTTTCCCCCCCCGCAAAAAATGCCAGAATAATTTGAATAGAGTAATAATCGCTAAGGCTGCTCCCTTCGAGACGAAGCCGCGATGCTCTAAGATCCTAACTAACACAGCGAATAAATAAAGTCAAACAAAACGCTGCTTTCAAATTAATCACATTTTCAGATTCCCCGAGGTGTTAGGTAAACTGCCTCAAAGACATTATTTTTATCTTTCTGAAGTGAAAACTTCTTTAGCGGCGTTGTACACTTTTTTTTGTAGTGGGGAAAAAATTTTAAACTCGCGTCAGTCAGGGTCACGTGACCCTGATCGAAAATTCGTAAGACGGATGTAGCGTAGACATCCGGCGGTGGAAGTATCCCCCTCTTTTTCTACGGGGCGCGGCGAAAATGGCGAAAACTGTTTTTTTAGGTCTAATGTTGTAGAAGATTGTGCCTGCGTGTGAAGCCGGTGTTGTGACTTACTGTAGTTTCTGTACTCAATTTTCAGTTGGCCTTAAACAGCATCTTGATCACAGTAAGAAATAGGATCAATTGGCAATAAAAAATATATCGAGTTAATTTCTCGTTTTTCAGTACAAAATGTATGGGAAACGTTTTTGGCGATTTCTGTCGTTTCTAGTACTCATACCTTAAATGGTCCGATAGAGTATTTTGATCCCCACATGAAATAGGATCGGTTGGCATACAAAATTTTTTTTTGGTATTTTAGCATTTTTTTGCTAACCGTATTTTTTTTCCAAAATCTGTGAATGCAGTTCATAATATCTTAAAAAGTTTTGGATGGTCTCTTAGGAACGTTTTCCTGTAACTATAACGGTTAAGGTACCTGCCCTTAATGTACCGTCTCAAAAATCCACTCTGTATAATAAGATAAAATTAAAGATCGACTTCGCGTCGATTTTTACCATTTTAACAGCAAAAATAGTTTTTTTATAATACAAACGCATATTTCTCGTAATTTTTTATTACTTACTTACTGAAAATATCCAACTTTTTTATGACATATAAGTTAACCTTTTCAACTGAAGTAGTTCTCATACATAACACAAAAATTAATATAAAAATGTATGAAGCAGCTGATTTTTTTTTTCATAATTTCAGAGTTGGTCCCATAGTAAAAGTTGTTCAGTTTGATGGTCCGAAGAAACGGTTTTCTCATTTTGCGTCAATTCATTAACACGTTGTATATATTACAGTTTATCTCGAAACACATCTTGAATCATTATATTATAATAACAATTGCATTATGAAAAGTGATAACTCAACCTCCGTTTCTGGAAGCGTGTGAATCACATCGTCAGACGCGTTTAATTATTGATATTACTTCAGCCACTATCCATTACCCAGTAATTACTTACTTAGGCGATTCTCACACTGCCGCTGCGCGCCGTCGCGGGGCGCGGTTTGGCGTTTCACGCGCGCGGCGACGGCGCAGCGTGACGCCAATTCGGGCGGTTTTCGACGCGCCTCCGCGCCGGTCGGCGTCAGACGCGGCTCCACGCTTACGTACAAAAACCGGAACGATACTATGGAGCTCAGTGTGTTTTACCCCGCGATTTCCGCGCCTGCTGGCGCGCACGCCGCGTGCCGCCGGCGACACGCGGCTGTGCGCGCTCCCGCGCCTAGGTGCGGCCTCGGTGTGTTGGACCAAGCGGTTTTCTATACAAATTTATGTACTTACATACAAAGTAAAAAACTGGCGCGGGAGCCCCGCGACCGCGCCCGGTGCCAGTGTGAGAACCGTCTTAGGTACTTATTCAGTTAGAAAGAAAGAAAGAAGAAAGAAAGAAATAATATTTATTTGAGACAGTACATACAAAATAAAAAAACAAACCATAGCACATACATTGCCTCAAAACGGTCCCGACTCAGCTTAAGTATCATTCGTGCTCCAGTGGCTCAGCGACCCAAAGTGTCTCTTTACCTTTAGCCTCCGAAACTATAGAGCTCTCAATGACACTATCTCGATAGATCGAAATGACCTCCGTGGTCGTACACCGGTTTTCAAGTTGTTGCCATCTCTGAGGTGGCCCGGGTTCGGTCCCCGGCTGGGTCAATTTAGAAAACGAACTTTTCTATATTGGCTCAGGTCTGGGTGTTTGTAGTTCCACCGTTGTCTTTGATTTCCAAGTTACTTTGGAATCAGAGCAAATGTTTGTGATGTTGTCTAATATTTATTTATTTATGTTTGTGCATAACGCACCTTTTTTATTGGTAATAATAATTGTCTACTAATGTGACATTGACGTCGGCGTTTGCTTTGTGTTTTTACTTATTTGTCAAGGCTTAAAAATTTGCCTTTATTTTCGCTATAATAAAATCCCTTCCATTACGTAGCCTTTTAATTGCTTTGCTAACCAGTTATACAGTCCCTCACTTACAATGTTTTTTTTATTTTTAACTGCCTCTGTGGTCTAGTGGTTCACCCACCTCTGTAAGACACAGGGGTCCCGGGTTCGATTCCCAGAGGGAGTACAATTTGTACTCGGTTTGGTTGTTGGTACTTAGAGCTTATTTCCGCCTGGCTAGCTACTACCATGTTACCTAAGTCTGACGACATAACAACAATAAAAAAATGTAGTGTTCCGGCAGTTAGGGTTAAGATAACCAATTGCTCAGTGATGAGGATTCCATGTGAAGTGCGCTTCCACCGTCGACCTTATTATCACTTAACATCAAGTGAGGTGACGGCCAAGCACTATCCTATTGTGCATAAAAATACTTTCCGTAACTAATAATTGTGATTCACATAATAGTTCTTAATATTTAACTGTAAGTCCTCCAAGAAAGGAACATTTCAATTTTCTTTCTTTCTTTTAAAATACTTACTTACCAAGTGGTTAAAATAAGTATTGTAATCAATATTGGAATTATTTTATGTCTCTTATTTTGTTTCTCAAAGCTTATAATATTAATTGAATTTATAATACAAATTATTGGTAGGATCATTTTATGATTATCCTTTTATTTCTTACACTGAAGGGTAAGTCCTCAGTTCGGTTGAAACTATTGTTGCTATGAGATTTACTTTAAACACTTATTCACTAAAATAATAAATTTAGACGATGAGTAAGGTTGATTTAATAATCACGTCAAACAATCGCGTGATCGTGGGAACTCCCCAGTCGTTTTATATTCGCGAATATATGGATCTTTAGATCATTGCCATATAAGTAACTGTTTCCGATCGGAAGCTGCAATAGTAATTATTACTAAAACAGTAAAAATACTTTCAGATCAACTTTGTCAATAAAAAAATTGTGTAGCCATCACTTGAAAATGTAAATGACATCGCAAATGTTTAACATCATTACTCTATTTTTTAAATTTGAGATTTTTGCATTTACAATGCTATTTTTAAACAATACTAAATAAAAACTAGAAAAAATACGACTCGCACCAGATCAATACTCAGACGGGAATCGAACCCGCGACCTTTGGATATCCGGTCCAATGCTCTGACCGCTGAGCTACCGAGTCACTACATATCATTACTCTAATTATTAGTGCGTAGTAGGTGCAGATGTCATTTACATTTTCAAGTGATGTCTACACAACTTTTTATAATATGTAAGTAGTGATGTCAGTTGTTGTAAATAATAGTGTGGTCTTAATTTATCCATATCCATAGTTATTTATACCTAAACTAGCGGCCGCCCGCGACTTCGTCTGCGTGGAAAGGTTTTTTGCTATCCCTCGGGAACAATACTTTTTTTCGGGATGAAAGGTATCCTATGTCCTTCTCTGTACCCCTGACAATGTGTATGCAAAATTTTATATTATGATGATCGGTTCAGTAGTTAAGACGATCTATTCCTATCGAGTACCAAAAACTAATACCAAATGGTATTTGTTTATTGCCGTTATAAAATTCAATTCCCAACGAGTACCACTCATAAACGAATCCTAAAATAAGTTAAATGCTATGAGGTACAGTCAGTAATAAAAATGCTTTTAAATGTGATTTTAAGTAGTGTTTATTTAATAAAAATCAGTCTCTCCAAACATATTAAAATGTAGTATGAAAACGTTTGGTCCATTATTATAATAACAGAGATACTACTTAATTAGATAAGTACCTACATATCTATATTTTTTATTGTCATCAAAATGTAACAATTGAAGAATATCACAAACAATCAACGATTAAATACTTATTTACTAAAAAAAAAAGTTTTTGTATACTTGTGGTTACCAGTATACAAAAAACTATAGTATATTGAGTTGGTTTCTGAAGTTGTGGGAGGCAGAGTAACAGCATCTTCATCAGACATTTCTAAAAAAAGAAATGTATAAACTAAAACGGGGATTTGTAATTAGGTACCTACTTGGACTTTACAAAACACGTGACTTTAATTGTTATCTTTTAAAAATTCGTCTAAGTAATACATTATATAAATACCCATCATATTGTATATGAACATAGGAATATTAAAAGACTGATAAGTAAATCAATATAAAATTATAAATTAATAAGTACTCACTTAATAAATACCGCTTTCAATTTTGTTTCAAGTTATTGTGCGCACGCCACCACACACAGAAAAGTACTAAGGATTAGAAAACAATATCCTTAGAATTGACCAGTTTAATAGAAATAATAATAATTTATGCAAGAACAATATTTAAAAAAAACAATCCTTATTTCATTAGTCTTAGCGTTTATTCCACCAATCAATAAAAAAATTAGTTTGCATACGGCGCTTGGATTTTGAAACAATAGAGCAAACTCACCATTTTTCGGAGGTAAAAAAATTGGCAAGTGATACACTTAAGCTACTCGTGTCGTGAGTAAAAATTCCGGAATAAAGTGAATTTAGGAAGGTTTAGGATTATATTATGATAATCATAATATAAAATTATTAAAACGCAAAATAAATTGTTTCGGTGACTGTACCAAATGTTATGTTTTGGTATTCGTTGGGAATAGATTTTGATCTTCATTTAAATATTTAAAAATTGGGACTCGTTGGGAATAGAATTTTATAACGGCAATAAACAAATACCATTTGGTATTAGTTTTTGGTACTCGATAGGAATAGATCGTTAAGACGTGAAGGCGTAACAAACAAACAAACAAACAAACAAACAAAACGGACTTTTGCATTTATAATATTAGTAAGGATAAGTCACTTTTTCTGACTAATAATTATTCTCTTTGTCGACTTCTGGTTCTTATGAACCTGTTATTTTATAACACGATCAAAAAGGATTGTACAATGAAATGAATAGGTAGGTATTCATTTCTATAATTGACCGAGCGAGCACGAAGTATGAGCGAAGCGTCTCTGCTTCAGCTTGGGCAAAAATTCTTTCGTATGTCTGGCTGTCTTTTCTCACCTACAGGTCGCATTTCTCAAGCAATTCTCGTGAAATTTTGTGAGCAGGTTTGAAAATTATACAGATTTTTTTTGTCGAGCCAGTTTTTCGAAATTTTTCAAAATAGCGGATATATGTTAAAAAACGTGTTTCAGTCCGACATTCCAGCTTCGCCTGTTCCCCTCTACAGGACGTATTTCTCAACCGATTCTCGTGAAATTTTGTAGGCAGGTTTGAAAATGATGTAGACTTTTTTTGATAAGCCAGTTTTTTGAAACTTTTCAAAATTACGGAGAAATGTTAAAAAAACATATTTCAGTTCGGCTTTCCAGCGCTGTCTGTTCTCCTCTACAGGCCGCATTTTTCAATCGATTCCTGTGAAATTTTGTAAGCAGATTTGAAAATAGTATATTTTTTTGTCAAGCCAGTTTTTTTATTTTTTTTTAAATGGTAGAAATTGTAAAAGACACATATTTCAGTCTGGTTTTCTGGCGCTGGCTGTTCTCCTCTACAGGTCGCATTTCTCAACCAATCCCGGTGAAATTTTGTGATCAGGTTTGATAAATATATATATTTTTTTTGTCGAGACAGTTTTTCTAAATTTATTAAAATGACGGAGATATGTAAAAAAACATATTTCAGTCCGGCTTTTCGGCTGTATGTTTTTCTCTACAGTCGCATTTCTCAACCGATTTTGGTGAAATTTTGTGAGCAGGTTTGAATATAGTCAAGCCAGTTTTTTTAAATTTATCTAAATAAAAATATTTACCCATTTCGAAAAATGATCAAAATTAGAAGCACCATCTACTTAGCTGCGAATACTCACGTACTGTGTGCTTTGAAAACTTCATGGCGACATTTATTTTTGTACAACTTGAACCACCTTTTATCGCGAACTCTACCAACAGCTCACGGAGCCACTAGTTTATTAGAATAAATCTAAAAGCACCCTATAAAACTCCTAAAAATACTTTCAGATTAACCTTATGTCAATAAAAATTGTGTACCCATCACTTGAAAATGTAAATGACATCTGCACCTCCTACGCAAAATGTTCAACACCATTACTCTAATAATAATTAGAGTACCTACGGATATATAGAGTACTGAAATATTAGAGTTTATAGAACAAAGTCCCTCGCCGCGTCTGTCTGTCTGTCTGTTCGCGATAAACTTAAAACTACTAAACGGATTTTCATGCGGTGTTCACTAAATGATAGAGTGAATCCTGAGGAAGGTTTAAGTGAATAATAAGTTGAGGTTTTCCATACATTGGTAGAAATATGACGATAATTGTTGAAGAGGTAGGCAAAAATTAAGCCGACTGGGAGCTTGCATTAAAATCGCTGCTTTAACCTTTTGAGCTATAACAAAATAATGTATGATGGAATTGCTCCTCTTTTATAGATCTACAAAAAAGTCCGCGTTTTCATATATCTAACTTTTAATAATAACTTACTACCAAGATAAAAAGAACAAGAAGACTCATCTACAGCGCATAAACAAGACACATGGATGGATATAAAAAAAATCGGGTTGCACTCCGGGAGTGCCGACAGAAATGAAAACTTGAATATTACGTTGTGCATTTTTGATATTTTGGAATGGTTAGTTAGGGAATAATTTTGCACGAATTGCTTTAATTATCAGTATGACGGAGTGCCGAGCTGACCGTTTAATTCAGCCATAACCGTGGGCGTTGGAGAAAGCGCTATTTATTTTAAGAGGTATGCAGAATTGCGAGCGTACGTACAGCGCCACGGTTCACGATCGAATGTCCCAATACGAGCGCCGCCCGCTTATAAAGGCCGGGTCGCCCCACTACTACCCCACTCACGCCACGCGGCGCTACAACAAGCAAAATTAGTTCGGGCGCTGACGTCACTCACAAGCCCGCACGGACGTTAGTCCCTTCTTTGATTATTTCACTTGATTTTATGACTTAACAATGTTTTACCATTGTTTTATTGTTTTAAATTGTAATTATTATTGTTCATCAAACAAAAACAAGATAAAATTACAAAAAATGTGTGAAATAACATAAACGCGCCGTCACGGCCGTCGTCCTCGTGTGTCTCGTTATCAGACTTGTCCTAAGAAAACAAAAATATGGTGAGTTGTAGATTCGAGCTCGGCCATTCTGGCCCCTAAAAAAAGAACAATTATCCTATTGATTACAACAATCTCACACAGATAGATCGACACACAGATGGATGGTCACACAGTTCGATTGCACAGAATACATGGCCATCAGCCATTTACTCAGAATACATAATAGTACCGATTGTCACTTAGAATTTTGTCACACAGACTTTTGTCACACAGACTTTTGTCACACAGACTTTTGTCACACAGACTTTTGTCACTCAGACTTTTGTCACACAGACTTTTGTTACACAGACTTGTCACACAGACTTGTCACACAGCGATCACCACATTAAGTAGCATATTTTACTGGGTGACAAAGTGATCACTACATTGCGTAGCATATTTCACTGGGGACAAAGTGATCACTACATTGCGTAGCATATTTCACTGGGTGGATCACTACATTGAGTAGCATATTTCCTCTTTACACAGAACACATAATAGGACCAATTGTTACACAGACTTGTCACACAGCGATCACTACATTAAGTAGCATATTTCACTGAGCGACAAAGTGATCACTACATTGAGTAGCATATTTCACTGGATGGATCACTACATTGAGTAGCATATTTCCTCCATTAATAACGAATACTTCATGCGAATACTTACTTTTGCCGTCATCGGCACATCCAGAAATCTATGGCCAACGAAGGCCAAAAGGCTTGGCACTGAAAATAAATAAGTACCAATAATAAACAATAGTAGAATGTAAGTCTAAAAATTTTTAATTTTTAACTCATGTTCTTATGAGTTCCACTGTCTGACTAGGATCCATAAGTTTCATTTATATGGTTAGCAAAGTACATTTCTAAGTACTTTTGTAATCAGAAAAATGTATCCAGACACTATTTCTAAATCATAATTAATATTTTCATAAATAACAATGAATGTCAAAGAGGAATTAAAAGTTTTTTTTTTGTTTATGTTTTTTTGTAAAGAAAATTAAGTGATGTATGCTGAGGATTATGTTATTAATGAAACAAAGGCAGTGGACGGTGAACAAGTGACATTTTTATTTCAAATCAAAGAACTTCAGTTTGCAGTCAGTTTGGATAAGTAAGTATAAAAACTATACCTAAATCAAAAGAGGTTCTCCAACAGTAATGTAATAAAATTTTGGTATTCAGAAAAAAAACGTTTTTGTTCAGCTAAAAAAAATATAATATAATATGCAAACGGCGAAAACTCTTAAAGCCAACACAGATGATGGTCTATCTGTAATATGATTCAGTTTGCAAAAGGTAGTTATAAAATAAAATTAAGCTATTTATGTACATTCTAAACTTTACTTTCTCCGTATTGAAGTTTGAAGGAATATTATCAACGTGAATGAAATAAAACCGTAGAATTGTGAAAAATGCACAGGCGTACATTTTACTTTAGCAACCATTACACGGGAAAATAGGAAGTGACCACAGATACAGTCACAATATTAAAAGAGATGGGGTGGCCATCCTAAGCTACAGATTAAAATAAATTAATGTTTGCGTTCAACCGCTAACAAAGTTCATGTTTCAGAAAAAAAAGTTATTTTTTTACAAGGTACCTGGTAGATTTAGATGAATCATAGATTCAGGTTATTTTCACTTTAGACTCGATTCACACTTGCACCGATGCTACATCCATAAACCCAAAATCTACCCTCATATCATTTCCATCCATGATCCTATGGGGGCCAACCAATATCTGGTCACGTCGGCCATATTTAGACACCTCTAATCCAGCCTGCCTGCGTGCCAGAGCGTTGAGTCGAGTTTTCGTGCTCCTCAATACCTCGGTCAAGTTTGAACACCTGTAGGTGTATTTGGATTTATATCACCTTGTAAGGTGATCGCCGCGAGCTATCCAATGACCATTGTGATTACCCAAATAATCAACGTCAGAGACTATAAGAAGAAGTGAGACGCGCGTCCACCACAGCCAGCACGCGGAAGCAACGATCGAACCAGATTAGCCCACCCAATTCCTTCTCCTGCAATTCCTCCGTGCGAGGACCATATTATATCGAAAATGTTTTAAGTTCAATTACTAGTATTTTAGTTAATTCCAATTTTATTCCAAATATTATTATCAAGAATTATGAAGGATCCAATGACAGACAATCGCAAACCTCCCAAAGTGGACCCCATGATGCCGCTGAAGCTCTTCTGCTTAAAAAAAATCGGTGTTGTCAACATTTGAATCAGTTTAACAAAATACAAAAAGCAACAGCCCGTAAATGTGTAGGCCTTGGCACACAAAAAAAAGTTTGTTTGGGCATCTCGTCACCGCACCCTTGCAGACAGGAACCACAAAATCTTATTAGCGATAAAAATAGTTTCAAGCAAAAATAGCGAAAACAAAAGAAAAAGTACGACCTAAAGCAAAACATAAACAAAAAAAAACGTCACTAGCGTCCACAGATCAGGTTGACAGGTTCTAGAATGAATCAGTTTTCAAACAAATTTTTAGGATGGAACAAAAATCGTCAAAATGAAACTTAGAAAAATTACGTGTCTCTTGTTTTCAGAAGGGCCAAAATTTTTAATGTAATGTGAATAATTAAATAATGGCAGTTTGGCAGTATAGTTTTGTTATTTTAACTTATCAGAGGAACTTTTGATAGAAATGATTCGAAATATCGCCAAGCAATCAATCATTCCGCTGCACGATTTATAATTACTGAAAATAAAAATATAAAGTCCTTCAGGTTTATAATCGCCAAAATCCGAAATTTACGTGGATTTTTGACATAGTTGCGTTCGGATCTTGAGGTCAAAAACTTGGATTATTTATTCGGTCAACATCATAAACAAAAAAAAAATCAGAACTACCAGATTTGACACAAGGTACCTCGTACTTTCAGGCGACAATTTTACTGGACTATAAAATTGTTCGTAAACCATGAGTTGTAGCTCGTTTTTTTAAGACAACATATTTGTTTGCTGGCCAAATAGTTCAAAATGGTTGATCTTTTGATGCTAAGAATCGTATTGAATAATGACACTAACACTAACTTTGTTTTTAAGCATGGTACAACTGTGGGTCAGGGACCGGATTAAGCGCTTAAAAACCCCTTCGTTCGTTTGGGTTTTGAGTATTTACAGAATGATAATTAAAAAAAAAGTACGACAAATAGATTCTTTGATAGGGCAACCCTATTCGATATGCAAACGAAACAATCATAGCATCATGATAATACGAGATATCGTAGATCAAAATCGAAAGGGTTCCGGTCCCTGCTGTGGGTATTATAACTTGACTGTCAACAATAATTTTCAAGTATTTTCTTTCAGATTCTGTTATAGGCTCTGAGGGAACATCGGTATTACCAAAATCATTAATTTTATTCGCTAAACTCACATTGTGCAATAAATTGAGTTTCATTTTGAAAATTGAAAAAGCCCAACATAATTAAATCTTGCCCTATTATGAAGTCATGAATACCAATGAAGAATCGGGGACCTCATGAAATAATGATTCAGCTGAGTAATCCTAAAAAGTAACAATCAAAATAATTTGAGTATTGCATCGTAGGATTCGTAGGCTTAATTTTCCTATTCCTAAAAGTAACTGAATCATAATATTTCTCTTATCTGTAAAACGTCTCTTTTATTAATGAACATTCAGGAACCGAAATTAAAAAAAATGAAAACTTTTCACCAATGTTGTAAAGGTGGTCCACCACTGGTGTGACAGTCCTAAGCTAACCCTTCGCTCAGTCGTGGATTAGGTTTGCTTCTCCTGGTGGGTACAGCGTGGACAAGCGTGTCTAGGTGTCCACGTCCCCTTCACTCCACCACTCAGGCAGCCCGAAAAAAACCCTGTACAAGGCATCAAAACGAAAAAAAAAAAATTAAGTTCAGACAATGCAACCTTGGAACGGCTGCTGTGCACAAAACTTGCAACTGTCTAACCTCAGGGAGCCTTACTAAGGAGCATAACTAACTGGCTTCCACTTGAAGGGTTTTCTCCTAAACATATGTCCACTGCATCACACCACGCTCGCGCATCCGCCCCCTGAAGACTAAATTCTGGAAAAATAAGTTTGGTCACCCCTTTCCCAGGCTCGAGGACAGTCATCACCGAATCCATCACGCCACGATGCTGCAATTTCAAGAGATTTCTCCATCGGTTTTGTAGGACTGGTGCTCCCCTATGGGAGCAATACTATTATGTTTTCCGCTTCCTGGTCCATCCCCACTCCTGATGACGGAGTGCCGAGCTGACCGTTTAATTCAGCCATAACCGTGGGCGTTGGAGAAAGCGCTTTTTATTTTAAGAGGTATGCAGAATTGCGAGCGTACGTACAGCGCCACGGTTCACGATCGAATGTCCCAATACGAGCGCCGCCCGCTTATAAAGGCCGGGTCGCCCCACTACTACCCCACTCACGCCACGCGGCGCTACAACAAGCAAAACTAGTTCGGGCGCTGACGTCACTCACAAGCCCGCACGGACGTTAGTCCCCTCTTTGATTATTTCACTTGATTTTATGACTTAACAATGTTTTACCATTGTTTTATTGTTTTAAATTGTAATTATTATTGTTCATCAAACAAAAACAAGATAAAATTACAAAAAATGTGTGAAATAACATAAACGCGCCGTCAAGTATAAAAGTACTATCATTTATGAGGTAGAATACAATATTTATTTATTGCGCTATCGTACGCAAACATGACAATTTTATCTCTCAGAAAAATCAACCCGCCGAACGCCAAAATGACGCGCCGCCATTTTCGCCGCGCCGTAGAAAGAGAGGGGGATACTTCCGCCGCCGGCTGTCTACGCTACATCCGTCTTACGAATTTTCGATCAGGGTCACGTGACCCTGACTGACGCGAATTTAACATAAAGAATGTTAAATTCGCGTAAACCCATTACAAAAAAAGTGTACAACACCGCTAAAGCAGTTTTCACTTCAAAAATTCATCCCTGCTCAAACAAATTACCGTCCTTAGCTATGTTTCGTCACTCACTTTGCCCAATCTGTGACTTCACATGTTCCTAATAAATGTTTTGTACTCCTGTTTGGAATGACATAACAGTTATTTTGGGCAGCGTGCGCGCTGGCACGTAGGGACACTTTCTCCGTCGCCCCGGCCCTAATCTCTAACGTATAAGTTATTGTGTGGGCTTGGACGCGTTTGTTGTGATTAAGTGCTATTACTTCACATTATAGTAATAATGGGTATAACAGCAAGATATTACAAAGCGGATTTGACATATATAATAAAATATATAACTATTCATGAAATTCCCTCGCATATTTCTCTCATGAGGTCTTGGACTCAACATATTTCACGTTTAAATTATTTTTTTGAACTTGAAAACCTGATTACCGCCGATGTTAACATATTATAACATTTTCAACACACTTGCTCGTAAAGTGAGCCCTAATACATCGCTTTTAGGGCCATAAACCGAGCTATAACAAATGCGTGCAATAATGTATAAAACACTAGTTGGTTATAGAATTATCCCTACAGAGTTAAATTAGTACCTTACTGCAAATTCTATGCGAGTAAACAGAGCATTCCCAATTTAACCGGGTAATACAGTTATTTTTTTTAGTAACAACAAACTCAACAAAGAGATTATGCCGCTGAAAATTCATATACATTTTTGGTATAAATAAACGTGTAAGTCCTTAATTAAGTCAAACAAATATTTATTATTATCAAATTACCTATTCATAATTCACAATATTTTGTTATAAAATATTGAAATATTTTCATTTTATCACTTAAAATTATAATTTGAAGTAGGCTGTATGCTCACTCACCCCTTTGTTCGCAAAATATTCTTGCATTGGGTTTGTAAAAAAAAAACCTGCGCGCTTTTTCGGATCATAATTATCATATTTTGTCTTTGTTGTATTTGTTGCAGTGTGGTATTTAAATGACTTTGTTTTTTCCTCGCAAATGTGTTGAAAAACGTCGTATGAAACTCGTGAGCTTTTGCTTTAAGCTAACTTGTCTCATAATGTATAAAAAAAGGTAGGTATTTCTTCCAATGATAAACAAGGAATTTATATACGAATGAGGTCTTCATTATAATATTATAATATGTAGCATCATTCAGGTTGGAAGAACACCGCTTTTGATGTTCTGAGCTAAATGGTGTATTTGTAGATTTCACTTTCTCTTAATTATTTAATTATGACTACGCCTGTCATTTTATTTATTGCATTGTGCTAGATTAGTTGTTTAACGAGACAGGCCATGAAACAAGAAAATAAATAATGAACGATAAAAATGTAGATGTTGGCGCCATAAAGTTATGTTTTGATTTTTGCTAAATAAACACTAATAAATAATCTTTTATTGCGAACTGGCTGACAGTAATATTTATTTTTTTGTAGTAAACAAATTAAGTTACACACGTCAACAATCAAAATGCAGTCCTTTTGACGTAAGTAGATAAAACTAAGGAAATCTTCGATTTTTAATATATTTTTTTGTTTATTTGTTATGTTTGTTTGACCATTACAAAACGTGATGGTTAAAGCAATAGAAAATACTTCGAACAAATACCACAATATTATATTCTTATTAACGGCTCAAAAAACTGGTCAATTAAAAATTTCGCACACTGATACAAACCAAACGGGTTCGTGAGTTACGCCGCCGGTCTGTTACGCCCCCGTGGTGGATGCACCCGATTTTTTACTAAGTAATATAATAACTTACTACTCAATTGAAAATCGGGTGCATCCACCACGGGGGCGAAACACACCGGGGGCGTAACACACGAACCCAAACAATCAGCCTTATCTATGACGACTTCTTTAAGATGAGATGAGTGATGACGTATCCCGATGTCCGTTGACAGACGTCACAGCGCGTCCACAACCGGTACACTGAGTTTTGGGAGCGCTGCTCCGAGTCACGTAGTGCACGCGCCTGCGCATTTGGATGCCACACGAGTGCCAACTCAACCACAGCCGTTTGTTTCTCATCGGGTCATATATAACCACAATGTGACTGGAAATACATAATTTATCTAGCAATGCGATACCAAAATTTGATTTACATAATTCTCATCACAACACTGTGTCTGTACTTACTGTAGAAATCTGATCTAAGTAGAATTAATTTCACTAATCGGTTGGTACTTGGTTAGGGTCTGTTTCACAAAAAAACTATAAGTTCTGGGCATTATAATGTATTCTATGTGCTGCCCTATTTTTAAAAGTCGAGTGTTCTTTACTTGTTACTCATTTTCATTGGACAGCCATTTGGCTGTCGCATTATCGAATGTCAATTTGTGATATGTCAAATCATCTGTCATTTAAGTTTAAACTTACTTTAGGCATAGACGAATATTTAATTCGTCCATGCTTTAGGCACTTAATTTAAAATTTGATCGGTGACTTATGCATATTCCATAGGAAAATTTAATTTTGAGCTTGATCGCTACGGACATGTATAAAAACATGATGGAACAGAAAAATAATAAAAATGAATTTATTATTTTAGTTTATCACACGATGAAATCAAGGCAAAATAAAGTTTTTTTTTTCATTTTCGGAAATAATGCACTTGACAGTCAGATAGAATATCGAATAAGAAATTATATTTTGTATGACACATATGATGTACTGAAACGCAAAATTTAGGGAGATAATTGAAAATTCTTGCCTAACTCCACAATAAACGCGCCTTAAACGTGACAAATGACGTCACAAATCATGACCGTTTTGTATAGAGCGTTTTCGGCGGGTGCTACTGCGTGCTAACTTCAAGTAACTATATCACGAGAAAAAAATGCAAGAGAAAAGTTTTAATATTACAGTCGATTTTCTCACGCATTATACTTTTGATTTTGATACAAAAAAATGGATGCATATTCCCTGTTGTGCTTATAGATACTTTTTTTATAATCTTATTCAACATTTCAGTAAAGTAGTTGATCAAGCGCGAACAAAGCGTCTCCGTTTCAGTTTGGACAAAAAATAATTTCGTATATGTCTGTCTGTCCGGCCGTCCATCTGTTCTCCTCGCACTTCTCAACCGATTCTCGTGAAATTTTGTGAGCAGGTTCGATAATTATACACATTACTTACTTAGATTTTTGTCCATTTAGATTTTCGAAATTTTTCCAATAAAATATCAGTATTTTTCCATAGACTTGTTATATTTTGAATATTTCAGTCATTTCGAACATGTCACAAACACGAGGTCTACAACTCACAAAGTCACTAGTTCTAAAATAATGTGCAGAGAGAGACAAACTCACTTTTATTTAAAACAATCACTAACAATAATAACCCCTAATGCCGAATATGGTAGAGAGGGACCATCCGATCAAACTAAACAACTTTAACTATGGGACCAACACTGAAATCGCGAAAAAAAATCTGCTGTTTCATACATTTTGATATTTTCGTTATTATTTTTTGTATGAAACAACAGATTTTTTTTCGTGATTTCAGAGTTGATTCCGTAGTAAAAATTGTTCAATTTATAAACATAGAAAAAAAGCTCACCTTTATTTAGTCTCCTATTAATAAATTCAATTCACATAATCAATACAGTATTGCCACAAATGCATTGCATTTCTTCTTTAGCGACTCACAAAAAAGAGTATGAATGAAGAACCAGTCGTACTAGTTTGTCAATGAGTCCGTCTCGCATTCCTGAATGGGCCCAGTGAGTCCGAGACTCCAGAGGGCCTATTAAAAAAAAGTATAGCGACTATCGGACGATGTTCGTCCCATTAATCGCACTCCACTATTAACCCATGTTTAGAGTTCAAAACTACCATAGTAGAAAATTTCTACCATTTTTAGGGTTCCGTAGCCTAAATGGCAAAAAACGGAACCCTTATAGATTCGTCATGTCTGTCTGTCTGTCTGTCTGTCTGTCTGTCTGTCTGTCTGTCTGTCTGTCTGTCTGTCTGTCTGTCTGTCTGTCTGTCTGTCTGTCTGTCTGTCTGTCTGTCCGTATGTCACAGCCACTTTATTCCGAAAGTATTAAGACTACACAGTTGAAACTTGGTAGGTATATGTAATCTGTTAACCGCTTAACGAATTTAATAAAAAAATAAGAAAAATAAAAGATTAAGGGGGGGCTCCCCATACATGGAACTGAAACTGAAAAAAATTTTTTTCTTCAAACCAACACGTGTTGGGTGTTTATAGATAGGTCTTTAAAAATGACATTGAGGTTTCTAAGACAACTTTTTCTCAAAGTCAACCGTTTGAAAGATATTTACCGCCAAAGTGGTAAAACGTGTGTCCCCCCCCTTTAACTTTTGAAATAAGAGAGTGAAAAATCTAAAAAAAATATATGCTGTAGACCTTAATAAAAACTTTCAACCAAAATTGTTTTGAACGAGATATAGTAATTAGTTTTTGAGATATAGCACATTTTCTAAAACCGCAAATATAACTTTGTCATTCATACCAACACTGTGAAAAACAAAGTTATTTTTACAGACGAAAAATTATAGGTGGTATTAAATATGGTATGGTATAAGGTAACTACGGAACCCTATGGCGCGTGGCCCGACACGCACTTGGCCGGTTTTTGATCTTTCGTTTTGGATTTTGTACATTTAATATGAGTTAATAGTGTCACGGAGTGGGACGAACATCGTCCGATAGTCGCGACTCTTTTTTAGGGTTCCGTACCTTAAATGGAAAAAACGGAACCCTTATAGGATCACTTTGTTATCCGTCTGTTTGTCTGTCTGTCTGTCCGTCAAGACCTTTTATCTCGGGGACGCGTGAAGGTATCGAGTTGAAATTAAAACCATATGTTTTTCTATTAAATAATAAAAACCATATACTTACTCACTCAAGTCTACGGTCCCTTGAAGCTGTGAAAAACAAACTTCTAAGTTTACGTAAAAAAAAGATACGGCCGCATAGGTCGCAAAAAATCGCATATTTCGACACTCAAGGGAATCAAAATTCATAGGGTACTTCCTGTTGACCTAGAACTATGAAATTTGGCAAGTAATATCGTCTCATACCACAAGTACAAGACAAAAATCTGAAAAATATACATATGTAATTTTTTAAATCATAAACTGTCTGTATGTCTGACAGTCGGTACGTCAAAACCCATCTCAGGAACGCGTGGAGGTATCGAGTTGAAATTAAAACCATATAGGTACTCAAGTCTATGTCCCTCGAAGCTATGAAAAAATCAAACTTGTTAAAAAAAGATACGGCCGTTTATGCCACAAAAACTAATATTTCGTCACTCTCAAAGTACAGGGAAAAATCTGAAAAGATACGTAATTAAATCATAAAAAATATAGTATTTACATTAAAATATAGTAAGTACCAACTTTGTACGGAACCCTCGGTGGGCGAGTCCGACTCGCACTTGTCTGATTTTTTTACACGACTGCCCAAAGCAAAAAGAGTGTATATGTGTTCAGGGTTCATGTATGTGGGTATGTGAGTTTCTTTATTCCATCATAACTTCTAAATGCCTGAACTGATTTGGATAAATGGGGTATTGTTAGAATCTCTTTTATCTATCAAATAGTGCGTTTGTGTTACTTATTTATTGGAACGCTGTCCCTGTTATTACCGGAGACGGGCGTTAGTGCTGCGACACAGTTTTATAACTTTTGTAGTCATTAACGTTTAATACTAATTGAAACAATTGATTAGTGGTTCCAAATAAACTATTATTATTATATTATTATTGTACGCTTAGCAATTCACGGGCCAAAAGTGACCCGGTCCTTTAAGGCTTGCGTGGGCTTATTATTATTATTATTATACCTATATATCTAAGGTATTTATTGTATGGGCCATTGGTGCCTGAAATAATTAAAAAAAAACTTACAGCATCCCGAGTGACACTGGCTATATTTTTTTTTTTAGAAAAAATCAATATGGCGACTGTATGATGCCATTTTCAATTGTGAAAATAAATATTTCTTCTATTATTACAATATGGGCATCAAATGAAAGGCCTTGATGAGCACATTCCAAAAACTATATAATATGTCACTAAAATGTGTGATATAAAAATAAATAAATATAAAAAATATTGAAAACATGACTGCCCTGCCAAAAACGAACTAAAAAGTTAAACAACAAGTGTCATTGCAGTCGGGGGACCTCTTTCATCAAAAATTGTTCCATAATAAGGTCCCCCGACTGCAATGACACTTGTTGTTCAACTTTTTAGTTCGTTTTTGGCAGGGCAGTCGCGTTTTTAATATTTTTTAAATTTATTTATTTTTAGTAATAGTATTACTGTAATAGGCCCTCGGGACCTGAATCATCGACCATCAGTGAGTCAACCCTTCACGTGGCCGTTGCCCGCCTCAAAGTATACAAATAGGTAAGTGCTTTTTAAACACACGATTTGTTGTTTGCATACAAACATGCTGATTTTACTTTTATTTATTTTAGTTCTTACTAGTTTTAAGGTTTCCTTACCCAAAGGGTAAAAACGGGACCCTTAACAAAAAATACTAAAAATAGGATATAATACAACAAACGTGATTTTTTGCCGTTTTTTGCTTGATATTAATAACGATAAATAAGTAGAAATTTTCACAGATGATGTATTTCTGTTGTCGCTAAAACAAAAAATACTAAAAATAGAATAAAATAAATATTTAAGGGGGGCTCCCATACAACAAACGTGATTTGTTTGCCGTTTTTTAGTACGGAACCCTTCGTACGCGAGTCTGAGTCGGACTCGCGTACGAAGGGTTCCGTACTAAAAAACGGCCGGTTTTTTTTTTTGTAAAGATGACATAATGTAACGAGCGTCATAAGACACAAAATTAATTGTTATGCTGTGTAAAGTATATAGTACCTAACAGTAACTGTTTTAAGTTAAAGAAATCACACGGTCTTCACTTCTAAGATTTCTTAAATCATACACCCTAATTAATTCTAACTAAAATGCTGTCATATATCGTATTTATTTGCTGGAAAGAAGACAAGTAAAGACAACGTCAATTCTAATTGAACCAGGTTTAACTTAAGTCGCCGTTTTATTATTTAATTCAGACAGAGTCCATTACATTTGTTAGTATAAGAAATTATTTACATAACTAAGCATAGAAAACAAATTCTTATTTGTCTTCGCCTATGCTTCAATTCTTATTTATCTGAGACACAGCTCATAAATTGTACAAGTGATAGTGACTGACCCAATATTATGGAGAGCGGAGCGGTGGCGTATCGCTATCAATAAACTAAATTAACATACGTGGTTTTTGGCTATGTTTTACTTACTTTATTGAAATTCGAATTGAATTAATTGATCTAGCAAAGCTCAGGAACAAAGGTACATTGGACGATTATCTGAATTATTTAATTGATATCGGGGAAATCGTTTCAGAGATGGGAAAAGATAAACATAGGAACCAGATGGGATATCACAAAAATAAATATTATCTACTATAAAAAATACTAATTTAAAATATGTTTATCAGTTATGTAGAAAAGAGTTTAAGGTGGTTTGAGCATAACGCTTCCAGACTTTTAATCATAACTAACGGGATCAAGGCTTAGGTCATTCAACGATTATTCTCTACGTATTTTGACTTGAAACTGTACTAAAACTCAAATTCACAATACTACAAAGGTGATATTCATATTCACTGCCGTTTATACCACCAAGCTTTTAGATAACTCCAAGACTAACAACGCAGTGTGTGCCTACCATACGCTTCTGTTCATTTTGGGCTTCGTAGTAGGCTTTTAACTTCGGCATGCGGCCTTTCCGGTCGCACGGCCCAGCTCAGAAGGCTCTTTTTGTCCACAACTCCTTTTCAGACACGTCCAGTGATGCAACTGAACTGCAAGCTGTGGAATTTCCGGATGCCAACCGTAAGCGACAGTCACCTCTCTCTCCTCAAACACTGCTCGTTTACTTACATGCTTTTACTGTCTTCGTGGTGTTGGAGACGTAGTGTATTCACACCAAAGGGATGTTTTACGTTGCTCTTTTGTTTTGTTAGCAGGGCAAGGTTGTCTGGTCGCGTGCTGATGCAAATGCGACCGCAGACACCCAATGACCTGGGCTTGGTCAATTCATGGAAACTGAGGGGACTCGAACCTTATTTTAAATAAGAAACCCTTGAATAGTAAAAGAAATAAAATGTAAACTCAACTAGGCGCTAAAATGATATGGGCTTAAAAACAATTTGTAATATAGTCTTATTGAATTTTCTTTTTAATGGTTGTCATAATAGATATTATTGTCTAATTTTTATCATTATCACCTTAAAATTAATAATCAGCAATCTCACGATATCTCATGAACAAAACTGTTAAGTTATAGACAACTACGTGTACAATAAGCCCCGGTTTTTTGAGGTGTAACTTATCGAAGGTTTAACTTAATCGGAGGGGTCCATATTATCTGGTTTATAGTAAGAAAATTAACCATTTACCAGATAATGTGGATCCCTCCGACAAAGGTCAAACCTGGCAAGATAGTAACACGTGTCGATAGGATTATATGTAGAACCTTTTTGATACGACAAAAATTTCCAGTTCGTTCTCGCGTCATGAAGACACCACAATCAAATTGTTTTAGCATTTGTCTAAATTCTTAACCCATATTTTATACCTATACACTCCTATACAAGGAATTTTATCCGCGTTATTTTGAATCGCTGTCAAGTAAGTGATGTTAATTTTCTCATCTTTCTGTGGGTTAAGATGTAAGTACTCAATAGTACAAAAGCATACAGGGCAAGTTATACAGGGTTATTTGTAAATACCAACAACCTCTCAGGGGTGGATTATTATTAATCGATATTAATCGATCTATGACTTTCCAAAAAAGAAAAAAAAACTCAATCAGCTGTTCGGACATTTGTATGGAATGTCGATTTTTTTTTACTTTTTTTTTCTACGACATTTTCGAAAAAAGTTAAAAAAAATGTTGTTATGATGTTAATAATCTACTCCTGCGAGGTTGTTGGTGTTTTACAATTAAATACTTAACCCTGTACTTATAAAAACTTCCGTGACCAATCTGAACAGACGTGCAGTTACCTTTGCTAGTCTCTAATATCTTATAGAATGAGGATTAGTGGCCACCTCTGGTGTTAGAGTTTATCAAGCCGCCTGTAAGGCCTCTAACTTGGCTTAACGACTGTTATCACATGACAACAGCCGGGACCAACGGTGTCCTACTCCGAAGCACGGAAGCGCTCAGTTGTAATGCTACTTTAACGGTCACCCATCCGACACCTGACCGGACCGAGCGTTGCTTAACAAACGTGATCGAGTACGATTAGTCTGTCAGGTTCCGCCATGAGGGCTTCTCTAATAGATAGGTTGTGTGTGTGTCACTCGCCGCGCCGACCCGTCTCGGCGGGTCCTTTGCGATCGATTGACGATTTCAGCCGAACCGGGTGCGTCAGCACAACTTACGGCCCGGGAATGGTAATGCACCCCTGACTCATCTAGGATGCCTTCGCCGTGGGAACACGCTCTACATATGCTGATAGCCACCTAACCACATCATTCTACGTGCTAATGTTGTTGGCCCTTAGAGGTAAACAATATTGTTTAAGTCAGACAACTCCAAGCAAGAAGTTTTATGGTAATAAAAGACAGTCTGGTCAAGTTTCCTTTCCTCACATTTCGTCTGCCCCAAACATCCACCCCATTAAGGGTTAATAATATGATCTTTCTACGAATAAGTTAAATTGTTTATTGTTCCCATTGTTCATAGCATAATCATATTAGTGCAAATAACGCATTTACTCGTTTCTATTCCTCTGTTATCCTACATGTGAAATTATTATTATTAATAGATATAAAATAAAATATTTTTAAAACGTGTAAAAAGTTTGCCTTAAGAGTCCGGCGAACCATGAGCTTCCCATACAAACGTAATACTAAAATGCTTTGCAATTAGAGCATAATTTTCTTGTCATGTTACTCGGCAAAGATAGTATTTATTAAGACAGTATTTGTCTAGGGTTCTATTACAAAAAAAAACAAAATTCTTACCATATTTAAAATAAATAGACAGACAAATACTGTTTAACCTTAGATCAGTAACCTTAATTTTGAGTAACGTTATTACTAACCATTCGTAAATTTTACGACTAATTAAAACATAAATATTTTATTAATTTACTTATTTTTTGCAAGGAACCTACTTTATTTACTGTCTATCGTCGACGAAACTAGACCGTTAAATTTCGTTCATCGACTAGTCGATCAACTAGTTGAAATCGTCGACTAGTTCACGTCGACGATTTCAACTAAGTAGTTGATCGACTAGTTCAACCTAGGTTGTTTGTTTGCCGTTGTTTGCATAACTAGACTAGACGTTGGGTTGTAGATAGTTGAGTTGAGTTGAGACGCGGTATAGGACTTGTACTATTAGTTATTCTGTGGTATAGGGTCACGAAGATGCGTGCTGCCAACTTTTTTTAATAAAGTATAGAATATTAATTTTCAAAATTAATAACACGGAAAAATTAAATAGTAGATTATAATAAAAAATACTTGGCTTGTTGTAAATTAATTTGTAAATTATTATTTTATGCTGCTCTGGTGCATTAAAACTGGTCATACAACAACGCAGTATCTCTCTTTCACACTCGCGAAATTACCCTGTCTTGGAATCCTAATCTACATTTAACTCGGACACAGAATACATTTTAACAGTCGCGGATATTGTCATTGTTTAGCGTTAATTTTGGATTAACCGTCGAATATGATTCAACGAAGAGCCAAGGTTCATACGAGGTCTAAGAATAAACTGTGTAAACGCCGACGTTCAACGTCGTCGACATCACTTAACGCGTTGTTATAGACACAAGGACGGGACTACCTACTATTTAGCTGTCTACGAATTTGACTAGTTGATCCGAGAACGGTAAACAGTCTATACATTGAATGAACGTCGATTACGTCGACGGTCGATTTAACTAGCCCGTCTATTCAACGCTTATCTCTATCTTAGTCTTCTCTTAATCAAATAAAATAAACATTTTTAATAAATAAACTATAGGAAAAAATTGCTCATAGAAATGGTATATGCTTCTGCAAGCCGTTGCAGAAGTTCGTAGTCATTTGACGTTTTTGGAATGACAATAGCTACAGGTTTTTCAAGATATCGAACATCTTGATTAGGGCCTGATTGCGGATTACTTATTGATATCCAAGATTTTTAAGATGATTTGGTTCAAATTAAGAGTCAAAGATAAGGTTTCATATCTTTCTTACAGCTCAGGCCTCAATTATTTGTCTGCTGTTTCTAATCCTAAAGACCTTCTTTTTCCCATTTTATATTCCTTTAGGTGCGAGAATAACATAAACATTGACTATGGAAAGACTTAGGTCTTGTAACGTCGTATAATAAGCACAGTAGCCATCGGTTAGTCTTATGAATGCAAATCTATAAAAACAACAAAATATCAAAAAGTTGCTAATGTTATTCAAATATAGTTGTGTAATTGTTACGTACTATAATTACTGTAATTAATAAACCATAATAATAACAAAAATAATGCCTTTTTTGAAGTAATAACAGACAAATTATTATAACTTTGGAAAACAGGTTACGTAGTTACTAACCCTTCGTAATTTTTACGACGGTGTCGCGATATCTCCAGATCCAATAAGCGAAATTCCACAATGACTGATTGAAGGTCACTAGCAATGCCAATCAGGAAGGTATTAAAAAACGGCTAGTGTGGCGGAAATTGGGATCTTACCGAAACACAGAATGTGTAAGGTATGCGTCGTAATTTTGACGAATGGTTAGTGATCTAGGGTTAAATCCGATTATCATCACAAGAAGAGTTTATTATGCTCAAATTGCAAATCATTTTGGTATTACGTTTGTATGGGAAGCTCACTGTTCGCCGCAGTCTTAATTTAGTCATTAATATTTCCATTGGTTTACAAAACGCTATGTGGGAACGCGCCAATCTTGGATTTACCTTGAGAGAGAGTTACAATATCGAATGTGGTCATACCTGCGAAGTTGGTCGTGTGTCGGAAAACCCGCGCCGCGAGCGATGTGCCGATAAGAGTAGATGTCGCTGCCGTTGCCCTGCCACGATGGGTTTTTAGGTAGCTACTAGTGAATTATGCAAAGTATTTATAGATTGCATAAATGCTTATGCTCATCACATAAAATAACCTTTCCAGGCGCCTCCTAGCATGACCACCGAAACACGACACTTATCGCGTTATATACTATACTCAAATGTCAAAGTCCTTTGTCTTTTGACAGTTAAACGATGATAATTCACTAAATCGGTGGTCATGGTCATTCAAACCTGGCAACCAAGCAACTGGTATATTTTAAAATTATAATTGATATTGAAAGTTTTTATCAAAACTTTATCAACACCCATGCTATAAATCTCCTATAAAAGAGCTAGCTTATAGTCTTTTATAGGGGATTTATATTATGAAACAGTTAGCTTATAGTCAACATTTAAACCGGTGTAACAGTAACCACAATATCCGAACGAGAGCATGTCGCGCTCCCCGCACCCATGCCCGAAGGAGTTACATTATGAAATTCAATACAATATTAAAACACAAGTTTGGGTGATTTTATGACGGAGGCAGGCGCGAACATGCTCTTACTGCTACCATGACACTGGTTGTTTTAATGTTGGCTATGACCTACTGTTTCGAAACCCTTTATACCTAGAGAATCCATTTGCAATTGTACATAATTGGGTATTAAAACACTCATGTGATACTATTATCACATTCGTGATTTAATACCCCTCATTTTACTACAGTTGCATAAATAATTATTAAACTATATCAAAGAAATCATTAACAAGATGTAAACAAAACGAGTTTGTTGTTACTAAACATGACCTTTGCAGCATGCACTATATGCATTTTCCTGTAACAACATACTAATGCGGTTATGTTAACGACCCGCATGCCTCTAATGCGTTGGACTTTTCCGAACTCTGGGGAACACCTGACGACAACATACATTACCGATGGACTTAAAATACTTGTTATTCATAAATAAATGGCTACGTAATGAAATTTACTCTGACGCCCAAGAATAAACACGGAAAATTAACCATTGAATATTTTTGTATAGCTAATTGTTTCTTGAACGGTGTTTCTCTCAAAGTTTCGCTAAGCATCCATTATATTATTCTTGAAAAATTGCAGACCATAATCTGACTGATATAATTGATAAAACATTGAACAAAAAGAATATTATTACTTACTTAAAAAAGACGTTATACAGGATGGAATTTTTTAATGCCACCTGTGGGGAAAGTACTCTAAGAAATGGAGATAGCAAATTTCACTCAAAGGAAACATTCCTTTATTTTTGAAAAGAGACAAAACTGCATTCAAAGATTTTTGAAAATACGCTTTCCACACCTAGGAATCGAACCGGCTAAAATTCTAAATAAAAACACCCTGTACTTTTATGATATCTATCGTTAGGGTCAAATATAAGGATCAAATCTCTCTAACAAACATGGTTAATTAAATGAAAGGAAAACCATTAAATCTAAACTTATTTTAATTGAACGAGAAAAAATTGTAGTTCGAAATGGGCCCCATGTTGCTGGTATTTCCCTGTACCATTTTCAAATGTAAAATTCCATAATTTAGATAACTGCCACACGCAGTTATGTCTCATTTAATAGACAGACCTGCATTATGAACATCTTATCGAAATAGTTCTACGTCAAAGATAGTTAAAGTTTATTGTAAACTGTAAGGCAGTGAGATCCACTATCACCTTAGCTCTTTACAGCAGTTTCAGAAGAAATCTTTAAGAACCTTAACTGGGAGACCGCAATAAACATCAATGGCATGGTAGGTACCATTGATGTTTATTTAAGCCACCTAAGATTCGCGGATGACCTACTGCAGTTGCAGAAGACGCTAAAACTTAATGGATCCTTGAGTAACAGTGCTTTATCGTGTCTTTCATGGTTGTCCTTTCATTTAATTAACCATGTTTGTTAGAGAGATTTGATCCTTATGTTTGACCCTATCAATTGATATCATAAAAGTATAGGGTGTTGTTTTTTCGAATTTTAGCCGGTTCGATTCCTGGATGTGGGAAGCGTATTTTTAAAAATCTTTG
This sequence comes from Agriphila geniculea, assembly GCA_943789525.1. NCBI lineage: Eukaryota > Metazoa > Arthropoda > Insecta > Lepidoptera > Crambidae > Agriphila > Agriphila geniculea. The sequence continues at coordinate 46,058,013 of OX038869.1, forward strand.
AAAGCGGTTTTGTTTCTTTTCAAAAATAAACGAATGTTTCCTTTGAGTGAAATTTGCTATCTCCATTGTTTAGAGTACTTTCCCTCCAGGTGGCATTAAAAAATTTCACCCTGTATATTCGGGACAGGAGTAGTTAATAGATTTCATAATATATTATTTATTTTATGAAGAAGAAGAACTAACCTATGTTTACATGGAAATGCGCATTCATTATATTTTATTTGCAGATCAACCCAACTAATCGAAACGTGACAATGTGTATTTACAATATGATAAAAATAGAAAGTATACCTACTTAATTTAATTTAACCGCCCAAAATTTGACCGCATGATGGTGCGCTATTATGCAATTAACAAATAGAATGTACACCTAAACGCTGTATTTCACATATTATATAATTTTTCACTTGAAAGTTATTCCTAAGAGTTATTAATTATTTTGGCTAACAGCACCAATAACATAATTTCATAGGCCACGAACTGATCGTGATAAAAAAAACCGGTCAAGAGCGAGTCGGACTTGCGCACCGAGGGTTCATTACAATCATAAATATATTTGGATATGTTACTTTAGTACAGTCTTTAAAAAAGTAGGGTTTATCCTACTTTTTTAAAGACTGTAGACAGGTGGAAGGGCGAACAGGCGGACAGTTAATTTACAAATCTTAACCACAGCTGCTTTTTGGTGACTGAAAAACGTTTCAGCCACTCCACATTGCAAACTGTTTATATTACTAAGTAGGAACTTATTCTTCGTTTATTCGTACGGCAAATATAGGTAATTATACTAGAACCAGCCACCAATTTATTATTGTAGAGTTAGGTTGCGCCATCTCTTAACCGATAGTGGAACTATATTTTTCTTCTTAGGTTAGCATGCTTAGGACAGCGCCATCTGTTGACTGGTAGTGAAACTAAAAAAATTTAGTTTGTTTTTTGAATTTCTAAAAAAGTGTGTTATATTGAGACATCGTTTTATTTTTCCTGTAATCTTTACATAAACTACTATCACATAGAATTATTTCAGATTTTTCTCTTTGCAAACTTCGGAGATAAGGGGGGGGGGGGGAACGGTATTTTTTTTACATTTTTCTTCATAAGTCGAAAACTATGCGGCCTAAGAAAAAGGAAAAAATGTTTTAAAATGTGCAAACAGCGCTCTTTCATATGATACCCCACATGCCCTAGTCACCTCACTTCAAATTTTTAAGACCCCTTTTCAGTCCCTTTTGTAAAAAAATATTTTTTTTTTTATTTCTTTCTTATTTGCAAAATAGTTGGGCAAATGTCATCTTAAACTATTCCAAATTTCAAGTTGATACCATAAGTAGTTCTCGAGATATCCAGCTGTGACAGACAGACAGACAGACAGACAGACAGACTGAGTCACACCATAAGGGTTCCTTTTTTACCATTTTGGTACGGAACCCTAAAAATATGAAGAAGTAAAATTTAACATTTCATTAAAGTTAGTTACACACAAGGTGTAAATGTAATGCTTTCTGTGCACCTTAGTAAATATGGATATATTTAAACAGAATGAGTACTTCTAAATTCTGTTACCATACATACATAAACGGTTTGTTATTTATTATACAATACGGATTTAGTTTTGCACCAACAATTACGAGTAGGTAATTGTAATCGGAGCCAATTACTATCTCCGTAATGTCATCGAGTTTTGAGATTTCGGACAGGATATTGGTGATGTAAACGTTTTAATCAAAAAAATATAAACATTCAAGTGCCAATCAAATCTTTGACGTACCTATAAAGATTTAGGTAAGAGCTTTAGTGATAAGAAAAATTTGCAAAGTGTCCAAACATCTTTTGTCACATGTCATTAGACAGACGGGCTCTTCAATCATCGTTATGGTCCTTGTCCAATAAAAAGAGGTTAGCAACTGTTAAATGCACAAAAAACTTTTTGTATATTTTAACCGATAATAAATTCGTCAAATCACCAATCAATGACGATGAGATTTTGACGTCAACGACAGTTTTTGCCGCTGTGACCTTTAACGGCGGCGTCACTAATGACGGCACGGACACGAGCCCCAGCAATCAGCTCAACAACCTCCGGGTCCTCACTGTAAGAGCATTTGCGGTCGTTTCTAACCGCAAGTGTGCGACTCGCTTTATAATTGATTGAGGAACTGTTAAGAGGAAGCTGTTACTCCATACATATAAGAAAATAGTTGTTGAGCCAAATCTATGCGACGTGTCTGCCAAATAACAAGTTAAATGTACAGAGATGCAATTATACAGACGGTTGCAAATATACAGTTTTTGGAATTTAGTCCAACTCTAGATGGATATCCGATGTCTTGCTTCGCATCCATCAGGAGTTCAAGTGTAGATTATGACTATCATCATCGTATCAGCCGCACGTCACCCACTGCTGGGTCCAGGCCTCCCCCGAGGATCTCTACAACGATCGGTCCTGCGCTGCCCGCATCCAGCGGCTTACCGCGATCTTCGCTAAATCGTTGGTCCACCTTGTCGGGGGCCTACCCTCGCTCGCCATTCCAGAACCTTTCCGCCCTAACGGCTCTCGCTATGTATCCCACCCACTGCCACTTCAACTGAGCAATTCTTTGAGCGATGTCGGTTACTTTAGTCCTCCTACGGATTGCCTCATTATGATTTGATCACGCAGGGAAATGCCAAGCATGGCTCTCTATCGAATCAAAGGCTTTCTCATAGTCCACGAATGCCAAGCAGATTAACTCCTCGGTCTTCTGTATAACCTGCCGCAGCGTATGGATGTGGTCTATGGTGCTAAAGCCTCTTCGGAACCCGGCTTGTTCGGGAGGTTGGCAGTCGTCGAACCTAGTGTAGTCGAATTAGCAAAAAGATTGGAAGTAATTCATGTAGTTGTAATTTTTTATGGAATCATTAGAAGACATGAATATATGTATCCTCTGAGTTTTCACCATTCCTGCTATGTACGGAACATCGTTTAATGTTAGGTATTTTGAAATTTCATTAATAACTAATTGTGGTAAGTTTAGATATATGTAGATACCCCTTTGGTGTATAAATACTTTTCACCAAAAAATTGTGAGGTGTATGACACAGTAATAAATGATTATTTTTAATTTGCAGCTCAAGGGAAATTCAGCCTGTTGGCGCAAACTTATAATAAGCTTTTTAAAGCATCATAAACACCCAGTTACTTAGCACCCTTTTGTGCCCCCAGGAAACCAGCATTTTACAATATTTGTAAATTGTACTTCGGGGAAAATTTGTGTAGTCATGGATTTTTTTTTATATATATAATGTATTTTAAATACACTACATTTGCACCTAATAAAAATAAGAAATATACTACTGGAAGTTTATACAGAGTCAGCGTGAGTTTTCACCGAATTTTACCCCCTTCCGTAAGGGTGATAAATGCAATTCTTTTTTTATACTCGATTTTTCACTTATACAGAACCATCAGAAACGTTTTTGCCTCTCCGAAGAATTTATTCCAAGCTTTATTAAAAAATCACCTAATTTGACTACACCAACCAGCGAGCGAGACGATTCGCAATGACTCTTGAAAACAACTTATAGACAGTCTGTGGTGAAAGACTTTTATCTGAGTTTTTTATGAACGCACAATCGCGGGTATACAATACAACTTTAAATTCGTGGGTGGGTATGGGTTATTCTTTAATTATAATTATTATTATACGCTCTTGTTAAACTAACATCGTTTATCATATTAACTTAAAAAATATTTTCATTGTCAGTTCACCTTGCTATTTACTGTCAACCCGCACTCAGTATGTTGTTTTGGCAAACTTTTCAGACAAAAATATATCTAAAGTAGGTAGCTCTCATAATTTACAGGAAGTTCATGACTTGCAGTTTTACTGCCCTAAAATCGCTGCGGTTTTGATAATTTGTTACTCTTACATCGCTTCTTCTAACCGCATAGATTGAATAGATGTTATTTAAGCTAACGCAAACACATAACTTACACATTATAGTTAACGCCTTTCGAATAAAAAAATAACCACAATATGTAAACTCAATTCAAGTTATGCGGTTAAATTAATAGTTTGCTTAACAAATGGGTGCTGTAGATAAAATATATTGAAGTATTTTGATTAGTTCAATTTAAAATTAATGCCTTCGTCAGAGAAATATCAAGATAGTTGTATACACTGGTTTGAAACTAAACTATTTCCAACTCATTCTTTTATCTTATTTATTTACAATAATTAGGCAAATATAAAACCGAATATAAAATTAGATAAAAATATCAAAAAATACTGTTGAAATTTCCTTTCAAATTAACTATAATTTCCATATTTTCTAGAGTGGTTCTAGACACGTAATGACCTATATTCAGTCTACGTAGATTGAGCCTATGTTTTTTTTAATTGTATGACATTAACGGATACTAGCCTGGTTTTATTGAAAGTAGGTATCTACTATAGTGATAGTTAGTATTTATAGTCAGTTTTTATTTTGTTTTTCCCGACGTTTCGGCTCCTTTGCATCTGCCGTGGTCAAGGGGGGGACTGAATCTGCTAGTGAGCCTACCCTCTAGCGATGATTTTGCATGGAAATAGGTTTAGTTTATAGTATAATAAACATATTTTTATATAAAAATCAAAAGTCAAATTAAATACTATCTAATAATAACTAAAGTACTTTCAATAAAACCGCGTTATAGTATCCATTTAAAGTGTTTTATTTCAATGTTCTATATACCTATTAGTTCATAAAACTCAAAAAAAAATTCATAAGCTGAATTTGAGTGGCTTGAATATATCTACATAGGCTATTATTCTGTCATAACAAGAATCTTATATTCATATTCTATTGTGTCATAATAATGTGCCGAACGTCAAGGTTTGTTTTCGTTGTTTACGAGGCAAACATTATGGCACGTGCAATAAAAACTTGTTTTCAATGACCAGACACGTGTAAAAAGCTAGAAAAAAGGACGAAGTCTAGTTCAATATAATTATCAAAAAGTTATTTTTCAATACAGTTGCTCGAAAATGTGAGCTTACGATGACAGTACAGCGTGCGGTAAGTTGATTTTACCGCACGCCGGCGCCGTGCGTTTTTGTTTACGTACGTTTATTTTAATTTCTACTAGCTTCCGCCTGCTACTTCATCCGCGTGGACAGTAGAAAAATACAACGACCAGTTTAAAATGACCTCTTTAGGCTGCGTTCAAACGATAACGCACGACTCGCCCTCAACCCGAACTCAACTCAAACTCAACTCAAACTCAACTCGAATTCAACTCAACCGGAGCCCACTCTTTGAAATAAAGCGCTTAAAATTTTGAGTTTTATAACACATTAATTTGTTATAACGCGCAGAGATTCTTCTGAAGTAGTTGGTGGAGGCGAATTAGAGCGTAGTTTTATTGTTTCTGTTATTTTGTTTGAAATTTATGTTTTATTTTTATACTCATTTTTAATAGGTAAATACAAAATCGACTCAAAACTATATACGGCACACACAGCACAAAGTCACAGAGTTAGGTATCCGCCAATATTTTATAGTTTTTCTTATTTTAAATTTGGTACACGCCGCGTCGCCGGCCGCTCCGCCCAATGTTCTTAATCTTACACTGGCTGTTTATAGGTACCATCTTTTGTTGTTGTTCATGTGAATGCGCCCTAACACAAGGTTGCAACTTTTTAAAACCATTTGTTTTTAATTTATTGTAAACTTTTTCATTGCCGATGAAGTAACTCTATGGTTGACTAGGTAACCAAATTCAGTTCTATTTTTTAAATTATTTTCCACCTTAGGGTGGAACGAAGAGTTTTTAACCCGCTGCTCAGTTTTTTAATATACATCAGTTTCCGAATAAGAGAAATGAATAATATCTATCAAATGCTTTTCTGCAGCTAGCGTTTCGATCAATCGAAGAATTAGCGCCGTGTGTGGTACACGTTTCGTAAAAAAAAACTTTACGATAACTATTGACACTCACTGACATAATAATGTAAACAAAACACGATTAGTGAAGGCACCGTATCGCATCGACCACTTGACAGCACAGCACTTCAAGGCGCGCCGGTATTTCCACGCAAGTCATTGCACCCGGTGAGCAATGGGTAAATCTATTTCCGATATAGTTTTCAGTTTCATGCAACCGTAAAAATGCAATTTTCATTTACGTAATGATATGTCCAGTATTTGAAGGCTAGTTGTAGAGGTTTAATAAGTAAATATAAAATTCTACTCGACATTCAATTGAAACATCTTCCCAGATATTTTGATATTTGATTAAGGTGGTTGTACTAGCAAAACGTGGTTATTAGTAGGTTTTCATTCTCTATCTCCTCTTTATTTAATGAATATTAAAACAAAGTAAATATACCATAACAATCTTCAACATTTTGCCTATCGATTCCACGATTAACATATGTTATAAATATTTTACATAATGCCAAAAATATCATAAATAAAATCGACTAACACTTTTGTTTCGGTGCATCTCCTCCGTAACTACGAGTCCTATGGAAATCACGTTACCACCAATCGATAGAGGAGAAAAAATGCTACAAATTCCACGAAAGACATTTTCGAAAATACCATTTATGGGATTTTCGCGACAATTTTTCAAAAATTCAGATACATTTTTGACAGAGGGTGCCCTCGAGGGGAGCGGGCGGCAGACCGCCACCGGCGCTCGGACGGGGAACACGTATCGCTCATGCTCCCACTGACAGCTACACAGTTCTCTATGTCTCGCTCATTTGTTTTTAGCCTTGCTTTAGCACTGTCAGAATGTTACAATTATGTTTTGAAAATTCATTTCGAACTGAAGGACTATTACAAAAAAGCATCGCGATAAGCGTACGATATTCGTCCAACACCGTGGCACTATTACCTCACTATAAGGTTCAATATCAAGTAAATTGAACGACGAATTGCGTCCGACTATCGGTTTCTTTTTTGTTTTGTAATAGGCCCTCTGATGCATTATTTTGCCATAGATATAAAAATTACGCGTAAGGACGGTTAGTATAAAATACCTACCTATAAATTTTGCATACTATATAAAGTATATAACGTAAGTCTTCAAATCAAACATTTGTAGGTAATAAATCACACGACTGTGAGTTAATTTATTCCACTATAACTTTTTAAATGCCTGAACTTGAACAGATTTGGATGCATGCAGGTAGGGTATAGGTAAGAATATTTATTAATAGTAAGGCAAAAACGGAACCCTTATAGATTCGTCATGTCTGTCTGTCTGTCCGTCCGTCCGTATGTCACAGCCACTTTATTCCGAAACTATTAGGATTACACAGTTAAAACTTGGTAGGTACATGTATTCTGTGAACCGCATTACGATGTTTACACAAAAATAAAAGATAAAAGGATTTATATTTTTAAGATTATTATCTTAAATATATAAATCCCTTTATTTTATTAAGATTATTATCCCCATACATGGAACTGAAACTGAAAAAATTTTTTTCATCATATCCATGCGGGGTGTCTACTGTCTATAGATAGGTCTTTAAAAATGACATTGAGGTTTCTAAGACAATTTTTCTCAAAGTCAACCGTTTGAAAGATATACACTGCCAAAGTGGTAAAATTTGTGTTTACCCCTACAACTTTTAGAATAAGAGAGTGAAAAAATCTTAAAAAAAATGTATGCTGTAGATCTTAATAAACACTTTCAACTTAAATTGGTTTGAATGAGATATAACATATTTTCCAAAACCGCAAATATAACTTTGTCATCTCTCTCTCTATGAAAAACAAAGTTATTTTTGCAGATGAAAAATGACGGTATTAAATGAGGCATGGAATATGGTAACTACGGAGCCCTACTGCGTGTGACCCGACACGCACTTGGCCGGTTTTGTATGAGGCCTAATCAATTTGAAATGATGGTAAATTGTAAATTGGCGGACACAAAAGCCGGGGGGGGGGGGGGGGGGAGGGCACTCTCTAATTTTTATTTTATTACTATTTAGACGCAGTGAACGCACACCAACCTAAAAATGTTGGCCTGTTTCGTTTAGTACCTACTTACGTCAAAAGCGTTTTCATATTACTGTTGTTTATCTAACTTCATAATTTATAAAAAAATATTTTATATTATTGGAATCTTTTAAACGGTCGTGATTTCAGGCCTCAAACTTCGTCAATCGATATAGGTTTTAGATTCTATGATATTTTTTTCGTAGTGGTTAGATTATAAAGTACCTATACTTACCAGAAATATTAATCTCCTCTGGTGATAATGTTTATTATTGCGTATACCTATTTTACCAACAAATACCAATATATTACACCATCAATAAACAAAATGTAGTTGTCAACAAAATTAGTAAATCATTTCAGTAAAATCTCTGTTGTTTGAATAAATGCATTTGAATTGAATTGAAAAAAGCACGAAAAATGTAGTAAGTAGATAATCAAAATACTCCCTTTCCGAAAAAAAACGATCTTGTAAAATAATTTGAAAAAGGAACTAACATCATCATTTCAATGATGCCATACAATAGTCTGCGCGCGACGCGATCACTATAAAAAAACCTTTGAAATAAATTCAAAAAATTCAATGTTCAAAAATTATTTATTCAGTCTAGGCTGTTACAAGCACTTTTTTTTTATTCTTTATTTAATTTAGGGACTTTTACAGAGTACGTCAGTCCCATCATACCCTAAGTACCTATTCTACAACACATCAAGCACGTGATTGCACCATGTCACATACAAGCCTGGCTGCATCCGATGGGGGATCCGCCAAAATACTTTGAAAAGCTCCCACATCAGATGCCTTCAGTACAAGCACTTGTGAATGTCATAGAAGCTACGCCATCGGTTCGCAAACCCTAAGCGGGAGACCTTGTAACGAGAAGAACCGGCAAGAAACTCGTCAAGGGCTGCTTTTTTCTCCCTGTATATTTCATACAGAGTCGTCAACATTAAAAAATGATCTCCACATTTAAAGTGAGGTCATTTACACAATAATTAACAAAAGTTTACACGCAATAGGTAGGTTAAAGTTAATTACCTACTATATAATGGATAGGTAATTGTGAGAGTAAATAACTTTCAACTAGGTGAGAAATCACTTTGTCTGCTACTCCTAAGTAGGCATATTTACCAAAAAACACTTGATACAAGATATAAAAAATAATAAAGAAGAAACGCAATTCTTACAATTCAATATGCGTTAAGATAGGTACTCAGAAGCAGACCCATTCCCACTGGCAGCACCCGTTCACGAGCATGACGTATGAACCAGCCATCGTTTCGCTCAACCATATTTGAGGGAACGTAACGACCCGCCTCACACGACACCACCGCAGAAATGTTTAAAGTGAGCATGACATAAGACGTACTTAGTTACGAGTATAAGTACTATGCAAAATGTAAAAAAATCGGTTGGCACTCCGGGAGTGCCGGCAGAAGTGAAAACTTGAATATTAACGTTGTGCATTTTTGATATTTTGAAATTAGCGGCAAAGGATTAAAATTATTTATTTCCTGTTACTATACAGTCACACAATTCAATCAGTTTGTAATTTGAGAAAAATTCTAAAGATTTCGCGCCAGTTACCTTTTTAATTTCTACATGCACGCATTCTACGATTTAAACTTATAGTCACAGAGTATAAATAAGTCTATGATTTCACCGAAGAGATCGCTGCTATTAGTTCCATTTTCAAAATTATCGCGTTGCTGGTGACACAAGTGTTTACGTCTTAAAATGACGCGCCGCCATTTTCAACGCGCCCCGTAGAAAGAGATTACACTTGAAGGTAGGGGATACTTCCGCCGCCAGCTGTCTACTCTCCATCCGTCACATCCGACTTACGCATTTTCTATCAGCCACGTGATTCTTACTGACGCGAGTTTAGCATTTTTCCCCATTACAAAAAGCGTACAACGCCGCTAAAGAAGTTTTCACTTCAAAAAAAACAGTAAAATAACTAAAACATGTAACAAACTTGACTTCATACATAATTTAATTTTAATATAAATTGCGGCTGATTGATTGAACATTGCTGATGTCTTGTTTTTTATAAAACACTTTTTTCAATTTACCTACATAAAATTAAAATTTAATATTTTAACAATGTCATGCTGCCGTGTCTCCTACTTTCTATGGTCCGTGAATTTTGGCCAAGCATTGTGTAGGTTACACATTGGTTTTCAAAAATTTTAATAGATGTCGGTAATAAATTACATCTTAGTTTTTAAATTTTTTTAATAGATGTCGCTAATAAATGACTCGCGAAGTAATGTAGAGGGTGGCAGGGTGAGGGGAGTGAAATCCTTAGCTGTCACTTCACCAAGAGCCGCCTTAAGATAAAACAGCTACTTATATATCGCACATGATATTCAACATAGTCTTACCCAAAAAACGTAGTTTCGAGATAAGATTTGAAAAAACCGGTCAAGAGCGAGTCGGACTCGCGCACCGAGGGTTCCGTACAATCATAAATATATTTGGATATGTTATTTTAGGACAGTCTTTAAAAAAGTAGGATAAACGGCAGACAGGTGGAAGGGCGAACAGGCGGACAGTTAATTTACAAATGCTGCTTATGGTGACTGAAAAACGTTTCAGCCACTCCACATTGCAAAATGTTTATATTACTAGTCCATCAGCCATTTTAATGTCCCCACTGCTGGGGCACAGGCCTTCCTTATGGGTGGATAAGGAGGACGGGCCATAACCCACCACGCGGGCCCAATGCGGATTGGTGGGTGTTAACGACTGCAAATGCAGCCGGTACCAACGGCTTAACGTGCCTTCCGAAGCACGGAGGAGCTCGAGATAATAAATTTTTGGTCACCCATCCCATGACCGAACCTTGTGAACGTTGCTTAACCTCCGCAATCGCTGGTCCAGGCGCTAAACCACTGCGCCACCGAGCTCCTCGTTGTTATTATATTACTATATTACTAAGTAGGAACTTATTCTTCGTTTATTCGTACGGCAAATAGTAGGTAATTATATTAGAACCAGCCACCAATTTATTATTGTAGTGTTAGGTTGCGCCATCTCTTGACGGATAGTGGAACTATTTTTGTCCCTTAGGTTAGCATGCTTAGGACAGCGCCATCTGTTGACTGGTAGTGAAACTAAAAAAATTTTGTTTTTTGAATTTCTAAAAAAGTGTGTTATATTGAGACATCGTTTTATTTTTCCTGTAATCTTTAGATAAACTACTATCACATAGAATTATTTCAGATTTTTCTCTTTGCAAACTTCGGAGATAAGGGGGGGGGGAACGGTATTTTTTTACATTTTTCATCATAAGTCGAAAACTATGCGGAGAAAAAAGAAAAAAATGTTTCAAAATGTGCAAACAGCGCTCTTTCATATGATACCCCATATGCCCTAGTCACCTCACTTAAAATTTTTAAGACCCCTTTTCAGTCCCTGTTGTAAAAAAAAATATTAATTTTATTATTTCTTTCTTATTTGCAAAATAGTTGGGCAAATGTCATCTTAAACTATTCCAAATTTCAAGTTGATACCATTAGTAGTTCTCGAGATATCCAGCTGTGACAGACAGACAGACAGACAGACAGACTGAGTCACACCATAAGGGTTCCTTTTTTACCATTTTGGTACGGAACCCTAATAATCATGGTTCCTGACTGTAAAGTATTTATAGCCTAATTGTTACATCGTCAAAAAGCTACATTCTTTTACTTTGTATACTTTAAAAATAAAGTCAAAAAGAGTTTTTAAAGCTAATTACTTCGCGCTGTTTTCGTCTTGCATATGGTATAGAAATTATAAGATCTAGTTACCGCAAGTTTCAACCACAAGCTATACAATTTTGGGCTGTATGTTTTGAAATATGAAGTGTGCGGTAAACCATGAAATCTGGATTGATATCGTCGAAAACAAACTACCAGAATATCTCAAAGACCGTGCGGAATACAGCTTTTTTGTTCGATCACTTAGGAACTGCCTCTGTTTATTACGAAATGTTTTCTTTGTTTTGCACTTTTTGCTATTTTTCCCAAAGTGACATCACATTTTAAAGGTTTGTATCATGTCCATTTGCAACCAATTTCCTCCTAAATGTTTAAGTCCAGACCCCTCTCAGTAAACATAGAGATATCAATCGTTTGCAAATATTGACAAACTCCATGACGGCGCAGACGGTAATGCTTTGACCACCGTAACGTCTCGCTAGGGGGCTCGACCCCCGGTATCTGGCTCATGGGGCCCACAGCAAAAGAATCGCAATAACCAGCCAATGTTCGTCGATTCCTTAGCGAATATGTGGGTTCGATTAGCGAGCTCTGGTTTTCGGAGTAGGTTCTCAGAGTTCCCAGTAGTTTTTAGGGTTCCGTACCCAAAGGGTAAAAACGGGACCCTATTACTAAGACTCCGTTGTCCGTCTGTCTGTCTGTCTGTCACCAGGCTGTATCTCATGGACGGTGATAGCTAGACAGTTGAAATTTTTACAGATGATGTATTTCTGTTGCCGCTATAACTTCGCTATAAATTCGCTTAACCAGTCCTAAGGTTAAAACTTAAAATCACTTGCACGCCGCGCCGTCTCAACGTCGTGCAGGGCCGATACGCGCGCACACGAATTTTGTTGCTAATGGTTAAGCGACGCTGTTGCCCATAGTACATCTGGAGAAGCATTTTCTCTCCGTCATCCTTGCTAATTCCTTACTAATATTATTAATGCGAAAGTCCGTTTGTTTGTTTATTTGTTTGTTTGTTTGTTACGCCTTCACGTCTTAACTACTGAACCGATCATCATAAAATTTTACACACACGTTGCCGAAAACCAAGTGGTACCGAAAAGGACATAGGGTATCTTTCATCTCAAAAGAAGTATTGTTCCCGAGGGATAGCATAAAACTTTACACGCAGACGAAGTCGCGGGCGGCCGCTACTTATAGATAAGTCGAAGCAGATTTGGTAGCAGGTCGCGGATGCTGGTTACACAATGTCTGCTTCCTTGCTAATAACGCACGACACCGCCCTAGTTACCTGCACTTTTGATGCGGTTTTGTTGCGGATACTATGCACCACATTATGCAAGAATAAATATACCTACCACCATAACTTTATCCTTTAAAGCAAAAAAAAATGGCAGTACGATTACAATGCGATAAAATGGACAATATTATAGTGATCCGTTGCAACTTCACTCGAATGAGTAAATTTTATGGATTAAAAAAAATGTTTTAAAAACAAAAAACCGACTTCAAAAGCCTACGCTACCTCTAAAAAGTAAGAAATAATATTTAAATCTAGCTATACGCATTATAATTGTAATAAAACACGTCTATTAAAGTCGGGTGGGGCTGGAGGACAACTTTTTTTTTATTCTAAAGGCTTTTTGAAGTCGGTTTTTTGTTTTTTAAAACATTTTTATTTTTTTCTTTTTAGTGTACTTTCTGTATTACATATATTTTCTAGGTAGAAAAATTGGTTTGGCCAAACTTGAGATAATCGTGGTCAAACATGCATACGGGTCAAACTGAGAAGAGAACCTCCTTTTTGAAGTCGGTTAAAATACTATTAAACCTTCTCTTAAGTGTAACAAATACTTTTCTGAAATCCGCATCAAAATCGGTTCAGCCAAACGCGATCAAACATAATATACACATGTGTGTACATACATATATACAGGTCAAACTGAGAACCTCTTTTTTTTTGTTTTTTGAAGTCGGTTATAGTACATTATGATATAAGTGCGGTAATTATCAAATTTGCGAGGAAATAAATAAAACTTGGACTTTGCACCTTTGCTTGTTTTCCATATGATTAATTTTGATACACTTGTAAGTATCTTATCGGTCAATTTTTCGGGCAAGAGGCTTAGAGTAGCCTTTTTCGCTGCCTCTGAGACTTCTGGCGGTGTTGAATTAATAAATTCATTACTACTTGACGACATTTTCAAATAAAAAACCGGCCAAGTGCGAGTCGGACTCGCGCACGAAGGGTTCCGTACCAAAAACGGCAAAAAAAATCAAGTCTGTTGTATGGGAGCCCCCCTTAAACATTAATTTTATTCTGATTTTAGTATTTATTATTAAAGCGGCATCAGAAATACATCATCTGTGAAAACTTCAACTGTCTACCTGTTGTCGTTATTAATATCGAGCAAAAAATGGCAAAAAAAACACGTTTGTTGTATGGGAGCCCCCTTAAATATTTATTTTATTCTGTTTTTGTTGTTGTAGCGGCAACAGAACTACATCATCTGTGAAAATTTCAGCTGTCTAGCTATCACGGTTCATGAGATACAGCTTGGTGACAGACAGACAGACAGACAGACAGACGGACAGCGGAGGCTTAGTAATAGGGTCCCGTTTTTACACTTTGGGTACGGAACCCTAACAACACAGCAAAAAAAAAATTAGCAATGCGCGCGCATCAGCGCTTTTTTAAGGCAAAGGCATAAAAAACAGCCAGTATTACTAATAAAGTAAAGTAATAATTTTGTGTTTTTGTTTGTTTGTTACAGATGGTTGTAATTTATTGTCAACATTAATTAAATTAAATAATTAAATGTTGTTTTTACCCTTTGGGTACGGAACCCTAACAATACAGCAAAAAAAACCGGCCAAGTGCGAGTCGGACTCGCGCACGAAGGGTTCCGTACCAAAAAACGGCAAAAAAAATTACGTTTGTTGTATGGGAGCCCCCCTTAAATATTAATTTTATTCTGTTTTTAGTATTTGTTGTTATAGCAGCAACAAAAATACATCATCTGTGAAAATTTCAACTGTCTACCTGTTGTTTTTATTAATATCGAGCAAAAAACAGCAAAAAAATCACGTTTGTTGTATGGGAGCCCCCCTTAAATATTAATTTTATTCTGATTTTAGTATTTGTTGTTATAGCGGCAACAGAAATACATCATCTGTGAAAATTTCAACTTTCTAGCTATCACGGTTCATGAGATACAACCTGGTGACAGACAGACAGACAGACGGGCAGCGGAGTCTTAGTAATAGGGTCCCGTTTTTACCCTTTGGGTACGGAACCCTAAAAATTAGCAATGCGCGCGCATCAGCGCTTTTTTAAGGCAAAGGCATAAAAAACAGCCAGTATTACTAATAAAGTAAAGTAATATTTTTGTGTTTTTGTTACAGATAAGTGGTTGTAATTGATTGTCAACATTAATTTAATTAAATAATTAAATGTTTATTAATTATATTTTATCTCCAAAAGTTTATTTTATTCATAAAATTTTGACCTCTTTTCTGACATAAAACACTTTTCTAAGATTTAAAAAAGTACCGTTCGTTTTAGACGAAGCATCTTGTTATACCGTGCGGTAATGTAAAGTAAAACGCACGGTTTATCAAGGAAACCGTGCGTTTTACTTTACATTACCGCACAAGTTCGTAATGAGATATAATACGATATTGAAATTGAAGTAATAATAGAACCTTTACGAGCAAATATGTTATAAATTAGTTATGTCGTTTTTTATCGCAAGCGCTCTAAAGTGAGCCACGTCAGTTATACATTGATAACATTAACATAGCATTTTCACAATAACATTTCAAGATGGTCTCGCTGGCTGATCGCAGAGTATATTAATGGCGTCATCGATTGTCCCCAACTTCTAGCTAGGCTGAAAATCCGCGTTCCTAGCATTTAGTCTAGTATCTACCCCTGCGGCAAATTAACGCCATTGCATCCGCCTCCTCGCAGAACTGTGTTCGGCGCTAATTCTCCTATTCCAAGGATCTGTAAAACTATAAACGGTTATAGCGAACATATCGATATTCATTTTGACTCACTCAACAGTTTCCGTGTATTTTTTTTAGATAATAGGCCCACTTAAATAATTACGTAAATTAGATGTAGGTACATATAAAAGATCTGCACTTACTTCTATAGTTTTGTTATTATTTGCCTAAATTAGTTATTTATTCCCGTTTGTTCAAACAAACAGTAGTCAATACTGCATGCAGTATTTACCTGTAAGTGTTTGTTACATTTGGTTTAATTTTATACTAAGAAAAAGTTGTTTTATGTAAGTAATAATGTAAACAAGCGTTGGTAAATCAATAAAGTAAAATAAAAAATATAAAAATTTAATCGCATTGTACTGTAACCTAAAATATTGATACGAGTTTCTTAATGGTTTCTCATTTCCTCCTGTTTACACAATGACCCGTATCATTACCTTTGTTTCATTAACATTGAGTTACAGCTACCAGCTATCAGCTGGGGGAAACTGACCGCATTGCTGACACGATGCATTGCAATTGCAATTAAACTTGCACAAAAAAGGACATTCTTTAATAATTGAATGCTCGTGAGTCTGGGACAAGCCGAGTTTGAGAGTCTGAGAGACAAGGCTTATAATCCCATTTCACTTTGAGTTGCGCTCATATATGTCACCGCCATCATCATCATCATCATATCAGCCGCACGACACCCACTGCTGGGTATAGGCCTCCCCCAAGGATTTCCACGACGATCGGTCCTGCGCTTCCCACATCCAGTGGCTTCCGGCAACCTTCACCAGATCTTCGGTCCACCTTGTCGGGGGCCTACCCACGGAGCGTCGTCCGGTGCGCGGTCGCCATTTAAGAACCTTTCCGCCCCAACGGCCATCGGTTCTTCTCGCTATGTGTCCAGCCCAGTGCCACTTTAGCTGAGCAATCCTCCGAGCGATGTCGGTTACTTTAGTTCGCCTGCGGATCTCCTCATTTCTGATTGTGACCACGCAGGGCACCGTCACCATGTCTTGACAAAATAAAACTGCTAATACAATAATACTGGGTATAAATAAGACGGAAATATAAAATGCAAGATGTAAATAACCATATTTTGCTCTACTAATTTCATAAAACTATTCTTATTTTTTTAAGAGCTAGTTTTAAATCAAAATCTTCTGTGATAAAATCCTTAATGTTTTCATTTCTTCTAACTCATAAATAATTTCCCCTTATAAAAGGATTTTCCATTCGCTCTTCACCGAAATTTCGTTTAAAAAATTTTGATTCACTAACGAGGTCGTTGATGTCTTTTGTATGTGCATAAAATTATTTGATTACCGAATTCACAAGAAGGATGTATGATATCGTTATTATTTAAATACAATATATGTAAATTATATATTCATTAATTGTGAGTCCGTGCGTGACCTTTCCCTGTATAGTAGAGCACAGCGCGTGCTAGCGACTGCATAGATTGAACGAATATCCTACCAATATTATAAATGTGAAATTTTGTATGTTTGAATGTTTGTTATTCAATCACGCAAAAACGATTGGATGAATTTGGTTGAAATTTGACACACAGGTAGTTTATAACATGGATTAATACTTTTTAACCAAATGATTTTTCGAATGTTCAAGTTAGTCACATTATAATGAAGGCAGCCCCCGTAGCATGACCACCAAAACATTAAATAAGTATTATCGATACTGACTTTACTAAATACATTGGATTTATTGCTATATCATAGTAGTCATGCATGCTATGGGCACCACTAACTAGTAAATTCATAGTATTGATAGAACTACCACTATTATGATAAATCGTTATATGTAGTGTTTGAATGTGTGTTTGTTTTATAAATATTTTCTATATTTCCCAGAGAGCTTATAAGTTTCAATGTTGGTTTGCAAGATGAAGTGTGATGAGGCGTGACTTTTGCAGTCAACAAAAAGTCAAGGCGTCAAAGCTAATTTAATATTATGATATTCCGTTGCAATACGATGTGAGTAGCGAGAAAAGTCGTATGTTATTGCTATGCAAACTGAGAGATTAGTAAGATTGGTTCTAATGTCGTCACGGCCGCGGGTGCGTCACGTGAGCGGGTTCCGTGAACCGCGGGCTCGTGGCGCTATCTGGAACTGGCTCCGCGTTTGTCCCGCGCCAATATGTGGACTGACAACATGCGCGCGCGTCAGTGCGCACACCCATAGGGGCACAGGGCTTCAACTGCACATATAAACTTTTGTTTTCGGAATATATTAGAAAAAAATAAATAGTAAATCAAAATTCTTATTTTGAGGATTTCAACTCAACAACTCTATTTTTTTCATTAGACAGGTTCTATGTAGAAAGACGATTTTTCCCATAAGCTTACCGTTGAGTAAATCAGGA
Source organism: Agriphila geniculea (assembly GCA_943789525.1). Taxonomy (NCBI): domain Eukaryota; kingdom Metazoa; phylum Arthropoda; class Insecta; order Lepidoptera; family Crambidae; genus Agriphila; species Agriphila geniculea. The sequence continues at coordinate 46,076,086 of OX038869.1, forward strand.
ATACCTACTTTCACAACAAGCTGCTTGGTGGCTAGAGATTACCGCACCTTTTATAAATATTGGATGGGAAATAGATTGGTAGGGAATGGCATGAATGTCCGGGAGTGAACGAGGAGATGACGAGCGACAGAAAAGAACGGCAGAGAAACGCGTACTGCGCTGCTATCAAATAAACTGAAATAAGGGCCCTGTTCTTTGGTGATGATTTCAATTGAGTGGCAGCCCTGACGGCAGTCGCGTGAATCAGCGGGGTCGCCCCGCGGCCAGTGCGCTTGCGCGTGCGCAGGCACGCGTGTGTGCGCGCGTGCGCATGTCCCCACGTGCCCTTTCACATATGTGTGCGTGCGCATGGCGACCCCGCCCACCTGCGGCTGCACTCTTTCCAGGAATACTTTCACTGCACTTCGAGAGGCAAAAACCCAGGAGTGACACATCTGTTGGTATATTACATTAAGAATATGCTGAAGGTCTTTTCATAGTATATAGGTAGGTGCATAGTTCCATGAGCAGTGATTTTTTGAAATTGATTAAATTTAATATTTACGTTTTATTAACAGTACCGCTATTGGGTTTAGGTTTTATTATTTTTTTAAAAATTCCCTTTTATTTTCTTTTTGGAAGGCTATGTAAGTAGGTACTATTGTAAATAATTGAAATAAGAAGCCGATTTTTTTTCCGAGTTGCTTAACTATATATAAGGTCACTAAAGTTTTATTTTTGTGTATACCTACCAATATTATGGAACCATTCCATTCCATTTTGCTTCCACGATTCAATAATATGGTGTCTACATTCCGTGGCTTTCTATATTTTAACCGCTTCTGTGGTTTAGTGGTTTGCCTGCCCGTGTAAGACGCAGGGGTCCCAGGTTCGGTTCCCCCCCCCCCCCCCCCCAGGGGGGGTACAATTTGTACTCGGTTTGGTTGGTGGTAGGGCTTATTTCAAGTCCGCCTGGCTAGCTACCACTATCTTACCTCAACCTGACGCCATAACAACAATTTATAAATTGTTGTATTGCCAGTGAAATATTGCAAAAAAATATGATAAGTTTAGTTTTTAAATATAGGTATCGACACACTATTCATGTGAAGCCCACCTATGACGCACTGTTCCAAAAACAGTTGCAGAATTCAATGACGTCAAGTATTTTAACGCGTTTATAAATGCCATTAGGTGTATGTAACAGTAAGCAGACGCAGCACCTTATGGTGTGGGCGCTAGCTCCGTTTTTGATCAACATTGTGTCATGGGACGTGTGTTGCGATGTCGCATGCAGTGTACTCAGTGAAAGCACCTTTCTTTTTCGGCGACCTTGTCCCACTGCACTATCCGGCATTGAAGACGTTGACCTGTTTAATATCATTCCGATCCAGATCCGGATTACTAAAAATAATAGTTTATTACTCAATAATTAAATTACAAAAATTGCGTTGAGACAGCCCCAGAGAGTAATATAAATACTCGTGTTGAGGTGACTCGCCCTTGCCTTAGTGGTAGATTAAAACTATTGAGCAAACAAGTACAACATAAAAGGTGTGTACAATTTTATCACATAAAACTAAATCAATAAAATTATCAAAAAATATAAGTAACATAATAAATTGGTGCTGTGCATTCTGCATAATGAATTGCATCGAATTGGGTGCAACATTGCGAAACACACCTTCCGTTTGCGCAGAAGTGACGCGTATTGCGCAATACGTGCCCGCGCCGACCGACCCCTGCATCCTTGACGGATAACGGTTCTTTAAGTTGATTTATTAACCACGATTATTATTAAACGTATGGGTTAATAAGTCTTCTGGCAATAACATGCTCGAGCAGTAGAAAGTTCCGAGTCAAGCATTTTTTGTAGCCTAGTCCTAGTAAACAAACATATTATTATAGCTCTTAAATCCAATTTAAGTTATAATTGAGCTTTAAAGCTTTTGAAACCTAAAAGCTTTTAATAGGTAGCTGAGTTTTGCAAATATTTAATGATTTCAAAGCCTTACACAATTACACATCTTAGTAGGCACGTTATTTTGTTCTAAATATAATATGGCTTATAAAAACTAAGCTTACACAACTAGACTCAAAGGCTAAAAGAAAGACATTAGTAGTAGTTTAGTACATATATTTTTTTAAAGTAACTGAACAAGAAGAAATTCATAGCGTAATTATAGTAGAACGTTACGATGAAAACTAAACACGTTACTTTTTTCCAAAAACGTCTGTGCGTAAGATAAAAATTCCAGTGACGTTAATTTAGGCATTTAATTTAACTTTGTAGACAGCACTGCAGTTAGTCAACATTACTCAACATCAACATCTTATATGATAATTGCACAGTAACAGCTGATCTTGTAAGCCAGCTAGACGGCCACGTCGCGTGCAGTAATGCGCGCGCGCCGGTCGTGCACCTAGGAGCGACCTTGCGTGCCTATAAATATGCATCCATCTCCTGAAGTTTCGCCATCACAAACTAGATCTTTGGGACTAGTACGTATTTTGACATTAAAATTTGCAATATCAAACTACTACCTATATCTCCTAATCTCCAATTTCAAAGCTGTTTTTTTTCGTTAATGCTTGGGCGTTCGCACTGGCGCATCTCTATAGCCGCCGCGCCGCTGTGTCGGCTCCCTTCTCCGAAGAACCATTTTGATGGTCAATAAATAACAGAATAATAACAATAGGTGTTTGTTCTGACGCGAAGCGCCGGCGCCACCGCGTCATTGTGTACGTGGAAGCTGCGCCTGAGCATCTTGCATTGCCGCGCATCCGGCTTACTTGCCATCTCGCCGCACCCCCACGAACCGACCGACGGATCACTGACGTCTGCGTGAAATAGGCAGCATTGACTCACTGATCCCTCTGCACTCTAAAATCACGCTTGAGCAGTTGGCATAAAGTTTTCGGATCCCAACACAATGTGCTAAGTGGTTGTCGTTTCCGTTTAAACGACTTCCAAGTATTGATACAAATAATAACAATGGAATGCGATTTATTATTTTTAAACACCTCAGGTATTTGTGGTAATGGACAATATAAATTGTGTTTATGGTTTGAAGACAAAATAGTCGGCATTTTGTGCAGATTAAAAATAGGTGTACTTATTTAACTATTTAACGCCTGCTGGTCTGTTATGTCGTCATTCATTGAGAAGTGGTTAGTCATTTATGAATGAATATGCAGCTCCTTGGAAGACGCGTGACGTCACGCTGTCACTGAGCGGGCTTCCCGCTTATGCCGCTTGCGTGTACGCAGCTTGCGTCGGCGTGTCTCCGAGCATGTGCTCGCGAAATCTAATTCGAGCGGTCGCCGCGTCTCGCGCCTGTCCCTAAGGTCATACTAATTTTGAATAATTAGCGGCGCGGATGACGTAGCCACGTGTCTCACCTATGGCAATCCGAGCTCGTCATACCAATGATAATGAGATTTATTAATAGGTTTATGTCATAAATTAAGTGTCTTATTTGGTAAGTCCATATTTGGTAAGAGAATTTTAAAAATTAAAAAAAAAACCGGCCAAGTGCGTGTCGGGCCACGCGCAGTAGGGTTCCGTAGGTACATTATACCATACCATATTTTAATACCGCTATCATTTTTCGTCTGAAAAAATAACTTTGTTTTTCACAGTGTTTGTATGAATGACAAAGTTATATTTGCGGTTTTGGAAAATGTACTATATCTTGAAAACTAATTACTATATCTCGTTCAAACCAATTTTGGTTGAAAGTGTTTATTAAGATCTACAGCATATATTTTTTTTAGATTTTTCACTCTCTTATTTCAAAAGTTAAAGGGGGGGGGACACACATTTTACCACTTTGGCGCTGAATATCTTTCAAACGGTTAACTTTGAGAAAAAGTTGTCTTAGAAATCTCAATGTCATTTTTAAAGACCTATCTATAGACACCCAACACGTGTTGGTTTGAAGAAAAAACATTTTTTCAGTTTCAGTTCCATGTATGGGGAGCCCCCCCTTAATCTTTTATTTTTCTTATTTTTGTATTAAATTCGTTAAGCGGTTAACAGAATACATCTACCTACCAAGTTTCAACTGTGTAGTCTTAATACTTTCGGAATAAAGTGGCTGTGACATACGGACAGACAGACAGACAGACAGACAGACAGACAGACAGACAGACAGACATGACGAATCTATAAGGGTTCCGTTTTTTGCCATTTAGGCTACGGAACCCTAAAAACTGGCCAAGTGCGAGTCGGACTCGCGCACGAAGGGTTCCGTACCAAAAACGGCAAAAAAATCAAGTCTGTTGTATGGGAGCCCCCCTTAAATATTAATTTTATTCTGATTTTAGTATTTGTTATTAAAGCGGCATAAGAAATACATCATCTGTGAAAATTTCAACTGTCTACCTGTTGTCGTTATTAATATCGAGCAAAAAATGGCAAAAAAAACACGTTTGTTGTATGGGAGCCCCCCTTAAATATTTGTTTTATTCTGTTTTTAGTATTTGTTGTTGTAGCGGCAACAGAACTACATCATCTGTGAAAATTTCAGCTGTCTAGCTATCACGGTTCATGAGATACAGCCTGGTGACAGACAGACAGACAGACGGACAGCGGATAGTAATAGGGTCCCGTTTTTACCCTTTGGGTACGGAACCCTAAAAAAGGTATGCATAATTAGACACCAATAATCAAAACCTTTGAGACAATGCCGACTGAAGGTAAATATTTAAAATTGTTATTTTGATGAAACAAAATTAAAATCAAATCAAGTCTACCTAAATACATATAAAGGGCAATTAATACTTTTAGTAAGAAAGTTCTCCTATTTTCCAGTATTTATGAGATAAAATTGATGTATTAAATAAATTAAATTATTACCTAATTGTTGACGATCTGGAATCTACTTTTTTCTAACCAAATCTAAAAGTATTTAGTTATTATGTGAAATTCCGTAAGATTATTTATGATAAATCAATAAATATTTTAGCGTAAATCAATCAAATTCAGAATATTGGTTCCTATCGCAAATGATGTAACATTCCATGGCGACCTCAACATAACAACTTTATCTTTTTAGGGTTAGATAAGCTGATAATGGATCCGATGATAAGGGTGTTAACACAGTTGGGTCAGCGATATAAATAGCGATTGGCTCTTGTTGGGGGCGCGGCTGATGAAACTAGCGGATGATGTGCCATAACTTAGGCAGCCATTACATGGTCATGCAAGCGTCAGTCAAATTCCATCAGTCATGAATTACGTTTGTCATGGAAAGAAGAAATCACATCATGCAACCATCAGTCACTACATTACACGGTAGGTTGATCGTCAGTCATAGCCCGTGACTGTGGTTAAACTGACAGCAAAACCTACCGTGTAATGGGTGCCTTACTGCAACTGCCCAATCACGTGTGTTAAGCAACGCTCGGTCCAGCCAGGTGTCGGATGGGTGACTGTTAAAGTGTCATTACAACTGACCGCTTCCGTGCTTCGGAGGGCACGTTAAACCGTCGGTTCCGGCTGTTATCATCTTGATAACAGTCGTTAAGCCAAGTTAGAGGCCTTACATGCGGCTTGATAAACTCTTACACCAGAGGTGGCCACTATTCCTCATTCGATAAGAAGAAGAATTTACTGCAACCACAGATTACTAAATAGTTACTACCAACCGACAATATTGCACAGTTGTTATGCCTCGCTCTTGCCGGTCAGTCTTCTCCACTCCTCTCCAGACATTGTCACCTCCTTAAGAGTGTATATCCGCAATTCAAAGAAATTAGCGTTTTTCAAAGAAGTTATCTAAAGAATGAAAGCATTACTATTGATGTAAACTTTAGTTTTAGGAAGCAAAATTCTTAAATTGGTGCTGTAAAGAGAGAAAAACATAATAAATTATCAGGTATTTTAAAACGAAGACAATCTGTTCAAGTGGAATTTCAAATTTGCTTGTCAGAGGTATTTTACACAAACGTTTCAGCTGTAACAAATAAGAATATAACTCATATTTATTTTTTCACTTATTGTTTGTATTGTCAAGGAGTGCCCTATAGAGAGAAAATTAAAAAAATAATCAATTACAAAGAAATTAAAATATTAAAAAATGCTCAAATCGGTACACTTTGACATATTTTTTACTGTATATGTACTTTATAAAAATTTTCTTTTTTTATTTTTCTTAGGAATAATGAGGTATTTGTCTATTGTATTGCGTGTTTTATATACACTTCTATCTATTTAATAATTTAATAGGGATTTTCAAAGTTCGCCCTCATTACGGCTCGCGCAGAGTTGTTTTAATCATTTGTATTGTAAATTTAAAAATGGAACGTGATGCGCGTCTACACCCTTAAGCTCCTGATACGTTGTGAAATGTATAGTTTATTTTTTTTTTCCATAGCTCTTCCGAGGCTTTCCTCAGTACCTCTTGTTTTCCACTTTTCCCTCAATATTTTTATGCTTGTTATGTACTCCTCTAATGTTCCAAAAGTGTGTCCAGTTTGTGTTATTATCAGTAAATTAGTATACTCAGTTATTTTGCAAAAATCTTTGAAAGTTTAATTTATAAGTACCTGTATTTTCATTTGAAATCAACTATTAGCACCAAACAGCACGGGTTTGTCAGTGGGCGTTCCACAACCACCAATCTTTTAACTTATGTTCATGACATTAATATTGCTTTTAATAGGCATGTGCAGGTAGATTCACTTTATATTGACTTTGCTAAGGCATTTGACAAAGTAGACCATCGCATTCTTTGTTGTAAGGCATACACCTTGGAATTCATGGTGTACTCTTACGATGGCTCATATCTTATTTGTCTAATCGCACCCAGTTGGTTGCTATACACGGCTACGATTCGGCTCCTTATGAGTCTACCTCTGGTATTCCACAGGGTTCCAATTTAGGGCCCCTTTTATTTGTAATGTTTGTTAACGACCTATTAGAATCTATAACGTCTAGTTGTGTAGCATATGCAGATGATATTAAAATATATCGTGAAGTAGCTTGTATAAGTGATGCTATGCTTTTACAGCACGATATTGATAAAGTTCATAATTGGTGTATAAGTAATAACATGTCCTTGAACGTCTCAAAGTGTGGTCTTATTACTTTTACAAAAAGGAAATTACCAGTTCAATATCCCTACAACATTAATAACATTCAACTAAATCGATTAAATCTAGTCAACGATCTCGGAGTGTGGTTGGACCCTAAATTGAGTTATACATATCACTATGATAGTATTATTGCAAAGGCAAATAAGACTCTTGGCTTCATTTCAAGAACTACAAGACCTTTTCGAAAATCGGATAGTATTTTGTTGTTGTACTTTACCCTTGTTAGAAGTGTCTTAGAATATAACTCAATTGTGTGGTGTCCCCATTACAATAACCACATTGATAGATTGGAGGCTGTTCAAAGACGTTTCCTACGTCATCTTAGCTCGAAACTGGGCCTCAGGCGTAAGTTACCTACGTATGAAGCCAGGCTACAGCGCTTTGGGATGCATTCGCTACAGTCCAGACGCTCGATTCAGGACCTATCAATTTTGTATAAGATCGTTAATAATCAGTGGGACGCCATGGATTTGTTGAGCCATCTGTCATTTAAAACGAGCGGTAGTAAGCGAAAACCTAAATTATTCTCCGTGCCAGTCTGCAACAATAATGTAACCTATAATAACCCGTTGTTTCGAATCTGCAGAACTTATAACGAAAATGTTAACAATTTGGATATATTCTCGCAAGGCTTTTATTCTTTTAACACAACTATAAAACAGCTATTTCATATGTAATGGGTGTGTAACCACTATTATCTATTCTGTGATATAACTGTGACTATTGATTATTATGATATTTTGTATTGTTATTGTCATGCATGAAATATTTTTGTCTCAATTGTATCTCTTTCTTTATTTAATTTTTTTAGATTAAAACACTTGTCACTTTTAAGAATTACTGTTTTATGTAAACGTTGTGTACAACATTTATTGGAATTCAATTTAAATGTGAAACCTAATCTTAGCTCTTTAAAAATGTGTGAAATTGTATTCTGTAGTTGTGCCTTTAAATAAATAAAATAAAAAATAAAATAAAATAAAATACCGGATTATATGCAAATGCATGTTGCATATTAATTTGCATATTTAACCCCTTTTCAGTGGTAGTTGCATATTTTAGCAAAATAAAAAATCATGCATATTTACGCTCGATCTCGTGCATCGTCAGATGTCTAACATGTCCAAACATGGCACCCAAATTTAAATTCTGCCCAATTACCTCATAGAACGTAGAACGGTACTTTCCGCTTACAAAAATGTATCAAGCGATCGTAAACCCAATTTGTCTACAGAACATTTGGAACAGTGCTTAGTCGTACACATTTTAGAAAAGGTAAACGTCAATGTCAAATATATTTTGTAATTGATATTTTCACAAATACGATTGTTCTCATTGAGTAATAATACTTTTTTAACATAAGAAACCCTAAAAAAACCACTATTTTATTATTTCATGTTGCATATTTAGGTCCTTTTAATGGATTTTCGTACATATTTGCATGCATACACTGACCTGCATATATTTACACTGGACAGGCTTATGTCAAACTGTTTTTGTGCCTATTTAATTTCCACCATTTTGGCGATGTAGGACGTAGCGTGAGGGACATGGTACTAAAGTTTGAAGTCTGAAGAGACCATCACGGCAACCATTTACATATTGTACGTCAAAATTTGTTCTTTGGACGCACGCTAGTGGCGTTTCAAATAGGCACAAAAACTTAGCTGTCAAATCATACAGACAGCCAGTCCAGTTAAATAATTTTTTTTTTCATGTCAGTGCATGCATATTATGAGCTTTTTATGTTGCATATAATCCGGTTTTTAGTTATGAGTGACATAACTATAAATACCACATTAAAGTTTGACACGAACATAAAATTGAAAACATTTTGGTTACGGAAAGTTATTGCGTGAAAGATGGAATGTTATTTTGCAAACATCTCTCGATTATATCCAGCGAAAGCACTAGAATAAGGGACGAGAGTAGTTAACTTATTTTTTAACGACAACGTTTAGGTATTCATAATAAAGAAAATTATTGTCGTAAAGAGAGAAAAAAACCTAAGAACTTCAAAAGTCTCCTGGACTTTTTGGGAAACCTGTAGCTTATCACTTATTTATATAGCTAACTACTTTTTAAGATCCAACCCGTCTGGACAAAGTAACATTTGTGAAAGAGACAGCAAACTTCGCCAATTTGAATTTCAAAGATTTGACTAATTATAACTTTTGACATCTTCTATTGCTGACATTCGTATAATTGTGATTTAATTCTGTTTTAAATATGATAATTGTTGACATTATGTAATAAAATTGTATTATCTAGTTAAATCTAAGTATTTGCACGTTGAAACATTCGACAGAATATGCTGGAAATATTATTATAACCACTTTTATGTACCAAATTTAGCAAATAAATAAATGAATTATGAATTATGACAGTTCGAAACGCTAAAGTGCCAAAAACGAGCGAATTCAGCTATCGCATTTGCAAATCTACAACGGTACTTTTTTGAAATGTTGTAATCTTTTTTGCGATTTGTACACCTCCCCTACATAAAAAATCATCGTAAACAATATTTAAGGCCCCTATAGCCCTCAAGTGGAGATAATATAGTTCGTTGTAATAGTAGGCAAGAGAGCAAAAAGTGGCTACTTTAGGCATTTTTGCCTACTACTACTGCTACAGTGAACTATATTTTACTGAGATTATTGTTTGTAAATAAACTATAGAACATTATTTTCAATATGTACATATAAATTTTCGATACTTTATGAACTTCGCAAGCAATACAATTAATTCAGATGAGGACGTCACTTTCAGGGCTGCAGGAGCTTTTAAATTAAAAACTATCCTATAATATACTGTTAGCCTATATTATATTAAGTCATCCTAATTTCGTATTGTTTCCCAAAGTAGTGCTTCCCAAAGAGTGGGTCTTAAAATGAACATGGATAAGACGAAAATCATGTCGAATTCTCATGTTATGCCCGCTCCAGTTCATGTTGGGAACACTACACTTGAAGTTGTTGACCATTATGTATACCTAGGACAGGCAGTCCAGTTAGGTAGGTCCAACTTTGAGAAGGAGATCTCTCGTCGAATCCAACTCGGATGGGCAGCATTCGGGAAGCTCCGAAAAATCTTCGTGTCCGATTTACCGCAGTGTCTCAAGACGAAAGTCTATGACCAGTGTGTGTTGCCAGTGATGACTTACGGCAGTGAAACGTGGTCGCTAACTATGGGTCTCATAAGGAGGCTCAAGGTCACCCAGCGTGCAATGGAGAGAGCCATGCTCGGCGTTTCCCTGCGTGATCGAATCAGAAATGAGGAGATCCGCAGGCGAACTAAAGTAACCGACATCGCTCGAAGGATTGCTCAGCTAAAATGGCAGTGGGCTGGACACATAGCGAGAAGAACCGATGGCCGTTGGGGCGGAAAGGTTCTTGAATGGCGACCGCGCACCGGACGACGCTCCGTGGGTAGGCCCCCGACAAGGTGGACCGACGATCTGGTGAAGGTTGCCGGAAGCCACTGGATGTGGGAAGCACAGGACCGATCGTCGTGGAAATCCTTGGGGGAGGCCTATACCCAGCAGTGGGTGTCGTGCGGCTGATATGATGATGATGAATTTCGTATTAATTATAATTTACTTGAGTGTTAATAAATGATATCCAATTGTTTTAGTATAATAGGGAACATGCATAAGTCACCGATTTTGATAAATTTGAGCTTGATCGCTGCGGACACGTATAAAAACATGATGGAACAGAAAAATAAAATTAAAATGTATTACTTTAGTTTTATCACACAAGGTAAAATAACGATTTTTTTTTTCGTTTTCGGATATAATGCACTTAACAGTCGGATAGAACATCAAATAAGAAATAATATTTTGTAAGACACATATGTACTTAAACGCAATATTTAGGGAGATATTTGAAAATTCTTGGCTAACTCCATACTAATGCACTGAAACGTGACATGAGTGACGTCACAAATGTTGACCTTTTTGTATAGAGCGTTTTCGGCGGGTGCTGCTGCGTGCTAACTTCAAGTAACTATATCACGAGATAAAAACACAAGAGAAAAGTTTTAATATTACAGTTGATTTTCTCACGCATTATACTTTTGATTTTGATACAAAAAAAATTGATGCATGTTCCCTATTTGTATGTTTGTATCGAGTCATTTTTATAAAATGTACCTACAAACCTCAATGCAAAGAGATATAAAACCTCTTTGCATTTCATACGATCTGTACCCTTAGCACGAACAGCTATCGAGAAAAAAAACTCGCGTAAAATTACTCGATAGAGAATTATCTATGGAAATTTTAATTTCGCTATTCGGCGGTAGATGGCGTTGTACAAATTTCCAATACAAAATTGTACTATCGAATGATTTTACGCGCGTTATTTTTTTCGATAGCTGTTCGTGCTAAGGGTACAGTACCCTTAGCACGAACAGCTATCGAGAAAAAAAACGCGCGTAAAATTACTCGAATCCTACAATTTTGTATGGAAATTTGTACAGCGCCACTACGTCCGTAAACGGAACTATGATTTCAAAGCACGAAACTTTTTGACATAAGATATCGAGTAGCCTTCGAATCGAGTTCGAATAGTAAAGTTACAACTTGTATGGAAATCGGTAACACGAACCCACTTTTGACATACGGTATCGAGAAACTCGCAAGCTGGCTATCGACAACTTGCTCACTGAATTTTTTTCAGTGATAGTTATTTCGAGCGACTTTGTATTATTTATTATTAAAATTTAAAAGCATATATGTAGTAACAAATATTAAGTTTGAGAACTATGACATGTCCGCTGAATTATCCACAGGCAATATTACTTAAATTGTTCTCATTATACAAAGAAATATGTAAAATAAAAATCTCGTAATTTTATGCTATCCACGGTATTCCCCACATCCACCATACCTATATTTTAGCAATATTTTAGAACTTACCTACAAAACTATAATAAAACCAGAGGATACGGTGTTATACGTATAATATTTGTTTTCAGCCACAACATCACACAGTTATGTTTCATTAAGGTATTAAAAAAAATAAGACCTTAAAACTATGACGAAAACTCTAAATATAACAATGCAAACTTAATAAAGTCTTTAATTTGTCGAATCTTCAAACACTATAAGCACTAATTCCGATGAAATTCACATAGTTTCATAGCACGTTCAAAGGTTTTATTGTTTATGTGTAAACAATTTCTTATTCATTGTAGATAATCCATTGTTCTTCAAGTTCGTAAAAAATCTTCAATTAGAACAATTTGATGAAATTATGACACATTGTAGTTTACTCCTAGGTCATAATATTATTTCCTCGCGATTGTATTATTTGTTAGCTGACATGACACAGATAAACCATTTTAGACAAAAACAAAATAAAGAAATGGCTTTACGGCTTTCTATTTTAGGTTATATTTTTCATTAAATCACAGGATGAGAAAGAAAGAGAGAAAGAATAGACACACTCTTCTTTTTCAAACCAATCAGGGGCAAGGTGCAATGACCGTTCAAAACCATGGGCAAAATCATGCACAAGTTAAAAATTATTATAATATTATTGCAAATTAATTAAAGTTATTAAATGAAATAAATATTGCAAACAAATTTATTATTAAAAATAAGAATAATAAATGTAAAATTATGATGATAAACAACTTGATTGAATATTAATTTACATATTTATGAATTACATAGAATTTAAACATGGTTTTTAAACGCACCTTGCTTCAATTGGATTGATAATTGGATTGTGTCACGTTAGCTTTATTTATCGCTACTATCGAGTTCACGTTAGCCAGCTCTGTAAAATTGGTGCTGCCGATTTTGCTAGCTTTCGTATCGAGTACGTTTTCGAGTAGTATTTATTTACGCGCGTAAGATTTCTCGATAGCTGTTCGTGCTAAGGGTACAGTTTATTTTTCTTAATCAAAAGAAGATCGATATTCAGGGCATTGAATTGACATCCCGCCATTAATATAGCTGGTTGTACGGAAATACGAAATGTAAAACATATTATTTTGCGTGTAATAAACAGCACTAAAATTTTAATGGGGAATGTCCAAAAAAAATCAAATTGGCTGAATATTTTTTATAGATAGGAATAAGCTCCCTTAGTGATAGAAAATAATTTCAGAATTTTCGGTTGCGTGAAAAAATTTAAAAAAATTAATGTCTCTTCGACTTCACAAATGTAGGAAAGTAACAGCAGAATGGAAATTATACCTTTGCCAACACCTACCTACACTATGACAACAAGAATTAAAAACAAAAGGTTTTGACATTTTGTGTTGAAATTTTTTTTTAATACCATGTTGTGGTTAAGTTTATAGGAATAAGCTCCCTTAGTGATTGAAAATAATTTCAGAATTTTCGGTTGCGTGAAAAAATTTAAAAAAATTAATGTCTCTTCGACTTCACAAATGTAGGAAAGAAACAGCAGAATGGAAATTATACCTTTGCCAACACCTGCCACTATGACAACAAGAATTAAAAACAAAAAGTTTTGACATTTTGTGTTGAATTTTTTTTTAATACCATGTTGTGGTTGTGGCAGGTGATGGCAAAGGTATAATCTCCATTCTGCTGTTACTTTCCTATATTTGTAAAGACGAAGAGACTTTAATTTTTTTAAATTTTTTCACGTAACCGAAAATTCTGATTTTTTTTTTCTATTACTGAAAGAGCTTATTCCTACCTATAAAAAAATATTCAGCCAATTCGATTTTTTTCGGACATTCCCAATTGCTCTATTATTCAGCGTTCCTTGCATTTTGAAGTTATCCCTACAATACATACATAGTTGTTATGGTTGTTATCTTCGTCCGTTATCAGTAGGGGAGCGATAAGGTCGAGTCAGCCGAGCCCTCCGGGCGCCGCCGCCGTCGCCGTGTGACGCAATCAGGACCAAGCTTTCATCGGAATAGTCCTTCAATATTAAGCTGCTGCAAAGCAAATCTCACTTTGTTCTATTTGGTACGGCACAGGATTCGGAGTGGACTCGAGAGGAGGTGAAGAAAGAAGAACCGAGGCGAAAAAAGAAGAAACGGAGCCGGAGCGGTACCACTTCGTAGTGGGCACGAGGCGACCTGGGAGGCACCGGCCGGAGGCGTTTTCGTGTACGTCCGCCCCAGAAAGGGGAGAGGGACCATAGGGACAAAGGAGACAGATTTAGAAAGATTTGTAGGGAGTCAAGAAAGTGCGCGCGGTGGAGGCCATTCCGCGCGCATCTCCCGCTGCTTCGACCTGCATAACTTAGATGTTCGTCAGGTCATGGGTGGTTGGTGGGTTTGTTCTATTTGGTGTGATAATGGAAAAAAATATATATAAGTAATAATAACCTACCCTGATTTCAAGCTGTGATCTAAAGCCACAATCAAGAAAAAAATTCGCTGTTCGATTGTCATGAACATGGACAATTTCAAAATTATAAAAACTATGTACGTGCTTGTGTTTTACATGACGCGGTCACACGTTACATTTTAAAATGGCTCTGATTTTAATGTAATTTAAAAACTAGGCAAAGGAAAATTTTCGAATCCTAGATTTTAAGAAATCCGTTATTTTGGGTATTTACCTACCAACATCCATTAGTCACTGATCTTTCGATTAACAAAATCTCGTGATGTGATGACACAACATTCACGTAAGAAAATTTCGTAACCTTTATCATTTTTGTTACCATTTCCTGTTTTATGGCAAACAAGTAAAGTAAAATAAATACTTAAATATAACACCCGGTTATCTCTGAGCCGACAATTAGTCAAGTAAAAGATAATATTGTTGGTCAAGCTCATTAAAGAATGCAAAAAGGATGCCTGGAGTTCTATGAAATCTATTATGTTCATAATGAGCCGGCTACTAACGACAACAGTGTGTTCGATAAATTCTTGTGTTACATTGAATGAACGGGCAACGGTAAACTTTTTTGAAGTTGTTTTTTCATTAAGCTTCGGACCCTACGCACGCAACACGCGGCGACTTGTCGTCAGCACCCCCTGACTAACGACCGAGGAATTTATTCAAAAAAGTACATTACAGCACCCGTTCCACTAATCTGGAAGGTGCGAGAAAGCTCGCTTGTAAACATTCCACCATCAATTGTTTTTGGTAAGCCGCCAAAAGCTTTTTTTCATGTTAAATGGAATTATAACAGGAGATAATGGGAATACTCATTTAATTTGTGCAGCAAAAACTTCCAGAAACAAGTCATAGCATGTGGCTCGCGCTCGCTGCCTTTTGATTGGGCTAGAGCTTACCAAAACCTCTTTCGAAGAATAATTTATACGAATATTATGATTCACGTTATCGCACCATTCGAAAAAATGACGCATTCCGCTCATCAACGGAATTTTATAGCTCGAGCGACCTTAACTAACATACACAAAATATTTAGGTCAATAAACTTTTGATTTTATTGATCACTAATTATATTGTCGGCAGTCTCATTTGCATAATTACACCGGAGCTTATTATGTATTAAATTAAGGCTACTCCAATTGAGTATTCTATTCCAGAATTCAGATAAAAATGTTTTTTTATGTCACAATATTTGGGGGATAGCTGCTCGTGTATATGATATGATAGATAACACTGTTTAGATCCCTTCGGCCGTGTATGATACCAAAATTTGGTAACCAGTATCATACGAAGAAAAAATGATCGTCGTAGGATACTGGTATCCAAGTGATAGGATTTATTATTTTTCTGATACCCTTCATCATGTTTGGTAACCAACCAGTATCCATTATATTTTGTCATATACAATTTATTATATATTTACGAACTCACTTCGAGATGACAATGTCATACTCTTGTTCGCGCCAAGAACCTTGGCCTTGTGTTATCAAAACTCAAAACGTGGCAAACAAGTGTCTTCTCATAAGTATGCGTATGGCATACTCAGACGTGACGTAAAATCAACCGCACAGAGCACCAGACTCGCGGTTAGGTTTGCATCCGTTTCTATAGATTTGGATAGATAAGTAGGTACCCTAAAATTTGTATTCTTATGAATAATAAATTTATTTAAAGTTTTGAGAGCTGTAAGTAGTAATTTATAGTAGGAACACCCTCCCTCTCATGCTTACGCGCTCACTAGACATGAATTAAAACTTAAGACTACATGAAATAAGACTTTCGATAAAACCGTGCTAGTATCCGTTAAAAAAGTGTTTTATTTCATGTAGGAGCACCCTTTTTGACCGAGCGAGCGCGAATCGCGAGCGAATCGTCTCAGTTTCAAGCTTTAAATCCGCGTTTCCCACTAGTCTTACCACATTGTCTAAAATTAATAAAATGAGCATTAGATGCTATAGAGCAAGGCCGGCCAAACCCAGGCCCGCGGGCCACCAAGTGGCCCGCCAAGGCATTTGAGTTTGCCCACCAGCAGTCGGCCGACTGACCAGCTCGCTGTGGCACCGCTTCCACCTGATGGAAACCTAAAAGTTGTGGCCTGGCGCCGCCACGATCTAAAAGATTTTGCTCATCTGTAAATTTAATTGGCCAGCCTTGCTATAGAGCAATGAGCAATAGACGATTAAATTACATGTCGCAAACTTAATATGTAAATCACAGACTTTGATGTATTGCATGGAATTGACGAGCTTACTTCACGTAATTATAAAGTTATCATAAAATAAACTATAAAGTTTATGCTTTTTTTACACGACTGCCTAAAAAAAGGAGTGTATTGTTTAGGGTTCATGTATGTTTGTGGGTATGTGAGTTTCTTTATTCCACCATAACTTCTAAATGGCTCAACAGATTTAGATGTATGGGGTATCGTTAAAATTCTTACATCATTCCGAGTGACACTGTCTATATTTTTTTTTAAAAAAAAGTCAAAATGGCGACAATACGATTCTATTTTAAAATGTGAAAAAAATTTTTTTTTCTTTAATTACTTCAATATGGGCATCAAATGAAAGGCCGTAATGAGCATATTTCAAAACTATATAATTTGTTACTAAAATGTGTGGAATAAAAATAAATAAATTTAAAAAATATTAAAAACACGACTGTCCTGCCAAAAACGAACTAAAAAGTTAAATAACAACTGTCATTGCAGTCGGGGGACCTCTGTGATTAAAAAAATGTTCCATGAAATGGTCCCCCGACTGCAATGACACTTGTTATTTAACTTTTTAGTTCGTTTTTGGCAGAGCAGTGGTGTTTTTAAATTTTTTTTTCATATTTTGTTTTTGTCGTATTTGTTGCTGTGTGGTAAATTATTTTACTTTTTCCTCGCAAATGTGTTGAAAAACATCGTATGAAACTCGTGAGCTTTTGCTTATTGCACACTCGGCTGAGTTACGCCCTCGCCTGCGGCTCGGGCTGCAACCCACAGTCTCGTGTGCAATGAGCAACCTAAGCTAACTTGTCTCATAATGTACTATTATGTAATTCCTTTTTAGTGCGATTTTACTAACGCTTGACGAATTTAAGCGCGTGCGCTAGAACAACACAAGAAACACAAAAAAATCGTTGATTTAAATTAATGAAATTGAAAAACGTTTAAAAATATTTAGTTATCTTTATCGTAATCGTTCATCAGCATAACCAAATTTAATAGATCACAATTGACACTTCATCAAAATTCAACAACGTAACCTTCTAACGGCGGGCACACAATATTTATTCTTTCAACGGCACAATTTAACTTTGATAATTAGAACTGACAGATGACAAATGTGATCTATTAAATTGGTCCTACCGTTGTACCCTTTTTCAGATATTTTTCAGTTACTCCAATCGATCTCCTCAAGACTCAGGCTGGTGTTCGACAGGGATGTATTCTCTCCTCTCTATTATTTAACATCTATACCGAATACATAATGCGGATAGTTTTGGAAGACTGGGACAAGGGTGTATCAATTGGCGGTCGGATTATATCAAACCTGAAATATGCTGATGATACTACTCTTCTTGCGACGTCACAAGCAGACATAGAACGGTTTCTTGAACTTCTGGAAACAACCAGTGTTGATTTTGGTCTCACTATAAACCACGATAAAACCAAAATGATGGTGGTGGATCGTAATAATAACAATCAACCTGACTTACGTGAAATAGCTAATTGTGAAGTTGTCCAGAGTTACATCTACCTGGGATCCACAATCACAAACACTGGAAGTTGTGAGGAAGAGATCAGAAGACGGTGTGCCATCACACGATCAGCCGTGGAAAAGCTCACGAAGATATGGAAAGATCGCCGCATAACTAAAAACACCAAAGTTCGCTTAATGAGATGCTTAATATTTCCTATCTTCCTATATGGAGCTAAAACATGGACGATCCACCAAAAATACCTTAAGAAGATTGACGCCCTTGAGATGTGGTGCTGGAGGCGCTTACTGAGGATAAAGTGGACCGCTCACCGGACAAACGTTTCCATCTTGAAAGAGCTTCATATCAAACAAAGACTTTCGTCGATTGTGCAAGTACGAATCCTAAAGATGTTTGGGCATATTATCCGCAACGAAAGCTCATTAGAACGATTTAGAACGATTGATGGTACAAGGGAGAGTTGAAGGTCAACGATCTCGCGACCGATCACCCATAAGATGGACAGACATAATTAAAACAACTACTAAGTGTTCCCTCACTGAATGCACACGCAGTGCCACGAACAGAGATGGAGGAGTATCGCAAAAGCCGCAACAAACCCACCAGACAGTCCACGACCACGACCACTCCGCCAGGAGTGTACGACTAAGAAGAATCGATCTCCAGTTATTTCCCAGCACATTTTTTTAAATAAATTGGGTCTAATAATTCGTCATCATGAGAACGTTAAACTTTCCATAATAATGAATTGAAAAGGGTTCATTACTCACACACAACTACAAGAAAACTCGATACGTCATTTCCATAAAAATAACCATTTCCAACATTACTAGTACTTAGGATAATCCGTTGCCCACATTGCGCACTGTGACAGGACAGGTGTACGAACATCAGTCACATCAGTATGCTAAGGGCGTACTGTATCTGTATCGGCGCATACGCACGTTGACGCAGGCGCGGTGAGTTCCCCCGACCGCGCACCTGTCATCACTGGCACACTGGTGCACTTTGGTCATGTCCATGTATTGCAATTGCAACCTTAAAATACACTTTAAATCAGAATTGTCTTCTAGGAATAGACCGACTTGCTTACCGTCACATTAGGACTAGTTAACACAACGCGGTTTCTTTCGAAAAGTGGTTACAGAATGCATGTTTCGTGCAAAAAAATATAGAAAACTTACTTAGGTCCTTCGAAAAAGTCTGCTTCAAAAGTGAAGGTTAACAAAATATAAGTATACATACTTAAAAAACTTCAGTAAAATCTGTTGCCCGATGGATGATAGTGATGAATTGATGATACTTTGTATTCTACTAACAATCATAGTCACTAGCAATATAAATTTATACTTATCTACCTTATTTAATGAAATGAAATGAAATAATTCTTTATTGCTGTAAATGTGGTCAGTACAAGATTATAACATTTAAACAAACATATTTAAACATTGTATTAGTTTATCTACACCAATGTTTTAAATCCTCTATAAAGGGTTCTGAAATGGTTAGCTTACTGCCAACATTAATATCCGAGCGAGAGGATGTCGCGCTCCTCGTTGCGCCCACGCCACGCCACGCCCACCCAACATTATAACACTCGTTTGGATGATATAATGATGAGGAGGAGGAAGAAAGTCATGATCAATGTCAAAGACATGGTCAAGGTCTTCTCTTTTCAGCATCTTGTTCGATCCTCTTACACCAGAATACCTGAAATCTGGATTTCAATATCTGGGCTCCACACATCAATGTGATCTTCGCTCTAGTATCAACGTTATTTTGCATACTCCTGTTCATTCATCCGGCTTCGTCTTCCAATCGTTCTCTCTTACGGCTATACGACTCTGGAATGCCCTGCCACTTGCTATACGGAGTGCCCCTAACAAGTTTGCAATTAAAAGATTCTATTGTTGTTTACTGTTTTCCTGATTCTTTATAAAAAGTGTATCTCATTTATTTATTGAATCAGTATTAATAAGTATGTAATTATATCTAACTTATTAATAAATTAGAGACCAATAATATCCTCATTCATAATTTATATGTAATTTCCGAGGAATTGTTAGTGAATTTTGTATTACAATACAATTAATTTAAATGATTTAAGCTACATTAGTTAAGTTATTTTATTTTACTCTAAAAAGTTGTCAGTAACAAAATTTTATTTTACAATAGCATTTGTATTAGAAATATATATTTTTAATTATTCTAAATCCATCATTTGAGATAAATTGGCGTCACAACTTTAACCTCGCTTTAATCAACAATTATATCTGCCATTTGAAACATTTCGAATAACTGAATCATAAAGTTAATATACCTAGGTACCGATATTAACTTTATGAACTGAATCAACCAAAAAAATTCTCGGTCAATAAATAAATATACACAAATAATTATCTTGGCTCTGATTCTAAAGCACTCGTGATGCATGTGTTATGTATTAGTACAATAGCCCGTAGTACATTTAAATTACGAAAAAAGTAACCGTTTGCCGTTGTGATATAGTTATTTATTGTGAAATTATAGATACTTTAACCCAAGTTTTACAGATCGCAACCCGCCGTAACCTATATTTGTATATCTCCAAAAATATTATTTTCTTATTTTTCAAGGTTTACCACATGGTTTAGTTGTCGTGTTCTACAGCTTTGTTTGATCGACACTGATAACAGTAAGACTATGGAAAGTGACCATACACAGATTTAAGACCAGATAAAGCCCATCCATTTTCATCTGGTCTTAAATCTGTGTATGGCTACTTTTCATAGTCTTACTATTATCAGTTTCAATCAAACAAAGCTGTAGAACACGACAATAGCTATACCATGTGGTAAACCTCAAAAAATAAAAAATAAAATTTTTTGGAGATATACAAATATAGGTTACGGCGGGTTGCGATCTGTAAAACTAGGTTTAAAGTATCTATAATTTCGTAATAAATATCACAACGGCAAACGGTAACCTTTTTCGTAATTTAAATGTAAGTACTACGGGCTACTACTGTACTATATGGAAATCGAAGACTAAGTTACCTGAATTTCATAATAAAATTAGTGTTAATTTTGTGAATACCACAACCAATAACTTGTTTTTCACATGTTTTCAACCAAATTGCTGTCGGGAAACAACGCTTGGCCGTAGCCTGTGTCACAGTGACGTCCGACTGTCAGTCGCGGAGTTCCGTAATCTCCCAAACGACACGACACGTAACGGTGGGAACTGAACCTATGAGGAAGGAAAATAGGACTTGTGATTGTGACGTTGTGGTCAGCTATTATTGCATAATTTTATTGTTTGTTATTATTAAAAACGATAAGTATGTTTTGTTATAAGATGCTTTAACATATTAAAAATCAAAACAATTTATTCAGTCTAAGGTGGATATGCACTTGTTATATTGTAATGTCGAATAAGCTACGCCGCACATATGGGTATTTGACCTTAAAAGCTGGCCAACAATATTTTTTGTTCAAAATAGGACTATGAGTATTACGAAATTCAGTTATTTAGATCTTTTCGTTACAGAGTTTACGAATCACTGGTTCTTCCATATGGTTCTACTTTTCGTCGAAATTTGTTTTTTGTAAACCTTCCGCTATGGTATAAAACTATTTCCGAGAAAAGAACTTTACATCAGAAGGCCCTTAAAGAAAAAAGGACATAAAATAACATTTTCATTATTTATTACTAGGTGACGTATGAAGGATATAAATCTGAAAACTAAGCCATTTTGGCTTAGTATTAGTTGCCTCACTTTGCATATGAGGACACGGCTTCTAGGTGCTGTTATTCTAAGAGGTACTTACTACACACAGTCGAAAATTTATTTTTATTCGTCAGCAAAAGTTTCTGGTGTCGTAAAGTAATAAATTAAATATCTAGGTTGATTGAAACGAAATAGAATTTAATTAAGCTGAAAAAAACAAGAATTTCAAACATTCTTTCATTTTCACAAGAAACATAATTAAATGTCCCCTAACTTAACTTTTTTTAAATAGTACATTATGTGACAAGTTAGCTTATGTTGCTTATTGCACACGAGGCTGTGGGTTGCAGCCAGAGCCGCAGGCGAGGGCGTAACTCAGCCGAGTGTGCAATAAGCAGGAGCTCACGATTTTCATACGACGTTTTTCAACACATTTGCGAGGAAAAAACAAAGTAATTTACCACACAGCAACAAATATGTCAAAAACAAAATATGAAAATTATTGAAAAGGCGCGCAGGTTTTTTTTGACACGCCCAATGCAATAATATTTTGCGAACAAAGGGGTGGGTGAGCATACAGCCTACTTCAAAATTATAATTTAAAGTAATAAAATGCAAACATTTTAATATTTTATAACAAAATATTGTGAATTATGAATAATTTGACATTAGTAAATATTTGTTTGACTTAATTAAGGACTTACACATTTATTTATTCCAAAAATGTATATGAATTTTCAGCGGTATAAAACCTAACCTTTGTAGTCACTAAAAAAATAACTGTATTACCGGCACCCTGATTATTTAAAAAGAAACTATTTAGCGACCGGTTTCATTCCACATACATTGCTACTTTTCTTTGGTATGTTTTTTTTAAATCCAAAAAGAAGTAGCAATGGATCACTATCATCTGTGAACTGCAACCGGTCGCTAGGTGGTTTCTAATTAGATAATGCGATGTATTAGGTCTTTTTTACGAGCAAGCGTGTTGAAACTTCTATAACGCATTTATATTTTCAATAATCAAAATATTTTTAGGAGGCACTCTGTCAAAATTATAATTACTTAGCTGCTGTTATTATTTTTTCCCAAATATTGGCATACCGGATTCAAACCTTATAATAATAGTTTTAGACTAGTGGAAGATTTTATACTTCGAAAATATGTAGAGCCTTTTAAATATTTGGGGATTTACACAAAATGTTAATATCTGAAAGTCCAAAAAGAACTTCGATAGGATTTTCCCCATGTATCTCGGACGATCATAAGCGTGTTGTTGTGAAATCAGAGCGAGCGCGCACGCGCCACGTACCTACCGTGTGAGTAATCCGCGAATTATGATGTGGGAAAATGTCGATGGTCGTGGGCAATGAGTCAAGCCTCCGAAGCCATTATCTAACGGCGCTGGTGACCTGTTCGCGGAATCTGCACGTGATAACATAATATGGGTGTATCATTTAGATTTTTTATTAAGGTTTTGCTTCAAAAGCAATAATTATCTATGAGTCAACTCAATTGAGGCGAGTTAGATTGTTATCCAGTGAAGTAGTTGCATGTTTGTTGTCTGGCATAATATTTTGTCACACGCAAAAAAAAGTTTTTGCGGCTAATGAACCAAGGAATAAGCTTTGATTTCATAAATTCCAGATCACTTTTCTTATTCAATAAGTGTCAGTTAGTGCCATTGCTCCCGCTCTTCTTCATTGTAAAATAGAGAGTTACATTACCTACATTATATTGTTAACTACCATTTTCTAATACCCGTTAACTGTCCTGCCTTCAACAGGCATAAAGTTACCTGACAATTTTCGTTGAGATAATGTTGCGAAATAATCTAAGAAGATAATTGATATGGTGTGACCTCATGCCGCGTGCGGAGACGCGCGCGTCGCGTCGTGCGGCGCGGTCGCACGAGTGTGGGCACGCGTCGCCCCCCCCCCCCTCCCCGCGCAGGCGGCGCGCTGGCGCCGAGCTGTCTGCCACTAGCTGCCACGCCGCCGTCGGCGCATGCCATTGCCACAGTTGGCCGATGCGCCAGTAATTCGCACCTCTTTCTCACTGTATCGCACATAAAAGAGACGCCACGAAAGACAGCCAATCCAAAAACTTGCAAGTTTTAAAAGCTTATAATACAGGGGCTGACCTTAATTGACTGACTGACATATTGACATAAGCGCTACAGTAAACCCAGCCACTCAATGACCTAACAGCTCTTCTACCGTTAAAGTAGAAGTTTGGTCGAAAACCACTGCTTACATGCTTATTGAACTTTGTCAACGCCATGATTTGACAATCGTGTTGGTCAAGATTAACTTACGCAAAGAGTAATTGTGCTCTTCAATAAATCAATCTGCATCACAATTTCAAAAACAATATTGAAATTATGTGATGCAGTTGATAATTCAGAAAACTTGAGATGATATCACATGCATTTTGGACTACTTTTTGCTCTTTATCTTTGATCCATACTTGATGCTATCACCAATTTGAAAAAACTTTCACAATTGAAAAAAGGCACCAGTTTAAAAATCTACTTATATCTTGCGAACTTGATTCTCATAAAAAAAAGATTATCAAACGCCTTACCGTCCGGAACAAATCCTTATTTTATTTTAACAAACTTGACTGTAGGTACATTTATAAAACAAATGTTATAAAGGCGCACTTAATACTAAAAGCATTCTCTTCCAGTTTCAAAAAACAGGTATCAATGAAGGCGGTATACATAAAGTAAAACGTAAAGTAATAAATACAGACAACATATAAAAATTGTTTGTTTCATATTCCATTAATTAATGGATAAAAAATATATATATTTATATATATTTTATATAAATATATATATATATATATATATATATATATATATATATATATATATATATATATATATATATATATATATATATATATATATATATTATCTTAATATTTTTGTATAAAAAAATAATGAAAATATTACTAGTAGTAATTACTACTAGTAATATTTTCATTATTTTTTTTAATAAATGGAGATGATTTGCTTTTAAGTCAGTTAAGTACCTACACTGTTTTTGGGATATAATGTCTTGACATATCCATAATGTCTTGACATATCCTTGGATATTCAGCTACAGCCTACTGGCTGGTGTCATACTGTGGTCGGCCATTAGTACCGGATCAACGCGCCGTGTGGTGGCTAGCGGTAAATACCCTGCGCGGGCGCCACTCGCAGCGCATTACTAAGGACGACCGGTTCCGCGCCAGAACATTATCATTATACTCCTCTCATACATATAATGTATGGCCTCGAAATTCGAATGATAGCGAAAGGTCATAGACTCGTCATAGGTAAGATCGGCAACTCACGTGTTTACCACTTTGCGGAAAACATCGTGTTCGCGGTGCGCGCGTATCACCCCTGCAGGGGTGCTAGATGAACTAAACGTATGTTAGTGATGACGTGCTCGGTGTATTAGCGATTATAACCCTACGAGTGGTAAAGCGGTTGTCAATAGTACCTACTCTTATTCAAATATGCTTGCGTCTGGAGGATGTGCAGCCGGATAACTCCAGCCAGCCCAGCTCAGCCAGGAACGCTCCAAGGGCGCCCACATTCGTGATCGCTTCCTGGACGCTGCCCGGCGAGCCGAGGTACCTCGCCCGGTAAGGGGCCACCCCTCTGCATTCCAGCAGAACGTGGGCGGCTGTTTCTTCTTCCTCCATGCATCCTCTGCATAGGGGACTGTCCGTGACACCTAAGTTAAAAAGATGTCTGTTAAATTGTCCATGACCAGTAATAGCACCTGTTACCAGGCGAAGTTGCGGTCTGCACAGTTGTATCAGGGCCCTGGATAGACGAGCCTCCACGCGCGGTAGTGCGAGTTTCGCCTGTCTGCCCGAGTCCTGCGACACCTTTGATTATTATGTAAAGTTTAGGTACACCTAGTTTAACCAAAAAGATTGCTTAGGAATATGACGCTTTGAGACATCAAACGTGTAGGTAATACCTATTACTAAGCAATATTTTTGGTTAAACCGGGTGTAAACTTAATCTTCATTTATTAATAAGGAAAAAAATAGTTTATACTTAACCTAAATTATACTCTTTTTGCGAACTTTTTAAATGTCAACTCAAACGAAGTCGCATGTGAAACTAGAAAATGAATAAAAGATTTCTAAAAGTCTAATAAGTAGTCTTAGT
Source organism: Agriphila geniculea (assembly GCA_943789525.1). Taxonomy (NCBI): domain Eukaryota; kingdom Metazoa; phylum Arthropoda; class Insecta; order Lepidoptera; family Crambidae; genus Agriphila; species Agriphila geniculea. The sequence goes on from OX038869.1 coordinate 46,102,108, forward strand.
ACCTACCTACTTAAAAATAATATGTTATTGATATTCTGTGTTTATATTGTAATAATCACGTAATGATTATATACCTACCAAAACGACTAAGCGAACAGTCAACCGCAAGGGCACTACCTACCTTTTGTCGAAGCGCTCCGTCGTTTTTTTGAACCCTAAACAAAATACTCGGGATATAATTTCAATAGTGAACTTATTAAATACGAGGGTGGTTTGATCAGTCCATGACTTTGTAAAGAAGAAACACTTTTATCGGCATATTTTATTTTATTTCTCAAATGCAATTTTTTTGTAACTCTGCTAACTCTGCTTCCAACGATGTTCCTGCATCTTTAACCCATCATTTTTTTTTCTTTCATCGCCTGAAAACTGTGGTAACTGAAATGAAGGCCCATTTCAGACACCACCTTTAGACCAAGACATTTATTTATGTTTGGTAGGAGAAAAAATCTCAGTGGACTAAATCTAGATAAGTATAGGAAGGATTCGCATCTTCATTTGATGAGTTTTGGTGTCATGAGTGCCGCCGAGAGGGCCGACAGGGTCATTAAGAAAAGTTAGAAGTCGCTTGATCTTTTTGTTACCAAAAGTAATAATCTTTTTCCAAATTTGAAAAATTGTACCGTAAGATTCCTAAGACGTTTCGTTTTAAGATTCAAAAATAATTTATGAAAAAGTATTTCTTCTTTTCAAGACTTATCAAATCGCCCTCGTATATAAAGTTTAACCTCCTCCGTGGTATAGTAGTTCGCCCATCCGTGTAAAACGCCGGTGTCCAGGGTTTGTTTCCCAGGGGGGGTACAATTTGTGCTCGGTTTGATTGGTGGTAGGGCTTATTTCAAGTCCGCCTAGCTAGCTAGCTACCACCATCTTACCTAAATCTGATGCCATAACAACAATTTAAAAATTGTTGTGTTTCAGCAGTAAAAGGTAGGTTAACATCAGGTGAGATGAAGGCCAAATACTTTCCTGTTGTGCATTTAAAAAAAGTTTCTATTGCATAGCTCTTTTAGATTTTATTGATAGATATCTAAAAAAACCCGATTTCGTCACTGACTCACTGATGATCATCAAAGTTCTTAGCTGAAATCCTAGAAAGCTGAAATTTGTTGTGTAAACTAGTATTAGTACACAAACAACAAAAAACTTGGAACCTTAAACTAGGGGATGGAAGTTTGTATGAGACTTCCCTAAATTTTGATTGATAGAGAATGGGCTATGAAAAAATGCACCTCTGATGTGCAAGAAATACAACCCAAAAAAATAAACAAATAAAGGAATATTGTCATAAGCAACTTACAAAAAGAAGTGAAATGCCACCAAAATATTTTCATGTAAAACGTTGCCAAGACGAGACCATTATGGTCTCTGCGTACTGTTAAAAAAGTTATCAGGTAGTCTATTACGAAAAGTTTAATGTGATACACGCAGCTGCGTCCGTGCTTCGTTTTGTTTGTTTCCTATTACAAATTACTTTCGTATGCGATATTGTGAAGAGACTGCGTGAGTTTGACAGTTTCTCTCTAGCGTATCCGACATCGTTCGTTTAGTAGTCCATAAACTACGATAGACAAATTCTAAATGTTTGTTCTAACTACAACCAACGAACTGCGGACGATTATCGTGGCCAAGTGACTGCGTTACGCAATTGCTTACGTTATTTTCGTAATAGGCCCCCCTGACCTCATGTAGAGCCAAGCTTCTAACTCTACACGCCCTAACTTCACAAACTCTACACCTTAGTCAAAATACGTCGCTAGGCCGCTTCGTTACTACAAGAACTAGCGTATAACAGAAAAGTATGAACAGTGAATATTTTTTTTACCTTACGTAGCGAAATGGACACGCCACATATTTTGACTTGAAATATTGTGTAATAAATGTTTTAAAATTTTTACTGATCTGAACGCACAAGAAATTAATACACGTGTTACCCAATTAGTTAATTGACCGAGCGAGCGTGAAGCGCGAGCGAAGCGTCTCTGCTTTAGCTTGGGCAAAAATTCTTTCGTATGTTCTCGCAGCGAAAATTTTTCTATGTTCCTTCCAGATGTCCTTCCGGCTGTCCGTTTGTTCTTGTGTACAGGTCGCATTTCTCAACCGATTCTCGTGAAATTTTGTGAACAGATTCGATAATTATATATATTTTTGCAGTCGAATCAGTTTTTCGAAATTTTTTGAAATGGCGGAGATATGTAAAATCACATTTTAACCGTTTCGAAAAAAGATCAAAAAATGTAACAAAACTTTTTGTTAGCAGTGTAAAGCTTATTTATTTTTAGAAGTCGCAAAAGGTGGAATATTAAGCTTATGATTAAAACATTTCTGGCCAATTTTCTAAATTAGAAAATATTGGAAAATATATAAGGTTGTGACTTTGTGACAGAACCTAGGACTGCGTATATTATTTGCACAGTATAGATACTTATTAGTTGAAAAAACTAATACCTATCAGCTGTTCTGTGTTATTTGTTTTTTGAAAAACATACCATTTGAGCTACTTTTTAACGCGACGTCTACAGCTCACGGAACCACTAGGGGGAATGTCCGATAAAAATAAGATTGGCTGAATATTTTTTTATAGATAGGAATAAGCTCCTTTAGTAATAGTAATACAAGTATTAAAAAAACAGTTTTGACATTTTGTATTGAAACTTTTTTAGGGTTCCGTACCCAAAGGGTAAAAACGGGACCCTATTACTAAGACTCCGCTGTCTGTCTGTCTGTCTGTCACCAGGCCGTATCTCATGAACCGTGATAGCTAGACAGTTGAAATTTTCACAGATGATGTATTTCTGTTGCCGCTATAGCAACAAATACTAAAAACAGAACAAAGTTAATATTTAAGGGAGGCTCCCATACAACAAACGTGATATTTTGCCTTTTTTTTTGGTACGGAACCCTTCGTGCGCGAGTCCGACTCGCACTTGGCCGGTTTTTTAATACCATTTTGTGGTTGTGGCAAAGGTATAAATTCCATTCTGCTGTTACTTTCGTACATTTGTGAAGTTGAAGAGACTTTAATTTTTTTTTTACGCAACCGAAAATTCTGAAACTTTTTTCTATTACTAAGGGAGCTTATTCCTATCTATAAAAAAATATTCAGCCAATTTGATTTTTATCGGACATTCCCCATTAGAATTTCTTGTGAACACATCTTATCAATTTAGACAAATATTTCTTTGACTTAATTAAGGATTTCAAAAATGAAAATGAATTTTTAGCCGCATAAAACCTCTTTGTTATTAATAAAAAAAACGGGTTACACTCCGGGAGTACCGGCAGAAGTGAAAACTTGAATATTAACGTTGTGCATTTTTGATATTTTGGAATGGTTAGGGAATAATTTTGCACGAATTGCCGTCTTACGAATTTACTCTGCATTTGAATTTACGATAAAAGCGATGTATTAGGGCTCTCTTTACGAGCAAGTGTGTTGAGAAGTAATTTACCACACACACAGCTACAAATACGACAAAAACAAAATATGAAAATTATGGGAAAAGACGCGCAGGTTTGGTTTAGATTGTGTGCAAGATTGCGCTATTAACCACCTATTGCAACAATTGCGCTGGTGAACCCATGAGTAACGCTACGTGTATTTTGGAATATTGTAGCATCTTATGGGTTTTCTGTTGGAGGAAAAGCGTCACAAAATATGATCACAGCTAAGACGCGTGCCATCTTAGTCAGCTCGGTGGGGGTAGGGGGGTGTGATATGACTCACACCTAACGGAACCCGTACATACGCGTAGCTTAGACGTAGGTTCATAATATCTCAAGTTCAAATATAAAAACTGTATTAAAAATTATTTCATGTCAGATTGTTGACAGGTTGTTACCTTTGACAAAATCAAAATATCTTTAATTGTATTATGTAAAACATTAAAACACCTTAAATTGTGTTGTTCTTTAAATATATTAGGAATTATATTTTATTTTAAGCTACCATAAAGAAAATTTTTGCTTTTCACAAATAATTTAATTATTTACTTGACAAGTAATTTGATTTAAGTTCTGTTCCATTTTGTTATATTAAACCATAAGTTAATGCCTATTCATTGATTGTAAAACGAGTTATAACATGCACTCACTACAAAGTAAATTAACACATATGTGAATTAGCGTTGTATTTTAGCTTTGTTTTTTTTTGCTAATTGAATTAGTTTTTAATTGTATAGTCACTTGATCTCGTTTATCACGAATCGTTTCCAATAAGATTTGTCACATACCTAGGTATATATAATTTTCATAAAGTAATAATAGGCACTCTAGGTCTATAAGTTTAATAATTATTAGTTTAAACATATTTATGTCGATGTACACGACTGTTTGTTGTCATTAAATAAATGAAAAAAAAAAAAAAAGTTCGTTTCATGAGGTCACCGCTTGAGACTCTTATCTTTTGTTCAAGGAAATGTTCACGAAAATGATGAGGAGTTTTGCATTAATTTTGGGGAAAAGGGAATTTCCAGTAGCACGCGTGGGTTTGTGGAAAGCAGCATTGGGATACAAAGTTTAAAATTCCTGTATTTATTTTAAACGCCATTTTTGTTCTTAAATATACAAACTTACAGCATAGAGGAATTGCATTTCCTTTAGGGCAGCGGTTCCCGAATTCTTTTGGTTACGGAACCCTTTTTGGTCCGCCGTTTTTGGGTGGAACCCTGAGTCAAGTAAGAAGTAAACTAACTGTAACATTACGTGAAATCACGCCATACTCAGGCTTTTTGACTTGAACTTTTTAATATGGAAATATTTATTTAGTTAAAACGAAAAAAATATTAACTTTCCTAATTTTTCAATTTTCGAGGAACCCTTGAGTGTGTTTTTATTTATAAGTATTTTGGAAAAACTAAGACTTTTTTTACTTTCCTCATATTTGAAATGAAAAGTCTTTGTTTAAACACGGGTAAAATTCATCAATTCCATACTAGAACTGTAGACGCGAACATGGAATTGTTTCCTTTTGACCCTTGTATAACAATCTACTATTCTTCTATGATTACTATATGGGTAACATATTAAAGGCTTTAATAATCACATTCCAAAACTATATAATTTATTCAGTTCTCAAGCTTACGCGCTCACTAGACATGAAATAAAACAATTTTTAACGGATACTAGCGCGGCTTTATTAAAAGTACTTTGGTAATTAGTTGGTATTTGGTTTGATTTTTGGTTTTCCCGACGTTTCGACACCTTTGCAGCTGCCGTGGTCACGGGGGACTGAAGCTGCCCGTGAGTCTACCCTCAAGCGAAGAATTTTTTTTAGACGTTCAGAAATTAAAATTTAACAACAATTTTTAATTGTTTTATGTTGATTTATAATTTAATTTTATTAATTATTTAGTGCTAAAAAGAGAGAGAATCAACTGAAACTACCACCATTTCATAAAATTGGGAGGCCCCTCCAAGAAAGAAATGGCGAAAGAAAACTTGGAGAGGAAAACCGACCTCCGTCTTTTATATTAATTTATTTATTTGCAAAAGGAACTAACCGTACCATTAGGTCTTACAGTGTGTGTGAGGGGCTTAAGCTTGTGAATGATGGGGTCCCAAGCTGGTGGAATTTTCCAACCATCATCTCTATTGTAATTAGGGTATTTATTTATTTCGATAGCCTCGCGGAGCATTCTAGGAATAAATCTACGTTCCCTAGCAAGAATTTGGGGTTGGTCAAATCTAATATACTATATAATTTGTCACTAAATTAGGTACTTAAATAAAAATAACACTTATTTTCAGAGAACACGACTGCCTTGCCCAAAACAAACTAAAAATAAATGAAAAACAAATATCATTGCAGTCGGGGGACCTCTTAAATATACGTCATAGTGTTCCACAGAACGTTCCCCTGACTCCAAAGGCACTTGTTTTTTTTATTTCGTGTTTTTTTATGTATTTTTCTTTATTTACTTTTCTTCCCACTGTTTATTCACAGTTTTATTAAACACAGTTTTATAAAACATTAAACTGTTTATTCGACTTTTCAATTATCAAAATAGTAGTAGATAGTTCTTTACTTCTTTTGTAATTACAATGCTGTAAATACTTGACACACGAGGATTTTCGCGAAAATTCGATATAACATGTAAATGTGAAACTTACGACGACGGTTCGCTTTATTATTCGAAATACCTAACTTAAACTGTAAAAAATTCTAATATCTTTGTAAACTGCAGTGTTGTGGTATTTAAATAGTAGATCTGTAGGAATTTAGTTATTAACCAAGATATATTGAAAAGTACACTTTAAACGTGCTCCGTCTAGTTAGAAGATGACATTGTATCAAAAATAAAAATAAACACGTAGTCTTGCAATAATGTTCAAAGTACCTTTCATGACTTTTTTGTCAATTAAATAGAATTGAATCTACGCAAGTCGGAAAATATGTCTTCAGAAAAATCTATATTTACGCTGTTGTTTTCATACCAATTAAAAAGCTTCATCCCACTTTTACTAGTAAATATTTAATCAAATAGTTATTTGTTATACAAGAGAGCAAAGTCATTTTTTGCTGCGAGTGCTGACTTTTAAATCACGAACTAGCGAATTCTAATATAGACTACTGAGCACAGTGAGTGATTTAAAGGCACGAGACATCAAAAAATTTGCTCTCGTGTTAAACATACAACTTTTCACCTCTACCAGCGAGAAAAGGTGTTAGAAATTAAAAAAGCACTTTGCCTCACGCTCGCAGCAAAAGTCGATTTTGCTGCGAGTTTTTGGTAAAAAAGAACTTTGCCTCACGCTCGCAGCAAAAATCGATTTTGCTGCGAGTTTTTACGCGCCAAAAGCACCCTTTTCGTGCTGGAGAGGTGAAAATATTTTTTTTACTTAAGCTCTGAAATGGTATCATCCCATTTTATTTTAAAGGAATGCAGGGCGGACGTTTCACTTTTCGTTGGGGATCTGGTTCATCACATTCTAAATTTGAATTTCTGCCCCCCTAGCATGACCGACGAAACACGATATATATCGCGTGATATAGCCTTAGAATAATAACACCTAGAACGATAGTTCTCTACAAAGCGCACTGTCAAAAGTGAGGCAACTAAAACAGCCAAAATGGCTCCGTTTTCAGATTGTTATTCTACATTATTACCTAATCATACCGATTAAGTACAAAACAGTTTCAATTTTCCCACATTTATAAGACTAGTTACTATATTATTGGGTTTCAGTTACGATTAGTTAACGTATGAAGGATATAAATTTGAAAACTAAGTCATTCTAGCTTGGTATAAGTTGCCTCACTTTGCATACGAGGACACGGCTTCTAGGTGTTATTATTCTAAGGATTTAGCGTTTTATCGACAACATGGCCACACGAACCTATTTAAAAATCACATTTTTACTAAAAATCTATATTTCCTCGCATTTCTTGGGAAAAGTATTATACAAGCCTTACTGGAAGCTATTTGCATTGCCTCAAATGATTAAAACCATCCTCGACAAAGCAAATGCAAATTAAATCTACTATTACTAATGTAAAATGTAATGTAAAATTGATGCATTTGAGATGCGGTGCTGGCGAAAAATGCTGGGAGTCTCGTGGACGGAACACCGCACTAGTGCTTCCATTCTCTCGGAGTTGGATAATAAGACCCGCTTATCAACTGTTTGCATGCAATGTCTCCTCCAGTACTTCGGACACGTGACCAGACGGGAACCGGAAAACCTTGAGAAGCTCATCGTCGTAGGCCACGTGGAAGGAAGAAGGAGCCGTGGAAGATCACCGACCCGATGGACCGATGCAGTTAAAGAGGTCTGCCAAACTGACATGCAGACATCTATCCGGATGGCCGTAAACCGTACCGCATGGAGGGCCCTCATACACCGAGTGAGCTCATGCTGTCGCGACCCTCATTCATGAGGATACAAGGAAGAAGAAGAAGGTTTATGACAATCCAAAATAAACCGAGCAATAGTCTGCGACGTTCTGGACTAGATTTGCCCTACGAAATCACAACGGAATTCCTTAAAAAACAGCGTGAATGTAGAAATTGTGTTATGGCCCAAACACAATTTTCCAATGGTGTACAATGCCCATAACTTATAGGCATTTATACCTATGGTTAAAAATATTTAGTCATACGCTTACAGCACAAAAAGTAAAAAAAAAAACCTCCGTCAAAAACCTGAAAAGAGCGCGAAGCACGAGCGAAGCTCTTCGTTCTCGATCTCCGTTTCAGCTTGGGCAAATTTTTGCATTTGCTTTTGTAATTGTAAATCCGGCTGACCCGCTGTCCGAATTCTAATATCTTTGCTACAGTCCGCATTTCTCAACAGGTTCTCGTGAAATTTTGTGCGCAGGTTCGGTAATTTATAATTATATAGGTTTTTTTGTCAATTCAGATTTACGAAATTTTTCAAGATTGCGAAGACATGAGAGGAAAAACTTATTTCACCCATTTCGAAAAATGTTCAAAAATGTCACAAATACGAGGTTCTACATATCACAGAGCCACTAGTAGTTATGATTTGAATATAATTTCTTGCTGTCTAGAGCTATTTAATTTTGAAGTTGTTTTTGTATTACTTTCAGGTGTTTAAAAGCACAAACCTGTTATTGTCAGTTACATTCCACCGACACTGTGGACTGTTCCTACCAACCAGTCGCAAAGCTGCCAGCGCCGACACCGCGGCCCAACGGCCACCTCGTCCTATGTAGGTACGTAAATATCTATTTAACCAGAGTTTGAGCCTAAAATCGATCGATGTTTTGAAGCTACGAACACCTACGGTCACCTCACTATGAATCTAAAATTGACAAATGTCAAATGTGACCTATTAAAGTGCCCTACTTTAGGTGCCGACAATTTATTTGTTTCACTTTTCGTGTGTCGGAAATGTTTTGTTCAAGATATCAGATGAATTTTAACGATTAAAAAGTTCGTACCTTTCTAAATAAAGTCACGTAAATGAGTCGATAAATAAGTCATATTTATTCCTTACTAATAGCATAAATGCGAAAGTGAGTTTGTTTGTTTGTTACCCAAGCGATCATCGTGATTTTATAAGATGTTGTCAGGGGTACAGAAAAGAACATACGGTGCCTTTCGTCCAGAAAGGACATCAGGCACATGAGACCCAAAAGTGTATAAACATAATTCTGTTATCTATAAACACTTTATGTTACTAGAATCTTAAAACAGTAGCAAAATTATTTTTTATCTACTCTCAAATCGCAAAATTCGAATTATGAATTTCAAAGCGAATTTATATTGACATACTTTATACACGCAATACCGAAAAAAAAATTAAAAAGTTATTTTATAGCATACCTTTGCTAACTCAAGTATGCTATAAAATAACTTTTTTTCTCATTACGATACAGGGCAAATCCAAGAAGAAGGCAGTGCCGCGATATTAAAAAGAACAATGACATTTCCACATACTTTCCATGATAAAAATGTACTCTATGGTGATCGATGACTTAGCGTAACGATTAGTCTGCTGGAATGCACTACCTCATTATTATTTTTTATAATAAAATACGCGCCATGTTTTGATTTTTAATTTTTACTTTTGCTTAAAAATGTCTGATAGTAGTGAGTGTGGACTCCACCCGATATTTTAGATGCAGCGACGGCGACATCTTACTTAACCTAGGTAAGTACCTAAATACTACCTACCAAGTCGTAGCAAGTGGAGAAACTACTCACTTACTCTTTTTATCATTGATAATTTATCTTGTAATTAACAAGCCTACAAGCTAAATTTTGAAAAAATCAGAAACGCTATACATTCTTTGGTTTTTTCTATGGGACTCTGCCTGATGTCCTTTATTGTTCCCTAGGGATATAAAATAACTGTCCGTTAATACCAATAACTGATTAGGGAATTTTGTAAATCTATAGAAACCTGCAAAGTTGTGTTCATTTCCTCCTTCCTGTATGGTTTAATAAAGACATATATCACATATTTCCGCTCATTCACAAATTAAGAGCACCAGGAAATTTTATTAACTATAATTATTATTCCCTGCGGTTATTTATTCATAATAAGTATTTGTTATTGTAAACAAATCGTAGCTAATTAATAATAACGGACACAATTGTAAAATATTGTTTGTAATACTTACATGTCGCTATAATGTCGGAACTATTTATGTTGCCAATATATCATTATATTTTTTTCTTAAATACGTACAATCACTATTACAAGCATTGGCTCTGAGCTAACAATGTACGTAAATAATAATCTTTTTTAATGCGAAAAAGCCATGCTTTGCGTTTACCTGAGTGATCGAATCAGAAATGAGGAGATCCGCAGGAGAACTAAAGTAACCGACATCGCTCGAAGGATTGCTCAGCTGAAGTGGCAGTGGGCTGGACACATAGCGAGAAGAACCGATGGCCGTTGGGGCGGAAAGGTTCTGGAATAGCGACCGGACGACGCTCCGTGGGTAGGGCCCTGACAAGGTGGACCGACGATCTGGTGAAGGAAGCCTCTGGATGCGGGCAGCGCAGAACCGATCGTCGTGGAGATCCTTGGGGGAGGCCTATACCCAGCAGTGGGTGTCGTGCGGCTGATATGATGATGATGAATGCGAAAGATAACATGAGTAATTAATAAATATAAAATTTTTTCCTCGAAATTCATTGGATTCGGCGCTCAGAATTTTAATTTCAAAGTTAGCAATCCGGTCGTCTATTTGCCAAGGTTTATACTAAAATAATTAAACTGCTATAACAACCCCAAAGACTTCAAAATAATTTAAATAATTGTGTTAATAAAAAAAAAATAATGTATAAGTACTACTCAAAAGAAAATAGGGGCCACTATATGGTTGTATGTAACGTGGCCGTGCGACCTCCTTCTCAGAGACTAAATAGTTATTAGTTATACAAGTGACCAAAATCAATTTGTGCTACGAGTGCCGACTTTAAATCACGAACTAGCGAAGTAGTCTAGAACTGATTGCTAGTCTAGAATCACTCAGAATCACTAGAATCATTCTAATATAGACTACTGAGCACAGTGAGTGATTTAAAGTCACGAGGCAGAACAAAATTTAAACATACAACTTTTCACCTCTACCACCGAGAAAACCTGGTAAAAAGCTAAGTTTCAGCATTAGAAACTTGTTCACTCAATTCTTTTGGAGTTACACAACTATCTTCATCGTTGGACGCACTCATTTTTAGGGTTCCGTACCCAAAGGGTAAAAACGGGACCCTATTACTAAGACTCCGCTGTCCGTCTGTCTGTCTGTCTGCCACCAGGCTGTATCTCATGAACCGTGATAACTAGAAAGTTGAAATTTTCACAGATGATGTATTTCTGTTGCCGCTATAACAACAAATACTGAAAATAGAATTAAATTAATATATTTCGAATTATCAACATTCTTTTTTAACAATCCTTATTTAAAACTCCTTGGTATATCCGTGCATTTTATTTTTTTACCTTTTAATCCATGTATGACACCATAAAGCACTCTATCTATCCTTTTCTCACATATCAATTTTACAAGACTCATCCTTGTCACTTCATTCCTTTTTTCTTTATTATTTTAAAAGTTGGTAGAGTCTGTCTAAAAAGTCAGTTTACATGGGTAATTTCAAGGGTAATTCTAATACCTTGTAATTTATTTGTACAATCTTGATACTTTGGAATAAAAATATTTATATTATTATAAAAGATAATAAGTAAATAAAAAACATTTGATTATGTACACTGTACATAATCAAATATTTTTTAAGTACAGGATTACAGGAAAAGTCAACAAATAAAAAAATACTTCACAGCATTATATACATACTTTTATTAACTTTTACTTGCCTATACAAAAAAAGCTAAGTCGACAAATAAAAAGAAACCTGTCAATGCTTTTCCTGTATTCCTGTACTTAAAAAATATTTGATTATGTATACATAATCAAATGTTTTTTATTTACTTATTATCTTTTATATAAATATTTTTATTCCAAAGTATCAAGATTGTACAAATAAACTATATATTATTTGCTGTGTTGCTAGGGTGGGTATTAAAATTACCCTTGAAATTACCCATGTAAACTGACTTTTTTGACAGACTTTATTAGAAATAAAAAAAGCACTTTGCCTCACGCTCGCAGCAAAAATCGATTTTGCTGCGAATTTTTACGCGCAAAAAGCGCCCTTTTCGTGCTGGAAAGGTGAAAAACTTATTTTTGGGAAATACGAAACTATGTCCAATTTTCATTCTGTTCTGGAAAATTAAACGTGCCGGACTACAGCTGCGCCACAAAAAAAAAGTTGGAAATCTGACTTTTTGACTATGCCATGATGAAGACGATAGTTTGTCGAAATTTGTCGCACAAAAACCAGAATTTGTCGGGCTTGCGTTTAGGAGATACGTGTGGCGCAGCTGTAGAGACGTCTCTACAGCTGCGCCACACAGATCTCGAAAACGGAAGGTCGTAGCGAAAATCTGATTACTCGTGTGTGCAGCCGTTAATTTGTCGGAATTTGTCGCACAAAAACCAGAGTTTGTCGGTCTTGCGTTTAGGAGATCTGTGTGGCGCAGCTGTAGAGACGTCTCTACAGCTGAGCCACACAGATCTCGAAAACGGAAGGTAGTAGCGAAAATCTGATTACTCGTGTGTGCAGCCGTTAATTTGTCGGAATTTGTCGCACAAAAACCAGATTTTGTCGGTCTTGCGTTTAGGAGATATGTGAGGATACGCTGTAGAGACTTTTCTACCTGGATCTTGAGAAAGGAAGGTCGTAGCGAAAATCTGATAACTCGAGTGTGTAGCCGTTAGTTTGTCGGAATTTGTCACCAAGAATCAGAGTTTGTCGATCTTGCGTTTAGGAGATATGTGAGGATACGCTTCCGACCTTTCTTTCTCGAGATCCAGGTAAAAAGGTCTCCACAGCGTATCCTCACATATCTCCTAAACGCAAGATCGACAAACTCTGATTCTTGGTGACAAATTCCGACAAACTAACGGCTACACACTCGAGTTATCAGATTTTCGCTACGACCTTCCTTTCTCAAGATCCAGGTAGAAAAGTCTCCACAGCGTATCCTCACATATCTCCTAAACGCAAGACCGACAAAATCTGGTTTTTGTGCGACAAATTCCGACAAATTAACGGCTGCATACACGAGTAATCAGATTTTCGCTACGACCTTCCGTTTTCGAGATCTGTGTGGCTCAGCTGTAGAGACGTCTCTACAGCTGCGCCACACAGATCTCCTAAACGCAAGACCGACAAACTCTGGTTTTTGTGCGACAAATTCCGACAAATTAACGGCTGCACACACGAGTAATCAGATTTTCGCTACGACCTTCCGTTTTCGAGATCTGTGTGGCGCAGCTGTAGAGACGTCTCTACAGCTGGGCCACACGTATCTCCTAAACGCAACACCGACAAATTCTGGTTTTTGTGTGACAAATTCCGACAAATTATCGACTTCATCATGGCATAGTCAAAAAGTCAGATTTCCAACTTTTTTTTTTGTGGCGCAGCTGTAGTCCGGCACGTGAAAATTAAAAATTCCAAAATGATGTGTTCGTTGTCATTATACCTGTTTTATTCTTTGCCCGTCAGTCCTTTGAAAACATTTTCCGGTATATACAAAAGTACTCTGTGGAAAACATTTTGAGACTTCACAACTAAATTATAAATTAAATTGTGAAATAACCGCTTAATATCATAAGTCTATGACCGCTGCCTAGTTGAAGAATTTAATTGAAACGACCTGTGATATACAGGTAACTTAAATTTTATAAACCAACTGTTTATTTTGTAAGATAGGACTGTTTCTTATTGTTTTTCTCTTTTTAGGTCTTTTCTTTTTTTATTATTGAATTATACGGTCGCTGTGGATTTGCCGAGTTTTATTTAACCACACAGCGACATGGTTTTCCATACAAACAAGCTAATTTCTGAAAGGTTTATTTCATATAAATTCAATATTATTTTATTTGAACTTGATATTGTGCCAAAATTTCCATAGTCAACTTGCGGACTTTATTGTCGAATTTACTGTATATTTTTTCCTATTCGTTGTGTGTCAGTTAGATTTGAAAAATGTTACATTTAGCGTATTTTTGTATGAAACTCTGTTTTTTCCAATTCTAACTGATACGGCGAATAGAAGACATTATACAGTAAATTCGACAGTAAAGTCCGCAAAAGCTGAAAGAACAAGTTTCTAATGCTGAATTTAGCTTTTTACCAGGAAAGTCACTTGAAAATAATTAGTTACTGTTCTTACCTATACTTACACTATTCTCTCTGGTCGAGGTGAAAAGTTGTATTTTAACACGAGCACAAATTGACTTTGGTCACTTGTATAACAAATAACTATTTTTATTTTATTTATTATAATTTAGAAATAAGTAGATGAATTTTCAAGCTCTGTCTACATCCTACTTTAATTCAAGTATGCCAATAACTATACCGATTGGTAACTGACTGGTAATTTAATTCTCTAAATTGGAAGGTCTTTATTGTTTCAGAAGAAATCTTAAGTTAGTATTTAAAAAATCTCCTTTTGTGCGGGTGGCGTCATTTTAACTTCATCTGCCTATAGACAAAAGCAAGTGGACATAAAATGAAATACATATTTTCTCATATAAAAGTATATTTATTTACTTTGAAATACAAAAATATAGCTCCAAATTCACAAAATTAAGGTTAATTAAAATTGTTTCATGGACTAATAGGTACCTACTACAACTTTTAACAATTAATTATAAATAAGTGAGTTACTTAACAACAAAACTATAGATCTAGGTGTACAAAAAAATCAATTTTAAAATAAGTAGGTTTTATAATATAACTAGTGGCCGCCCGCGACAACGTCTGCGCAAGGACCGGAACCCTACAGATTTTTATCTACGATATCTCGTATTCTCATGATGCTATGATTATTATGTTTGCATATCGATTAGGGTTTCGCCATCAAAGAATCTATTTTTCATTTTTTTTTATTTTAATTCATTCTGTATATACTAAAAACCCTAACGCATGAATATTAATCCGATCCCTGCGTTTGCGTGGATATTTGTTTTTTATCCCTCGGGAAAATGTACATTTTTTCTGGATGAAAGGTTCCCTATGTTCTTTTCTGTACACCTGACAAGGACAAGGATGACAAGGTGTAAGTAGGTATTAAAATACCAGAGTCACATAAATCTGAAGATCCCATGGGAGTCAAGAGGCGAAAACATTATATGTGAATCCCATGGGAGCGAAGTCATTGGATTTCATGAAGATTGGTTGAGTAGGGATTAAGTAGATTTGAAAGCTAAACAAACAAACAA
Organism: Agriphila geniculea; assembly: GCA_943789525.1. Classification (NCBI taxonomy): domain Eukaryota; kingdom Metazoa; phylum Arthropoda; class Insecta; order Lepidoptera; family Crambidae; genus Agriphila; species Agriphila geniculea. Next base: position 46,117,379 of record OX038869.1, read on the forward strand.
ACACACAATCACACTTCTAATATTAGTAAGGATTAATTAATTACATTATATCATAACGATGCTTATTCATTAATTATATACTTACTGCTCAAAAAAAATAGGAGCCACCATAAAAATGATTTTCCATACTTGAAGAATGATCACGTTTTATCGTATGAAACTCTTTCTTTTTATTCTAACTGACACACGGAGAATAGGAGAAATTATACAGTAAATTCGATAATAAAGTCATCAAGTTGACTATTACAGCTTTCGAACAATATCAAATTTAAATAAAATCAGATCGAGTTTGTCAGAAAAATACCTTTCAGAACTTAGCTCTTTTGTATGGAAAATCGTATGGTGGCATTGTGGTATTTTCTTTTGAGCTGTATGTAATATACTTAGCTGACAAATTATATAACTAAGTGAACAAACTTTTGATCGTTTACAATAGTGCCTATAAGTTATACAAAACAAATAAGTTATATTATTTAATATAATGAAATGGTAAAATCCATACAGCAAATGATTGAAAAAACATACAGATATAAACATTTTAACTTCTTTCAAGTTTTTTTTTTTATGTACAATGCAATAGTTTTTATGCGTAAAAATGTAAAATATTTTATTTTTAGTAGATGAATGTTTTATTAGCGAATATCAGAATGGCTTAAAGTTGGCATCATTCTCCAGAAACCACGTTTTTTTTCTCAGGCAAATGAAAAAAAACCGAAATAACAACAAGACAAGTATTCCGTCTGAGCTGCTACAGGTGAGTCGATTTTTTGAGTATTTTTTCGATTATATTAATTATCTTAAGGCAAGTACATATATTAAATATTTCATGTTTGACAATATGCAGAGTGTTCGAAGCAAGTTTTTAAAAACGTGACAAACGAGTGTACTTCCTAAGAAAATTTTCAACACCAAGTAGGTGTTCTTTACATTACCACAGATAATAATATAATGCTATATAGCTATACTCAATCCGGCAAGCAACATCACACAGAAAAAGTGTCTTAAAGAAAAACTAGGATCAATGAACACTTGTTTTTACTTTTAATTAGTTCCATTTAAATAAGTAAGTAAGCATATGTTATGAAATGATTATTCTTGACTTTTTTCCTTCAAGTCCACCTAATAATTCTTGCCTTGAAATGTTTATTTAAGTAGTTTACCTTTGATTGAAAAGCGTGTTTAGTTGTCTAAAAAAACAATAAATAGTTAATGATTACTTTATTCGTAGATACTATTATAAACCTCAGTTGACTCTATTCTGGTATAAGTATACTGATTTGTAAGGCAGTTTAAGAAAATTACGAATATTAAGACCAGAATTCGAATTCGGGAACTCTGTATTAACTTAAGTATGTACTTTTGGCCTGTGCCACTAGGTACCTATTCGAAAAATGACTGTTCGATTAAGCTAAAATTATTACATTAAAGAAATATAATTGCTGGGTTATTATTAATAGAACTTATTTATTACATAGCTATTAGGACCTAGTTTAATATATAGAAATAATTTCGTTGTGTGACTGAAAATTTTCCTCTGTATTTCGAATCGAATAATTAACGAAATAAATCAAAATATTTTTTGACGATTTAGTCGAACCTTATTGTATAATTTATCTACTCCTAACTGAATTTTGAAAAGCTCTATTAGTAGTTATAAAATTAAGGTTTTTAACATGGCCATATCTGCCTTTTCAAGATAAAAGCAGTAATTGAGAAGTTTTAGCACGTTTATGACTTGCTTATGTATGACATCATGAATTCATTACCTTTTTACACTACTTATTAGGTACTACATGGTCTCTTTTAAACTAAATGATGTAAGATTTTGTGCAAGCGCGAGAAATGAACGGTTATATAGAACATTGCTGCCTGTACGTTCTGATATGAAATATGTAAAGGAATCGAGATAGTTATAAATATAATCCTGACCGCAGCTGTCGGTGGTAATAGCGCGCCAGTGGCGATTCATAAGCAATAAGGCCAAGTCCCGCCCGTAGGTGTCGCCTCGACTATAGACACGATCAAGATGTACAGATGTTTGCGGCGTGTGGCCAATCAAAACACCTGCCACCGCCATTGGCCACGCTTATTGCGAAGTTATTATTTAAACTAATTAAACAAAAAAAACACTCGCGTAACTTTCAGTGCCTCGTAACTTGATATGATCGTTAATTTGAGATTTATAATTATGCTGTTTCTTGTGACTCTATTGTTATAAATCGAAACTAGCTTTCCTAGATATATTCACGACTAAAAATTTTAATTAGTTTTATAGTTTTGGAAATAGTTAGATCATATATTTAAGAAGCCGATAAAAAGAAAACTTTGCAAATGTAAAAAAATAAACTTAGGTAAGAGTAACTATAAGTAAGTATTGTAAGGAAATCGGAACTCAAGTTTCGCTACAAAGGTAAATACAAAATAAAAAAATGAATTGGTACTCATTATTAATAATTACTTTACAAAATAAGTAATACTACGTCTGAACAAAATTACCTACCACATAGATTTTACATTAAAATATTTGGAATTACATTATCATACCAAAAAAGTTAGTTGACTACGTTGATTTTTTAATAATATTGATTTTAAATAATCTTACAATATGTACATGACAGTTTTAAGTCCCACAATTCTAAGTTCACTTCACACACAATAACAATCCATAAAATGTCCACCTCGGAACGGGAACACTGAACACGTGCGGCTACAGCCGCGAGAAGCGGCGACGCGTACGAACGGCGCGAGCGGCGGCTCGCGAGTGACGGCCGGCGGCACGCGGCGGGCGCGCGGCCGTCGGCGCCCCAGCCCACGGCACGCACCGCCGCCGCCACCTCGCACCGCCGTATCCTTTTAAGCACGCGTCTTACACCTCTCCAGCTATTCGCAACTCAGCCACTGCCGAGCGCAAGCGACAACAGAACCTACTCAACAGTCATTAACTCGAATCGTCATGTCCAAACTATTCATCCTCGCGACGTTCGCGATCTTCGCCGGCGCCGCCGTCGCGATGCCCCGGGACCTCCGCGACCCCACCAAGCTGGACCTCTCCACCGTCATGAACAAGACCGTGTGCCCGATCAAAGTGGAGATGGACGTGGACCCCTTGCGGATACCGAAGCGGATCAAAGTGTTGAAGTGCGAACGGGACCCAAATCTGTGGTGCTCCAAGATGCACATACCGAAGCACGAGTGTTGCCAGCACCAGCACGACGACGTGCGGCTGGAGTGCGTGGAGATCCAGGACACGGTGCAGGTGTTCTACCCGGCGACCAACAGCAAGCAGGAATACCGCGTGTCTGTGGGCTGCACGTGCGTGATGGAGCAGGCGTCCGCCGTGGCGGAGCCCTCCCCCGGCAGGTGACGGCGCCCCCAGTGCTCGTCGGTTGTGATGTCCGCGCCCTGTACATAGTTTAGACAAATCTACGCCCACCGCCACGCGCCGGCCGCCGCCCGCCGGCACGCCGGGATCGCGCTCCCTTCTCAAGATGGATCTCCCGATCACCCTGTATTCAGGCATCGGATAGTTTAAGTGTTGTTCGTTTAGTATTAATTATTTAAATTAAAATACAATTTGGCTCAATTTATACCTGATTTATTTTTTTACATTTAAAACCTGTGGCCCGATACTCTCGAGAAAAATAAATAGTGTGATTGCATTTTATACTCCTCTAACAAGTGGTGCAATTTATTTAAAAAAGTTTTTATATGTAGAAAATTCGATAGTAAGTACCTAATTGAAAAGTTGTAAACGTAAGGTATCCTATAGAAAAAATAATGTGCAATAAAGCGTAATTTACTATTATTACTAAATAAAACGAATTAAAAAAAGGCTTGCTATTAACATATAAATTAATGATTTATGATGAAATTTTTAGTATCTAATAGATGCACAATAAAAAGGCACCGAATCAAAGAAATGGAATGACAAATTATCGTTTATTGCAAAGCTTAGGAATCAGTATAAAGTTAAATTTGGATATATTAAAATTTTACATGTTTTAATTAAAATAAAAAGTTTTCCATTCGTTCTCACAGCCAAAGTTCGGTTGAACGTCAAGACGGTGGAGCCTGTGAGTCAGCCGCTCGTGACTCACGTCACACAATACCTAGCATTTCGACTACACTTTCTATGGGTACTTCTGATATTGACCACATAAACCATAAGTACACCCACTACAACTAGATAATCTGTTAGTGTTTACTCTTACAGAAAAGATATCTTTTTAAACTTCAAAGAACTGCACTTTCTAGAGTGAAAACTGGAAGCTTTAAAGTGACTAATACGTGACCGCGGTCACGTGCCCGAGATGTGATGCACAGAGAACAGGATGTGAATATTGATAATAGGTACTAAAAAGAATAGGTTTCTGTTTTCAAATTAGTTGTTTTATTTACTTTTTTACTCCATGCAAAATTATTAAATTTCTTTGTTATATGTTTAATATTTTATGAGAGTAGAAATTATAAACGAAAGATAGATTTGTCAATCACTATCAGTATTTTTGGTTGCAATAAGTCACTTTACCTAGTTTTTATTTTGGAATTTGGGTTCTCAGTACATAATAGCAATATAATTATGAATACTTACTTACCTTCAATTGAATTGTAGTTTCTATAATGTATGGGTACCTACCAGTGGCGAGGGGTGAAATTATGGCGAAGGTAAGCCGCTCTACAAAAATGATGAAAAATGTAGTGATCTGCATAGTGGATCAGTGGGGTGGGATTTCCAAAAGGTAAGCCGATGGGAATCGGCTTGTATGGACCCTTCGCAACTGGAACCTACAATTTTTGGATAAGTTATTGTCATTGTTAATTATTACTTAGGTACCTAATGTAAAAGAAATTCCGTTTGATTTGTTGAGAATGTAGGAATATAATTGAAAAAAAATATCTATAAGTACTCTGTTGTAAGTACGAATTTGTGCGTGGCCTTCTACCTCCAAGTTGTAAAGAAATTAAAGTATTATTCGAGAGGTCGCGAACGAAATGATCGGTAATATAATGGTAACCGTAGTCTTGGAGGATGCTACGCCGTAGGCGGCGCCCCGCGGCGCAATCTAGCCGCGGGTGCTACGAGCTACGAGAGATCTAGGCCGCCCTGTTTCTACGACAACTCGCTATCTCATGTGTTATTATAGTATACATTACATTTAAGTACATATAATTAATGTAAGCCATAACTTTAAGTACATATAATTAATGTAAGCCATAACTTTAAGCACTTTCTTTACAGTTGTTTTTAAGGGTTTTATGATTTGTACGACAGAAGAAAAAATGAATTATAATTCCACTTTTTTCTACTGGCAATTAAATGAAATTTAAAAAAGACAGCGTTAAAAAAATTAAATCAAATACCTATTCTAGTAAAGTGTTTTTATTTAAATTACTCATTAAACCTTCGTTATTTATCATTACTGTACTGTTATAGGTACCTACAGTTATATGCTTTTATTAGCTAAATAACGAGAACTGTACCCAGTCTCGTAACTTTTCGTGTCTTTCTTATTTTTGAAACTCATAACATAATGATAATCATGATGAAGACACCTACCTTGACAAGATTACTTTCGTATTAAGGCGCTAAGAAGGGTCAAATCCCAATATTCAATTCAAATTATTGAAAGATTACGCGCGTGAAGCTATCATGGAAAAAATATATAATGTACTTGGAATAATACACAATCGATTTAATTGAAAGCATTTGTTAAATAGTTACCACTTTTGATGTAAAAAAATATTCCGTGGACCCTGTTTCTGGTCCTATTTGCAAAATTTCTCGGAAACAACATTCGTTTATGTTAAAACGAACACATAAAAATCGGCGATCTAAATACCTTCAATCTTAATTGAACAGATTTTTTTTAACTAACTTGAAAGCGAAGAAATTTAATAAAAACATGTAAAAATTGAGAATTCGGTGCTAGTTCTCAACGCAACCGCCGCGTTGGAACGCGCACTGATTTGAACCCAAAGTGAGTAGAGTTACGTTCGATTTCACACCATCACGGATCGACCCGCTCGGATTGAGGCATGTTAAAGCCTTAACCTCGTCTCCCAGACATCGCGCAATAAACAGGAAAGTATCCGTCCAGACCCGCCGACGCACAAGACCTTTGCCAATCGCCCGCTCTTTGGCCCATAATTACCCTGCTACGTACATTCCTGACAAGACTTAATGTAAACAGTACATTAATTTAATAAACATATTTAACCACATATTTTCCTATATTTTTAAGTTTGTCACAAAACAAAAAAACGTCAAAAAATGTTTGCTAGGCCCTGGCTTACTTAGCTCGTTATTATTATGGTGTTAAATTGATTTTAGGAATGGCGCAAACAAAATTTTGTGATTTTTAATAACTACGACTACTCTAAAACTGCACACAAACGTTATTCACACGTAAGTGATACTTAAAACTCAAATAATTGTAAGTTTTCAAAGCTATAAGAAACACAAAAATGCCTAGCTCTACCAAAAGAACGTGTATGTTGACAAAACTAAAATAGTCCATTAGACATTTTCAAGGCTGAAAAATAGTTCCTACACGGAACATTATAAGTACTTACAACAAAATACATGTATTTTTTTTTATTTAAAAGATGGAAAATGTTAAATATGGTAGTTTATTGAGAAAACTTGTGTGTCCGGGTGTACTCGGCGACGCGCGGCAAGTTCAAGGGCGGCGGCCGCCCGTGCGGCGCCCTACGCCAGCGCCCACCGCTCGCCGGGCGGAATTGCCCTCGGTAATGACCTACACACAATACACTCATCATAATCTAAACAGCCCTGTCTGAGACGACATTTGTCGCGGCCATGGCGAATCATAATAATATTTCACCATTTATCTTTTTATTATGTTAGGTATTTTATACCTGAGACCCGATCTGAACCTGCACTTATACGAGATACATATATCTAATAAGATCATCGTGCAGTCTTTATAATCCTTCGGTTATGATGAGCAAAATTAAAAAAAAAAAATTTTCTATTTTCCGAAACTTAATTTTGAAAGCAGTCGGACTGAAATCGTGTCGAATGAGACACCCCTCGAAATGCAATTTGCACGACGTCTTATCCGTCTGGTATTGCTAACTATAATGCGCATGGTGGTGGTAGAAGAGAGGGGCGGTGGGCGTGTCGTGCGCCCGCGCACGGGGCGGGCGCTCGCTGGCGCCGCCCCTCCACGCCCCGCCCCTACGTCGCACACAACTTAGCGTTTGTTCCTAAAATACAGCCCGTCTGCAAAAGGTTATGCAAATTCAAATAACTGTGTAGACAGAACCAAACAGACGGAAACATTCCTTAATATATGCTTACCCACACTTCAAGGTAATAAACTAATCAAATGGTGCGTCATGAATCATTATTAAGTTTAAGGTTCTAATTAGTTATGGAAAATGACATATATTTATGCTCCTTTACTTATATGTAAGTATACATTTAGTTCCGGTCCCTTGGTAGCACGTTAGTATTAATATAATAATATTCTGTGGTATACTAAGTTAACAATAGCTCAAGCACACGACGTTTGTAGGTATTTAGTTTACCTATTAAATTCCTATTCCACACTGAGAAATCTCAGTTTTTTCCTAGTCATCACCGTTTTAATTATGTATTTCGCAACTGCTTACAATATGAAATTACAAATTGTCTTTATCTCTTGATGACCAAGCGCACGACTTTTTTCCTTTCAAAAATCCTAAGCTCTGACGCGCGTGCGCGCCCAGCGCTCCCCGCCGCCGCGAGGTGTAACAAGAAAACTAGCTGAACTCACGTCATGGGAAAATGGCCGGCACGAGCCATATTATTAAATTAGTCAGTTTCCAAGAGCAATACTTACTTTAATACAACAGCGTTTTCTTCGCGTTGAAAAATCCTGTTATTCATATTATAAAATGTCGGAACTGTGGCGCTTGCGCGTGCGCACTCGCGGAAGAGGAAAACTATTATGTTACTAGGTGGGAATACTTCATTCATTATTTGTAAACAATGTCTTCTCGATTTATCCCTAACTGCATTAAATACTTCGTATATTTTCAACAAAACGATGCGTAGATTTTTTTGAAGTGAAAACTTCTTTAGCGGCGTTGTAAGTACACTTTTTTTGTAATGGGAAAAAAATGTTAAACTCGCGTCAGTCAGGTTCACGTAACCCTGATCGAAAATTCGTAAGACGGATGTAGCGTTGACAGCCGGCGGCGGAAGTATCCCTCTCTCTTTCTACCAGGGACCGGATTAAACGCTTAAAAACCCCTTCGTGCGTTTGGGTTTTTAGTATTTACAGGATGACAAGACAGTGAAAAACGACATTACAGATCTCAAGGCTTCTAGTGAGTTTAACAGCGCAAACATTAAAGATGGCCAGAGCCAACTTCAAGCAGTCGAACAACAAGTTACTGAAATACAGATACTGAAAAACAGTTTGGAATGTACATCACGTGAGCTTGCTGTTTTAAAAAACGAATCTGCCGCAAGAGAGCAATGGTCTAGATTAAACAATGTGGAAGTAAAAGGAATACCCACACGGAAATTAGAAAATCTTTTTTCGATAGTGGGTGATATTTCAAAAGCTATAAAATTTGACCTGCCTAAATCACAAATAAACTACATCTCGCGCGTCCCGTCATTCAACAAAAAAGAGAAAAATATTGTCATCGCATTCAATAACCGTTACATTAAGGACTGTTCTGGGAGGCCATGACATATTTGGTAACGATCGCGTAAGTGGCTGACTCTGGGTTCACAGGATGGAGAGGCACTCTCTGATGCTAAATATGTCGGTCTGTTTGCGTGAAGTGGTTGCGTTCTTTTTATATGCAGGCTTAAAAATGTGTTATCGTTACCAAAAAAAAACGATAATGTAAATGGCTGAAAATAGTACAGCTAGTAAGTACTAGTTGTACTCACGTGTATTACGGAAGGACTGAACAAAATTCGGTTGCGTTATGGAGCTACGCCAATTCAAAGATGCTTTATTGTTACCAAAAAAAACACGATAAGGTAAATGGCTGACAATAGTACAGCAAGTAAGCACTAGTTGTACCCACGTGAACCACGTGGCTATTTTCAGCCACTTACGTTATCGTTTTTTTTTGGTAACGATAACGCATTTTTCAGGCTGCATATAAAAAGAACGCAACCACTTCACGCAAACAGACCGACATATTTAGCATCAGAGAGTGCCTCTCCATCCTGTGAACCCAAAGTCAGCCACTTACGCGATCGTTACCAAACTTGTTATGGCCTCCTAATCTAGACGATTTCTTGGCTTCCGCCCGCTCAGTGAAAATGTTAAACGCAAATAACCTACCTGGATTCAGCGATGTCAACCAGCGAATATTCGTCAACGATCACTTAACACCAGCAATGAAACAACTTCTCACTAAAACCAAAGCGTCGGCAAAGGACAAGAACTACCTTTATGTTTGGGTGAAACACGGTAAAATACACGTTAGAAAAAACGATACCACTAATGCATTTATTGTATCCAAAATCGATGATTTAAACAAAATTGTGTAACCTATTGCTATTTTATAATCACACTCTTTGTTACTAAATATTGTACTCGGTTGCCGCATGTTTTTATTTACGTGAATTACGTTTTCGTTCTACTATGTAATAAAATGTCACTACGATTTGTGCTAAGTATTAACTCGCTTGCTTCACCGTTTCGCATCTATTGTTTTCTCGCAATGAGGCCTTTGCTTTGACAGGTCTCCAAACACAGTGGCGCTGCCCAATCGGATACTTTTGGAACTGATCAAGCCTATGTTTGACAGGTCTCCAAACACAGTAGCGCTGCCCAATCGAATACTTTTGGAACTGCCAAGATTAGTCCCCATTCTCGCACGACGCGCACTGCCAGTAACAAACCGGTTACTCCTCAATGGCGCGCTGTTCATCTCGCTTTCGCACAATATTTTCGCCGTCTGTTTTTTGTTGTTGCACATACGATGCACTTTTTCACTACACTCTGTTGCCGTTCATTACAAAACATTGCTAATACTAAATGCTACCGCTCGTCATTGTGCCTGTATTTGTTATACTTTTTCATATATTACTGTTTCCTTCTTTATTATAAATAATGCTTTCTAAAAATAGTACAAACAAATTAAACGTGTACTATCAAAATGCACGAGGACTAAGGTCTAAAACTAATACTTTTTATCGAAATGTTTGTGCAAATAACTATGATATCGTTTTATTATCTGAAACATGGCTGGTAGATGGCATAGCGGACTCGGAGCTGTTCGACAACAGGTATGTGGTTTGGAGACGAGACAAAAATTACGCATTTACACAACAAAAATTGGGCGGTGGCACACTTATTGCTGCGAAAAAAGGACTTCTTATTGTTCCTCAGATCTCATTTCAGTCTAGCGCCGAGGATCTATGGGTTACATTGACTATAGGTAATAAATTGCATGATAAGTCAGTAGTTAATTTACACATCTGTGTACTTTATCTTATACAACAAAATCTAGGCAATACCTTTTCACAACAACTTTCCAATTTTTTTACAAATCTAATAGTAGATTGTACAACAAGTGCATAAAATGGGTTTTATGTACGAGTTATACACTCTGCTTTTCACTTCGATTGTGAGGAAATTAAACAACAATAATGTAAAAATCAAAATAAAAATTCTTAAATTATAGTGACAAATTCTATTATTTTTGGAATGTGCTCATCAAGACTTTTCATTTGATACCCATATTCAAAAATAGCAAAACAAATTTTTTTTCTTAATTTTTTGTGACAAAATATATATTTTTGGAATGTCCTCAGCAAGACCTTTCATTTGATACCCATATTCAAAAATTGAAAAATAAAAATGTTTTTTTTTTATTTTTTGTGACAAAATATCTATTTTTGGAATGTGCTCATCAAGGCCTTTCATTTGATACCCATATTCAAAAATTGAAAAAAAAAAAAAAACACTTTTTTTTTGTAAAAAAAAATATAATTTTGGAATGTGCTCATCAAGGCTTTTCATTTGATACCCATATTCAAAAATTGAAAAAAAAAACTCATTTTTTTATTAAAAAAATATAATTTTGGAATGTGCTCATCAAGGCCTTTCATTTGATACCCATATCCAAAAATTGAAAAAAAAAATTTTTTATCAAGGTCTTTCAATAAAATTGATACCCATTTTCAAAAATAAAAAAGTATTAAGTATAACACAACAAAAAATGAAGAAACAATGAAATAACAAGTTAATTTAAAGAAGTTAAATTGCATGTGTGGCTGTTTACCTGACGACCTTTGTCTTAAAGTCTGAGACTTAGACGAAGATTTTACTTTATGCACTAGAGCATAAAAAGCGATTTTATGCAGCCTATACCCAACATAAAGACGAACTTTACGAGCATGAGAAGTGAAAATAATATAATGTTTAAACATCCCGACGACAAGTACTTAATAGTGGGCGATTTTAATATGCGGCGCATACTTTGGACTGACGCTGACTGTGACAACTCTTATACTCCCAGTAATTACCTCTCACATGACGAGTGCCTACTGGTTGACGAAATATTAGTTTCAGGCCTAAAACAGTACAATGGAGTGAAGAACAGCTTCGGAGTGATCCTTGACCTAGTGTTATCCAACGAAAGCGTAAAAGTCTTAAACTGTGATGATCCATTATCCTTACCGCTCGATCCTCATCACGGTGCTCTGGTGATAAATGTCGATTTATGTGACGATTGTGTATTGAAGCCTGCGCCGTTTTTAAAATATCTGTACAGCAAAGCTGATTACGATTCAATCAACCTTGAACTCTCAAAAGTCAGCTGGTATAAGGAACTTACTAACAAACCGTTTAATGAGGCGGTCGACTATTTTTACAGTGTGTTTACGAAACTGCGTAATTTATTCGTCCCTTCGAGGCAAATGACTAGTAAGGACTATCCAATTTGGTACTCAAAATCGCTTACAAAAATGTTGAAGGAGAAACATAAATACCTTATTAAATTCAATATTTACGGCAATCGTTCGGACTATGAGGCTTTTAAAAAGCTTCGTGACCGGGCTAAAAGGGTGGAAAATGATTGTTACAGTAGATATATACATTCAGTTGAAGATTCAATACAAAAAAACCCTAAGCTATTTTGGTCGTACATAAAATCTAAGAAAAAATCAAACTCACTACCTAGCTCTCTTACATACGACACGGCCACCTTGAACAGTGGTGAGGCTATATGCGAAGCATTCTCCAAATACTTTCACTCCACCTTTTTGGCACCGTCTCTAAGTTCACACTCCCCTAATGATAGTGTCTCTCTACCGGTCGCTCCCTCAAAAAGCACTGTTCAGGTCGACGAGCTAGTAGTTCGACGCCTTCTAAAGCAACTGGATCCAGCAAATCTGCAGGGCCAGACGACTTACCAGCGGTATTTCTAATAAGATGCTCCGAAACCATAGCTCATCCACTCACAATACTATTTCAAAGGTCGCTAGACGAAGGCGTCGTACCTGATGTTTGGAAGAAAGCCTATATCACACCAGTCTTTAAAAAAGGAAACAGAACGGAGGTCACCAACTATAGACCCATTTCTAAGCTTTGCATCGTCTCCAAGGTTCTTGAGAGAATAGTGTACGACGAAGTATATTTAGAGCTAAGGCATACCTTCTGTCCTTTTCAACACGGCTTCCTCAAAGGGCGCTCCACAGTATCTAACCTTATTCAATTCAACAACTTTCTAGCAAATGCAATGGACTCGGGTGCTCAGGTAGATGTCGTTTACACTGACTACAGTAAATGTTTTGACAGAATTAATCACTCAACACTTATAACTAAACTTAAACGCATTGGTATTAGTGGTGACCGTCTTAGATGGTTCTCATCGTACATCGACAATAGATCGCAATCAGTTGTAGTTAACAATTACATATCCAGTTGGGTCAAAATCCCCAGTGGCGTACCCCAAGGTTCATTGCTCGGACCTCTGCTGTTTGTAATCTTTGTTGGTGATATCGGACAGTGTTTCCAGCGATCACAGCTGCTTTGTTTTGCAGACGATATGAAAATTTTTACATCTGTGAGGACACAAAATGACTCGCTAGCACTTCAGTCAGATTTATCACGACTCGAAACATATTGTCAAGTTAATGACCTGGACCTCAATCCGTCTAAATGTTGTCTTGTCACTTTTAGTCGTAAGCAGAATCCCATTTTATTCGACTACACCCTTAAGGGCGCAGTTTTGCAAAAACAGTTCAACGTACGTGATCTGGGAGTTCTATTGGACTCGAAACTGATATTTGACTCACATGTAGATGCTATGGTGAAAAAGGCTTCAAAAGCACTCGGATTTGTCATGCGTTCTTCTAAGGAATTTTCCCACGTGAAAACCATAAAAATATTATACTGTTCCTTTGTCCGGAGTACCTTGGAGTACGCTAGCCAAGTCTGGAACCCGAGATATGATATTTATATTAACAGAATTGAGTCCGTTCAAAAAAAGTTCTTACGGTTTCTGTGCTACAAAACTAATGACCAATATCATTCTAACAACTATCATAACTTGTGTAGAAAGCATCACCTTCTTCCACTAGATCTCCGGCGTGATATCGGTGACTTGATATTTTTGTTACGGATAGCATCGAGCTCCATAGACTGTCCAGAGTTACTTGCACTTCTATCTCTAAGGTGCCCAGCTAAACCACTGAGGAGTAACCCACCTTTGCATCTACCTTCAGCGAGTACTAATTACAGGCAGAACGAATACATGTGGCGAGCCAGCGACTCATTTAACAAACTGTGCAAAAGTTACAATTTTGACTTGTTTAACACCAGTTCGGTTTTGGCGAGGAAAACATTAGCCAATCAGTTTTTTGATGGTTAGTATCTGTTCTCTATCCAAATTGTATAAACGCTATTACCATAATGTAGGTTAATGAGATAAATATTGTTCTGTAATAGGTTACTAATTTTGTAATATAATTGTTTTATAAGTTATGCTAAGTACAAAAGTTGGTTTATATAGCATATTTATATAACATAAAAATTGAGTGCATTGCGAATTGTCGCTTTAACTTTAACATAACCACTATGTTTGCTATTTGTGGAGTTCTGTAATTGGCTTCCTGTCGCTATTATTTTAAGTAATCTGTCAATTTTGCTGTTGAACTTCCTTTAAATAAATAATAATAATAATAATAATAATGAAAATTTAAAAAAAAGTACAATAAATAGATTCTTTGATAGGAAAACCTTTTCGTTATGCAAACATAATAATCATAGCATCGTGAGAATATGAGATATCGTAGATCAAAATCGAAAGGGTTCCGGTCCCTGCTTTCTACGGGGCGCGGCGAAAATGGCAGCGCGTCATTTTGGCGTTCGGCGGGTTGATTTTTCTGACAGATAAACTTTTTAATGTAATATAAATTGTCATGTTTGTGTACGATAGCGCAATAAATAAATATTGTATTTATTGTACCTCATAAATAATAGTGCTTTTATACTGATAATAAAATTATTCCCTAACCATTCCAAAATATCAAAAATGCACAACGTTAATATTCAAGTTTTCACTTCTGCCGGCACTCCCGGAGTGCAACCCGATTTTTTTTATTTTTCAAAACTATTTTCTTGCATAAAAGACATCAACGCGTTTAAAAATTTGGAACTTGTTCATTTTATCTTACCTACCTACTTGATTACTTGTCAACGTTTATTTCTTCGCGTTTATACAGGACCAGAGATAATGTCTTAAAAAACCGGCCAAGTGCGAGTCGGACTCGCGCACGAAGGGTTCCGTACCAAAAAACGGCAAAAAAATATTTTTTTATTGTATGGGAGCCCCCCTTAAATATTATTTTTATTGTTTTTAGTATTTTTTGTTATAGCCGCTACAGAAATACATCATCTGTGAAAATTTTAACTGTCTACCTGTTGTCATTATTAATATCGAGCAAAAACCAAAAAAAAAACACGTTTGTTGTATGGGAGCCCCCCTTAAATATTTATTTTATTCTGTTTTTAGTATTTGTTGTTATAGCGGCAACAGAAATACATCATATGTGAAAATTTCAACTGTCTAGCTATCACGGTTCATGAGATACAGTCTGAAATACCTACAGTAAAACCCTATAACTTCGCCTACTAAACTAAACTTCGCCTAAAAAAAAGAAACTTCCATATCTCGGGAAATTAAATGGCAGTCACTTTTTTGAATTGGGTAATAATCTCTCGTTTGTTGTGGCAAAACTGCATTCTACTGTCTATGGAAACTAGCTGTCAATTTGAAGCAGTTGCAAAAATAGAATAATTCGACAGTGTCCCCAAAAATTCGTCTATTGTGTTCATATTTGAAAAGTTGAGATTTTAATATTTATATTGTGCATTGCAACAAATAGTGAGCTAACTAAATACAAGATATTATTTTATCAACTATCACATAAATCTTGAACTAAATTGGTCAGGCAATGTTAGGTAATATTGTAGTTTAAAAACATAAGAGTTCCAAACTTCGCCTGACTATAATTATTGTGCTAGATTCGTTGTTTTATTACTGCAATAGAGCATTTAGCTACTTTTCGATTATCATAGAGTTATGAAAATATGTTCCTTTTTATTAAATTTGTGTTTAGTGTCAACCAAACCTGAGATTTGTATTATTTATTGGTAAAACGCAACCAAACTTCGCCTACTTCACAATAAATAAAAAATACTTTAGCGATATTGAAATATGGTTCATATTCCTATGCGACTGCATATAGTAGCTAAGCCCTTTTGTTTTAATGCTACCTGCCTACGTATTTGCTATTCGTTTAATACAATGAATGCTTTTTCTTTCTTTTCCGGATTGTTTTAATTCTATACTTATGTGAAAACTGATAAAGGTATGTTTGATCTAATTTTACCTTAATTATTCTAAATGCTATTTGTCTTTCATGAATAAATAAATAAATGAATAACGGAATAAATCATCACGTAGTAGGTAGTCCACTGAATAAGCAACTAAATTTGATTAGTAATTGTTCTATGTATCGTACACTTATGCTTAGAAAACGGTAAGTTTGTGCATCTCAACGTCAAAGCTATAGGAAAAATATCGAAATCTTTCCAATTGAAAATTCCTCGTCATAAATCTGCGTCAAGCGAAGTTACTTTGACGCAAATGATAAAAAAATAGTACTTACAAAAGGTACTTCCCGAGAGAGAAATATTAGCGTGTGCCGGTCATGATGTTGTTCGGTAAATCCATGACTAAACGTGCGGGCGGGCGAATCAAGGCACGGTTTCATGGAGGCCTCAGACGGAGCGGCGCGCGCGCACTTGCGTTATAATGTTATTGTTTACTACCGGCGCGGCGTGAGTGTTGTCATATAATTGACATTCCGAGCATTATTTCTTTGGGATAAAACCGCCAGGTATAAGGAAAATAACTTCAATTACGAATCATAATAAGAGCCTAAATGTCTGCATCTTCCATTCCATTACCTTTTTTCGCTTCATAGTCTCAACAAATTTAGCAAAGTACCTACTCTATACATACAGGCTGCATTTTTATTTACTTTCCAAATTTTAAGGAAGTGTTTAGTCCATGAAACTAAACAACTTTCTCAATGAAACATGTGTCGAAATACGCCACAAAATTTTGGTCATCCCTAGTGGACGGAAGGAAACTCCCCACGTGATCCCTTCGCTTTGATTTGTATAAAAAGTCAATTTTTGTTTTACCTATTTGACACTTTGTTTCAGTTCAGTTTCATGGACTGAACACATCCTTAAAATTTGGAGAGGGTAAAAAGACACCGTGTATATGAAAATGGTTTTACAAACAGTCATGAATGGATAAATTACAAGAATGTGAAGATGTTTTCATTAGCCAATGTTGCTTATTTATTACGTTCAAAAGCTCTAGGTTATTTAAAGTTCATAATTAATTCTGAAAGGAGCTATCTGGACCTGTGACACTTGGCCTCTCCCATCTCATCATCTAAATATCAATCGGATTAGGTTATGATGGAATTATAAAAGCAACACATTTTTATAAACGTTTTATTTCTATTAAAACATTAATACAAAGTATGCAAACAAAACATATTACAAGTTGTATTAAATTACAAAACATAATGAAAAGGTACTGCTTAATCAGTACAAGAAATAAAAATTAACATAAAGTACCTACAAAAATATCTTTATCCGAAAAAAATAAGGTACAATTATAATAATTGTGTAGGTATAACAATATTTAGCAGACAAACACTTCACTTTAGATGACAATAATATATTAGTAAACGTTACTCCGGGGTAATAATTATTTTAGTTCGGAAATGGTGTATCACAACATGTTGAGCTTTCTTAAGTAAATTTAAAAATATAATTTTATTAGCTACTTTTACTAACGTGGATGTCCTATAGACTCTGTAAACTTTAATATCTTAAGGCACTTAGTATTTCTATTATCAAAGTTGAGGTAGTTCGTCAGCTCATTTTTTTTTATTTGCGCGAATATACCTAGTTCCATTCACACATAGTTTCAAAAGCAAAAACACCCACTAGCCTCATCATATTTACTAGAAAGTGCCCAGCAGTGACGTATTTAATCTACAATAGGTGCAGTTTCCTACTTTCAAAATCAACGCAGTACTTAAATAATATGGCTTTGCATTTTTGAAAGTCGTAACATGTCAAATATTGATCACAGTCGAGTGCAAATTTTTAATTGACGAACTGAAGTTCGGCATACCTTATGTCTATCATTTTCATTATCATATATTTGAAACTAAAACATTTGTAAACAAATTAGAACATTAAAGTATTCAAAATGTAGTCATAGCAATCTATGATCGGCGGGAGGAGCGCGGGCTGGAGTCTACGATCATCGGCTCTTCGTCCGTCGTGTCGCGGGGCGGCAGCGACACGTCGCGGGGCGTCAGCGACATGTCGCGGCTGCCGCTGCTCCTGCTAATATAACCCCCATCAATATTTGAAGGGCACACGGGAAGAAGGGGCTCATCGACATTTTTGATAAATTTGAACTAACAATTGCATTCGATAGCCTTTGAATGCGTCTTTCAAATGACATAAAACCGTCTCAGTAAAAATAGACTGGGTAAGTAATAAAATCTTTGATTAGCAATTTTCTTATATTTTGCTAATAGACATGTTTTCATTTTTACAAGGTACCTAAAATCGAAAACCATTTCGAGGTTTTTCAATTTCAGACACCGTACATATTTTTTCGGGGTTTTTGATCAATTATTAAATGAATTAAGTGGAAAAAACCCTGTAGCATCGAGATATAGGAATAATAAAAAATACACTCCTTTGCGTAAATAAAGTTGTGTGATTATCGTTGAAGTGACAACTGTCGCTGTCAAGGTTACAATGTATGTCAAAGTCTGTGTCAAGAATCAAAATATTTTTCACTTTTGCTCCCTTTGTTTTGAATGTTTTAATTATATTATTTACTTGAATTAGTATTTTAGTTATTATTTAATATCTCTCGAAATATAATATCAAGTTTTCTGAAGAATTTTTAATGGAAGACAACGAGTCGCAACACTCGCAACCTCACCAAAGTGGACATCATCATGCTGCTGAAGCTGAAGTCTTCTGTGAATCGTTTATTTTCAGGAAAAAAAGATATTATTTACGTTTCAATTGGTTTAATAAATACAGTTTGATTTCAAGTGCATTAATTTCAATTTCCATAAAACTTTAAAGCAAACAGTGTTGGTTTGGGCATTTTATCACAGTATTTTTGCAGGCAGGAACTACACATGAGATTATGGAATCTAATTTACGAATATATTTATCTATTATTGTTGAAAATAAGGTAAAAATAGCGACAATAAAAGAAAACAACCTCGATCAAAACATAAACAAACAAACGTCATTAGCGTCCACAGATTAGGTTGACAGGTTGACGTCAAAGTGTATTTTTTATCCATATGGGCAAAGGAAAAACCGTCAGAAATCCTATAAACTGCACTTACGCTCTTTTAGAATGAATAAGTTTTCAAATTAATATTATGACGACATAAATTAAAATTTTGGAAAAGAAAAAAATACGTGTCTCTTGTTTTCATCAGTAATTTCTAAATAACAAATAAAAAACCAGGACAAAAATTTTGAAATGTTGTCAATTGTTCATTCCAAACTAATAATTGCATTTGATGGCATTGGCATACTCAAAACAAACTAGGGTCCATTACATATTTAAAACAAACTAAAAGAGGCTCATTTCTCGTTAAATATCTAGCGTTAGTAAAAATAGACCATTCAACTTTAAACAGCCATTTTCTCAAATTTAGCTTAATGTCAATGAGCGCCCCTTCTTCCCTTCATTTGTGTTTTAAGTTAAGGGGTACATCTGCCGATTTAGGATGCCCGACCAATCCGATATTACGTCTTTAGAGTTCAATATTTAGTAAATTGATGTAGTTTAGTTCCATATTAAACTCTAAAGATGTGCCATTAGACTAATCGGACATCCTAAATCGGAAGATGTGGATACACCTTTTAAGATAGAACTTGATATTTTTTCCGTATCAGTAATAAAAAGATTTAACGCGTTGCTCGTTCGTTTCAAAATAGTCAAAACTTATTTGTGATATTACATGATTGAAAGTTAGACTTGCTTTTTAAAATAAGTAACTTTTGTATGTAATATCTTTTTTCCAGCAAACAAAAGTAATCACATTTATTTCTACCATGTCTTCGCTAGCTATGGATTACCATAGTGTCCAATCTAATCCATAAATTTTTCGAAAGCAAAGTTTATTTATCGTTTTTACAAATGTGACTTCAGTTCACAGACACCACTGTTCGTTCAACACACAATTGTAATCACTGCTGACGTCCATTATACAATGGACGTGAGTGATTGTAATGTAACTATCTCCCTCTTACTCACGCAGTTTTATAGTTCTGTCCTCAGAGCATTCAGTTAAACGCTCTAAGGTTTCTGTCTGTCGTATGTAAAGATAAATAAAATCTAATTATTATAGATAAATGTATAAGTTTTTACTT
Source organism: Agriphila geniculea (assembly GCA_943789525.1). Lineage (NCBI taxonomy): Eukaryota > Metazoa > Arthropoda > Insecta > Lepidoptera > Crambidae > Agriphila > Agriphila geniculea. The sequence goes on from OX038869.1 coordinate 46,137,379, forward strand.
AGAAATTAATTTATTTGCCTTTACTTGTTGTAAGACTGGTAAGTGAGAAACTTACTGAGATTTTAATTAGATACCGTTCTAAAATATCTATAAGTATAATATATATTGTAATGTTGTACTTGTATCATACGTACTCTCAACACACCGCACCGGACAAATCTAAGTGATTTTTGGTGCGTGTAACATAAAATGTAAAGCTATGTGTTTGATAAATAAATTAAAAAAAAAAAAAGTTAGGGGGCTGAATCAATTTCCGGCTGAAATAGCTATTTCTGATTTCCATAACGCAAGTTCTTTAGTTAGGTACTGGAAACCAGAGTTTAATATATCATTTCAGCAAGCAATGAATATGATTTTGTCAAGGAGATGCACAAGAAGCACATTGAATGAACCCAAAATGAGAAAACCGTTTCTTCGGACCATCAAACTGAACAACTTTTATAATGGGACTAACTTTTAAATCGCAAATAAAAATCAGCTGTTTCATACAAATATTATTGACGAAACTGCCTTTCTATTGTCTAACTTCAAAATCTATCGCAATCGCTTTCAGGATGTAATCCATTGAAGTTTATTTTTGGCACAAATAAAAACTTACCAAAGAAATGCAGCAATGTGTCACATCCATCTGTCAAACGAAAGCGATTGCGATAGATTTTTAAAATTAGACAATTAGCCCCCTGATTTTTTTCCCACATGAGTAAGTTGTTCAGTTCGATGGTCAGTTTCCCATTTTGGGTTCATTCATTAACACCCTGTACAATTTTTTTCTTTTCTTATTGCTGTTTCCTCTTAACAGAGGTTTAATTTATTTTACTAGTATCTGTGTCAAAATAACCATAATTATTGTACTACCCGGTCGAGTTAACTCGGCACCTGAAGCGCGATAGACCCCCTTCGTTTTCTCCTTTCCTCACGCCACCGTCGTTAATTTTTTGAAAGATTTCGATAGATTATCGATAAATTACCGCTAACAACTGTACTAACACTACTGGCATGAAGACAGTGGCGTGAGGCAAGGAGAAAACGAAGGGGGTCTATCGCGCTTCAGGTGCCGAATCAACTCGACCGGGATATAATTTACTCACGAGTGTGGCGGCGCGTGCACCACGGCGCGGACCACGCACACGCCGCCGGCGCCGCTGGCTGCTCCGCGACCTGACGGACAAGCAGCTCGCGCTATATGATTGTATCTACTCACGAGTGTGGCGGCGCGTGCACCACGGCGCGGACCACGCACACGCCGCCGGCGCCGCTGGCTGCTCCGCGACCTGACGGACAAGCAGCTCGCGCTATATGATTGTATCTACTCACGAGTGTGGCGGCGCGTGCACCACGGCGCGGACCACGCACACGCCGCCGCCGCCGCTGGCTGCTCCGCGACCTGACGGACAAGCAGCTCGCGCTATATGATTGTATCTACTCACGAGTGTGGCGGCGCGTGCACCACGGCGCGGACCACGCACACGCCGCCGCCGCCGCTGGCTGCTCCGCGACCTGACGGACAAGCAGCTCGCGCTATATGATTGTATCTACTCACGAGTGTGGCGGCGCGTGCACCACGGCGCGGACCACGCACACGCCGCCGCCGCCGCTGGCTGCTCCGCGACCTGACGGACAAGCAGCTCGCGCTATATGATTGTATCTACTCACGAGTGTGGCGGCGCGTGCACCACGGCGCGGACCACGCACACGCCGCCGCCGCCGCTGGCCGTCGACTGGCTGCTCCGCGACCTGACGGACAAGCAGCTCGCGCTATATGATTGTATCTACTCACGAGTGTGGCGGCGCGTGCACCACGGCGCGGACCACGCACACGCCGCCGCCGCCGCTGGCCGTCGACTGGCTGCTCCGCGACCTGACGGACAAGCAGCTCGCGCTATATGATTGTATCTACTCACGAGTGTGGCGGCGCGTGCACCACGGCGCGGACCACGCACACGCCGCCGGCGCCGCTGGCTGCTCCGCGACCTGACGGACAAGCAGCTCGCGCTATATGATTGTATCTACTCACGAGTGTGGCGGCGCGTGCACCACGGCGCGGACCACGCACACGCCGCCGCCGTCGCTGGCTGCTCCGCGACCTGACGGACAAGCAGCTCGCGCTATATGATTGTATCTACTCACGAGTGTGGCGGCGCGTGCACCACGGCGCGGACCACGCACACGCCGCCGCCGCCGCTGGCTGCTCCGCGACCTGACGGACAAGCAGCTCGCGCTATATGATTGTATCTACTCACGAGTGTGGCGGCGCGTGCACCACGGCGCGGACCACGCACACGCCGCCGCCGCCGCTGGCCGTCGACTGGCTGCTCCGCGACCTGACGGACAAGCAGCTCGCGCTATATGATTGTATCTACTCACGAGTGTGGCGGCGCGTGCACCACGGCGCGGACCACGCACACGCCGCCGCCGCCGCTGGCCGTCGACTGGCTGCTCCGCGACCTGACGGACAAGCAGCTCGCGCTATATGATTGTATCTACTCACGAGTGTGGCGGCGCGTGCACCACGGCGCGGACCACGCACACGCCGCCGCCGCCGCTGGCCGTCGACTGGCTGCTCCGCGACCTGACGGACAAGCAGCTCGCGCTATATGATTGTATCTACTCACGAGTGTGGCGGCGCGTGCACCACGGCGCGGACCACGCACACGCCGCCGCCGCCGCTGGCCGTCGACTGGCTGCTCCGCGACCTGACGGATCACAGTAATCACATTTTGTAACTCTGTTGCAATCAACTTTGACATAAATCGCAATTACATTGCTGGTTTAGTAAGAACCGATGTGACAACTATCTTACTTAAAGCAGCAATGTAACTGCGGTTTCAATCAATTTTAATCGAGAACTGTTAGCAACAGAGTTACGTAATCAGGGGGCAGATATAGTCCGCGCAATTTAAAGCCGCATTCAGACTGCGAGGCACGAAGAATGCCTTGCAAGGTGAATAAGAAATCTTTATTTGCACAAAAACATGGTTTAAAGTTGTTAGGTTATTTAAAATGGCCTCATGTTTTATCAATTTTAATATGCCAAGCAAATCACATTGTAAATGAAGCCAAAATTATTTCTACCGATTCAAAAATGCATATCAAAATCTATACTTTGTGAATACAAATAAGCTTTTCGATGTTTATATGCGAAAACAAATTAAATGAGTATATTTGTATCATATTTACTTATACTTTTAGTTATAACACTATTAAAGAAGCTAGAACATTATGGTGTCTCTGATAAATCAGTTAGTCTTATGAAATCGTATTTGTACAATAGAACTAGTGAATAGTAATAAGTGAATAAAACAATAAAACTAGTGAATAAATAGAATAATAGAACTAATAGAAAGTAGTGATTAATAGAACTGAATCTACCGGAGCCCCCATCAATATGGGTGTGCCACAGGGATCAATATTGGGCCCATTGCTGTTTCTAATTTATATAAATGACCTTCCCAACTACGCGAATAATTTATGTGAGACAGTACTATTTGCGGATGATACTTCTTTAGTTTTTAAAGTAAACAGAGGTAATAACTGTTCGGACGAAGTAAATAGTGCCCTCTCTAAAGTTTCATACTGGTTTAATAGTAATAATTTAGCACTTAACCCCAAAAAAACTAAATGTGTTAAATTCTCATTACCTAATGTTGAGCAGACAAAATTAAATATTAATTTGAATGACGATGAAGTCGAGTTTATTGAGAGTACAAAATTTCTAGGTATCACACTAGATTCTCGACTGCAATGGGATCCACATATTGAGGCCTTGTCAAGTAGACTTAGTTCAGCGGCATTCTGATATTGAAACGGCAAGGTTAGTATACTTTAGTTATTTTCATAGTGTAATGTCGTATGGACTGCTATTGTGGGGCTCAGCTGCCAGTATTGAAAATATTTTTGTACTCCAAAAAAGAGCTGTTCGCGCCATATACAATCTACTGCGAAGAGATTCCTTGAGAGAATTGTTCAAAGAAATAAATATTTTAACCATCACCATCACCAGTTTTGCCAGTGGTGGCAAAACTGGTGATGGCGATCGGGAATGACCGGCACTATCCCGTTGTGTATAAAAAAAAAGACACAGCCTTACTAGGCTGAAGCCGCCCTAGGGATACTAGTCGTCTAGTCCTTACCGTGTGGAGGCGCGCGCCGACGCCGCCGCCCTGCGCCGGCGCCGCAGCCGCGAGCGCCACCTGCACCGCACCACGGCCACATTACGACACTCACATTCAATTAACGACTGAAGCTTCTTCAAAGTCGCCACTCACTTACTTTATTAATTTTGTAAATTCCAACATATCGAAACTCACTCTGGAAGCTCAGTGATGCTCAAATTTAACCGGTATCCTGTTCCGGTGGTGGCGGTACCTAACGATATCCCGATGGATATGCGGATAACGCGCTGTTCAAACCGTAGCGGAACTTTACCGCTACCGGATACGTTAGCACTGCGGGCGGGCGGCGCGCTGGCGCTGTGCGTTCACGCGGTGGAGGGGATAAAAGTTTCGCCGAACACGCGTTACGTAACGTGTACCTATCCGGAATGCTATTCCGGATTTGCAACAGCTGCGGTAATGCCATACAAAACATATGGCATTACCGATTATCGGTCGGGATTAACGTTACCCACTGCGGTGGCGGATACCGGTCAGGTTTGAGTAAGTTTTAATGACCGATTATTATGTAAACAGACAGTTGGTCATACGACAAAGAATGAGGATCAGTAACAGGTTTGAATCTTATAGTTTTATTGGTATAATATAAAAACACATTCATAGCTATGAAACGTAGTGAAAGATTTTTTAAAATCCGTTTAGAAATGGTTGAGCTATGAGAGTTTCAAAGGAAATGCCAAGCTCAATGTAATATGTGCTTTATCACGCACGACATAAGGTTCGCGTACGTCGCGATATCATCATAAGGACACCCCAAAATAACAGTGTTTTAGCACGTTTTAGCTCAAATATCTTCTCAGGCTTAAGAGATATCGTAAAAATTTCTTCACAGTTAATCATGTGGTGTCAAAGTCAAAGTCAAAGTCAAAAATAGCTTTATTCAAATAAACTTAATTATTAAGTACTTTTGAATCGTCTATATTTTCCTACCACCCGTTCAAGACTTTTTTAACTGACAAGAAGAACGGGCGCAAGAAACTTAAGCTTGCTGATATGCCACTAAACAAAAATCGTTACTGATCCTGATTAAAGTTAAGTAATATAAATGACGTGCTTAACATTTCCTGCTTCCGTCTACAAAAACAAAAAGATAACAGGGAGCCTATTTTTTTTGAATCGCTTGGCAGTCGTCGAGCGCTCGTTTCTACTGATTTTCGTTCGACATCTCATTGTTTTGAGTCATATGTCGAACGAAAATCAGTCAAAAAGAGCGCTCGACGCCTGCCGAGCGATTCAAAAATAGAGCCCCTGATGCGTAGAATCTTTGATGGTCATTCTGATATTGTTTTTTGAATGAATATCTTGGTTTCCCACTTTCCGTTGTAAGATTTCTACTCCACCATTACAGTGTTAATTTGTATCAATTTTTTTTATAATGAAAACTCACCATTCATTCACTTTTTTAAATACTGAAAACTCACACATTCATCAAAAACTATAGCCGTGAAATTGTCTTCGCTTTTAATTAGACTTACAAGCCGATATTGTTTTATAGAAGCTGTATTTTACGTATATTTTCTTTATTTACTTACCCATTAAACTGTAGCAAAGTAGCTTCAAAAACACATTTCTATAAAAGGTACTACATTACATAGGTACATTATTTTGTTGCACTGCCCATTATTCGATTCGAATGTATCAACCTAATAGTTAATTAGATATTATACAACAATTGCATAAATATGTAAAATTGCAGACAAGACTTTATCCACACTTATATGAATCCTCTTTATAAGATTCTGAAACAGCTTATTGCCAACATTAAAACAACCGGCGGCGTCATAATAACCTAACCCTATAATAATATAAACCATCCATATACAGAGCCTTTGGTCTTGAACTAGCGATAATTTAAAGGCATGAAATACACCTAATTTTATCGACAAAAACACTCACATGTTGGGGTCTATCCCCACTCCTGTTGGAATGGCCGCCATTTTAAATTTGACTTTTTATTTTGGATGACCCTGCCGAAAAATATTAATTTCTCCGGATTTAGAAGTCCTACAGTTATAAGAAAAATATTGTTCGAAAGCTAATAATATCACCTATTAAGGGCCCTATCACATTTTTTCGTCGAAATTTCGATTTTGACGGATTTTAGCGCTACAACCTAGAGAAACCTTTGGGTCTACTAAATACATTTATATTTGTTCGCGACAAAAAGTAATATGATGATACACTGGAAAGTTAAAGGGTTAGAAAGGAAAATTAAAGTTGGTGAACGATTTCTTAGAGTCAACTTTGAACATACACAGAAAGAAAAACAAATACAAACAACAAATAAAAGTGTGAAATTTGATTTTCGTACGAAGTAAAGATTATTCTAATATAAATTTTACGTAATAATAATTATGTATCTAGGAGAAATTCACAGTTAATTCTGAGCGTTTTTAGTAGTTTTATGGTTTTTGATTGGGATTTTTTTTCACATATTCCATACATAATTTCAAAATTCCGAGGCCGCTATGATCTATTCGACTATATAAGAGATAATATTCATTTTTTTTTATTTCATTTGTTTAGCACAGTAGTTCAATCCATGACCCCAAAAAAGTGCCTTCGCGCATTTTATGAAAATCTTTCTCTGCAATTTCGGGTTTAATTATAAAGTTAAGCAAATTTTCAAAAAAGCAAGGCCGCTATGATCTATTCCAATAGCTGTTCTACACTATTCAATAAGTCAAAACTGTTAATGTATTGTTGTTTCTGAGATCGAGAACCCCAAAATTGGCCATTTTACGCAAAAATCACAGTCGAAATGTAATATGCCTCTTAATTTAAAAAAATATGTGTAAACTTTCAACTTAAACACGTCATAAAAAATTACTGAAGTAAAATTTTACACGAAATTAGTGTGCTTTTTTTTGAGTTTTTATTACATTTTTCAAAAACTAGGACTATAATGTCCACTTTTTTTGCATTATTCAAGTACAAAAGGATATTGTCTAGAAAACAATTAAAAATTATTGCGCTATGTTGCATATTTCGAGAGTTATTTTTGTTTGAATTATGACCCTTACGTAACCAAAAAATGATTATTATCGAAAATGGACATAATTACAAGCATTTTGAAGATATTTTAAATTAGGTTGATAATTTTATCTGAATATGATCATCAAATGATTAACGAACGATTAACACACGAATTTTGTTGCAAACTGGTTAAGCGACGCTGTTGCCCATAGTACGAACATCGACCGGAAAAAAAATGCGCGTAAAAAAATTTGATAGAACAATTTTGTATGGGATATTTGTACATTCTATGCCATCTACCGCCGAAAAGCGAAATTAAATTTCTCAAATAACTCTATCGAGTACTCACATGTTTCACCTCGATAGAGGTTCGTGTTAGGGTGCAGAAAGCTACATTTTACCACTTTGGCAGTACATATCTTTCAAACGGTTGACTTTGTGAAAAAATTGTCTTAGGAACCTCAATGTCATTTTTAAAGACCTATCTATAAACACCCCGTATTTACCCGTATTGACACCCCAAAGTATTGGTTTGATGAAAAAAAATCTTTTCTGTTACAGTTCCATGTATGGGGAGCCCCCCCTTAATCTTTAATTTTTTTTTATTTTTGTGAGGAAATCGTAAAGCGGTTCACAGAATACATCTACCTACCAAGTTTCAACTATGTAGTCCTAATACTTTCGGAATAAAGTGGCTGTGACATACGGACGGACAGACAGACAGACAGACAGACAGACAGAGTTTGGGGGATGAAGTTGCTTGCGTCCGTAGGATTTTCCATCTATTCCTAGAAACACCCTACACGTATCCCCTGGGTGTAGCTAAACAAGCAACAACGCCGAGCCACAGGCGGCGGTTAATTAACCTGTTTTATGGTCACCACAGACCAAGAGGACCTAAATCGCCTCTAAAAGAGTGGCCCTGGGGCCTTGGGGAAGTGCCAGGTGAATCACCCACTTCGTAATATGGAAATGTCGAATAATGAGAATATGATGTCATACTCTCCGGCTGACCCCCGGCGCTTGCAGGTACCCGGGCCTGCAAGTGAGAAAGCGGGCGACCAGGCTCCTGTGACAGTTAATGCTACTGGCAGCAACAAGAAATACAGCCAACAAGTATTTCACCCTGGCATATTCATACGGGCCAGAAGCTCTTCACTGGGGAACAGTCCCCACATATCATCATCAGCTAAGGACAATACTGCACAGAAGTCCGATCTGCCACTTAAAGAAAAGTTGAATATAGATACTGAACATACTACAAACTTGGATAGCGAAGCAGTTTGTCCTCCTTCGTGGCAAAGAGTACCTACGAGCAGAAGTGCTAAAAGGAAGAAACTTTCTGACAGCCCATCCCCTGAAGCTGTCAAAACTTCAAACACATTTGATGGGCTTCAAATAGATCCACCAGAGAAGGAATCCCGACCAAACGTTAAAAAACCTACCAAACCGCCCCCAATCATACTATATGGAGTGGAAGACGTAAATAAACTCACCGAATTGTTGGAAACAGCTGCAAACAAAGATCAATTTACATATAAGATAATTAATCGAAGCCAGTTGAGGATTAGTTGTTCCGACATGGAAGTGTACAAAGTAATCATTCAACTTGTTAGAGAAAAGGGACTTATCGGGCACACCTTTAACAGGAAAGACGAAAGATGCTACAGAATCGTGATACGAAACCTACACCCCTCTACTCCAGTTAATATGATCAAGGAAGAAATAGAAATGACCGGCAATATGGTAAAGGGAGAAATAATTAATGCCAAGTATGGCCCAGATAGAAAAGCTACGTCTACGTTTTTCGTAAATCTTGCGCCTGGACCAAACAACAAAGCTGTAAAGGAACTGAAATTCATTTATCACCAATCCGTGGTTATTGAAGACCCTAGAAAAAGGAAACCTATAATTCAATGTCACAGGTGTCAACAATATGGGCATTCGAAAAATTATTGCATGCGTCCGTATCGTTGTGTCAAATGTGGGCAATCGCACAAAACTTCAGAGTGTACTAAAAAAGACCGAAACACACCTGCACTTTGCGCCCTCTGTAATGGTCCTCATCCTGCCAATTATAAGGGCTGTGAAGTATACAGAGAAATCTTGGCACGGAGAATCAAACCACAGATTGGCACACAAAAAGAAAGACCCAGTCAAACTAATCAACCCGTAATCATGAAGAAACCGGAAATTGTGCGTACTAATAGTGCGGACGGAACAAACAAAACATATGCGGAAGCTTTACGAACAAGTAGTACACAACAGGTAGTAGGTAAAATGCTACATTCTAATGAACCTTACAACTCACAAAACACTGCAGGATTATTTAGTTCGCAAACGCCAGCATACTCTACAATAGAACACTTGCTCTTAAGACAAACAGAGAAGTATGATCTTATCTTACAACAAATGAGCACAATGTTAATGCTCTTAACGAAACTCGTCGAAAAAATGTCAAAATGACCTCCTTAAGACTAGCAACGTGGAACATCAACGGTCTTGCTCCTAATAAGAATGAGGCGGAACTCCTAATGAATCAACATAACTTAGATGTACTACTACTTTCTGAGGCTCACTGTACTGCATCATCAAGCCTCAAATTCAAAAACTATGAATGCTATTTCACCACTCATCCTGACGAAACTGGACACGCTGGAACGGCAGTAATAGTCAAAAAATCTATTAAACACCACCTCATGCCAGAGTATAGAACGGAACAAATACAAGCAACAACTATAGCAATTGAGGATAATTACGGGATTCTTAACCTATCGGCAATATACTGCCCCCCAAAACACAAGATCAGTGAAGCTCTATTTACAAGTTTTTTCCAAACTCTTGGAAACCGTTTTGTTGCTGGTGGAGATTGGAATTCGAAAAATACATATTGGGCTTCGAGAGTGAATAATACCAGAGGAAGACAACTAAAAAACTGCGTTGACACTAATAACCTTATGACTGTCTCATCTGGTGAGCCCACCTATTGGCCAACAGATCCAAATAAATTACCAGACCTACTCGATTTCTTCATCCTCAAAGGGTTCTCGAGGCACTATGTGAAACCTGAAGCATGCTGGGATAGTTCTTCAGATCATACTCCTGTCCTAATAACGATAAGCACAATGTTGGTGGAATTTACAAGCCCCGATAAAATATATAACAAATATACGGACTGGGAGGCATTTAGGGAATTTCTTGAACATAAAATCAATCTTAAAGTTGCACTTAAAACCCCGGATGATATAGAGTCTGCCACAAAATATATAACAAACCTTATTCAGGAAGCGTGTTGGTTGACGACTCCTGTAGTGGACACAAAGAAAACATATACCAACTATCCACTAGAGGTTAAAAAGGCAATCCTTGAAAAGAGAAGACTTAGAAGAGTCTGGCAACAGAGCAGATTGGATGCTGACAGGAAAAGCTTCTCCATAGCAGCAACGGAGTTGACAGAAATGTTGAGTAATTGGCACAATAACACATTAGCAACTCAAATTGAATCACTGTCAGCTACTGCGTCCAGCAATTATTCGCTCTGGAAGTTTACAAAAAGCTACGACAGACCGCAGGTAGCAAAACCCCCTTTGAGAGCAAATAATGGATGGGCCCGTACAACCCAAGAAAAGGCGAATGTTTTTGCTGAACACTTGGCGGGAGTATTCCATCCAAATGAAACGGACGACATACATTCAGAGAATGATATAAACTGCATCCTTAGTCAAGATCTTCAAATGTCGCCTCCACCGATCCCTATAACAGTGCGTGAAGTCTGGAGAACTATTAATAAAAGTTTAAAAGCCAAGAAAGCTCCCGGATTCGACCTCATTACCCAGGAAGTACTAAATGAACTCCCAAAGAAAGCAGTAGTGTTCCTTACGACGCTATTCAATGGACTACTAAGAGTGCAGTACTTCCCCAAGCTGTGGAAGGTATCACAAATATTAATGATACACAAACTTGGAAAATCAGCCCATGAAGTAGTTTCTTATAGACCTATCAGTCTGCTGCCTATTTTATCAAAGGTCTTCGAGAAACTTTTGCTGAGAAGGATACTCCCATTCTTGGAAAATAATAACACCATCCCAGACCACCAGTTCGGCTTCAGGCAGCAACACTCGACAATTGAACAGATACATAGAGTGGTTGACAAAATTAGAAGAACACTAGAAGAAAAGGAGTATTGCTCATCAGTCTTTCTAGACATCCACCAAGCTTTTGACCGAGTGTGGCATAAGGGCCTGCTTTGCAAGATCAAAAACAGTCTTCCTCACAGCTTCTTTGTACTCTTTGAATCATACTTGTCGGACAGAATTTTCCAAGTAAAAGAGGGCGAGTCCACCTCTCCTTTTTATGAAATCAAGGCAGGTGTACCTCAAGGTTCCGTGTTGGGACCTGTACTGTATACCATCTACACAGCCGATCTGCCCATAACAGAAAATGTCACAACCGCTACTTTCGCTGACGATACTGCTGTACTTGCCAGCGATAAGAATCCTGACCTTGCAACCCAGAAATTACAGAGAGGATTAGATGAAGTATCCAAATGGCTCCAAAAGTGGAAAATAAAGGCCAGTTCAACAAAATCAGTGCAAATAACTTTTACGCTGCGAAAAGAAAATTGCCCTCCGCTGCAACTAAACAATGTGACACTGCCTCACGAAGATTGCGTGCGCTATCTCGGCTTACACATAGACCGACGCCTAACGTGGAGACAACACATTAAAACCAAGAGACAGGAACTTAACTTAAAATACAAAAACCTCTATTGGTTATTAGGACGAAACTCTAAACTCACAGTAGATAATAAACTCCTCATTTATAAAAAAATATTAAAACCTGTCTGGATGTACGGAATCGAACTCTGGGGTAGTGCAAGCAATTCCAATATTTTGATTATACAGCGGATGCAGAATACCATATTACGATCACTATCCAACGCACCATGGCTCGTTACAAACAATGAGATCCACAACTACCTGGAGATGAACACGGTTAAGGATGAAATCCATAATGCCACTGTAAAATACCGAAAAAGGCTGAAGAGACACCCTAATGAACTGGCGACTAAGCTGACCACCCGAAGCTATGAAAAGCGCCTCAAGCGGAAAGATATTCTGTCTCTGTAAAATATTTCCAGAGTGACCAATGAGTAGATGCCCTTACTGGAGGACACACTCTGCACGAGAAATCGCCATAGTTAACACATTTGCTTATAGCATTAGTACAGCTGATTGCAAATAAACAAAAATCACAAAAAAAAAAATGATTAAATCAAGTTTTTTGGAGTTTTGATTTTTTTAATTTTTGAAAATAACCATTTAGTACTTGTAAGGGTCATATTCAAACAACAATAGCTCTCGAAATATGCAACATAGAGCAATAAATCTTGAATCGTTTTGAAGACAATATCCCTGTGTATTCATATAATGCAAAAAAAATTGCATTAATGTCCTAGTTTTTGAGTGATATGTTAGAAAAACTAAAAAACACACTAATTTCGTGTAAAATTTTACTTCAGTAGTTTTTTATGACGTATTTAAGTTGAAGTTTACACATATTTTTTTATTGATAGGTGATATTATTATGTTATATATATTAGCTTACGAACAATATTGTTGTTATAACTGTAGGACTTCTAAATCTGGAGAAATTAATATTTATCGGCAGGGTCATCTAAAATAAAAAGTCAAATTTAAAATGGTCACCTTTCCAACAGGAGTGGGGATAAACCCCAACATGTGGGAGTTTTTGTCCATAAAATCAGGTGTATTTCATGCCTTTAGATTATCGCTAGTTTAAGACCAAAGGCACTGTATAATTGGTTTGCGAAGGGATTGCATTATGAAATTTAGTAACTAAATTCGTTTGGATGACATTATGGTTACTATGACACTGCTTATTTCAAAGTTGGCAATAAGCTATTATAAGTTATAGAAGATTTATGGCATGATTGTAAATAAATTAAATTTAATGCACGAATTAAATGATCGGTGTACACTGTACATACATATAAATAAATAAAAAATACGCGACGAATAGATAACCTCCTCCTTTTCAAATTTATCAAGTCGGTTAAAAAAACGAAAAGCCATATTTTTGTGTCATAGGTCGTGGCTCGGCCACGGTGCCAAAAAAGGCTGTGGTTATGTCAGTATACTGTACGGGTACGTACTTTATGGTACCCAAAAGGAAAAAACCAGTACCACCGTATTTCACGAGTTAAAGCACATTTTTTGTGGCCCGGCTACAACCTATGGGTCCTGGCCCGGCCACGCTTCTATCGACAAATAATAGCTGACTTTATGACATTATTTATATAGGAGGTTACTGTACGAGTTGCGTACCACAGAAAAAACTTATTATTTCTTTAAAAAAAGGTAGTTAAATGCAGTTTAAACACCAACTTTAGGAGAAAGCTCCTGGCGATTATTTCAGAACAATCCCTGTTGACTTGACTATAGCGCCTGCACATAAACTCCTAAACGTAAAGTTACGTTATTTAAAGGTTGTTAAAAAACTCCAAATATTTTATATTTTCTTTTTTTTATTTAAGATGTCTTACTGCAAGGAAAAAACAGGATCCCGGTTGGTTACGTTCTACTCACTAGAAATCTTTTCATTTAAATTAAATAAACTACACTAGTTAGATCATTCGTCTTCTTTACCAATTTTATTATTTGAAACAAATATGTTCCCCAGATGATATTTATTATTGTTTATTTAATTTTTAAATTATGAATATAAAATTTATCATTATGTGTTAACTATAAAACCATAATTTCCTATTACGCTCTCAAATAACCAAGTTCACAGATTACTCCCACTTTAAATAAATTAAAACAAATAATCAGGTCAATAATAAAATACCAACATTATAAAATATCGATTTATTATAAAAATATATTAATTCTAACTACAAATACTTACAACTACAGTAACTTGACATTTTATGGTCAATTCTACAACCTAATAAGGCCAGGAAAATCATGACGAACTTCAGCTGCAAACAATAAATTTTATGGTTTTTTACTTTTGGTTACGAGCGAAAAGTCAACCCCAAGAACCACTGTATGAGATTTAAAAAAAAGAATTTGTGCAGTTGTTTTATGAGTATATTAGTTACATAATAAGTCATTCACTTGCTTATGTTATTATTATTAATGAAGAAAAAAGTCCGTCATGTTTCTCAAAAAAAAAAATAGTCACCAAAACAGCTAAACACAAGATAAATTGTAATTAGCTCTTTCGGTGAAAAGAGTTTTTAGAGCTAACTACTTTTTTTACTAACTACTAAAAACATTGTCACCAAATAATCAACTTACATAATATTTTATAATTTCTAAACATACAGGGGTCAAGTCTGCTAATGTTTTCATCAAAATCGTAGCTCAATGGTGTTCTAATGGTAATGCTTTTTGACACAGTTCTTGGTTTTTAAACCCAAAATCAAGACCCAATATGTCTCCGTTTTGGATTTAAGAAACACAATGTGTTTCAGTTTTGGGTTTAAAAAACAAGAACAGTGTCAAAAAGCATTAACACCATTGAACTACGATTTTGACGAAAACATTAGTGGAATTGATCTCCAGTTCACATGTTCTTAAACAATTCATCAGTCACCCGACGATCACCATTCACCACAATCGTCGAATATTAATATACACATACTAATAATTATAATCGATATTAATTATGGTATAAAGTTACATTCATTCTGTATACATAAATACAATTAGGGCATACTGCGGAACGTTTGCTGTAATTTATTGGTAATTTAAAATAGATAAACAAATAAGAATATTGCTGACTACATTACATTACATTTACAATCTAACTACACCCGTCTCGACCGACCCAAATCCAAATTTTGAAGTTATTTATACAAATGTAGCATGAATCTTTCATCGTAAAAGCAAACGGAAGTCAATAGCTTTTTGAATTTGTTTGAGTACACTTGCCGACAAAAAAATCGTTCTACCACATTATTTGCATCATACTCCTACTTACTCATATTATAAATGTGAAAGTTTGTGGGTTTGGATGTTTGTTTCTCAATGACGCAAAAATGGCTGAACAGATTAGGATGAAATTTGAATCACAGATAGTTTATAGCCTGGATTAAAACATAGAATACTTTTTGTCCCGATCAAAGGTTCCCTATGGATTTTCCGAATGTCCACGCGGACGAAGTCGCGGGCGGTAGCTAGTAGAAACATAATTCGAACAATCGTTGCAATGATTTTTGTAAACAGCTTAGTCAAACTTTGTACTGATTATGCAACTGCTTGCGAATTTTTCAAACATGCTACAGAATTATTATATTTTCATCAATTATTGAGCTGTTATAACTTATATTTTGTTATATTTTTAGCATTCATAATTGTGAAAAAAAGTATTATGAACATGATTTTAAGCAATATATTAGCAAAAATTCAACTCGCCAACAGGTCGCGGGATTCGAACCCGCAACCTTTGGGAGTCAGGCCCAATGTTCTATTCCAGGGGTCTCCAAACTACGGCCCGCGGGCCAGCTCGGGCCCGTTTTTACGAAAATAATATGATGGATCGTTTTCTTTGCTGGCAAATGTATACATAGTTGAAATAGCTTTAGTAAAGTGTAATAGTATGTAGTGTCTGGTGTGTAGGTGCGCGCTCACCCGGGCTGCTCCTGGTCCGAGTCGGCGTTCTCTTCGCCCTCTTCTTCCTCGTTGTGGCCTGGGAATACGAGTTACAAATAAATAAAGGAAGCGTGTTACGAACATTTTGAAAGGGGAGTATTTTACTGATCTTTGCTATTCAAATCTTTACTATCCTTACTAATATTATAAATGCGAAAGTCCGTTTGTTACGCCTTCACGTCTTAACTACAGAACCGATCATCATGAAATTTTGCATACACGTTCTTAGGGGTACGGAGAAGGACATAGGATACCTTTCATCCCGAAATAATGTATTGTTCCCGAGGGATAGCAAAAATCTTTCCACGCAGACGAAGTCGCGGGCGGCCGCTAGTCCTTACTAATATTATAAATGCGAAAGTCCGTTTGTTTGTTTGTTACGCCTTCACGTCCTAACTACTGAACCGATCATCATGAAATTTTGCATACACGTTGTCAGGGGCACAGAGAAGGACATAGGGTACCTTTCATCCCGAAAAAAGTTATGGTCCTGAGGGATAGCAAAAAACTTTTCACGCAGACAAGTCGCGGGCGGAAGCTAGTGTGATATAAATTGTTGAAACGTCAAACAAATTCATACGTTTTAAAAAAAGAAGCGATAGAACAGACTTGCAAATGTGATTTGTTTAGGTGTCAAAGTTTGTATAGGTATGTGTTTATTTATTTTATTTATTAGGTCTGCCAACATTTTTACACCACAACTTACACATAAAAAAAAAATACTTAAAATTAAAAGAATAGTGAAATAACAATTATAGGCAAATACAACATGAATATATAAAACTTACATAATTTCAATTTGGCAACAAATCAACAACATTCCTAAATAATCCTTACTAATATTATAAATGCGAAAGTCCGTTTGTTTGTTTGTTTGTTACGCCTTCACGTCCTAACTACTGAGCCGATCATCATGAAATTTTGCATACACGTTGTCGTCAGGGGTACAGAGAAGGACATAGGGTACTTTTCATCCCGAAAAAAGAGTGGTTCCCAAGGGATAGCAAAAAACCTTTCCACGCAGACGAAGTCGCGGGTGGCCGCTAGTGATACAATAAAACCAACTTACTAATCTTATATAATTCTTTTTAGTAACATGGTTCAATAGAGTGACAAATCTTGTTGTGTTCATAACAAAGTCTATTAATAATACTTTGAATTGGTTCTATTAAGCCTAAGGGAGAGAAGTTTATAATTAGCTATTCTGGAATTAGATCGAGGTGTTTTGAATCTGATTTCACGAAGTAACTGGGGACAGTCAATGTGTCCTCTTAAAATCTTGTACAACAAGACCTGGTCAGCGACCCAACGACGGTTCTCTAGAGTCGAAAACACTATCTAGAGACCAATTCATACTTTTTACGCTGGTGAATCGTTAAAAAATATAATAGCTTTTTTTAAATCTTTCAAGTCGGGTGATATGACATCTATATTTTGGACTAGCTGCCGCCCGCGACTTCGTCTGCGTGGAAAGTTTTTTTGCTCTCCCTCGGGAACAATACTTTTTTTCGGGATGAATGGTACCCTATGTCCTTCTCTGTACCCCTGACAACGTGTATGCAAAATTTCATGACGATCGGTTCAGTAGTTGAGACGTGAAGGCGTAACAAACAAACAAACAAACAAACAAACGGACTTTCGCATTTATAATATTAGTAAGGATTACAAATGTTTGAGCAGTATTCAAGGGAGCTACGCACCAATGCAAAATATGTGTATTTTAGAGCATCTAAATTTTTAAAATGTTTGCAATTACGCCAAATAAAGCCAAGGAGTTTAAGATATTTTGATATGATATTATCAAAATGGGAAGTAAATGTAAGTTTACTATCTAAAATAATTCCCAGATCGAGTATACTGATAACATGTTCTAGAGTGTGTGAATTGATGGAATATGAAGATCTAACAGGACAGAGCTTTTTTGTAAACTTTATATGTTTACATTTATCGGGATTTAAAGGTAGTTTGTTTAATGTTGATCAAGCAGCAATTCGATCAAAGTCCATCTGTAGCAGTAAGCAATCGCTAGATGTTTGAACTGTTTTGTAGACCTTTTAGTCGTAAACTGCGAACAATAAACATTTGGAATGATGTACAATCTTTGTCAAGTCATTAATAAGCAACAAAAAGAAAATGGGCCCCAAATGAGAGCCTTGAGGGACGCCAGATGGTACATCATAAAGGCTCGATTCATATCCGCAAGCCACTACTCTCTGACATTTCTGAGAAAGATATGAACGGCACCAACTCAAGAGGGAACCATGCACACCAGCTAACTGTAGCTTGTGAAGTAATAATGAATGATTCACCTTGTCGAACGCTTTGCTAATGTCAGTGTACACTGCGTCTACTTGCCGTCCTTGGTCAACTTCAATAGAAATGTCGTTAATGAAACAGGAGAGATTTGTGACAGTGGACTTAGCTTTACGAAACCCGTGTTGTTGTGTGTGGGACAAGAACTGATTTGAAAAGGTTGACAAAATGTGGATACACGAGTGATTCAAAAAGCTTTGAGAATCAGCGGGCTGATTATCTAATTAGAAACCACCTAGCGACCGGTTGCAGTTCATAGATGATAGTGATCCATTGCTACTTCTTTTTGGATTAAAAAAAAACATACCAAAGAAAAGTAGCAATGTATGTGGAATGAAACCGGTCGCTAAATAGTTTCTTTTTAGATAATCAGGGTGCCGGATAGCAAGGAGATCGGTCTATAGTTTCGTACATTGTTAGGTGCGCCTGCTTTAGGTATCGGTAGAACATTGGCCACTTTCCATATTGAAGGAAAGGATTAAATACAATACTAAGTAGGTACGCCAAGCTTGAAGCGCAACCACGAAGAAATATCGAGGGAATACCATCTGGTCCAGCTCCCTTCTTTGGGTCCAATCCTTTCAACGCCTTCTCAATACAGTCCACAGATTTATAGATATTGTTAAGTACATTGTTTGAAGAGGATATCGAATCGTCATCGCAAGCCAAATGATCAGAAACGTCTGTTACATAAACTGATGAAAAATGATTCGCAAATGCATTACAAATTGAAACAGGGTTCTCCAATCTCTCTTCATCCAGAGGCATTTCACTTGGCAGAGACTGGCCAATGCTACGTTTACGCGCCCTTTGATATATTTTTTTTTTTATTTATTCGGAATAACAGACAGCCTTATTAACTACTTAAATTGTAACATAACATTATTTCCTTAATTACTTCGGCCAAAAGAGTTATTCACAGATTAAGCCAAATTTGATAACACCAAAATTTAACAATACAATGTACCTAATGTTATAGTTGAAAAAAAAACCGATAAACCTAAAAACTCAATACATTTGAACAAAATATTTACTATTAACAAAATCAAAACTTTTTTTTTAAATTTTTTTTTTAATTTTGTAAATGCAAAAATCTCAAATTTAAAAATTATATAGCTATTTCATCTTAATCAATTGTTAAAATATCTGGAAAGATATTTCAATTGAATGTCGAGGTAATTCCTCACATTGGTGAAATAACGCTGGCTTACAGCGTAAGAGTTTAGGATATACTAGGAAAAATTCGACGATGTCACTAGTGACTCGGTAGCTCAGCGGTCAGAGCATTGGACCGGATATCCAAAGGTCGCGGGTTCGATTCCCGTCTGAGTATTGATCTGGTGCGAGTCGTATTTTTTCTAGTATATTATTTAGTATTGTTTAAAAATAGCATTGTAAATGCAAAAATCTCAAATTTAAAAATTATATAGCTATTTCATCTTAATCAATTGTTAAAATATCTGGAAAGATATTTCAATTGAATGTCGAGGTAATTCCTCACATTGGTGAAATAACGCTGGCTTACAGCGTAAGAGTTTAGGATATACTAGGAAAAATTCGACGATGTCACTAGTGACTCGGTAGCTCAGCGGTCAGAGCATTGGACCGGATATCCAAAGGTCGCGGGTTCGATTCCCGTCTGAGTATTGATCTGGTGCGAGTCGTATTTTTTCTAGTATATTATTTAGTATTGTTTAAAAATAGCATTGTAAATGCAAAAATCTCAAATTTAAAAATTATATAGCTATTTCATCTTAATCAATTGTTAAAATATCTGGAAAGATATTTCAATTGAATGTCGAGGTAATTCCTCACATTGGTGAAATAACGCTGGCTTACAGCGTAAGAGTTTAGGATATACTAGGAAAAATTCGACGATGTCACTAGTGACTCGGTAGCTCAGCGGTCAGAGCATTGGACCGGATATCCAAAGGTCGCGGGTTCGATTCCCGTCTGAGTATTGATCTGGTGCGAGTCGTATTTTTTCTAGTATATTATTTAGTATTGTTTAAAATCAAAACTATTTAACCTATATTTTTTGTTTTATATCTAAATTTAATTTTAATATATTTGATACTTTTAATACTTCAATTCAACCCACTTCTGAATTAAATTAGTGCAACATGACAGTTAATGCAATATAAATACCTATTTAGATCTAAATTCATTTACCTATAATATAATATCCCAGTACAATATTACAGTACAAATTGATCTACGCACCCATCAACAACTCCTTGATTTTATCCAGGAATTTGCTTTTACTATTATTATTAAATGGGTCTACTTCCGCAAAGGTTGAATTATAAGTTTTGACTAACCGAGTCAACACCTCGTTTTTTCCATAATTAGTACTATGACTCGGTACAGCAAATAATTGCGTATGCCGAGTGCGACGTGACGGTACCAACAACGCTATCCTCTCCATTAGTTCGGGACAATCTAGTCGCCCACATAGCACATCATAAAATAAGCCCATGTCCAACACCGTTCTCCGCTCTTCCAATGTGAGCAACCTATACTGATGACAGTTCTCCTTGTACTCGGATTTAGCATTGTTTAATTTATAGTTCAACTGCTTAATAAATTTTTTCTGAATATTATCTATTCTAGTTTTGTGAATATTGTAGATCGGACTCCAAATTGAGCTTGCATATTCAAGAATGCTACGAACATAGGCATAATAAATGATTTTGAGACTAATCAGACTCGTAAAAGGTTTAGATGTACGCATAATAAAACCTAAGTTGCGATATGCTCTCTTAACGATTTTATCGACGTGATCAGTAAACGTCATTTTTGCATCAAGCCAGACTCCCAGATCACGAACTAACTCGACCCTCTCTATTGCAACGTTGTTAAACTTATAATCAAACGTTAACGGATTTTTTCTACGTGTAAAACTTATGCAGTTACATTTATAAATGCTGATATTAATCTTATTTTTATTATAGTACGCTATAAGGGAATTCAAGTCATCCTGTAACAATCTACAGTCATTAATAGAATCCACGCGCATGTAGATTTTCATATCATCTGCATACAATAAATGCTTGGAGTTTATTATGCTAGCAGAAATATCAAATATGTAGACGTTATAGAACAAAGGGCCGAGCCGGGAGCCCTGCGGCACCCCAGAAGGCACGGTAATGAAGTCGGATCTATATCCTCCAAGTACTACTGCCTGAGAACGGTTTGAGAGGTAGGAAGTAATCCATCTTAGTAGGTCTCCATGTATTCCCAGACTCTCCAACTTCTGGAGCAGAATGATGTGATCCACACGGTCAAATGCTTTTTCAAAGTCCGTATAAATCACATCAATCTGCCCTCCTTGTTCCATCTGAGTCAGGATGTAGCTGGTAAAAACTGCCAGGTTTGATACCACAGAGCGCCCTTTCAAAAAACCATGTTGGGAGGTTGAGCTACCACGAGTAATAATCGAACAAATTTGATCATATACAATTTTTTCAAACACTAAAGCCAAAGTATTGAGAATTGAAATTGGACGGTAATTGCAAATTATGGACTTAGATTCCTTTTTATGTATTGGAATGATGTGAGCTCTTTTCCACAACATAGGGAAAGTGCATTCTTTGAGAGAAATTGAAAAAAGAATAAAAATAGGAATTGCTAAACTCTCTGCGCATTTGGAAAGAAATATTGGAGGAATTCCATCGCAACCAGCTCCCTTAGAATTATCTAAATTTAAGAGATATTTTTCCACTAAGGCAGGAGAGACGTCTATATATGATACTGTGTCATTGCTGCTAGGATTGCACTCTGAGGGTAATGGAGAACTATTGGGCGTTGGGCAAACGAATACACTTTTGAAAAAATTATTAAAGGCATTACAAATATCTTGGCCACCTGAAAAAGTTTCATTCCCATTTGTGAAAGTTTTGGGATAGCTACTTCCGCCTTTTTTTGATTTGACATACGTCCAAAAACGTTTTGGCGAATGCTTTATAGCAAGTTCAGTCTTATTGGTGAAGTAGCTGAAACACTGTTCCTGCACTCTTTTCATTCTACCTCTAAGTGATGAAAACTCATCATAATCTCGAGGGTTTCCGGAACGTTTCCATTTTGTATGTGCTTTATTTTTCTCTGTATTAATCCTAATTAACGCTCGGGTGTACCAGACTGGATAATGAGACTCGGCTTTAGAGCGAATGGAAACCGGCATCAACAAATCACAACACTCCTGTAACTTATTATAGAATATGTCAACAGCTTCTTCCAGTGGTTTATTTGATAAAATTTCCACCCAGTTAATTTTGGAAAAGTGTTCATTTATAATATCGTAATTAGCCCTGTAAAAATTATAACGTGTGGTATTTTTATTTTCGAATTTTTTACACTTTAAGTCTAAGACATTGACAATGTACCTATATGTATCGTGTACCTTTGATATAACTCCAGAAAGCTTTAATATTATGGCTACTTATTGACGCTTAAATTTTACACATATAGTTAGCATAGCACTTTTTAATCAGATTGTGACATCTTAACCTGGCTTCAACATACTCGAAATTATCAAGAGGATTATTATATATTTTCACTCTTAAACGCGTGTGCATGTGTAATGTGTATGTGTCAGGTGTACGTGTGACTCACGTTGCCGGCGCGTGTAGTGCTTGCGCGAGGGCGGCGGGCGCGTGTATGTGTATGTGTCAGGTGTACGTGTGACTCACGTTGCCGGCGCGTGTAGTGCTTGCGCGAGGGCGGCGGGCGCTCGTCGGGCGCGTGTATGTGTATGTGTCAGGTGTACGTGTGACTCACGTTGCCGGCGCGTGTAGTGCTTGCGCGAGGGCGGCGGGCGCGTGTATGTGTATGTGTCAGGTGTACGTGTGACTCACGTTGCCGGCGCGTGTAGTGCTTGCGCGAGGGCGGCGGGCGCGTGTATGTGTATGTGTCAGGTGTACGTGTGACTCACGTTGCCGGCGCGTGTAGTGCTTGCGCGAGGGCGGCGGGCGCGTGTATGTGTATGTGTCAGGTGTACGTGTGACTCACGTTGCCGGCGCGTGTAGTGCTTGCGCGAGGGCGGCGGGCGCTCGTCGGGCGCGTGTATGTGTATGTGTCAGGTGTACGTGTGACTCACGTTGCCGGCGCGTGTAGTGCTTGCGCGAGGGCGGCGGGCGCTCGTCGGGCGCGTGTATGTGTATGTGTCAGGTGTACGTGTGACTCACGTTGCCGGCGCGTGTAGTGCTTGCGCGAGGGCGGCGGGCGCGTGTATGTGTATGTGTCAGGTGTACGTGTGACTCACGTTGCCGGCGCGTGTAGTGCTTGCGCGAGGGCGGCGGGCGCTCGTCGGGCGCGTGTATGTGTATGTGTCAGGTGTACGTGTGACTCACGTTGCCGGCGCGTGTAGTGCTTGCGCGAGGGCGGCGGGCGCGTGTATGTGTATGTGTCAGGTGTACGTGTGACTCACGTTGCCGGCGCGTGTAGTGCTTGCGCGAGGGCGGCGGGCGCTCGTCGGGCGCGTGTATGTGTATGTGTCAGGTGTACGTGTGACTCACGTTGCCGGCGCGTGTAGTGCTTGCGCGAGGGCGGCGGGCGCTCTTCGGGCGCGTGTATGTGTATGTGTCAGGTGTACGTGTCACTCACGTTGCCGGCGCGTGTAGTGCTTGCGCGAGGGCGGCGGGCGCTCGTCGGGCGCGTGTATGTGTATGTGTCAGGTGTACGTGTGACTCACGTTGCCGGCGCGTGTAGTGCTTGCGCGAGGGCGGCGGGCGCGTGTATGTGTATGTGTCAGGTGTACGTGTCACTCACGTTGCCGGCGCGTGTAGTGCTTGCGCGAGGGCGGCGGGCGCTCGTCGGGCGCGTGTATGTGTATGTGTCAGGTGTACGTGTGACTCACGTTGCCGGCGCGTGTAGTGCTTGCGCGAGGGCGGCGGGCGCTCGTCGGGCGCGTGTATGTGTATGTGTCAGGTGTACGTGTGACTCACGTTGCCGGCGCGTGTAGTGCTTGCGCGAGGGCGGCGGGCGCGTGTATGTGTATGTGTCAGGTGTACGTGTGACTCACGTTGCCGGCGCGTGTAGTGCTTGCGCGAGGGCGGCGGGCGCGTGTATGTGTATGTGTCAGGTGTACGTGTGACTCACGTTGCCGGCGCGTGTAGTGCTTGCGCGAGGGCGGCGGGCGCTCGTCGGGCGCGTGTATGTGTATGTGTCAGGTGTACGTGTGACTCACGTTGCCGGCGCGTGTAGTGCTTGCGCAAGGGCGGCGGGCGCTCGTCGGGCGCGTGTATGTGTATGTGTCAGGTGTACGTGTCACTCACGTTGCCGGCGCGTGTAGTGCTTGCGCGAGGGCGGCGGGCGCTCGTCGGGCGCGTGTATGTGTATGTGTCAGGTGTACGTGTGACTCACGTTGCCGGCGCGTGTAGTGCTTGCGCGAGGGCGGCGGGCGCTCTTCGGGCGCGTGTATGTGTATGTGTCAGGTGTACGTGTCACTCACGTTGCCGGCGCGTGTAGTGCTTGCGCGAGGGCGGCGGGCGCTCGTCGGGCGCGTGTATGTGTATGTGTCAGGTGTACGTGTGACTCACGTTGCCGGCGCGTGTAGTGCATGCGCGAGGGCGGCGGGCGCGTGTATGTGTATGTGTCAGGTGTACGTGTGACTCACGTTGCCGGCGCGTGTAGTGCTTGCGCGAGGGCGGCGGGCGCGTGTATGTGTATGTGTCAGGTGTACGTGTGACTCACGTTGCCGGCGCGTGTAGTGCTTGCGCGAGGGCGGCGGGCGCTCGTCGGGCGCGTGTATGTGTATGTGTCAGGTGTACGTGTGACTCACGTTGCCGGCGCGTGTAGTGCTTGCGCGAGGGCGGCGGGCGCGTGTATGTGTATGTGTCAGGTGTACGTTTCACTCACGTTGCCGGCGCGTGTAGTGCTTGCGCGAGGGCGGCGGGCGCTCGTCGGGCGCGTGTATGTGTATGTGTCAGGTGTACGTGTGACTCACGTTGCCGGCGCGTGTAGTGCTTGCGCGAGGGCGGCGGGCGCTCGTCGGGCGCGTGTATGTGTATGTGTCAGGTGTACGTGTCACTCACGTTGCCGGCGCGTGTAGTGCTTGCGCGAGGGCGGCGGGCGCTCGTCGGGCGCGTGTATGTGTATGTGTCAGGTGTACGTGTGACTCACGTTGCCGGCGCGTGTAGTGCTTGCGCGAGGGCGGCGGGCGCTCGTCGGGCGCGTGTATGTGTATGTGTCAGGTGTACGTGTGACTCACGTTGCCGGCGCGTGTAGTGCTTGCGCGAGGGCGGCGGGCGCTCGTCGGGCGCGTGTATGTGTATGTGTCAGGTGTACGTGTGACTCACGTTGCCGGCGCGTGTAGTGCTTGCGCGAGGGCGGCGGGCGCGTGTATGTGTATGTGTCAGGTGTACGTGTCACTCACGTTGCCGGCGCGTGTAGTGCTTGCGCGAGGGCGGCGGGCGCTCGTCGGGCGCGTGTATGTGTATGTGTCAGGTGTACGTGTGACTCACGTTGCCGGCGCGTGTAGTGCTTGCGCGAGGGCGGCGGGCGCTCGTCGGGCGCGTGTATGTGTATGTGTCAGGTGTACGTGTCACTCACGTTGCCGGCGCGTGTAGTGCTTGCGCGAGGGCGGCGGGCGCTCGTCGGGCGCGTGTATGTGTATGTGTCAGGTGTACGTGTCACTCACGTTGCCGGCGCGTGTAGTGCTTGCGCGAGGGCGGCGGGCGCTCGTCGGGCGCGTGTATGTGTATGTGTCAGGTGTACGTGTGACTCACGTTGCCGGCGCGTGTAGTACTTGCGCGAGGGCGGCGGGCGCTCGTCGGGCGCGTGTATGTGTATGTGTCAGGTGTACGTGTGACTCACGTTGCCGGCGCGTGTAGTGCTTGCGCGAGGGCGGCGGGCGCTCGTCGGGCGCGTGTATGTGTATGTGTCAGGTGTACGTGTCACTCACGTTGCCGGCGCGTGTAGTGCTTGCGCGAGGGCGGCGGGCGCTCGTCGGGCGCGTGTATGTGTATGTGTCAGGTGTACGTGTCACTCACGTTGCCGGCGCGTGTAGTGCTTGCGCGAGGGCGGCGGGCGCTCGTCGGGCGCGTGTATGTGTATGTGTCAGGTGTACGTGTCACTCACGTTGCCGGCGCGTGTAGTGCTTGCGCGAGGGCGGCGGGCGCTCGTCGGGCGCGTGTATGTGTATGTGTCAGGTGTACGTGTGACTCACGTTGCCGGCGCGTGTAGTGCTTGCGCGAGGGCGGCGGGCGCTCTTCGGGCGCGTCCGTGAGCAGCGAGTTGCGGTACGTGGCCAGCGGCACCCACTCCTCGCCCCGCGCCATCGACGAGATCTTCGAATCTAGGAACTGTAAGACGGAAATATATTTTAAATATAAAAATATCAATTTAATTTCACAGTCGAGAAGACATCATTTCCGTCGTGTAGAACACCATAATACACTAGTATCTTCTTTCTTGCGAAATGAAGTCTATTGTATGTGCAGACTCACCTTGAGCACCTGCCGCTTGTCCTGGCGCAGCAGCTTGGCGGAGAACTCCGCGAGCGGCTCCAAGAACAGCAGGTGCGGCGGCGGGTTGCGGCAGTGCGCGTCCACGGCCGCGAACGAGATGCCGGCGCGGTGCAGCGCCGTCAGCGCCTCGCGGTTCTTCACCGCGTCCAGACCGAACATTACGGCGAAACGCTTCGCCAACTCCTGTGTGACACGGGGAACTTTAAGATCTCCGCCCCCTACACCTACACCGTACCGTACCGTAGCCGTGCTAGGAACGTGTCGAGTAAAAAAATATTATATTATTTGTATTAAAAAGTATGACGAGTGCATATGGCCGGCGACGGAACTGTAGAGCACACATCGGTAACTCGGTTTTTGTACACGCGCAACAATGTGTGTAAGTCTAGGGCTACCGTGCAGTTTGTAAACATTCAGTCTTGACAGTGAAGGATAGCAAGGACGCGGTGCGTAGTGAATCACTGCGCACCGCGTCTTTAGCAGTCGGTAACTGTGAGGTAACTGATCGCGGGTGGGACCGAATGCGGAATGTCCGAAAAAAATCAATTTGGCTGAATATTTTTTTATAGGTAGGAATAAGCTCCCTTAGTAATAGAAAAAAGTTGCAGAATTTTCGGTTGCGTATAAATAAAAATGAAAAATAAAGTCACTTCGACTTCACAAATATACGAAAGTAACAGCAGAATGGAGATTATATTTGCCTACCTTTGCCACCACCTGTCATAACCACAACTTGCTATTAAAAAAAAGTTTCAACACAAAATGTCAAAACTTTTTTTTTTAATACTTGCTGTGATTGTGGCAGGTGGTGGCAAAGGTATAATAGCCATTCTGCTGTTACTTTCGTACATTTGTGACGTCGAAGAGACTTTAATTTATTAAAAAATTTTGACGCAACCGAAAATTCTGAAACTTTTTTCTATTACTAAGGGAGCTTATTCCTACCTATAAAAAAATATTCAGCCATTTTTATTTTTTTCGGACATTCCCCATTCAGCGGGAGGAAGGGAGGGGCAATACTGTACCTACACTAGTACTCATTTTTATACTATGCTGTGTAAATAAAGTATGACGAGTGCATGGCCGGTGAGGAAACGCTAGAGTATGAGGTGACGTAACATAGACGCAATGTTCCAAGCTTATCGGTTTTTAACGGATACATTCCGGCAAATGTGCAGTGGAATTGCACGACCTAATTCCGCCATCTCCCTTCATCCATCCATCGGACAACCAGACGTACGAATTGCCACCATTTTTGGTGAATATTCGAAAGACTCACACTAAGCGTTTTGCATGCAGCATCGTTTGTTTGTCATTATTTGTTATATGCAGCATCGATGCAATCACAAAATCGCTAATCGCCTATGCCAAGTGTTATGTCTACCGTGGGTGGCCTTAATAGATAACAAGTTCATAGACGTGAATAATTGGAACATATATGTTGGCCGAGTTTGCAATAATTTAACCCAATTACTTTAACTCCAGATCTACATCGCGAAATGATGATTGACTGAATTGCTCATATTTTATAAAACATACAATCCTTACCGTGATTGTGTGTAGGTACCGACCGGATAATAGTACCTTGTGATGTGAATACGCTTCGTTACCTCATTACCGCAACCTTCGAGTGAGTTTTGTACTCGCCGATTTAACTATTGGTAATACATTGATTTCGCGACCGACATCGTAAGGTAATGAGATCAAATTATAAATTACCGAGAATGATTGAGACTATCAGCCATTTTTATTGTCTCCACTGCTGAGGTACACCAAGCGGGCCCAATACGGATTGGTGGGTGTTAACTACTGCAAATGCAGCAGGGACCAAAGGCATAACGTGCCTTCCGAAGCACGGAGGAGCTCGAGGTAATAAATGTTTGGTCACCCATCCCCTGACCGACCCTTGCGAAAGTTGCTTAACTTCCACAATCGCCGGGCCAAGCGCTAAACACCTCACTGAGCTCAGCGAGCTTAGAATGAATGATTGATGATGACCAAATATGAAAAAATCTATCTTTTATTTTTACAATACCGATCGAAAGGTTTACTTATTATTTTTAGGATATTTTTTTCTTGAATAACAAAGCATCTTTAACAACAAAAAAAAATGATTAAATATTTAAATTTAATTTATTATTAATTATGCGTACACGTACATTGTATCGTATCATGTGCAATTAAAAAAAAATACAGTTCCAATTATTTTTGAATTAAAAATGAAGTCTTCTTTCAGTCAAATTTTTCAATGCTTCAGGTACTTATTTCCCTCTTCGTGGCAACATTTTGGGACACCTGTATATCGTGTTCGTGGACTGGACAAATACCATAATAAATAAAACTGACTAGAACGGACTCTTCATTGTCCGAGTCCCAAATGCCGCCAATAACTTAAAAATAACTACTTCCCCCTTCACGTCGCTACGCCCCGCTGTCTGCCAGGTTTACTTACTGTTAAATATTGCTCTTACGTTTTAAGATAATATCGCTAAAATATGAGTTTTTCTTCGGTTTGAAATCATTATTTTAGTCTAGTTAGTAGATACAAAAATAAAATATCGACTATTTCTGGGTAAGTACTTACCTACTCCTGAGTTTGTATAAATAAAGTAAATAAACATAGTAGAGTAATTAGATTAAATTTAGAACAACTTACTTCTAAAACATTTTTTGGTTTTAATCCCCTTACTTTTTTGTTATGTTTCATTGCACGTATCGAAATCACAGAAAAGATACGAAATAGTATTGTATAAAGCTGGGTGTGACTGATACTCTATTTATTATACTTTAAGGCGGTTGTATGACCAAACACACCTCAATAACTTGACGCCATTGTTATTTGTTTCCAAGATCGTAAGGAACGCACAAACAGTTACATAAGTAACAGAAGTCAGGCAGTCTTTGTTAAGGGTTATTCTTCACGATTTCTCCCAGTGCCTTCGGGCGTGCCTCAAGGGTCCCATATTGGACCCTTGCTGTTTACAATTTACATAAATGACATAAGAAATATTCTAAAACATAGTAACCATCTCTTGTATGCTGATGACACTAAGTTGTATCGAATCATTGGATCAGTTAGTGATTGCTATAAACTCCAAGAAGATTTAAATGGATTACATGCCTACTGTGAGTCTAACCAACTATTTCTTAACAGTGATAAATGCTACACAATATCTTATACTCGCAAAAAAAAACAAGTTACTTACGACTACCACATAAATCAAAAGGCATTAAAGAGAGTAACCACAATCAGGGACCTAGGTATCATTATGGATTCGACCTTATCATTTATTCCACATATCGATCACATACTGGCTTCGGCTTTTCGAAATTTAGGTTTCATACTACGCATAAGTAAACCCTTCAAACGACCAGAAACACTAAAAATCTTGTACTACTCCTTTGTCAGATCTTTTCTAGACTTTTGTAGCACTGTATGGAGTCCTTGCTATGAGGTTTACATTAAAAGAATAGAAAGAGTACAAAAGTTTTTTATTAAATCCTTAAATTACCGTCAATATATTTTAAATCAGTCATACGCTGATTCGTTAAAAAAGAACAATTTACTATCCCTACGTCATAGACGCAAAATGTTTGACATAGTATTTCTTTATAAAATTCTAAATAACTTAGTCGACTCCTCGTCGTTGCTGAGCAGATTGTCCTTTGTTTCTCGTGTCCGTCTTCCAGTGCGCTCCTCACGTTCAAAACCACTTTTCGTTACTCCACGATACCGAAAGAATTATACGCGTAACTCGTTTATGTATCGTTCCACTAACGTTTACAATAATGAATTTACAGATATGATTTATTTAATATATCATTGCCAAAGCTAAAATCCGCTCTTTGTCAGAGATTGGGCTGTGAGTAATATATTACTAAAAAATTAAAAAATGTTGTATGCAGCACTCAACTTGCTATTTGAATTTGTTATTGTTATATTTTTGCAATCATTAAGTTGTCAACTAGTTATCGTTCATACTTAGTTTAATATAAGTATTAGGACCTGTTTCACAGAATCCGATTAAGTTAAAATTAATATTAGTACTTTACGAATAATTCTTAAAAATGTTATTCCATCTTAAAATTAAACCAGAAGTTAGTGCCTAAACACAGACTGTGAAACAGAATATCAATGTAATATCGTCTAGTCCTGAGAGTGGCTCATTAAGTAACAAAATATGTTATAATAGATTATTTACAGGCACTATAGGTCCATAGCTGTAATCACATTTACCATGATATTATCTTGTATTACATGACTGTTTGTTGCCTTAAATAAATTAAATTAAAAAAAAAAACAGGCAAACGCGCGTGCGGCGACGCCGGCCGGAACAGCCCGACTGAGTTTCACGTTTAACATGTAGGCTTATATCGTAACTTTGAGCCCGTTCGGAGCAGGAGTGTCCGTTCTAGTCAGTTTTATTTATTCTTATGCACCTACCTTGAGCTCCAGTAGTTCCGGCAGCTGCCGCTGGGGCGCGGGGTGTCGCTGCAGCAGCTCCGTGAACAGCGCCTGCATGGCGAGCTCCATGGTGAGCGCGCAGTTGAGCTTGTTGATCTCGCGCGCCTTGCTCAGCGTCGCTTTTATTATGTCCCCGTAGTCGTTGTAGCACTGCAAAGTGCACTATAGTTAGGAGTCGCCCTAATGGGGAAAGCAACTGTCAAAGTGGCGCTATGTACGCTTGTACCACAAAAACCGTAAAAACAAAGGGCTTTTACTTTAGAAATCGTTTTATAGCTTTAAAATGACCAAATTCTGTGTAAAAAGATGTAAAAATGTTGGCACTTTCTTTCCGAAAAATCTGGATATTAAGAAAAAATTGAAATAATGAATATATTCAGTAAGAATAAAAACGCCTTAATTTGGCTTTCAATTCCAGCATTTGCATTGTAGAATAGTCTTTTATATCCATTTTGAGTCAATGGGTCCTTGTCGATAAAAAAATACCACAAAATTTATACGTTTTATGTTTTCCTATAGATTTGCTGAACGTCTTTACTGTCTTAGGAACAAGCGTACGCAGCGACATCTACAATTAGCTTTGCGTTGCCATCCCCGTTGAACACCAAGGTCGCGCGAACTGTACGACTGCATTAAAGAATTTGTAATCACGTGATTATGAAACCACTCACGATCCTGTTGCTCCGCTTGATCCTGTGGCATGATATCTGAAGCGACGCGATCATGCGCTACATAAGCGATCGGCCGACAGAAATGCAGGATTAGCGAAAAGTACAATATGCAATTATGCAAACATTACGTACATTACGTTACGTCAAACTAATATCGAGACAAAAATGCATGGAGACCCGACTCACGCTATAGAAGTATTCAAAGCGCTTCGCATAAATTCAAATTTCAACATCCAACAGTCATCCGCAGTCCCCGATTACAGACACCTAGCTCGGTGGAAGTACTTCCCTTTTCGCTGAATGTATGGCGAAAACATCCTGCCTTAACAATATCCAGTGGCATGTCAGATATAGCACACACGTTCAAGCGGCATGAAGCGGCGCTAATTACGCGAAAACACGGATAATGACCCTTCCGTCAAGTGGAATGTTGTTCCAAAATTTCTCCCCACATCCGGTAAAATGGCTCGATCCAGCCTATTGATCAAGCGGCATGATCAATCATGAGTGGTCTCCATAAGGACACTTATGGCGAGACCCGTGCGATAGTAACGCTGTATTGGGACAGCTATCACATAATTTCAGATAATGACTTTCTGAAGCCAGAATTGTATTTGCTGCAAAATAGGTATGTTTTGAAAACTGTAATTGATACGATATTTTAAAATATATTTAAATCACAAAATAAATACATAGTTACAATTTGCATTTCCAACTTTAATCTATGAAACCTTGTATACTTGGAAGTTAGACATATGAATGTCTAACTGACAACGCATTAAACTATATTCAGACTGACCTTGATATAGTGCTTGAACACATCGGCGGCTCGGCGGATGGGCGCCACGTTGTACACGATGAGCTTGCAGAAGGCGGCCAGGAAGTTGCGCCGTTTGTGCAGCTCCTCGATGCGTCTCTCATCTTGACCATCTGCGAGGCTCGAATATCAATACCCAGCCGCGAGAAATAAACCACCCCCACCACGCCGAGATAGTGTCATGCGAACTTAATAACAGTTTATGCGTTATCAAGCTCAAAATCCAACTACGAGGGTGGTTTGATAAATCCATGACTTAGTAAAGAAGAAACATCTTTTTTCGGCTTATTTTGTTATATTTCTCAACATAATCTTTTTGTAGCTCTGCATAATCAGTCCAAGGAAGTTCCTACGTCTTTAACCCATTATTTTTATCTTTCATCGCCTAAAAACTGTGGTAACTGAAATGAGGGCCCATTTCAGACACCACCTTTTGGCTTGATGAAAATCTTTGCCCGTCAAGACATTTATTCATGTTTGGTAGGAGGAAAAATCTCAGTGGACTAAATCTAGAGAATAGGAAGGATTCGCATCTTCATTCGATGAGTTTTGACGTCATGAGTGCCACCGAGAGGGTCGACAGGGTCATTAAGAAAAGTTAAAAGTCGTTTGAGACTTTTTGTTTCCAAAAGTAATAATCTTTTGCCGAATTTGAAAAAAAAATGTGTTAAGATTTCTAAGGAGTTTATTTTTAGATACAAAAAAAATATGAAAAAAATTATTTCGTCTTTTCAAAGTCATGGACTTATCAAACCGCCCTCGTAATCTCACATAATAAGCATTTATTAAGCTATTGGTAGTTTACAAAGACACTTTGTATTCTCTTTGATTCTTTTAATGCACGCTTTATAAGATTTTTTTACGTTCTTTTCAACTTATCCATAAAATGATAAGTACGCACGTCACACTTTCAACAGGTGGATGAGAGCAACGATAGAAGTTTAACAAATGGTCTTTAACAAAATATGCTGTTTTTTTAAAGTTGTTTGATTCATCCTTTTCAAAAAAAAATTTGATAAATGACCATTTGTCACACTTCAGATTTCAAACACCATAAACCGCAAATGAGATTGTGAGCAGCGATAAAAGGGTCCAAAGGCATAACTGCTACTTTAAATAAATTGTTTAAATAAAACTGCCATTCTGTTCAATACAAATTCGTGTCACTCTTACATTTTTACAGCCATCCAATCTATAGACATTATTATCGTTCGTTAAGCGGGTGCAGTGTCGGACCAGATACTATGGAGCATGCACCACTACTACTACAAAATAAATAAAAAGCTGGATTTAACTCGCATAACATATCGGACCGTTAGTAGCGGAAAATTAACGGCAACTCGGTGAAGCCGAATCCCGCGCCCGACGCTAATCTAACGCCCGCTCCAGAAAACGAAACGAATGTTGAACAAAATTAACACTAAACTCGCTTACCGTGTAAGCCAATATCAGAGCGAAGCATTATCAGTTATCGCAAGCTCATAGGACGTTTCGAACGAAAGATAGTCAATACTCAATACTACTTAATCGTAGTCGTAAGGCTGAACGAGCGTGAGGCGCATCGGTCGATTCGGTTCGATTTCCCGAGGCGGCCTGCGAGCAGAAAACCATAGACACCGAACGCAACAGAAAGGAGCGAGAGTGAACAAGCATGCGGAGCCGATTCGTCGGCGTCGGCGCGGCGCGAACATTTCCCCTTAGTACAGGCGGCGCCCGCGCGCCCCGAGACGAAAATATGCATTAGTCTGCCCCCGCGCCCCCGCGCCCCCGCGGCCGTACTAAGGCAAAATGCGCGCCGTCGGCCGAGGGCTTACCCGAGCACGCCGCAGCCGCCGCCGCACATGCAACCAAACAACACGCGTTATGGCACGCGCCCGACCCCCGACACACGAGTAATGCATATTTTTTTCTCGGTGACCGCTATGTACGACGCGCGCGACCGTCGGCCGATGCCGGCTCTACACTCGCGGCGTGAATCGCGGATGCGGACCGTGGCCGCGATTCGCGCCCTACCGTGGGTGCCGAGCCGTGTGCGAACATTTTGTTGCTGGATAAACGATGCGACTCGTGAACAGTGGCCCTACCATGAGTTGATGCAAACTATCGTTTTGGCTTTTTCACTCGCACTGACTGTGAGCAGTATATCCGATTGTTTACGGTCACGTAAACAGTTTGCATCAACTCATGGTACGTTTTCATTTCGCTGCTTTCACGGGCTTTCGCGGTATGAATGTGGAGCCGGCATCGGAGAAAAACGCAATCACACGCCGCGCACCTGGATGTTCGATGGACACAAAGTAAGATAGAAGAACCGCTTGTCGCATTCCTAAAGCTTTATTCAATTGCTTTTCTTTCGCATCGTTCTGTAAGGTCCGGCATATGATTGAGTTTTTTTTAACAGAAAATCGTAGACACCTTATGTGTGCACACCGTTTACTGAAGTAGCTATAGAATGAAACCGACCCAATTTGGAAAAAACGTATTTCAGTGCTAGAATGTGCACACTCCCCACCATATACTGCCTTTCGAAACGTGAAGTTAAGATCCACGAAATTTGAGATTTCGAAACGCTACAGAACTTCCATTGATTGGTTTTTGTCAATATCAAGTTTACTCACATCATCATCACGTTCCGAAAGGATAAACTGATAGACATATATTTTTTATCTCATTTTAACCCGCCAGTGGTAAGTTTGATGGAATTCTAACGATTCGGAAATTACAAAAAAACTGCCTTAAACAATAATGTTTAGTTTTTATAATACATCTGTCTGTCTCTTACTATTTCGCGGAAAAACCTTGTGCTAAACTTTGCTAAGGAAATAGCTATAACTCTGGGGAAGGACCGATTAAATTAAAATCCCGGCAAAACACAAATCTTCCCTGGCGTACAATGATAAAATGTTTATCGAATCAAGCGAGCGTAAAAGTAAGGACATACTTGAATGAAAGATACTCCCGATTAAGGAGAGGTTATTGATTACAATGGAAACAGACAAAATGATATTTTTGGGGCGAATATCACGTACGCTGGAGTGAAATAAATAAATTAATACAGAAAAACATCTAAACCAAACGTACAGGTTCACCTACCTGTAGCAGTTTCCTTAGAACGCGGTTGGCTAGCTGAGATGGTCGGAAACATAAATAAATTGTACAAACACAATAGAACCTTAGCAACTTTTAGGTACTTAGCAATGAATTTCAGTAAATGTAAACCCTTATTTTCGGAGTACGTAAATCTTAAATCTTTCGATTCGATGATGCCGCACACACATGGCCTCCTTAAATTGTGCACTGTCCTTTCCGTTTATTTTTAGTCAATTATAAGGATCTTCCTGAAATGTGATTACATTGATGATGATCAAATGCACATTTCCGATAATTTTATAATATAACATTTCTGAAACATATAGGTTCCCAACTCTCAAACAGTGTCTTGTAAACAAAGTAATGTTACAATAATAAAAATAAAAATCTATTTGTAAATTGTTTTACAAATTTTTGTTTTTGCAATCGTGTTAAGGGCGCATTCCTATTCTTTAAAAAATAACGGAAGAAAAATAAGTGATACTTTCCGACTATGTTTTTAAAAGTAGTGTTCACAGATAATATGAAGTTTCCAATAGTTTTATATAACGTAACCAAGTAGTTAACATAACCTAGTTATAACACCGCGAATCCTACATTTTATCAAATGAATTGAAAACAATTCCTTAGGTACTAACAAAAGAGAATAAAGTAAAAAGTTATGGAACAAGAAACCAACCACTGGAGGATTAAAATGTTTGAATATCAAGAAATAAGGAAATCAAATATAATAGAGACCCGTGTCGATTTCGATTATTACATCGCTCAAAAAACGTATTTGAACTATCAGTAATTGTTTTTTCCATATAATAAACACAAAAAATTACTGACAAAAAAATAACAAAATCGATATTTTTCACTTATTATTACGGAATAAAAACTGCAGTTTAGAACAATAGTCGAGATACAGAGTATCTAAAAATACCTATTTAAAAAATAATGTATACACGTTAAGTGTTTTACCTCAATTATTTCAATTAAACATTGGACGATTTTAGGTTCCTCTACTTACTGTTTTCACAACTATTTACTTAAAGGATGCGAATGAGGGGAGGGTGGCTCGCGCAAAAGGTGTTCCCAAGACTACGGTCGCTTGTATTCGTGTAATTAACCACGTACCAGGGACTATCTTACTTTCTCTACTCAGGAGGGAATCGCTCAAATGGCTCGCTATCAGGGTTCCCAACCATACTGTTAAGGGGCCGTACCGGCTAACATCAAACTCCGGTAAATCTGCTGGGCTTCAAATTAAAACAAAATGGCAAACCCCAATTCATAATGTCACACGAACATCGATATCTTCCAAATAACTTCGGCAAATAGTACAATACGAAATTCCTTACTTCGATTTATCTGTTTTAAGTCAAACCCGTCGAAGTTCGAAAAGTTAGACGGTAGGGCCCTATACTCCGACACAATTCGGTGCAATGATTTGACAGCTCTAACTGTCAGTTAGTAAAATTATGTTGCCACCTCATGTCTACTAGTGACGTGAACGAAAACCAATCGAATCGTGTTCAATGGGGAAGGCAACTGTCAAAAAGGCGCTGCGTACGCTTGTTCCACGAGAGCTATGGAAACAAAGGACTTTTACTTTAAAAAGTCGTTTTTTTAGCTTTAAAATTATTAAATTCTGTGTAATAGGCTTTAAAAATGTTGGCACTTATAAATTTCCGAAAAATCTGGATATAGAAAAAAATTATAAATTTTGTAAGAATAAAAACGTCTTAATTTGGCTTTCAGTTCCGGCATTTGCACTGTAGAATAGTCTTTTATATCCATTTTGGATCAATTGGTCTTTTTTGGTAAAAAAATACCACAAAATAAATAACTATTTTCCCATACATTTTGTTCTGAACGTCTACTGTCTTAGGATCAATCGTACGCAGCGACATCTACAATTAGCTTTGCGTTGCCAACCCCATTGGATTGATGTGGTAAATTTTTTTTGACCGTTATTTTAATTAATTAGTAGTAGTAGTTTAGTTAGTTTAATTATTAGAGTAAAACAAAATGCAACATTTATTAGCTTTATTTAAATAATTGCCAAATATTATGAAAATAATGATACACATGTTGTTTGATTTTAATGCCTAATTAATATTGAAAATATATTATTCCGTAATAAGTATTAGAGACTAGTAGCCGCCCCCGACTTCGTCTGCGTGGAAAGTTTTTTGCCATCCCTCAGGAACTTTTTTCTGGATGAAAGGTATCCTATGTCCTTTTCTGTACCCCTGACAACGTGTCTGCAAAATTTCATGATGATCGATTCAGTCGTTAAGACGTGAAGGCGTAACAAACAAACAACCGTTTGTTTGTTAAGAAAGTCCGTACTTTCGCATTTATAATATTAGTAAGAATGCTTGGAAATAATAAAAGTAAATATAAAATAAAATAATAAATAAATATTTTTTTCGGAATTATGAAAAATGATATGACATACCGGTCAATTGGGGTGATTAACAACATGCGTCGTGAATAACAACGGCGACATTTTAGTACCCAAGTATATTAACTGTCTTAGTTTTTTTTATCCACTTCATTAGGCAGGCACTAGTTCTCTTAATACTAAAATAGCTCACTTAAAAAAACCATTGAAATTTAAATTCAGTTATGTTCCATTAATATTTAAATAAAACATATGCATGTAGCATCATCACAGAATTCATAATATTTGGCGGTTTTATAAACCTGTTAGGTGATTGCGTAAAGTCAATCTTATTCATTTGACAGTTCATATTGTATCATAATATTTATGTCATCTCATACAAATTGCAGCCGATGGAATACAATATGCACTGTCAAATGAATACGATTAACTTACGCGATCGCACCCCTGGTTTAAGCACGAAACCTATAACAGAACACTTTTTATTTTCAATTTCATTTCATTACAATATTTATATTCTAAATAGTTTATTTAATATTTACCGATTTTTAACTGAATGTTAATTGAATGAACGATTATTTTGTCACGTCACTACTTTTATTTTGTCCTAAAGTGGTCACACTGAAGCTGTCAAATTACTGCATCGAATTACATGTCGGAGTATAGTATTATACTGTTTTTCACTACATTATACTTTTCACTGTTGAACAAAAATAAAGTATACTTACAAAATACTGTAATCAGCATCACAGGTAATAGTAGGAGGAAATGCTGTTAATTTTTGTTTATTTTCCTTCTCAGACCTTAATATACTTTATTTCTCGTAAAAAAGTTGGCAACCCTATTCGCTATGGTCACAAAATAATGAAGTACCCAGAAGGACCGCTTGGCGGTATTCGAAAATCATTACGTCTTTTATTTAGTTGCTATATGGTTTGACATTTTGACGTCCAACTTCATATTTGACTTCTTGGCCCACTCCGCGTGCTCTCGTTGCGGTGTTATCCCGTGATGACCCAAATTTGACATTAAAGTTGAGCATAGACAAAAAAAATCGCGATTTCTTCTAAGCGGGCCTTCTGTCCCGACTGTTTTGTGCTTTTTGTGTTTTTTTTTTGGTTTAAGATTCTCGCCGAGTTCGAATGTCCTGTGGCCCTACCATGAGTTGATAGAAACTGTTTACGCTATCGTAAACTATAGTTTTCTCTCTTTCACTCGCATTGACTGTGAGTAGTATATCCGATAGTTTACGGTAGCATAAACAGTTTATATCAATTCATGGTAGGGCTACTTGTGATTACGTTATGTATTGTTAGAGAATGCTTGTAGCATAGAAATAAACCAAGATAGAACGACGAGACTTTTTTTAAATGGAAAAAAATATACACCATATGGTACACTTTGAAGCACTGCCACAAGATAACCACCTACTACGGTTCTATCTGAATTTATTTCCATGGATTTTAATATGATTGAGTACAAATGTATCTTGTGTAGAGGTTATTTCCGTGGATTTAAGTTGGCCAGGGACACTCCGCACTTTAGGTAGAGATGGTTAATATAGCGTCTAGCACCATATTATAGCGCGCTATCTGTACATAGCACACATAGCGCGCTATGTAAGTAGACGCTATGGCGCTATGAATATCGCGCGTGGCAACAAGTAGCGTCGTTGGCGGGCCGCGGGCGTGAGCTTTCATTACGTGCGCGCTGTTGCTACCGGACGCGTTACGCGCGTTTCTCACGCAGCACGCTAGGTATAATATCGCGCGCGACCTTATATTGTCTTAGTTCGATTAAGACTTTTTTGACCAACTAAGTGAATTAGTTTGTATTAAACTATTTAATTTAGCTAAGCAAAGGTAGTGAACGAGAGATATGGTAAAAACAACCGAATTTCATACATCAATAAGGTCGAAAATCGCTTGCACCTGTTTTTTTAACTAATAAACATTGTCTAGTGAAAACTATTAAAAAAAAATTGTGCGAGCGATTTTCAACCTTATTGACATTTATCAAAATCACGATTTTTAATGAAACATCAAAGTTAGTGAACGAGAATACGGCAATAAACCACCTAATTTCAAACGTCAATAAAGTCGAAAATCAATTGCACCTGTTTTTCTTAACTACAAATCACTAGACAGTTGGACTAGAAAGTTTTCCTACCCACACTTTTTTTCGCCATTTATTTGTTTTTCCAAAATCGTATAATTGCATCACAGACAGACAGTTCTAAGCCCAAAAAGTATGAAAAAAAGATCATTAGTTTACATTACTGCTTTATTTTATTTAAGATTAAAATGCAACGTATTAATAAATAACATTTTTGTATAGCGCGCGATCTGTCTAACGAACGACGTGTGACGTTACGTGTTACGAGATCTAACGTGCTGCATCTAACGCGCCAGCCAGCCGCCCGCACGCTACCTGATAAATAGCGTGTTATAGCGTATTTAGTAGTATTTAATAGCGCGCTAGAAATCAATAGCATATAGTCTGTACCGTGCTGTTGTTTTATAGGCGTTATGAACATCTCTTAACTTTAGGTATGTTCACACCCCGGGCACTCCATACAAACGCCACGTTTCAACTACTCATTACACAGACGCTACACAGTGACGTTTTTGCACACACGCAATTATGTGCATGAAGTCTAGGGCTATTGAATGAGCATACGAACTGGCCTACGAACTTGCGGGGCGCGGTGAGGTAATCGATTGTGGGGCGGGGCGAAGAGTTTTCTTTCTGTACGGTAATACTTACATTTATTCTGTGGTATGTTCACACTCCGCACTCTTCACTTTCGAACGGCCACGCATACGCGTCTCTTTAAATGTCTGTTTTGCTTATATTGAAACTTGTATTACATCTATCATTATACAGCTACAGTCCGCTAGTTTTATTTCGTATCAAAACATGGTCCTTCGAGCCAGATAAGGCTGTAAGTACGTGACTGGCCCGTTTGGCCGGAGCCACGTCAGGCGGCCGCCGCGCGTCGGCCGAGTCGCACTTTAATTCGCGTGGTCGCACGTGTCGTACATTTCACGCTAAAGATCAATTAAAAAAAATTTTTCTTGCTTAAATAAAAAAAAGTGATAATAAGTTTTTTATTAACTGTATTGCGTACACTCGCTTTCCTTTTATGATATGCTACGCAGACATTTAAAAGAAGATAAGCCTAAACGTCGTCAGAAGAGATGAGAGTACGCACGATAGAAAGAGAGGTAATTTCTAGGTAAACATAACAGTAGGGTATATAGCTGAATTGCATTTAATTGTGTCGGAGGAATATTTGTTATTTATTTAAATGATCTTGCGGAGTGTCCCTTCTGTACTTGTAGTATTATGTATTCTGTTATTTTAATAAAATTAGACTATGTACAAATATGTGTAGTGTAGTGTAGGACAGAGGTCGTGTGTGTGGTGGTCCTTTCTGTACTTGTACTATTATGTATTCTGATTTTAATTAGCCTATGTACAAATGTGTAGTGTGTCGGTTATGCGTGGTGTGGTACCGTAGTTGTGGTGCACGAAGACGACGTCCTGTATGAAGTCGTTGAGCAGGTCGCAGAGCGCGGGCTCGGGCTCCAGCAGCAGCTGGCGCAGCGCGGGCTCGGCGGGGCTGTGCGCCGCGAGCTGCTCCGAGAACAGGATCAGCAGGTCGCACAGCGACGTGTACGCCTACCGATAACACCATTATTTATAATTTTATAACATATTTGCTCGTAAAGGGTCTCTTATTACACCAATTTCAATATCGTATTGAATCTCATTACGAACTTGTGCGGTAATGTAAAGTAAAACGCACGGTTTCCTTTATAAACCGTGCGTTTTACTTTACATTACCGCACGGTTTATCAAGATGCTTCGTCTAAAACGAACGGTACTTTTTTAAATCTTAGCAAAGAGTTTTTATATCAGAAAAGAGGTCAACATTTTATGAATAAAATTAACTTTGGGAGATAAAATATAATAATTAAACATTTAATTATTTAATTTAATTAATGTTGACAATAAATTACAACCATTTATCTGTAACAAAAACAAAAATATTAATTTACTTTATTAGTAATACTGGCTGTTTTTTATGCCTTTGCCTTAAAAAAAGCGCTGATGCGCGCGCATTGCTAATTTTTTTTTGCTGCATTGTTTTTATTTGAAAATGTCGTCAAGTAGTGATGAATTTATGAATTCAACACCGCTAGAAGTCTGAGAGGCAGCGAAAAAGGCTATTCTAAGCCTCTTGCCCGAAAAATTGACGGATAAGATACTTACAAGCGTATCAAAATTTAATCATATAGAAAACAAGCAAAGGTGCAAAGTCCGAGTTTTATTTATTTCCTCGCAAATATGTTATAAAACGTCGTATGACATACGTGCGCTTTGATAATTACAGCCTCTGCTTTCTTGTAACCCTCGCCTACGGCTCGGGCTAGCAATATTGCCTCGGCTGTAATTTTCAACTTACCGCACTTATATCATAATGTACTATAATAGTAGATTAGTAGCCGAGGGCTGTAAGGCATCGATTGCAGCCCGAGATATTTAGGCGCACGAGCGCAGCGAGGGCTGTATTCAAACAACAGTAACTCTCGAAATATGCAACTCGGAGCAATGATTTTTGATGTCGTTTTGTATATAATATTCCTTTGTATTATAAATATGTAAAAAAATGCACATTAATGTCCTAATTTTTGAGATCTGTGAGTAAATCTAAAAAATTATCAAAGTAATTTCGGTTTAAAAATTATATCAGTATTTTTTATGACGTATTAAAATTAAAAGATACATAATTTTTTTTAAAGCTCCGTTATGCGAAATCATTTGTCTCTGTCTTTTTCTTTACGTGTAAAGAGTATGGAAAATAACCTCACTTCTGCACTTTTTCGATGTTTTTCGGTGTTTTTTCATCATTATCTTTAGCACATTTTTTTTTTTTTAATATAGACTGGGCAGGCGTTTGACCACCATCTTGCTTGGTAAACAGGATGTGGTCTAAGGTGTAGCGTGCATGCCCAGGAAATGCCTATTCACTCTTGCCTTGAAATGACCAAGGTTGTAATTATCGGGGAACAATTTATCTTTCTTAAAAAAAAGTTAATGGAGCAACTGCACAGTATGTTAAAGTGTATTTTGATATAGAATTCAATACGTTTACGCTATTATTTACGCCAAAAATATGACCCGCGACAAACGCTTTTGATGATATTCTGATTTTTTTTTACAATCATCTATGAGGTTTATACGCAATTTAATGTTTGTAGCAACTAGGTAAACTCTTTAGCTTGTCGTATAATTTCTTTTGGTGGCTACATGTTTACGTTCTCTATATAAAGATATGGCCCTCGCAAACCATGTTTTCCTATTACTGCCCCTTAACATGATAAGTGATATTATCTATTAGGTTTCGAAAAGTATTTTATTTATAACTGTAGGACTTTTAAATCCGGAGAAATTAATATTTTTCGGCAGGGCCATCTAAAATAATAAGTCAAATTTAAAATGCCGGTCATTCTATCAGGAGAGGGGATAGACCCCAACGTGGGGGTTTTGTCGATAAAATTGATTATATTATCTGTCATTAAAAGCTCCGACATCGCTAATCAAACATTTTTGAATATAAAATTCAAAGTCCTGACTGACTGACTGACTGAGATATCAACGCACAGCCCAAACCGCTGAACCTAGAGATTTGAAATTTTGCAAACAGATACCTAATACAGTGTAGGCATCCACTAAGAAAGGATTTTTGAAAATTCCATCCCTAAGGGGATGAAATAAGGGATGAAAGTGTGTATGAAAGTCCCTCAGTTTTGAATCTAGGATCTTCAAATTTTATGTTAAGGCTGATGATTGAAAATTAATAAATACGTGTCTCAGCGTTTCTCAAAATTCTACCCCCGAAGGGGTCAAAAGGGGACTGAAG
The DNA here is from genome assembly GCA_943789525.1 of Agriphila geniculea. Lineage (NCBI taxonomy): Eukaryota > Metazoa > Arthropoda > Insecta > Lepidoptera > Crambidae > Agriphila > Agriphila geniculea. The sequence continues at coordinate 46,181,353 of OX038869.1, forward strand.
TTATGTTTAGAAGAAAATCCTTCATTTTCGAAGTAAAAATCGCTAAATTTATAATTTATGCTTATGGATGGAAATCTAACGCGACGTATATTGTTATTGGTAGTATTTCAACTCCTATGGGGATGAAATGGGGTAAATAAACCTAAAAATAGATATGGATATCGTTATTGGGGTTTTCTGGCATGACGATTGCGAAAATAATATTTATTTTGAAGTTCAACATGGTGGACATGAACATGGATTTCAAAATTTGTATGGAAAAAGAATATAAAATAGACATTACAACTTTAAACTTCGTAGGAGCACGTCTAAAAATAAATAGACAAACATAAATTTGTGATTTTGAAAATCAACCCTTTAGGGGGTAAATGGGGTTAGTAAACAGAAATCGATATGGATGTCGTTCTTGAGGTTTTATGGGATGGTGATAGCGAAAATGACATTTATTTTGAAGTCCAACAAGGTGGACATGATTTAACCCCAGGAGACGGGGAACGGAAACGGGAACGGGAACTAAAGGCTAAAGAGTAAAAAAATATTTCATTTTACTGGTAGTAACGACCTACATTAAAAAAAACCTAAAATAAAGCATTCAAATTTCAGGTATCCCTATGTCCATAAAAACCCGATTTCCACCTATAGTGCGGCGGTCGGGCGCCCCTGTAGAGCACGCGCGGGTCACGTGTACGTACCTCCTCCCTGTGCGGCGGCGCTTCATGGCGCGCGATGTGCCTGCAGGCGGCCGCGTAGTTGCGTAGCCTGGTCCGGTCGGGCGCCCCTGTAGAGCACGCGCGGGTCACGTGTACGTACCTCCTCCCTGTGCGGCGGCGCTTCATGGCGCGCGATGTGCCTGCAGGCGGCCGCGTAGTTGCGTAGCCTGGTCCGGTCGGGCGCCCCTGTAGAGCACGCGCGGGTCACGTGTACGTACCTCCTCCCTGTGCGGCGGCGCTTCATGGCGCGCGATGTGCCTGCAGGCGGCCGCGTAGTTGCGTAGCCTGGTCCGCAGCGTGGCGGCGGCGGTGTCGGGCGGCGGTTGCGCGCCGCGCCCGCCGGTGCGCTCCTCGAGCTCGTGCAGCGACCACAGCAGCGAGTAGAAGCACGCGCGGATCACGTACACCACCGCCTGCACACGAAAATCGATTTAAGGCCTCGGTCTTCTATTTTATTTTATACGCGACGTCTGACGTCAGCGTAAACGTTCTTTATAAATTTCATATGTTAACGTCAGCGTTTGAAAGAGACCACAAAAGTAAATTTCTTACGCTACACACTCACATGTACAGATGGCACTGACCTGTTCGGGCATCTGGTGGATGGCGGGCGGCGCGTCGGGCTTGGGCAGGTCCTCGTACAGCGAGTCCCAGATGTGGGTGTCGTTGAGGTTGTGGCACATGTACATGATGGACACCTTGCGCAGGGAGTTTGTCACGTTGAACAGCTCGTCCGCATCCGGCGTCTCGCCCTGCACGGACAACAGACGGCCGATTACAATAACCTTTCCTCAGTAAAAGATCGGCTTATTAAAAAATTGTTGCCTAGATATTTTTGTCAAATAACGGGAAATAACAACAGTTGCCTAGTAATAGATCCATAGTAGGCTTATCTTTCACTGAAGATAAAGACTATTGAAATCGGCCATTAATGTTTGATTTATCTCAAGTTTTCACAGCGAACTAATATCTTTACATCATACAAAAATGACAACCGACTGAGCGGGGCTAAAAATGCTGGCATTTAGTCAGACCATAATCTGTATCATACAAATTTTCTTTACTTTAACAAAAAAAGATTTGATTATGATACGTTATTTCTACATCTTTTTGCCTTCTTTGCGTCTTTTGACTACACACTTCTAGCAAACTCTCTTTTCTTTAAAATACAAAATTATTGTAAAGAACGCTGATGTCTGTCACCGGGCGGGTGGCTGGCCCGATTAAATACTGTGCGGGTTGTAATTTTTCATCCAATCTATTCGAAACAATGTTATACAAAATCTGTGGCACACTAAATCCCGGGAAAAATATTTGAAAGCCTACAATAATTTCATCATTTGGAAAAATGCAAAAGGCGCAAAATCTTTTTCGGTAATTGTATTTTTGACCTATTTTCAAGAAATACATTCATTAGTTACAACTAATGAATGTATTTCTTAGTTACAACTAGAGGCGCCTCTTATCTCATAGATGGGGATGAAAAGTAGAGTGTATCACTCGGCCGCAAAATTATTTTCACTTCTCATGCTCGTAAAGTTCGTCTTTGTGTTGGGTATAGGCTGCATAAAATCGCTTTTTATGCTCTAGTGCATAAAGTAAAATCTTCGTCTAAGTCTCAGACTTTAAGACAAAGGTCGTCAGGTAAACAGCCACACACGCAATTTAACTTCGTTGAATTAACTTGTTATTTCATTCTGTTTCTTAATTTTTTGTTTTGTTGTAATACTTTTTTTATTTTTGAAAATGGGTATTAATTTTATTGAAAGGCCTTGATAAAAATTTTTTTTTTCAATTTTTGAATATGGGTATCAAATGAAAGGCCTTGATGAGCACATTCCAAAATTATATTTTTTTTATAAAAAAATGAGGTTTTTTTTTCAATTTTTGAATATGGATATCAAATGAAAGGCCTTGATGAGCACATTCCAAAATTATATATTTTTTATAAAAATGAGTTTTTTTTTTTTATTTTTGAATATGGGTATCAAATGAAAAGCCTTGATGAGCACATTCCAAAATTAAATTTTTTTAATAAAAAAAAAGAGTTTTTTTTTTATTTTTGAATATGGGTATTAAATGAAAGGCCTTGATGAGCACATTCCAAAATTATTATTTTATTTATAAAAAAAAAGTTTTTTTCAATTTTTTAATATGGGTATCAAATGAAAAGCCTTTTTTTAATTTTTACATTATTGTTGTTTAATTTCCTCACAATCGAAGTGAAAAGCAGAGTGTATAACTCGTACATAAAACCCATTTTATGTACTTGTTGTACAATCTACTATTTCAGCTCGGGCGACGTATATATTGAATCCCTCGCTGCGTTCAGGATTCTACTTCAGAATCGCCGTAAAAATTATAATGTTGCTCCCTTGTAATACAATCTACAATTTTATCCCCGTGGTTCTATTTATTAAGCAATAATCGTTTGCAATTACACTTCTTATAGATTTTAGTTCGCCGTGTTTTCGTTTAATAAGTAACAAAATATTTGTTATTTTAGTCACGCTTCTTATGCTACATAATAGATGATTTTTCATTTTAAAAGACGTGAACGTAAGGTGGATATTAGGAGAAACAATAACACGCACGTTGGCTGAATCTGGAATAGCACACATTGAACTTTGTTTTCGAATGGCAGAAAGTGTATATTTTGATATAAAAGGACCTCGAACGATGTGAAAAGAGAAAGGTGGCCCAGCGACTGCGGAGGTGAACTTTATCAAGGGTCGGTCATGGGTTGGGTGACCAAAATTTTATTGTATTAATCTTCTCCATGTTTCGAAAGGCACGTTAATCCGTAGGTCCCGGGTGCATTTGCACTCGTCAACACCCACCAATCCGCATCGGGCCCAGGTGGTGGGTTATCGCCTATCCTTATCCACCCATAAGGAAGGCCATGCTCCAAGGGACATTAAAAATGGCCAATAGTCAAATATTTTAATAGTTTTAATGTAGTATGGTCTCTAGTGTTGGAAAAAAAACATTTTTTTTTCTAACGTGAAAAAAAACGTGAAAAAAAATGACAAAAACGTGTTTTATTTCTGGAGCATGTTTTTTTTTTCAAGAGTACAGAAATCAAATTTATTAGGGAAGTTCCCGTTAAAGATTATAAAACTTATGAGTCCATATTAAAGTTTTCTGTTCATAATTTAACCTACATTACTTTTTTGGTTGAAAAGTACCAAGTTTTCAACAGTCTTTATTCGGTTTATGTTTTTTTCAAGTACCTATGAACTTAAAATGAAGAACTGGACCCAATTTGGGAATTGGGGGGTTTTCCCGGTTTGGGGAAAAAAAGAAAATCTGTTGTTCATGTAAAACGTAACATTTTGGGGAAAAATAAAATGAGATCTGGGAAAAAAAACTAAATTCATATCTGGAGACACTGACGAAGAATAAAAATAAATAATAAAACATTTTAATTTTTGAATAATTTCTTTGAATAATAAAACACTTATTTTTCAATAATTGTGTACTTGAAAAAAAAAACTAATTTAGAAAATTAAACAACGGTGCTGTGTTTTTATTTTTTTTCAACATTGTGAAAAAAAGTTTTTTTTTTCATGTTACATCATTAATGGGCTCACCCCCTCGATGAGCGTGCGGTACTCGTCGATGGCCTCCTTGTACCGGTTGACGCACATGTCGGTGACGGTGGCGCGCGCCACGTTGCAGCGCGTGTACACGCCGCACTGCTCGCTGCATGAATGTATTATAGTCTCACCCCCTCGATGAGCGTGCGGTACTCGTCGATGGCCTCCTTGTACCGGTTGACGCACATGTCGGTGACGGTGGCGCGCGCCACGTTGCAGCGCGTGTACACGCCGCACTGCTCGCTGCATGAATGTATTATAGTCTCACCCCCTCGATGAGCGTGCGGTACTCGTCGATGGCCTCCTTGTACCGGTTGACGCACATGTCGGTGACGGTGGCGCGCGCCACGTTGCAGCGCGTGTACACGCCGCACTGCTCGCTGCATGAATGTATTATAGTCTCACCCCCTCGATGAGCGTGCGGTACTCGTCGATGGCCTCCTTGTACCGGTTGACGCACATGTCGGTGACGGTGGCGCGCGCCACGTTGCAGCGCGTGTACACGCCGCACTGCTCGCTGCATGAATGTATTATAGTCTCACCCCCTCGATGAGCGTGCGGTACTCGTCGATGGCCTCCTTGTACCGGTTGACGCACATGTCGGTGACGGTGGCGCGCGCCACGTTGCAGCGCGTGTACACGCCGCACTGCTCGCTGCATGAATGTATTATAGTCTCACCCCCTCGATGAGCGTGCGGTACTCGTCGATGGCCTCCTTGTACCGGTTGACGCACATGTCGGTGACGGTGGCGCGCGCCACGTTGCAGCGCGTGTACACGCCGCACTGCTCGCTGCATGAATGTATTATAGTCTCACCCCCTCGATGAGCGTGCGGTACTCGTCGATGGCCTCCTTGTACCGGTTGACGCACATGTCGGTGACGGTGGCGCGCGCCACGTTGCAGCGCGTGTACACGCCGCACTGCTCGCTGCATGAATGTATTATAGTCTCACCCCCTCGATGAGCGTGCGGTACTCGTCGATGGCCTCCTTGTACCGGTTGACGCACATGTCGGTGACGGTGGCGCGCGCCACGTTGCAGCGCGTGTACACGCCGCACTGCTCGCTGCATGAATGTATTATAGTCTCACCCCCTCGATGAGCGTGCGGTACTCGTCGATGGCCTCCTTGTACCGGTTGACGCACATGTCGGTGACGGTGGCGCGCGCCACGTTGCAGCGCGTGTACACGCCGCACTGCTCGCTGCATGAATGTATTATAGTCTCACCCCCTCGATGAGCGTGCGGTACTCGTCGATGGCCTCCTTGTACCGGTTGACGCACATGTCGGTGACGGTGGCGCGCGCCACGTTGCAGCGCGTGTACACGCCGCACTGCTCGCTGCACAAGTACTCCAGCGTGCGCCCACAAGCTTCTATCACCTCCGCCTCCGTCTGCACGCTCACTATCTCGCGGATCTTGTTTAGGAGGAGCGTTAGGTTCTGTAACAAAGCGACATTTTAATAAAACGGCATTTTGTTAGAGGGATGACACGCTGAGCGGTATGCTTGCCCAAACGATTGCGGAGGTTAACTTTCGCAAAGGTCGGATGGGTGACCAAAAATTTATTATTTCGATCTTTTGTTTCGAAAGTCACGTTAAGCCAATCCACATTAGGCCCATGTGGTAGGTTATGGCCCATCCTTATCCACCCATAAGGAAGGCCTGTGCTTCAGGGGACATTAAAATAGCTGATGGTCAAGTTTTTTAATAGTTTCTGATTCTGATAGATTGATAGATTCTGATAGTAAATGTTTCTGAGCGACAGAAAAAGATAAAGTTAAGAGAGAAAATGCGAGGTCAGATACAATATATTAAAGGTAAAAGTTGTTGTCGCTTTCAGACCATATCTGAAAAAAATAATTACCGGTACGATAAATATTTTTGGCCTTAAAAATGTAATAATGAGAATATTTACCCCCTCCTGGCGCTGCGTGGTATAGAGCTCGAGGTCGAAGTACTGCGGGATGGCCACCAGATTGGACAGCTTCTCGGGGTCGGCCCCGAACTTGTCCAGCAGCGCCGGCAGCGCGCCCATGAAGTGCGTCGTCATGCGCGCGCGGTCGTCACTCACTATCTGCACACGGACATTCACCGACGACATATATTAAGGGTTACAAGTAGTTTCAAACCAGACACCGCCGCCGCGTCAAGAAACACGTCAATTGCAAAAGTTTTGCAACATCAGTAAAGGCAAAAATCTGGTCGAACACCTTCCTGACGTAAAATACGCGTACCAGATGTAAAGTTGCGGAATCCAGCGTTTTTTACTCTGAAGAGGAAGTACCTTGACTGTTGTGATACTGGTTAGTTACAATGTTTAATCTAAATTCTATGATTCTATGTCATCGTAGACAGCTGTTTATAGCTGTGCTTTGTTTACATGGTTATGCAGATATTAGACGGTCATCAAAAGTGCTTCATTTTCGATGAAAAAGGCAGTGACTAGTGACCAGTGAACGACTTTTGGTATTTAGACACTAAATGTAAAATGAATGTAGTATTTCACATTTCTCACAAAATTTCGCGGCAACAGGTTGTGCGTGATAATTTTGATTAAAGAATTATAAGTTAATTAAAGAGAAAAAAAAATGCTTGCATGCACTGCTTGTATGCATGTTGCATGATGCGGGTTGAAAAAAGTCTAAAAACGAAAAATAAAGGCATTTTAAAATAAACATAAATAAGTTAGTGACGACATGCCGTTCACTGCAGTGAATGGCACTGTTTACACGCGTCATTTATTGTTCATTTCCGATGCGATGACTGATGAAAGTCCGATGCCGATGAAACCGCACTGCCGTCTAGTGACTTTCATCGAAAAGGCGCATCGCGATGAAAGATGAATCTACTTAATTAGACACGTCATTTTCGATGCTTCACTGCGATGAAGCATCGAAAATGAACGAAAAAAGGCCCGTCTAATATCTGCATTACCAAAATTTTCACTAGTAAATACTGTTTTTACCCGCTCAATTCTTGTTTAATTCCTTTTACAACATTGACGCGGCGTCTAACCGGGATGACGTAACGGACGGACGGACAGATAACTATCGACTAACGGCCGGAACTGGTCCTGAACTGGCGGAAGACTCTTATCAAGACGACCAGGACTGACCCCTGACCCGCAGGCCGACAACTGCGACCCAATATACCTAGTTACAATAGGTGGTTCAATGTTACCTTGGCCTGCTCCTTGGAGAGCGGGTGGTGCTTGCGCGCGGCGCGGCCGACGGGCGGCTCGCCCGTGCTGGCCTGCCGCACGCAGCACACCATCAGCTCGATCAGCGACGACTCCTGCGCGACCACACACGTCAGCCCGCCACCACTACACCTAGAGCTGCCGCACATTGAGCCACTACTCGCGGCCACAGTCTTTTTATACATTTTGTAGAGTATCGGAGCAAACCGAGCATTCGAGGGGCCGCGTTCTAGCCACAAGCTACGGGAGTCCCCCGAGCTCGCTTCTTGTGGCCGCGTTTATCGCTCGCATCGCGCGCACACTCGGCCACAGCACCCGGCTTCTTTCCGGCGGCCACTGCCACTAGCGACTGCGACCACTGGTCGCGTTTAGTAGCCGCGACCAGTGGCTCAATGTGCAGCAGCTCTTCCAGTGCAATGCGACTTGATTGCGGCTGTGAAGGTAGCCGCTATGCACGTGGTCGTGCCCCACGGCCTCACCTGTCCCACCCGCTGACACCTAACGCATGTAGCACACCTCCGCCGCGAAACAACGCCCGCGAAACCGCAGCAGTTCCGCCATGACTTGTCAGTTGTACGACAAGCGAAACAGTCTGTTCTAACACATACTCTTTATCGTTCGCGAATCTACTCGGACTCCCGATCACTTCTACGCGTTCGGCCTTTCCTGCGTTTGTTCCGCGAGTGTTTGTGGCAGTCGATGAACAATATAAAACGAAACTACAGTTTATTTATTTGGTTTTGGCACACAAGCAGATTTAGAGTCAATACAAAATTTAAGAAAATTGATTGAATATTAAGACAATAATCCTTAAATAGTGTATACAGCATGATTGAAAATAGAAACAGTGCTAATGATTCATTAAAATACAACAAAAATGACAAAGGCTAATCATACACATAAATAAAAAACAATCGAAACAAAAAAAGTCACTAACAACTTTTCTGGTAGCGCTAGGTTGAGGACCACTTGGCTTTTATAATATTGGAAACAACTCTTTTGTACTGAGAAAACCTACTATTGAAAACGTCTAAATCCATGTTCTTGTCATAGATAATACACTTATATAATTCAAAGTTCTTGTTACCGCGAGTATGTTCGTTATAAGTCAAAATTACAAAGTAAATGAAATGGCATAAAATGGGAATACGATTCAGCCATAGATTTTATCACTATTGTAAATTACATTTCGATTTTCGAAATAGTTCACCAACACATAAAAGACAAAGAATACTGACGCCTTAGCATTGTTGAAGTTTCGCTATCAGAATCGCGACTAATGCAAAACTGCTTGTCAATCATTTACATTGCATCGGCTTGTCAATCACATTTTGATCGTCTAGGAGCAATGCTTGACAAGCACCACAGAATATCTATTCTGCTGCTATTCTGGGGGCGTGGCCTACTTTTGACGGTAATCTATCTAGTTTACCAGTAAGTAGGCCACGCCCCCAAACGGTAAATGCAATGTAAATGATTGACAAGAAATGCTTGATCATCTAGGAGCTACATAATGTAGTATTTAGGTAGCGCAACTCCTGTAGCGGTTTCGTGACATTATTTTCGCGGCGGAGATGTGCTCTCGGCTTTAATAGTGTATTGCGCAGTGACGTACGCCTAAAGAAGTTACCCGTCAACAAGATTTCATCGCACTACACCAGCCATATACCGGGTGTATCAAGACCCTCAACGAAGCCGAGGTCTACGTATTCTGCCCATCATCAGGACCATTTCTGTTCTAAATTATTGCTGGGAAACGATTTTATTTTTGGTGTTAAAAAAGCATCGCATACTTACCATGCAATGTAACGCGTACAAAAGACCGCGCCTGCGAGTGAATGCTACACAGCTGCGTGCGGCCGAGTTGAAAGGCAACGTATAAGTGAGTGCTCATGAAATACATTGATTGATGACCTTTTGAAGCCATTGTTTGTTACAAAATACAAAAAAAAAAATATAATGTTTCTATACACAAAAATTTGGAAATAACGAATAAAATAAGATTTGTTATTATTATTATTAAACAGGCGAGCAGTTGTTGCAACTGATAGTGCCTGTATCCTGCCATCTATGCATTATTTTACTTGGTTGGTTGGTGGTAGGGCTTATTTCAAGTCCGCCTGGCTGGCTACCACCATCTTACCTAACTCTGATGCCATAATAACATTTTTTTTTGTATTCTGGCAGTTAGAGGTAAGATAGCCAGTATTCCGGGTGTAGTGCGCTTCCACTTTCGGCCTTATCGTCATTTAACATCAGGTGAGATGAAGGCCAAGCACTATCCAATTGTGTATAAAAAAAATTAATTAAAAAAATTTTTTTTTGGTCTTTGTCTAATCTATTTTTTAAATTGGTTTAAGTTGTTAGCTGAGACTATTTGTTCTGGCAAATTCATAAAAAATTGAAAAAAAAAATTGACTTTGACCTTCAATAACTTCGTAGCTATTGGTTTCCCAGGTATAGTCTAAAAGACAAAAATGATCCTGATGATGGGCGGTATACGCGGACTTTGCCTTCGTTGAGTGTCTTGTTACACCCGTTATGAGACCAAGTGCAGCCGGCTGCCTGATTCGCTTTGGGTTGCTATCGGCCGCATGCAGCGCACAAAATGAAATTCAGGACTCGAACAAAATGAAAAACTGGATAAGTTTAGGTAATCTTTACTGCAGGTTTCCACAATGAATCAAAGATAATTAAATAATTAAAATACAGGAGCACAAAAATCGTGACATTCAGGACGCCGAGCGGGCGGCGGGACGTGACGTAGTGTTTCTCGCGTTGTATAGTTATGCGACGCAGGCGGACGGAACACTCGCAATGGGGAATGACCGAAAAAAATCAATTTGGCTGAATATTTTTTTATAGGTAGGAATAAGCTCCCTTAGTTATAGAAAAAAGTTTCAGAATTTTCGGTTGCGTTCAGAATTTAAAAAAAAAAGTCTCTTCGACTTCACAAATGTACGAAAGTAACAGCAGAATGGAAATTATACCTTTGCCACCACCTGCCACAACCACAACATAGTATTAAAAAAAAGTTTCAATACAAAATGTTAAAACTTTTTTTTAATGCTGCATTCCATTCTGCTGTTACTTTCGTACATTTGTGAAGTCGAAGAGACTTAAATTTTTTTAAAAAGTTATACGCAACCGAAAATTCTGAAACTTTTTTCTATTACTAAGGGAGCTTATTCTTACCTCTCAAAAAATATTCAGCCTATTTTATTTTTTTCGGACATTCCCTATTATAGTTTGACCGCAAGGGCTGTACCGCACTTTGGGTAGTGTAGTGATAAGACGTGGCGGGGGGGGATAGGGATGCGCCGATCCGATCCGATCTTTTGAAAGATCGGATCGGCGGGCATACGATCCGGCGATTTTCGGATCGGATCGAGGCCATACGATTTTTTGCTGGATCGATACAAAACTTGAAAGATCGGATCGCTTGGATCGTATGAATTAAAACGCGATTTGTTTACAAAAAAATGGGCACTTACTTAGGTTTATTTGTTGCAAACTTTATCTTAGTTTACATTTTGAACTTGGCGGCATCCTTTGCGGGAAGATCCATTAATCTTATACATTATATTATAAATAAACGAATCATAATATCATCGGCTAATTGAACTTTGTATAAAAGTCGCAACAGACTGGTTCCATTCCGTCTGTCAAAATTACTATTTCTCAAAAGTTTAGACTTCGAAGACTGGCACCTATAAAAATTGTACTTAACTGTTAGTAATTAGGCGTTAGGTGCCCGCCATCCCAGTCTTCGAAGTCTAAACTTTTGATAAATATATAATAATAGTAGTATTTTATTAAATTCGCTGGGTACAATTTTATTATTACTATTTCACGTTGTTTTTCTTTTAAATCTTCAAGGTACTTGTTTACAAGTTTTACATGAGTTTACGTAACAAAGATCTAAAATTAATTGTGTTTTACTTATTTGCATCCGATCCGGATCGATTTCCTAAAGATCGGATCGACGGTATGCGATCGGATCCGTGGATCGGATCGTGGCATTACGATCCATTACGATCCGAAAAATCGGATCGAAGGACCCGGATCGCGCATCCCTAGGGGGAAAGCGGCGATAAACGTACGTGCGAGAGGGTAGAGAAAGAGGCTGCTGTCTGCTACTCGCCTAGCTAATGCGCGGCACTGCACTTGCGATCAAACTGTTTTAACGAGGATCAGTAACAGGTTTGAATCCTATAGTTTTATTGATATAATATAAACACATATTGATAGTTATGAAACCTAGTGAAAGAATTTTTGAAATCCGTTTAGAAATGGTTGAGTTAAAAGGGTTTGAAGGAAATGCCAAGCTCAATGCAATATGTGCTTTATCACGTACGACATAAGGTTCGCGTACGTCGCGATGACGTCATAAGGACCCCCAAAAAACCAGTAGTTTAGCCTTATAACTTCATAGGTTTAAGAGATATCGTAAAATATTTTTCACAGTTAATTATGTGGTGGCATAAGCTTTCTAATTAGCCACTAAACAAAAATCGTTACTGATCCTCATTGACGTACATTTTATAAGCAAAATCACAATCCGACATAGACTACTGTTACGGGTACTTTTTATTATTCTAATGAATTTTAATAGAGTTAAATTCAATAATCGAGAATTTAGGCAGGCAGAACAAAGGGATATTTCGAGCACAGAAACAGAAATAAAAACTTATTTTTTATTTATTTTATTTCCAATCTAATTCTATTAGGTACAGGAACGACGTTTTTGAACAACGAAAGAAATAACTACATATCAAAAGTGACTCGAGCTACAAAAAAAATCAAAATGTAATTATAAGTCAAATATAAAATATCAATAAACAAAGTGGTTACCTGTCTGTTGTCGAGCGGCTCCTCGCCGGGCCCGCACTCCTCCAGCAGCAGGTCCGTCATGCACTCCCAGTCCTTCATCATGGGGTTGGACTCGATCAGGGAGTCCACCAAGTACGCGCCGTGCTCGTGCAGCTGCGGACAATCGGCACGCATGAGTCGGGCTCGGCGCGGGGCGCACGGGGGCAACTGTAGCTACCTCCGACTCTATGAAGAACTGCACGAGGTCGCGTATGAGCGGCGTGTTGGGCAGGCGCGCCTTGCCGCGGCGCGAGCGCTGCGGCGCGTGGCCGGGCTCGGGCACGTGAGCAACTGTAGCTACACACCTCCGACTCTATGAAGAACTGCACGAGGTCGCGTATGAGCGGCGTGTTGGGCAGGCGCGCCTTGCCGCGGCGCGAGCGCTGCGGCGCGTGGCCGGGCTCGGGCACGTGAGCAACTGTAGCTACACACCTCCGACTCTATGAAGAACTGCACGAGGTCGCGTATGAGCGGCGTGTTGGGCAGGCGCGCCTTGCCGCGGCGCGAGCGCTGCGGCGCGTGGCCGGGCTCGGGCACGTGAGCAACTGTAGCTACACACCTCCGACTCTATGAAGAACTGCACGAGGTCGCGTATGAGGGGCGTGTTGGGCAGGCGCGCCTTGCCGCGGCGCGAGCGCTGCGGCGCGTGGCCGGGCTCGGGCACGTGAGCAACTGTAGCTACACACCTCCGACTCTATGAAGAACTGCACGAGGTCGCGTATGAGGGGCGTGTTGGGCAGGCGCGCCTTGCCGCGGCGCGAGCGCTGCGGCGCGTGGCCGGGCTCGGGCACGTGAGCAACTGTAGCTACACACCTCCGACTCTATGAAGAACTGCACGAGGTCGCGTATGAGGGGCGTGTTGGGCAGGCGCGCCTTGCCGCGGCGCGAGCGCTGCGGCGCGTGGCCGGGCTCGGCGCGGAACAGGCGCACGTTGAGGAACTCGCCGGCCGCGGCCGCCACGCCGCGCCACGACGAGTACACCAGCTCGTACACCATCTCGCAGTCCTTGTCCGTCAGCACGTCCGGGTGCATCCTGCGGACACGTGCCGGGTTGTAGTGTGCGTATAGATGTGAAGCTGGTTACTAACATTTCTAGCCTAGCGGCTAGAAACGGCTTATATGGCTCGTTATCATTTCTAGCAATAACTAGCGGCTCGAAACGGCCTACATTTCATTGGATATATTCACATGATTTAATTTGTTGTTTTTTGTTGTTTCTCTTCTGATTTATTTACTATAAGATACATTTAACATAAATAGACATAAACCATGACATTTTCATCTGTATTAAGTTTTAAAAACTCAAAATTATGAAACAAAATGTGACACAGCAGTGGAAGGACTATTTCAATAATTTATTTGTGAGAGATGTTTTGAAACAAGGTATTTACCCAATAAATAAGTATGGGCAGATACCTAGTATAATAGTAAACATTTAGTTGTATTTCTTTAATGCACCAAAAACGAAAATAGCATAACATAATATATGCTACTGTATTATAAAAATAAGAGATTAACAATAAAAAATGTAATAAAGATTTTTTTTTCGATACTCAGATCGGGTATCTCCCCGATATCAAGCGGCTCGTTATTCGTTTCTAGCCACTCGTTTCAGTTACTACCGGCTCACGAGCCGCTCATTTGTGTGCGTATGTGTGGCTTCATCTCGTGTGACTCCAGAGACGCGTACTTGAGTATGGCGATGACGAGGCGCACGGCGTGCACGGCCACGTCGGCCTCCTTGTCCAGCGACATGGCCACGATGCGGTCCTTGAACTTGGACGTGAACAGCTCCAGCTTGCCCTTCAGCTCCTCGCACTCGTACAGCGGGTGCAGCGCTTGCAAGCAGCGCAAGCGTACTTCGCCCACCTACACATAATAAAACACTCGATGAAGTGTTACGACATTGCGAGGTCACTTTTTAGGGTTCCGTACCCAAAGGGTAAAAACGGGACCCTATTACTGAGACTCCGCTGTCCCTCTGTCTGTCTGTCTGTCACCAGGGGCCGTACCGGCTAACGCATCGAACTTCGGCAAGTCTGCCCGGCTTCAAATTAAAACAGTTAAATCGAGGCCTAATCAGGCTAAAATGGCGAACCCCTATTCACGAACATCGATATTTTCCAAATAACTTCGGCAAATAGTACAATATGCAATTCTTTACTTAGATTTATCTATTTTATGTTGAAGCTCGGCAGACCCATCGAAATTCGAAAAGTTAGCCAGTAGGGCCCCAGGCTGTATCTCATAGCTAGACAATTGAAATTTTCACAATTGACGTATTTCTTTTGCCGCTATGACAACAAGTACTAAAAAGAAATAAAATATTTGAGAGGGTCTCCCATACAACAAACGTGATTTTTTGCCGTTTTTTGATACAGAAACCTTCGTGCGTGATTCAGACTCGCACTTGGCCGATTTTTAAATTGCTCGCAAAAGAAAAAACGTCTCTCATTCCCGAACTTTCGCAGACCTCGCATTGTGGATACACGGCATCAAAATGAAAACGCGATAGGATTTTGAATGTTTTGATTGGGTTTTTGATTAATTTCTTATTTAACGATGTTTCAGCACCTAGGTGGCTGGCGTGGTTACGAATATTGACGATTTTCGGTAGAGACTTATACAGGGTCACTGGAAATATGACGTATTCCTGTTAAGGAGTTATAGATGAGGTCAAAACTAATATTTTTTGTCATATAACTTTTTCTCAAAAAATTAATAGTTTTTGAGTTAATTGAAATTAAGTATTTTTTTACCAAAAGTACGTTTTCAGACACAAAAATTTAAAATAAAAGATAACTACTCATTCGATTCCGGATCTTTTATTATTTTGGGATAGAAAAGAATCTGAATGTTGATAATGAATAAAAAAAATTTCATAAAATACAGGTGTTTATAAAAAATTCAATCCTTAAATGCATTTTTTATTTTTATTTTTTCAGATTTTTTTAGAAATAGCTTTAAATATCTTTAAAAAAATCCTAGTAACTAAGCGTGCATAATATTTTAAAAACATCACCATCTATTCAGCTTTCAGTTGAGGTATAAAACTTAATAATAGCTTAAATAAAAAATGAGAAATTAAGACTTAACTAAATAGCAGTCCCATTTCATGTAGCAAAAATTTCCTACTTCAAGCGCTTCGGAGGTGGCCGTATTATCCTACTTATTCCATAAATGTGAAAGTTTTCTTGTTTGGATGATTGTTAATCAATCACACAAAACGGCTAAACGAATTTGGATGAAATTTGGCACACAGATAGTTTATAAGCCGGATTAAAACATAGGAGGATACTATTGTCTTGGTTAAAGGTTCCCTAGGGATTTTCTCAAATGTAAATGCGAATGAAGTCGCGGGCGGAAGCTAGTTTGCTATAAATGATCTTGTTTACTAAAAATACTTTCGTCCGAGTGAGATTGAAACAGGATTATTTTCCGCCGATGAGTCAAAATTTTATACAGACAGCATCAGAAATAACCATGCATATCAGTCATTTTCAATGCCCCGCTGCTGGGGAACTGGCCTTCCTTTTGGCTTGTGGATGGATAAAGCGGACGGGCCATACCCACCACGTGGGCCCAATGTGGATTGGTCAGTGTTAACGACTGTAAATGCAGCCAGAACCAAGGGCTCAATGTAAGGTACATTGAGTTAACACCGACCAATCCACATTGGGCCCACGTGGTGGGTTATGGCCCGTCCGCTTTATCCCAAAAGGAAAGGAAGGCCTGTTCCCCAGCAGCGGGTCATTAAAAATGGGTGATAAGCATGGTTACTTTTGATGCTGTCTGTATAAATTTTTACTCATCGGTGGAAAATAATTCTGTTTCAAACTCACTCGGACGAAAGTATTTTTAGTAAGCACGATCATTTATGGCAAACTAGCTTCCGCCCGCGACTTTATTCGCATTTACATTTGAGAAAATCCCTAGGGAACCTTTAACCAAGACAATAGTATCCTCCTATGTTTTAATCCGGCTTATAAACTATCTGTGTGCCAAATTTCATCCAAATCCGTTCAGCCGTTTTGTGTGATTGATTAACAATCATCCAAACAAGAAAACTTTCACATTTATGGAATAGGTAGGATAATACGGCCACCTCCGAAGCGCTTGAAGTAGGAAATTTTTGCTACATGAAATGGGACTGCTATTTAGTTAAGTCTTAATTTCTCATTTTTTATTTAAGCTATTATTAAGTTTTATACCTCAACTGAAAGCTGAATAGATGGTGATGTTTTTAAAATATTATGCACGCTTAGTTACTAGGATTTTTTTAAAGATATTTGAAGCTATTTCTAAAAAATCTGAAAAAATAAAAATAAAAAATGCATTTAAGTATTGAATTTTTTATAAACACCTGTATTTTATGAATTTTTTTTTATTCATTATCAATATTCAGATTCTTTTCTATCCCAAAATAATAAAAGATCCGGAATCGAATGAGTAGTTATCTTTTATTTTAAATTTTTGTGTCTGAAAACGTACTTTTGGTAAAAAAATACTTAATTTCAATTAACTCAAAAACTATTAATTTTTTGAGAAAAAGTTATATGACAAAAAATATTTGTTTTGACCTCATCTATAACCCCTTAACAGGAATACGTCATATTTCCAGTGACCCTGTATAATCTTCAATCGCGCATAAGATGATGAGCCTGAAAACTTTTGTTCATCTAAATCTAAAACTTACAGTAAAGAACTAGTATGCACTCCACGGCTATATTTTGTTAAAACACGTCTCGCTATATCTGTCTTGTTACGGAGACTAAAGGTCACAGCACACTATAACGGCACCGCAACTGCACAGCAACAGCACGGCGTCATCTCGAATTTAGGCTACGGCTAAGGTTTTTAATAGTATCACACGAGTGTTTTAATACCTAGTTATGTACAGTTTCATACACTACTTTATCTACTCTCGTACAATTTGTGATTGAACCGATTGAACCTACAAAATAAAATATCAATGATAAAAAGAGTAAGTTTGTGGTTTCTCGGTAGGTCGGCATTACTTACATAATTATGTTAATTAAGAGGTTTTCCGTCGCCGCAACCAAAATATCGGGTGGAGTCAAATTTTCACTCACTACTATGACATTTTTAAGCAAAAGTAAAATAAAAATTTTAAAAATGGCGCGTATACAATTAGCAAAATAAATAATGAAATGAGTGCATTCCAGAAGACTAATCGCTACAATAAGTCATCGATCACCATAGAGTACATTTTAATCATGAAAAGTATTGTTGTTAGTTTTTAATACCACGGCACTTCCTTCTTCTTGGATTTGCCCTGTATCGTAATGAGAAAAAAAGTTATTTTATAACATTGCTTAGTATAGCGAAGGTATGTTATAAAATAACTTTTTAAATTTTTTTCGGTATTGCGTGTATAAAGTATGTCAATATAAATTCGATTTGAAATTCATAATTCGAATTTTACGATATGAGAGTAGATAAAATATATTTTACAACACATTATTTAAAGCTCTAATTTGAATGACAAATTAATTGCTGGGTTGGAGCGGTGCTGTTGCGGTGCCGTTATATCGCACCTCCGATAAAGTAGGGTTACAACTGGAAGAACCTTGTTTTTCAGGAGAATGATAACAAACACACGGATTTGTTATGTAGTTTTTATTCCTTTAATATTGTATAAATATGCTACAAAGTATATATATTTAAAAAGATTGCAAAATATACTTTCGAATGACATATGCTGTTTTTCAATTTTCCTGAAAAATTGCATGAAAATTTCCAATTGTAACGGTATTTTAGATAGCTATTTGAACTTTTATAAATAAAAATACAATTTGAAAGATGTAACAATGTTTATTTAAATTAAAAACAGGCAGTTACTTACGCTTATCTTAGCTAAATATTTTTTGTATCGATGTAGACTCCAATATAAAATCAACTTTAACAAAAACTTCAATTAAATCAAACCTAAAAACATAATTATCTCCCTAGTCAGAGTATTTTTTACTAATCAGTACAAGTTTAAATAGTCTCAAATTAAGTAACACTTAAATAATGTTTGTTTAAATCTTCTCTTAATTATAATAATGTTTAATCATTAAGTAGGAACCATAATCATCACAATAAAAAATAAAATCACAGATCTTAGATTTCAGTAATCTAAGTTTCAGTAGTCACGTAATTAGGGTGTCACATAGCAAATTTTTAATCACAATTGGTTGTAAAAAGACGCATAAAATCGTGGTACATGATTACTATCTACCAAACTCATTAAATCAGCTTTCTTCCTCTCGCTTATTGAGATTTGTCTGCTGTACGCAGGTTTTAGTCCGGGTAGAACTTCAGGGTGTGTACGCCAGATTTTAGCTTCCGAAAAATCTTGTTCTTCGTATGAATTTTTATAGTAAAGAATGCAAGGTGTTTCTTTCATAAATTTGACGACTTTGACTTCTTTTATTTTTAAGTTACCCGCGCCGAATCGTAGTTCTGCATGTAACTTCTTAAGGGATATGAAGTCATCAAATGAAAGCTCATTTACACTGTATGGGGATCCAGTTTTTTTGGCCGTTCTTATTATTTGTGCATATTGTGATGGCACGTAAATCGGGCCAGATTTCAAACTTCTTTTAATGCATTTCTCAATAACCGAATGAACTGAGTCGCCTTCATTCTGGGTGTGCCCAGTGACCAAAAACTTGTGTGTAATAGAATTTAGTTTATCGTAATTGAGCACACAATAGGTATACAGAGCCAGTATAAACTTGTTTTTATTTTGTCCTCCGCAGTTATCTGAATAAAATGTTAAATCCACAGCAGAACCATTGTTGACTTCAGATAATCTTTTTTCTATGAATTGGAGGAGACAACTACCAATTTCATCAGAACCTCGATTTCCTGTGCCCTCATGCCAGAAGTAACTCTCTGTTTTTTTAGTTACAAGATCAGAAATCGTAAAGTTAAAGCAGTTTAATTTACTTTTGTAATAAAAAACAGATACGTCACCTTTTGGAACTGGTAGAACAGCTTGAAGATCATAAACCGCTACTATGTTTGTCTCCGAAGCGATATCCTTGTCGCGCTGTTTTTCTTGAAGGTGTTGATCATATTTCTGCTGAAGATTCTGTTTGTCTTCAGCGTTTTCATAGGCGACACATAGCTCACAGCGATCTTTTTTTGGTACAAAAAAGCCTAAATTAAATTCAGTGTTGAAAATGTTTGCATACATTACATAATTGCCGTAAGCTTTATTATCACGCTTACATTCTTCTACGTACTCTCGGTGTAGATCAGCTATTGTTTTGCCTCCCTCAATGAACTCTCTTGTGGTTTGCTGTCGCAGATAATGGCTCTCGATGCGGGGGATTGAATTTATGTGATTACGAATTGACTCTTTAATACCATCAGGCAGTTTGTAATGACCGTGATGTTTGCCTCTTTTGTCCTATTCAACTGAACCTGTATCTTTCCTCTTCTTCACTACTGTCTGTATAACTCTATTATTAATATCTAACGTACTCATGAAAAACGTCTTGCAGATCCGGATTCGATCTCCCATTTTTGTAAAGTAAAATGCATTGTTAAGTTTCCTTCCCTTTTGAGTTGTTGTGTACCTATATTTTCGTTGTATTGGCGTCATATGTCTGCTGATAAAATCTCTTTGGCGGTTAATATCCTTCAGTCCCCAAAAGTCTTGAAAAAATGCTTCTCTATCTAATTCTGTAAGTTTTTCTTTGCACTTTAACTTACAACGTTCACTGCACGGTGGTTTAATTTTTCTAGCGTCCTTCTGCACTTTTGTTTTCAATGTTACGTAAGCACACCACGCATTTCTAAGAATTTTACGTTTATTTTGTTTCCATTCTGTGGTTTCAGCTACACGTTTTCTAATTCGTTTTTTCGTATCCGGTATTGGCGTATCATCTGAGTTAGAGTTCGATGTTGGAAGCCGCAAAGTTACGTCAACAGTTGATCCTGAAGATACAGAGGGATCTGCGACATTAATTGAATTGTCAATGTCGTCTTCAGTTTCGGAATCTTTAGGTATTGCACGTTGCTCAATTTCAAAATCGGGATCTTTCACAGAATCATCGCTATCCTCATTCAAAGTGGAACTGGAAGAGTCTGATGAAGACGTACTCTCTGTATCTGAAGAACAGTCAGTTGTTGAGCCATCAGTAGGTTTCTCAATTTTCTAAGAAGTCTGGTATTTTGTAGATTGCCCACTTGTAGATGGTAATAATTCAAGTTTAGTATTGTCAGAGGTAGAATATCGTCTTGTATCTGTAAAATAAAAACAATTACATCAACAATTATAAAGACTATACTCCAGACTCCATTGATAAAAATGAAAAAAATAACCTTCGACTTTATCAGATTGAGTCTGATGATCATTTGCTTTTGATATGCTCATTTGAAGATGTCACTACTTGGACTTCCAAAGTGTTTTCGCTAGAGTCGACAGTCTTATTTTCTGTAATACAAAATATGAAATTGACACAAATGCACATAATGATAGAAAATTGCCTTGGTTGCACGTTAAAATTGAATAAAACCTTTGTCATTTTCAGCCAGATCAAGAACTCTCGTCTCAGTTCCTGATTGATTTGCAACAACATCAAAGTCCGATTTTTCTCTTGATTCTGAAACAATAACAAAACATTAACTTGTATAATAAAATTAAAATACAACAATTCATTTTCAATAATATTAGATCATTGCATTAAATAACTAAGTTTACCACATGTTTAAGCTACCCATATTTTGAAAATGATGGCAATAAGAATATTTAGGTACGTATCTTACCTTGAAAGTTTGATCCCAAAATCTTTGGATGATCATTTGCGGGAAGATTTTTATTTTCCTTTAGAGCTAAGCGCAGAATTGCGTCGTTTCGTTTCATTTTGATCCTACAACCACAAAATAAACCAAATACTTTTAAATGATAATTTGTTATAAAAATGGTAACAAGTCGAAATATTACGCTAAAATGTATAGATTTTTCGTCAAATAGTGTTATAAGGAGAAAAGTAACACAGTATTATTAGATACTCTGGAGTATTACAATTAACTGTATCTAAAACACCGATACAATACAAAATGTATCACTGTATTATATCACTTTTCAACAATTTTTATCCATCGTTTTACAATAAACTGTAACAATACGACTTGTGACCGTTTATTAGAAAAATATACATAACCAAATAAAACTTACCTGTCAAGAACACAGTAATATTTAAGTTTGTAACACTATATGTAACAACAAACGCACGTCCACCTTTCACAACACGAAATGTAGCACTAACCGAAATCACTAAGATGCAACAATGCTTTAATGGTGTAGCGTTACAACGCCACCTAGCGGCGAGTTTTAGAGTTACAGATATAACTATTTTCGAGAAGATAAATAATTACATTTGAAGTATTTCTGTGTAATTAACACGAAATTCGATTTTTTCGAGTTGTAACCCTACTTTATCGGAGGTGCGATATGTGCCATGACCTTTACTTCTACTAAAACTGTCGTATTGTATAGTGACCTTGTCGTGCAGCGTCCAGCCGATGTACTTGAGGTAGAGGTCGTCGAGGAAGTGCGCGGGGAACTTCTCCATCCAGATGCCGATCTCCGCCATCGTGATGGCGCGGATGTCCGGCAGCGTGTCCCTGAGGGTACACTCCTCATCACTATCACGTTACCGTGCATTCACACAGCGGGGGGTTCCTCCCCAAGGCGAACGAGATATTGAGATCGAGTAAACGTCAAAACAGTACATCCAATGTAAATTTTAACGTTTACTTGATTTCAACCATGGAAACCATTTACAAAGTAGGTACCAAAAATATATATATATTTATTCGATCCTGATGTGAACTCAATCTCGTTAATTTCCGTCGAGTGTAAGGGGCAGGATGCGATGTCCATGTCATAGCCAACTGATTTATTCAGCCACTCAATTAATAGCCTAGTCATTTAATTGAACAGTGCCGTTTAATCACTGGCCTATATGACATTTAGACAAATGCGTCTAATACAACATTAAATTAACCCTAGATTATAACGTTCGTCAAAATGGCGAACACTGAATTAATATTTCTCTAAAACTTTTTTATTATTGACATCCAGATTTGTCTTCGTGCCAACTTAGTGATCGCAAAACTGCGACAATAATAAACACATCAGTGGCGAGAGGTGAAATTATGGTGAAGGTAAAGGTATGATTCCGATCTCGGCAGCAAGCAGCAGTGCTGCCGCAGCACTGCTGGTCCCTATATATTCTCTATAGGTTTATATGAGATTACATTCCAAGCTCGGCGACACTGCCGCGCAACAGTACTGCCGCTTCTGCCAAGAACCTTTCCGCCCCAACGGTCATCGGTTCTTCTCGCTAAGTGTCCAGTCCACTGCCACTTCAGCTGAGCAATTCTTCGAGCGAAGTCGGTTACTTTAGTTCGCCTGCGGATCTCCTCATTTCTGATTCGATCAGGCAGGGAAACGCCGAGCATGGCTCTCTCCATTGCACGCTGAGTGACCTTGAGCCTCCTTATGAGACCCATAGTTAGCGACCACGTTTTACTGCTAACAGTAAATAAATAGACCATAGAAGTGTGACGTCATATAATGGCGGATATATGGCGGAGTTTGACATTTTGGGTAAAAACAAACATCTGAACTGAAGCAAGCAAGTTTCTCTTCTTTGAGACATTCCATAATTACACCCTGGAGGGCATAATACTTATTCCTAACACCAAAATAACTCTATAATTAGATAACAAAGCAAAAGTGCCATGTTGGCACTTCATGAATTCAAGAATGTTTCTTGTTTGTTTTTACCCAATTTTACGCCGTCACTTCCACTGTCTTTTAATTACAGTAAATAGATTGTGTGTTTGCTGGATCCGATATAGCGTGTTGTTGAAGCGTGGCTCATACAACTACATACGCCATCGACGAATAGTAACATACCCAATAAAACGGACCTGTGAAACGGATCACTATCGAAACTAAATTGTTTAACAATGACAAAACGTTATTAGAAATGACAGCAAACGAGATGATAAGATATTGAGATTGAGATCCTTACAATTTGTAATTTACACTCAATCTCAAACAAAACAACTATATTCCTATTTCCAACCACTGTAATCCAATTAAATTAGACATTTATCGTTGCATCAAATCAGGTATTTTTGGTTTTTGGATATATTGTTGGTAATGTGGAGGCAATGTTAAATCCAAATTTTCGACCTCGGCAGACGACCGGGTCATTCTCAAAAACAAAAAAAGGTACCTTTATTCAATTTTTCAAGATTTTGACCCGGAAGGACTAGATTTTCATCAAGACTGTGTAAGAAAGTTTTAAAGAAGGTTAAATTTGCAACCATTTGAGGGTAAAACGGTTTTGATATGACCGATAGTTTCGGAGACACAGCTTTTCAAAAAGTAGCAAATTTTTAAAAATACACTTTTTTACCTAATTTTCATGTTTTTCGGAAGTATTTATGTTTCTGAAGCTTTATTTCTAACTAACCTCCGCCCGCGACTTCGTCCGCGTGGATAGTAGAAAAATCCCCATAAGGTATCCCTTTTTTCTGCGACCTAATAAGACGACCAGTTTAAATGATCTCCTTAGTGTATAAAAGCTAGTACTACGGAGAGTTCAAGCTGGTTCCCAGGTTCTACCCATTTAAATAAGATAAAACATGGCTAAGATTTTAAGTTGGACTTCAAGCTACCAAACTGTGAAAATACCATCAAATCCATTCAGCGGTTTTTGCGTGATTCGCGCACAAACACTTAGAATTTACAGTTTTATTATATATAGATATTTATAGATAATCGCTAATTCCTCGAGTTAGGTTTTCCTACTAGCGTTTTCATCGTTTATTATTTGCCGTTTTTTGGTACCCAAGTGTCCCAACCAAACAAGGTGTTAGGTAGAATATCTAATATTTAAAATTCAAAGTCCTGACTAACTGATATATCAACGCACAGCCCAAACCACTTAACCTAGAGACTTGAAATTTTGCTCATAGATACTTTTTACAGTGTAGGCATAAGACTAAGAAAAACATTTTGGAAATTCCACCCCTAAGGGGGTAAAATAGAGGATGAAAGTTTGTATGAAAGTCCGTCAGTTCCGAAGTTAGGGTCTTCAAATTTTGTATTTAGTTTAAAGATTAAAAATTAATATTGACGTGTCAGCGTTTTTCATAATTCCACAAACGAAGGGGATAAAAGAGGGATGAAATTGTACCTGGAAAATCCTTCATTTTCAAAGTTAGGATGGCCAAATTTTGAAAAGCTGTGTCTCTGAAACTATCGATCGTATCAAAACCTAATTACCCTCAAATTGTTGCAAATTTAACCTATTTGAATACTTTTTTACACAATCTTGATGACAAACCAGGCCTTCCGGGTCAAAATCGACAAAAACTGAATAAAGGTACCTTTTTTGTTTTTGAGAATGACCCGGTCGCCTGCCGAGGTCGAAAACTTGGATTTAACATTGCCTCCACATTGCCAACAACATATCCAAAATCCAAAAATACCTGACTTGATGCAACCATTACCCCCTTTTCATGTCTAATTTTACTGGGTTACTGGGTATGAAAACATTAAATATTTCATATCAGTCAAAATTTCAACCAAACTTAAATATAAGCATTTTAACCATCAAATTATTTCTCCTGCCTCCTAATCAAGCCATACCAACTTTTAGCTGACAAGAAGCACAACTATTTTGGATAAGTATTATAAGCTATATTTTTACCTGTATCTGTGCACGAAGACAGACTTGAACATGTAGGAGAGCATGTTCTTGATCTCCTCCATGTTCTCCTCGAGCTCCTGGCGCTTGGCCACGAGCACCTCGAGGCGGTCCGAGGCGCGCTTGTCCCGCGCCTTGAGCCGCTCCGCCTCGTACTGGCGCAGGCAGTTGTCGCAGTTCACGCTCGTCAGCAGCGCCACGTCAACCAGCGCAGTCATTAGCTTCATCACTGGTTCAAAATTGTTTATTGCAGGGTTCGAAAGGATAATTGGGATGTTGACTAATGAATAAAATCACGAAATACTAATAAAAATCGTAAACATATTAAACTTTTAGAGTAGCTTGTATACCTCTTGGTTTTATATATTGCATATTATTTGTTTTATGACCCTTCAAAGTTGGGTGGACAAGTCCATTTAAAAAGTATAAAATTTATTAAAATAAATGATACCTTTAATTAGTTCGTAAAATGTATAGCAAATTTGTCTAAGAAACCATTTTGTTAAACACAATATTTAATATAGCTGCCGAACAAATTTCCTACGCGTTGCATACAAACTACTGAGGCGTGACGTCATAATTCAGTAGCCGTTAGTATGGAGCGTTTTTGGGCGAGTCCATTTGTGTGCATTTCACACTGTGATATCTCGGGCAGTTTTCAAGCTAGCGAAATAATTATTTTACCAATGTTTCTTTTTTTGAGATGTAATTTATGTAATATAAAATAAAAAAAGTTGTCAACATCCCAATTATCAATAATAATTAAATATCACGATAATAATGAATGGACAATTATCGATTGATAGTAACAAAAAGTTGCGCTTGTGAATGCGAACTTTATTTGAACATGTATTTCCGCACTTGCGTATATCCAAACGCACGAAGCGCGCGCGTTTTCACTGCCAACGTGATAATGTCTAATCGTCTGAAGGACACTGATTTTTACCCAATCTACCTTTAATTAATGTTAATTTGTGTTAGATGATAAATAATAAAAATAAAATTTATTTCTTTTTGGTTTTTGTTAGAGTCGCTAAAATAAAAATGCATTTGTTATGTTATGAAACAAATTATAACAATTTAATTCCTTACACTGATGATTAATTATCGGATAATGGGGAATGTCCGAAAAAATCAAATTAGCTGAATTTTTTTTATAGGTATGAATAAGCTCTCTTAGTAATAGAAAAAAGTTTCATAATTTTTGGTTGCTTAAAAAAAAATTAAATAATTAAAGTCTCTTCAACTTCACAAATATACGAAAGTAACAGCAGAATGGAGATTATACCTTTGCCACCACCTGCCACAACCACAACAAGTATTAAGAAAAAAAAGTTCTGACATTTTTTTAGGGTTCCGTACCCAAAGGGTAAAAACGGGACCCTATTACTAAGACTCCGCTGTCCGTCTGTCTGTCTGTCTGTCACCAGGCTGTATCTCATGAACCATGATAGCTAGAAAGTTGAAATTTTCACAGATGATGTATTTCTGTTGCCGCTGTAACAACAAATACTAAAAACAGAATAAAGTTAATATTTAAGGGGGGCTCCCATACAACAAACGTGATTTTTTTGCTGTTTTTTGCTCGATATTAATAACGACAACAGGTAGACAGTTGAAATTTTCACAGATGATGTATTTTTATTGCCGCTATAGCAACAAATACTAAAAACAGAATAAAATTAATATTTAAGGGGGGCTCCTATACAACAAACGTAATTTTTTGCCGTTTTTTGGTACGGAACCATTTGTACGCGAGTCCGACTCGCACTTGGCCGGTTTTTTTAATACCATGTTGTGTTGTGGCAGGTGGTGGCAAAGGTATAAATTCCATTCTGCTGTTATTTTCGTACATTTGTGAAGTCGAAGAGACTTTCATTTTTTTTTTTTTTTTTACGGAACCAAATTTCTGAAACTTTTTTCTATTACTAAGGGAGCTTATTCCTACCTATAAAAAATATTCAGCCAATTTGATTTTTATCGGACATTCCCCATTAATTATGAAGATGCGTAATTATCTTGATAATTTCGAACCCTGGTTTATTGCACGGACGGAATAAACAAAAATCTGTAAAGACTCTAAAGAAGAGCATTTCAAAAATGTTCAAAGATGTTCATCTAAAACTTGCACCGCAACATGTCAGTTTGCACCCCACCCCAGAGAGCACCGGTGCACCCCCCGCGTTTATTAAAACTATGGGTGTAAAAGTTTACCTCGCACTTTTAGTTTGATATAAGCTTTTATTGTTTACTAGCGGCCGCCCGCGACTTCGTCTGCGTGGAAAGATTTTTTGCTATCCCTTGGGAACAATACATTATTTCGGGATGAAAGGTATCCTATGTCCCCCTAAGAACGTGTATGCAAAATTTCATGATGATCGGTTCAGTAGTTAAGACGTGAAGGCGTAACAAACAAACAAACGGACTTTCGCATTTATAATATTAGTAAGGATTATTCCTGTGGTTTATGTGCTTAATTATGAGAACAAAAAGTTGTTTTTCTTTTATTGTTATTTCTGAGTTATTTGAACTTTCAGAAATGACAACTATAATGACACTAAAATATGTTAATTGAATTGTCCATAATCTTATTTTGCAAATAATAAGTACAATACTAGCAGCATGGAGCGCGCACATAACAATGAATGAGTGAAGTGTCCCATTAAAACTGATGTCGACCGATACTCTCACACTCAAAGACATGTCAAAACTTACGATCTTCAAAATATAACTAGGTAGCAATAAAAACTCATAAAAATGAGAATATTAAATATCATTTGATTTGTCCTGGGGAAAATATCAAAATTCCATATTGTTTTGACAAATTGAGCATTTGTTTCTTACAGGATAAAAAAAAACTGGCAACCTTAATACATACATACACAATTATGCATCTAAAAATAATAATAATTTTATTTCAGACATAAAAATCCATACAAGGTGTTAATTACAGAACAACTAAATGATGAGTATAAAATTTTATTTGCTTACAAAGGTGGGAGAACAATATCACTGAGGTGAACATTTTCATTTTTTTTAACGGAATTATCTTTCATAAACTCACCAGCCAATGTTGCAGTGTGCCGGAAAGCTCTCACTTGGGAATCGGACAAACCGGTAAGAAGTGAAATGATGTTGTCCATCAAATACTGGTCGTAGATGATGGAGTACTGACACATTTTCACAAGAGTCTGGATGAATTCACAGAAGTTGGACCGGAATTTCTTCCAAGTCTGCCCAGACATTATCAGCGGATATTCTCCACTTTCCTGTTGACAATTAATACAGCGTCAGATCGAAATTAACCATCAATTTACGCATACCCCAAGGGGGTGCAATAAGGGGGGAGTTTGGGGCCTATCTTGGAGGTCAACGTAGAAAAAACTAATCGGGAACCACAGGTATGACTATCAGCCATTTTTATTGTCCCCACTGCAGGGGGACAAGCCTTCCTTATGGCTGGATAAGGAGGATGGGCCATAACCCACCACGTGGGCCAATGTGGATTGGTGGGTGTTAATGACTGCAAATGCAGCCGGGAGTAACGGCTTAACGTGCCTTCTGAAGCATGGAGGAGCGCGAGATATTAAATTTTTGGTCACCCATCCCATGACCGACCCTTGCGAAAGTTGCTTAACCTCCGCAATTTCTGGGCCAGGTGCTAAACCTTTGCGCCAGTGGGCTCCTCACTTCACCACAGATATATTCAATAGAAAATTAAGTGTTTACCTCATCAAACTCCTGTGTCATCTTTTTGATGATAAGTGTGTGGTCCATAGAGGCCATGTCCGGAGTGACCTTGCCGCGGCAGCCGGATGAGTTGATGAAGAATTGCATCAGCTGCACCAGGGCACTCTCACGGTTGCTCTTGTACTCTTCAATCCACATGTCTACCACTTGCTGTAACACAAAAAAAAAAATATTTTTAACAAACACCCGTCAAATGACACAGACTGTTATCAATTTAGCTACTTCAATAAATTATCAATTTTGTCACTCAACATATGACCTTCTATAATGCAATTATTATTAATTTAACAATTCACTACAACGATGGCGACATCAGAGTGCTTGTGGTATGTACCATATACCTGGGGCTGTACCAGCTAACGCTCCAAACCACTGCAAGTCTGCCTGGTTTTAAGTTAAAATAGATAAATCCCCATCAGGTAAAAATGGCGAACTCTAATTCATGATGTCACACGAACAAATTCTAAAACTTTCTCTTCTCTTCTTCTGCAAATAGTACAATTTGAAATTCCTTACTTTGATTTATCTGTTTTAATTTGAAGCCCGGCAGACCCACCGAAGTTCACACCATACATTCTCGAGAGAAGTTGGCATTGTTCTTGTACAATATCAATATGATACTCCAGATCCACTCCATGTCCAAAGAAAATTAAAAACCACATGTCATGGCAGGATCAACAAACTCTTGACACAATAAAAATTGCAACTTACATTGATAGCGGTCTTGTTAAATCTGAGGATATTGTAAAGGCTGTTTTCGTCATCTCCTGGCAACAATACAGGTGGGGGCGAATAGGCCGGTGGGGGGGCTGCGGCGCCCCTGCCGCGGCCTCGCGGGCGCCCGCCGCCGCCCCGCGCGCGCCGGCGCAGCGGCGGCGGCGGCGGGGACTCCGCCAAGTACCCCACGTAGCCCCCGTCGCCGCCACGCCCGCGGCTCCTCGTTACGCGTTTAGTGGGCGCTGGAGACGGAGAACGTGGCTCCTCTTCCTCAGGTGGTGGAAGCTCTTCGGCTTCTTCGCGGGCTGGTTCCGGCCCTCCGCCGTCGAACCCCGCCCGGCTCAAATCCGGTTCGTGTGTCGAACGTCCTCCGTAGTCGGTGGCAGGAGTCGCCGGAGTAGGAGGATTGGCATACTCCGGGGGTGGATCATCCATTCGGATGCGTTTCCCGCCGCGACGATGCATTGTTGATTTTAAATTAAAAAATACGCCTACAAACTTAGCACATTATACTTATTAAATTTTCTAAGACTTTCTCTTCGTGTTTTTACATCACTGACTTGGCCTCGCCCAGGATTTATTGATTTTTGCCTATTTAACACACATCGCATACAACATACGACTTTCAGACGCCATTCCAGTGTTGCCACTAAAAAAAACGTAGTGATTATTTCCTCTATGGTTGCCACTTGCCAGACCCACAACACAACCCACAATCAAAGCCAGGGGGCCCAGGGGGGGGACACTCGTGACACTCCTATACTAACACCCACAGAAATATATGTCTGTGCAGTGACATTATTGTAAAGGAAGTGTCTTCATCTCTCGTCGGCGAAGATTATTATTTCATACAATTCTTTTTTTTATAAAGAGTTCTTATAAAGAGCTGAGGGAGTTCCCTCAGCGACCAAGCAATGCTTGACAAACACGTAAATGCTTGTCAAGCCGTTTATGGTTTGGGAGATATCGATTCTGTGGTTTGGGAAAATCTCAATGGTTTTATATAAAAGTCTTCAGTGAGAATACATTAAATACATGAAGGTCAAGCCACACGGCGGGCGTGACGGGGCGCGGCGTGACGGGGCGCGACGGGGCGTGACGGGAGTTCACACTGCGGGCGTGATCACGCCCCGTCCCGTCGCGCTCCGTCACGCCGCGCCGACCATACCGTTTCGCCACAGTTTAACAATCCATACAGTTGTTAAACGCCTTTGATGGCACACGATGCCGCCGCCCGTGTAGGTACTTATGCAATCAGTCCCGCATGTGCAAGGGTTGTCAAAAAAGAAAAAGAAAACGAATGTGATTTATAAGTCATTATTAATTTACGAGTACATTTGTTTGTTACGCCTTCATGTCTTAACTACTCAACCATCATGTTAGGTTTAGCTATTTATAACACTAGTTTTTAGCGTTTTTGCTTTTTCTAACGATAACGTTAACTCTATTTTCTGAATATGCGTTATTCATTTTACTGGCAATAATTGATTACTGGCAACACTAGAGCTATTTAAGCAGAGAGCTACGGTAGATTCGGGTATTCTTGTTCCAACCGTCGACGAAGTAATTTGAAAAGTGCAACTACCGTGTAAAATGTACGACAGTGTCCAAGTCATGTGAAAGTAAAGGATGTTAAAGGTATTTATGCGTTTTTATTTTATTATAAGTGTTCTTTAGAAGAATAACCCTACAATTCAGAAGTGGTACCAATATTGAACGCAGTTAAACAAAATTGACATTGCACGTGGCCGAGGCAACTCTTCGGTCGTGCTTTAACATACTTTACACTCATTTCATGGCACGTGGCCGAGGCAACTCTTCGGTCGTGCTTACATATTATACATTCATTGCACGTGGCCGAGGCAACTCTTCGGTCGTGCTTTCATACTACACATTCATTGCATGTGGCCGAGGCAACTCTTCGGTCGTGCTTACTCACTTCACACTCATTGCACTTGGTCGAGGCTACACTTCGACAGTGCATATACACTTCGCACTCATGCACGTGGCCGAGGCAACTCTTCGGCCGTGCTTTAACATACTTTACACTCATTTCATGGCACGTGGCCGAGGCAACTCTTCGGTCGTGCTTGCATACTACACGTTCATTGCACGTGGCCGAGGCAACTCTTCGGTCGTGCTTTCATACTACACATTCATTGCACGTGGCCGAGGCAACTCTTCGGTCGTGCTTACTCACTTCACACTCATTGCACTTGGTCAGGCTACACTTCGACAGTGCATATACACTTCGCACTCATGCACGTGGCTTGCTCAAACGCTGCTTGCTAATGCTTGGTCAGGGCCACTCCCTGATAGCATTGGTGAGTAAGGTTATGAAAACGCTGCTCGCTAATCCTTGATCGGGGCTACTCCCCGATAGAATTGGCGGGTAGGGTAATAAAGGCACTGCTCGCTGGTACTTGGTCAGGGCCACTCCCCGATAGTATTGTCATGTAGTGCGATAAATGATTTGATCCATTTTGCTGCATTTAATCGTGAAACTCGTATTGTTTTGTGAACTGTACACACATAATTTTGTAGCATCCAGTTTCAGTAAAATGAAATTTTCTCCATTCTTGAAGTTAAAGTCATAAATTCCCAACTATTCCAGTGAATTTAGTGTTACAGATAAAACAAAGCTAAATTGATACGTACTTGTGGCTTAATTATTCTAAAATTTGCATTCTTTTCTGTTTAATACTCATTGGAACGAGACTGACTACACACAAGCTGCGGCAGCGTGCCGAAAAATCCTACTTCGAGATGCGAGAGAGAAGATGAAGGAGAAGAAACGAGATCGAGGATGGAATGCTGAGGTACCCCCTTCAAAGCGATTAAAGGTCAGAAGTTACATTTCACTTTACTGTTTTATCAGTTAAATGTTTTTTTTTCCAAAATTAATTAATTACACTTTAAACTTGCTTAATAATTACTTACTGTTCACACTTTTGAGGTTTTATGTTGTTACCTACATAATAAATAATAATGAAAAGTTATTTTTATTATGCATACTCTACGGAAGATAGTGTGGGCACGTACTGGTATTATGTTGTGCCTTGTTTTGAATAAGTTCTCATCTCTAAGATTGCTATACACTTTTTGCTAAGACAACTAAAACTACTTTTCAAATGATTCCTTTTTATATTTACTTTCCGGCGAAGAGACTCCCCTTGATATTTAATTGTATTTTTCTGTAAAAATACATTTTACAGAACTTTTTCGCCAAAAGCCTTAATCGAACCATTCTCTTCCCTAAAGTGCTTCATGGTTACTGAATTTGAATTTCTCTCTAAACTAAGTATAATTACTTTATTAAAAAATGGTGACATATTTTGATTTATGTTAAGCCAGGGCAACTCTCTGGTGAAATGATATATGGTCGGTAACTATTCTCTTATACTAACTAACTCCTGATACCGATTTTAGTTTTGCCACAAACACTTCTAAAAGTACGTATGTACATATATAAATATCATAGATATGTATACAGGGAGATGCTAGGGTTGATTGCTTGTGCATAACGCTTGATCAGGACAGACTTTCTGGTAGCGTGGTGCGCCAGTTACTGGATGAGTCTTGGGCACAGCCACGACCGTGACCAAGGTTTATTCCTTACCCTTGGTAGCACTCGACACGCACGTTACACACACTGTGAGCCAGTTCATGCCGACTGATGATAGCGCTTGATCAAAGTTTCTCTGAAGTATATTACCTATGTTGAACTTAGAGTTTTTATATTTTCTCCATCGCTGTAATTGGTCCAAAGTTAAGGTCCTATAACGCTATTAGCTCACTAATTTGAGAAGTCAGTTCCAAGTAACAAACAAATTTAATGTCCTAAAAAGGAATTGTAGATATCTTAAGGGCAAGTAGACAAATTCCAGCTGTTGTCTTGGCTAAAACTAATAGGTCCTTCAAGATATTGTCAAGATACACTCCAAGGGCTAATTAGATAAACTTTAACCCTATTAAAAATGTGGTTTTGCTGGACTCTAAACATTGACTTCAAGAATATCTTGTAGGTTGACTTTCAGATCAAGAAAGACTTAAAGATATGTACCATACCTAATTAAAACCTTCAATGTTGAAT
The DNA here is from genome assembly GCA_943789525.1 of Agriphila geniculea. NCBI lineage: Eukaryota > Metazoa > Arthropoda > Insecta > Lepidoptera > Crambidae > Agriphila > Agriphila geniculea. The sequence continues at coordinate 46,215,043 of OX038869.1, forward strand.
TACAGGTAGTCTTTTAAATCTTAGTGAAGTAAAATTAAAAACTTATTTTGCTTTATAGTGCTTTAAGTAATATAATTTTATGAAAATGGTGACTAAGAAACTTATAATATCTGAAAAGGTTTTCTTATGTCGTTGAATGCATTGGAAATTTAAAACGCATGATTGTTTCTCGCGTAAGGTCTATAGATAGTGCTATAAAACAGACGGGCTTTTGAAAAGCTAAAAGAAAAACCAACGATAAAATTTTGTATAATAATATTGCAATGTTTTTGCATAAATTGCAAAGTGATACATTTTCTACAAACATACAAATTATTTATGTAGTTTGAACAAAATATGTTCAATCTACTCCCATTTTGATGAAGTTTTGTCAGAAAATGTAGATTTAAGACAATATTAATTTTATAAGGCTACTAGGCTAGTAGTGCTAGTTAAGAGATATTATACTTAGCTTACTCTAACAACCGTATTGGCAAAGTACTATATAATTCATTTCATTAAGTAGTTTTAAAAGATACTTGTCAAGTTTAAGTGAGCTTAAAAATGATCAAAAAAAAATGGTGTAGGTATACTTAATTCAAACTAGTTTTCAGAACACTTCAACAAGTGGGGCGGTAGTTTAAAACTTATTCAGTATTAAGGCAAGAAAAGACTTCAGGAAGTCTTTTTTGATTTAGCAAAATCCAACTTTAGATAAAGTACAGATATGTAAGATTTAATAACTAATCATAATTGCTACTTCTTGGGAGTGGTAGATAAAACACCATATTTGTGTCACATTATGTAAATATAAATAAGTATTTTATATAAAATAATTTACCACATCTTGGATATGTTGAATATTTTAGACGAGCATACAATTTATTTATTTATTTATATATACAAAATTATACGGGATAGACCCAATTACATAATTCTGTGGTAGGTACTACAAACATAACTCAAGTTGGTTAACAAGAGATTTCGAATCGTCCACAAATACATCAGTCAGGGTAGGTAACCAGGAGCGCGTAGAGTGCCTCATGCATGCGAAAGAGCGGCGACTGCCTACGCCATACAAGTTAATCATGATCAGTGATTGATAACAAATCACAAGTTGAATTGCGGAGGACTTGATTTCCTAGTCGCTGGCTGCCAGGTTTTGGCGCCGTATCTATTGCTTACGCACTAGCTGTTAGGTTAGATTTAAAATAAAAACTTTATTCTCATAAGGACGTTAACATTGTCACTTACATGAGAACAATATAATAAATAACAGAACTAAAACAGTTGAAAAGCAAAGCAGATCAGGTAGATACAGTAATTATTGTCCGCTGATATACAAACAAATGCAGAGCCTTCCGAATTACTCCTTTAAGAAAAAGAATAATAAAAATAAGAAAAATTTATTCTGTAAGTAACATGGTACACATACATAAAGATCTTAAAATAGGTAATATCCGCTACATGTTACACCAATGTCAGGCAAGCGGAATGTATGAGGTCTCCTATAAAACTAAATTATCATTAAATCCATTTAAGTAAGTACATTGATATATTAATCATTTCAAGTCTAATTCTAAGTTACAATGTATAGGTACATTGTCAAATGGGACTTTAATGTCATGAGATAAAATAATAAATATAACTGAGTCAATAATTAACGTGAATTCAAATTATTATGCATATTTACGTTCTACATTCAAAGTATTCCCTAATTGAATAGAAACACTTATATGATAACCACTTTTTAGCCTTTTCATAAATAAACCATTACCATCAGTAATTCTCGTTTAGCTTTCGGTAATATGATTTTAAGCTAATGATGACATCGTTTTTGCGACTTAAGTTAAGGTTCGGTTATAAGGAAACATTTGTCTTATTCCTTTACGTGTAAAAAGTATGGAAAATAACCTCACTTCTGCACGTTTTCGATGTTTTTCATCATTATATTTAGAAAAATTACTTCTCATAAAAAAAAAAGTTTTTGGAGCAACTTCACAGTACATTAAAGTGTATTTTGATGTAGAATTCAATATGCCAAAAATATGATCCGCGACGTTATACTATTATATATTATGTGCCACGACAAGCCCTTTGATGATATTCGGTTTTTTACAATCATCTATGAGGTTTATACGCAATTTAATAGCAGCGTTTTTCCTGAAATAAAACGCATATTAAAATACTTACCTATTTGAGATAGGCACTTCCGTTTCCCGTAGTCTTTGTCAATTTTTCGTACTCTTTATGCCTTTTGATGACGTACTTCCGTTGACTCAACAGGATTTCGCGCCATCTAAAATTTCTTGCAAAGAAAATGGCGCCAACCTTACTCATTGGCTTTAAATTCACCAGGCAGAGTTAGAAAGTAAGCTTCGAATTAGGTAAGTATTTTAATATGCGTTTTATTTCAGGAAAAACGCTGCTATTAAAAGTACTTGACCGTAATTCGAAGCTTATATTGAGACCTGTTTGTTATCGCCTGGTGAGGTAATGGAAGGACATTATTAAAAGGATAACGCCAATGTGATCTAATAATTATCTTTTATTGAAAAAACAAGTATTTGTCTTATATACTATATAGTATTATAATTATATTTATTTTATTCTAATGAAAAGACGGATGAAATAATTGTAGTTTAACATTATTCCAATCAAATTCAATTACTCATAAATAAAATTGTAGCTGAACTCAATTATTAACCAAATGAATTTTAATTAATTATACACATGAATTCAATATTCTATAGATAAGTATAGTAAAAATCAATTACTAATATAATTACACATGGTATACAACATACACATTAAATCATTCTACTTCTTCAATAATATGATCAAAGATAAGCACAAAATTATATATTTATCCAATAATAGGTACATTTGTCATAATGATAATAATCTAATGAGATTGAATTCATAATTTCTATGAATGATTTCAGATTTTAAACCACAGGGGAGAATAATTGCGTTACACTATTGGAACTATTTACTGACCGAATTTCGCGTCTGTAAAATTTTTCAAACGTATTCACAGAACGCCAATTGCCTCGCGCTAGAATTTCGTCTAGGGGATAAGACAACCAATTTTTTGAGGCTACAGCTGACCTAACACTGCCAGGACTAAATTGGATGTTTGCATCTTTAAGTAAGTGCTTAATCCAGCCTGCTATAACAGTCCTTGAAGCAGGTTTAACAGGGCCTCTAACTGTCATAAATAAATTACAGGACTTTGCCGTATCTCGTCTATTTTTTAATAAGGATATTGTAGATTTGATCCAGAAAACAGGGTTCAATCGCATATTATCATTATTAGCTATTAATTTCCAACCAGACTGCATATAATTACTGTTATCAGTTTTTGAACCAAACGCTGGCCAAAGAATTATAGAATTATCTGTTACCAAACAATGATCGGGATCTACTCGTAGTAACGTCAAATCATGGATACGGCGTCCTGAACATAGCAGTAAAAGAATAGCTGTATGCCGAGATGTTTGATAGATGTTACTTGTATCTATTGAATATGTACACAAAAATTTAGAAAGATCGTCGATATCCCAAACTGGTGCTTTGTTATTTTTGGGATTTTTAAGCGATATGGATTTTAAAATGTGCTTAACCATAACATGAGAGCTTAGTTGGCTAGACATGTCTGCGTTACAAAGAGAGGAAACGACCGCTTTATGCAAAAGAATAGTATTATGGGCTAATCCATGAACTAAATACAAATCAGCTAAGAATCTAGCTAACTGAGATCCCGAAGGCCTCCGTTCATTGACATTGTTACTTTTCGCCCATGATAACCAACGATTCCACGCTACTGAGTATGTTTTTACTGTTGAATGACGCCACGAACTTTTTAATAAAGATATTTGATTACTATTCCAGTCTTTTACTTCCTCGGTCCACCCCCACATCTCCAAACTTCGAGAGTCAAGTCGTTGACGTTCGGTGGTGGGAGACCCGTCGACGTGTCTATTAGTCTCGTGTCCAGGTTCTTCAGCACAAACGGAGCTTCGAGGGCCCTCGCTCGGAGGTCTGCTCGCCAAAAAACCTTTTGCCACCGGGGCGCTACTATCAGAAACACTCCTGTCGACTGGTTGAGGTGTGCTAGAACCTTGGGCATCAAGAAAGGTGGAGGAAACACCCATGCTAGTGGGTAATTCCATGGTACACTGAAAGCGTCGTAGAAGAGCGCTTTTGGGTCTCTCAGGTCCAGAGACGCATAATTGCACACCACGTGCGCTCTCTCCGAGGCAAAAAGATCGATCACCGGAGTTCCCCACTTCATGAATATTATTTCTACTTTCTCGGGTAATAAATGCCATTCCGGTGGAAGCCGATGACGTGACAGATGGTCGGCATGGTTGTTGTATCTGCCCGGAATGTAGTGAATCGAAAATAATATTCGATGTTGGTCTAACAGTGTCAATAGTTGATGGGTTATCTCCAATAATGCTAGCGACTTGGTACCGCCCTCCTTTCGGAGATGAGCTACTACAGTTTTGTTGTCGCACTGTATTAGGATAGAACTGTGGCTTAAGGTGCGAACATGTCTTTGAATAGCATGTAGGATGGCTAGCATCTCTTTTTGGTTGCAATGGAGATTTTGTTCGTGAGGTGACCATGATCCGCTCAAGGCTAGATTGTCTAGTTGAGCACCCCATGCAACATCTGATGCATCGGTTGTTAGAAAATGCGTGGGTGGAGGATGGTGCAACATTGTTGACGAATGGCAGTTTTCTAGCCACCATTTCAGTTCTACTTGAACTAACTGCGGGAGTACAAACTTTTTCTTTGGATGAATTAGCAGAGTGTTCATAAACCTCAGAAGGTGACGATGATGTAGCCTCCCTCGAGGGACCACAAAACTGGCAAAATTTAAGAGACCTACGAGACTCTGTATTTCTTTGAGCATCACATGTTTTTGACTTAGTATTTGACGCACCTTTTTTGTGATGGTGGTAATTTTGTCTACTGGCAGTGACTTTAAATTGTCCCATGTTCTCCAAAGGATGCCTAAGAATGTAAGGCGCTTCTGGGGGACCATTACTGACTTTTCGAGGTTTACACACCATCCTAGGGCGTAAAGGATATTTAGGGTCATTTGAATGTGTCTTTGAAGAGTGAGAAGGTTTTGATGAACTATCAAAAAATCGTCCAGGTACACCAGAATGCGAACGTTCTGTTGCCTCAAAATTTGTGCCACCCAATTGGTGAGAATCGAGAAGGTTTTTGGAGCTGTGCTCAAACCGAACGGTAGACACGACATTTCGAGCAGTTCTTTGTCGTAAATGTGAAAATAGGCTTGACTCAAATCTATTTTGCCCATCCAATCTCTCGGCTGTAGAAAATCGGGAACACGATTTATATTTACTAGGTGAAATGGTTCTGCTTTCACGAAATCGTTCAACGCTTTTAAGTTGAATATTGGGCGGAGAGAGCCGTCGCTTTTTGGTACAAGGAAGAGAGGTGAAATGAAACTGGGAGTAAACTGAGCCACTTTTAAAATTCCTTGAGCTTTCATCTTGTTTATTATTGCGGTCATTTCCTCCGACATGGGAGTGCAAAAGTGACTCTTTGCTTTTGGCACATATAAGGGGGGTTTTCGAACAAATGGTATGCGATAACCTTTTACTATTTCTAATATTACTTCTGGTGCCCCTAGTTCCCTCCACTTCTCTAAATGATGGATCAACTGCCCCGCTTGAAACGACCTCGAGTCATTGTTCAGAAAATTTTGATTGACCTCTAGAGCCACGAGAGGAGGTTCCACGACCCCTCCCCCCTCTCTGTGAGCCACGAGGCCTCGAGCCTCGGTATTGAAATGAACTGGAATTTTGTCCCGTATTATCATAATGATAATCCAAGTTCATATGGTGGCATCCACCCCTCGAGGGTGGTGCACTGTTATGCATAGGTCGTGAAGAGCCTGATGCGTAGTTTGGACATCGAGATCCAATCAGTGGTGTATTAAATTTCTTGTGGCCTACCCCTCTAGTAGGTTGACGATAGGTTCTGTGAGAAGCCTTCGCAGTATTTTCAGACTTAAGGGGCCAAAAAGTTTTATGAACGCCACCCGCTTTTTCTAAAGCGGTAGAAAAGGCTTCTACCTCAAAAAGGTGTGTATTTGAAGGGGGTATTTTATTGAGTGAAGTTTTAACAACGGGGTCTTTTATGTATTTAATAATAGCATCCCTTCTTACTTCTATTGCTTCGGATCTGTGACCACATACAAGTTGTAACAGGTCATTTGAAATTTTATGAAATTCACCGTTTACAAATAGCTCTTCAATTTTGTCACCTAATTTATCTAAGCTACTAGAACTCGAATTAGCCCAGACAATTAATTTACGTATACTTTCTTGTAAAGCCTCTTTTTGTTTTAGAACACAAAGATATGGCTGCATATGCTTTGTCAGCCTTAGCCTGCTGCGATGTGGTATCGTAGGGCTTTATTTCAGGGTTAGACTCAAGATCTATAAAACCGGGGGCATGGTTGTAAATCTTTTGAGTGTCGGCATATCTAATTTCAGACCATGATGAATTACCGAAACGTTGAACTTCGTTTAACATTTTAATAAAGTTTTCAGGCGTCTTAGGGACGGCCGGTTCCTTTAGCTTTGTCTCAATATCAAAGGTGAATTGAGAATCATTGGGAGTATTCTGAACATCTGGCGAGTGCTCGTCATCATTAGTAGCCATATCATTAAAAAGCTCTCCACTTATTGCTGAACAAACGGATAAGCGATCAGTATCTACATTATTGTCGCAATGGGGGGGCTGAGTAAAAAGATTGCGCAACTCACTGATTTCCTTGGACAACTGCCGTATCTTTGAGTGCCGACTTCTTTTACTTTTCTTATGGCGATGACGACGAGATCTCTTGCGCTTTGTGCTCGCAGTTGAAGACGAACTGGAGCTACTAGAAGACCCGCTACTGCTGGAGCTACTGCTGCGTACCCGCTTGCGACGCTCGGAACTGGGTCTGGCTTCTGGCACCTCTTCCGTGCTAGGAGGCACATTGTTAGCACTCATTCTGTAAATTGTATTAAAAAACCTTGTATTAAAAAATGATCACTTTATAAAGACGAGAATAAGTAGTGCAGTTATTTCTTACATTTGCTGCATATGAATGACCTATTCCATCTTATAAGTTTAAATTTGAGGCATACTGAAAAAACAGTCATAATTCTAATATCGAACGGAAAAACCGTTAAATTTACATTAAATTTACCAATACTTTGAAATCCACGATATTTAAGTATAACACGGCACATAAAATTATAAAACGTTTAATCATTTGTAAAAAAATTTGTTGTAGTCTCAACTCACATAACGTTCTAACATACACTACACGCTTTAAAAATGCATTGGGTAGTATTGAGACTACTGATCATATCATTTCTAAAAGGAAACCTTTGAAAAAACCATGTAAGTTTAGAGTGTACTTACCTTGTTTCCAAAGGAATGATTGTTCACAAAATTTTTATCAAAATGTTTTATAACTAACACTTCAAATTATAATATTTCAATTTGAAACGATAATTCTATTTGAAAAATAGAAAATATTCGGCAGGATACTTCTCTGCACGTGTTTATGCTACGGGGAATGAAACGCCAATGAGTAAGGTTGGCGCCATTTTCTTTGCAAGAAATTTTAGATGGCGCGAAATCCTGTTGAGTCAACGGAAGTACGTTATCAAAAGGCATAAAGAGTACGAAAAATTGACAAAGACTACGGGAAACGGAAGTGCCTATCTCAATATAAGCTTCGAATTACGGTCAAGTACTTTTAATATAAGTTTTTAAATAATGGTCTACAACTGTAAAGTGGTCTTGCTTGATCTTATATTCCACATTATAGACATTAGTATTTTCATGTTCGATAAATGTTCCACACTATTGTAATTATACTGATACAGTCAGTTATAATGATTTAATCTTAAATGATTTTATATTTAGTAATTAGTCATTCGGTGGCTCATCACACATCATCACACATACACATAGAGATGGTTGTTAGTAAGTGGTAGCAAACGAGTTCCTTTAATAACGGATCACAGAGTCGCGTGGTAAATTTACCTGTTATTGATAATATAATTAGGCCTAGCTATGGTAGGAAGGTATCGGGTGTTGACAGTAACTAGGCAATACTAAGACCATTGCTAGGTTCCGTAGTTGAATTAACTAAGTGTTAACTGGATCTTGACACTAAATAGATTAACTCTTTTCCCCTTAGCAAAATTAATATATAAATAAATGTATGTCCACAGTTCTGTTTACTTTAGCATTGCCGATTTTAATGGGGAAAGATTGGTTTGCTATAGGGTTATAATAGTAGGGCTTGCACTTAGTTAAGTTTGCATTTTATAATATAGGTATATTTATGTATATAGTATTTTTATAAAAGATGACAACGGTTGCATCTACTCTAAAAAACATTAAAGGCCTCTAAGGGATACTAACAGTTTTAACGAAGAGTTTCTGATTACGATATTCTTGCAAACGTTTTGATTGGAAATGTTCTTCAAGATATTTCGCTTTCATAGTCTTATGATAATACTTGGAAGAGGTTTCTGTCGCTTTTGTGTTTAATTTCAGAACACTTATTTGCCTCTGGACGGTGCTGACCGATTGCTTTTGAATGGCGCTGACGAATGGCTTCTAGATGGCACTGACCGATGGCTTTTGGATAGTGCTGACGGCTGGTTTCTGGATGGTGCAGACGGATGGCGCGAACGGGTGGCTTCTAGATGGCACTGACCGATGGCTTTTGGATAGTGCTGACGGCTGGTTTCTGGATGGTGCGGACGGATGGCGCGAACGGGTGGCTTCTAGATGGCACTGACCGATGGCTTTTGGATAGTGCTGACGGCTGGTTTCTGGATGGTGCGGACGGATGGCGCAAACGGGTGGCTTCTGGATGGCACCACAGATAACTCCTTGATGTCACTGACAGATGGTTTTTCGATGGATGATGATGGTAATTATGAGGATTCCGAGCGGGTAATTTTTAAAAATAATGTAAATTATAATGACAAGCCTCATACATTGGAATCAGTGAGTTGAATCATAATTACGTAATGTATCGGTAATTGTATAATTGCAAATGGTTTTTCCTTAATTATTAATATTATACCTATATGACAAGAGTATTAGGTTTAAGAAAACTTTCGTGCAAATAAGCCCTAACTAATATTTTTGTTTTGAAGTTTGAATATGCAAATAGAAGTGATTAGCTAATATGGAATGAGTGTGAATGAGATTTAAGACTGATATACCCTCATGAGAGCCAAGGTGGTTCCATTCCGGTAATATGAGTTGATCTACATTCATAGATTAAAGCTCATGTACCTTCAGGAGCAAATGATCTTGGTGGTACATGAGTAGGACTTTGAACGATTGATAGAAGAATGAGATTTAATACTGATATACCCTCATGTGAGCCAAGGTGGTTCCATTCCGGTGATATGAGTTGATCTACATTCATAGATTAAAGCTCATGTACCTTCAGGAGCAAATGATCTTGGTGGTACATGAGTAGAATTTTGAACGATTGATAGAAGAATGAGATTTAATACTGATATACCCTCATGTGTGCCAAGGTGGTTCCATTCCGGTGATATGAGTTGATCTACATTCATAGATTAAAGCTCATGTACCTTCATGAGCAAATGATCTTGGTGGTACATGAGTAGGACATTGAACGATTGATAGAAGAATGAGATTTAATACTGATATACCCTCATGTGAGCCAAGGTGGTTCCATTCCGGTGATATGAGTTGATCTACATTCATAGATTAAAGCTCATGTACCTTCATGAGCAAATGATCTTGGTGGTACATGAGTAGGACATTGAACGATTGATAGAAGAATGAGATTTAAGACTGATATACCCTCATGTGAGCCAAGGTGGTTCCATTCCGGTGATATGAGTTGATCTACATTCATAGATTAAAGCTCAAATGTATTTATTCGTCTCGAGGTTGGAACAAGCAGGCCGATTGTTAGGTATGAAATCCTGGTCGCGTGCATGGGGACATGCATGAGGTCAGGATGGACGATTGTTAGGTTTAGCTATTTATAACACTAGTTTTTAGCGTTTTTGCTTTTTCTAACGATAACGTTAACTCTATTTTCTGAATATGCGTTATTCATTTTACTGGCAATAATTGATTACTGGCAACACTAGAGCTATTTAAGCAGAGAGCTACGGTAGATTCGGGTATTCTTGTTCAACTACCGTGTAAAATGTACGACAGTGTCCAAGTCATGTGAAAGTAAAGGATGTTAAAGGTATTTATGAAAAAAATGCGGTTCCCGAGGGGTAGAAAAATAGCTGTCCACGCAGACGAAGTCGGGGGTGTTCGCTAGTTGTTTATCTTATAATGCCGCCCACCGTCCACCCACCACTTCGTCCGCGTGTACGTGTACCCTAGGAAAACTTTGACCAGGATAAAAAGAATCTAGTTTTAATATCTATGTGCCAAATTGCATCCAAATGCCAAATTTCGCCAATATAAAAGGCGATGACTGACTGTAATTGAGTTCATACTGCGGGCGTGATCACGTCCCGTCCCGTCGCGCCCCGTCGCACCACGCCGACGTCGCGCCGCGCCCCGTCCCGTCCCGTCCCGCCCCGCCCCGCTTCCGATCTGTATTCACGCGTGGCGCGACGGGATGCGACACGTTGCGCCACGCCGGCCTGTGTGACGTCGTCCATAGTATCTATCGTATCTAGTATCTAGTACATTACAACTGCTCAGCGTCGCGTCGCCGTCCCGTCCCGTCACGCCACGCCCGCTGTGTGGCTTGGCCTTAAAGCCGGGCCAGACTGTTGCAAACAAGCCCTCCACATCGGTCTCCACCGGCGGTTTACAACAGTGTAAACACTTGTTTGCAACCAAAATTCGTTTGACATTCCATAACCTTTGTGGAAAGGACGCCGTTTGTGACGACGGCGACGAGTCGACAACACACTGAGGTGGGAGCCTTGTTGTAAACAGTGTGGACGCAAACACCAACCGTGGGCTCCACAAGCCTCCCCCTCCCCGGTCAGCACAGGGGTGACCTTGGTCACCCCTGTGGAAAGCTTGTTTGCAACAGTCTGGCCTGGGTTTAACATACAAAATCACAAACTAAAAATTGTTTTGAGTTCAATGCTACCAATAACCATTTAAAGAAATTAAATAAAAAATATTTAGGTTAAAAATTAAAAATGAAAATCTCCTCTTGAAATCAAGAGGATGTGCAAATTGAAAATGATGAAGTTTTAGTAGAAATAATGTATTATTTAAAGTTGATTTACCAATACAAGTTTATTTTTCTTACTTTATTATGTTGTTTTGTTAATTACTGCTATTAAATAATACAAAATAAGAAAAGCTGTAGATTTACAGTTTTTTAAGTAGAGTTTTACAGTTTTCTACCGCTTTTTGAAAGCTTGTTTGCAGTTTTAGTCTTGATTGGAGTTGGCAGCACTGATGCTTCATGCTGTGCTTCTATAAAAAAAAACAACTACTACTGATCTGTGAAATCGGATGACTTTGGAAATCTGTCCAATTATTTACTATATTTTTCGCTAATACAAATAAAATAAAGCAAAATGGCAAAGAAAACATACGATTTACTGTTCAAACTTCTTCTTATTGGTGACTCTGGCGTTGGAAAAACATGCATATTGTTCAGATTTTCAGACAACCATTTTACGACGACTTTCATATCCACAATCGGTAAGGAACACCTTTGTATTTTGTAACATTATTTAAAAAAATAGTCCAACACATTATTTAAAACATTTACATAAAACCTTCCACTTCTTCTCTTTCTCGTTTCACAATAAAATATTTAGTGTATTGCAATTATTTTGGCACATAACCTTAGAACTGATAAAGAAGAAGGAAAGGTATCGTCAACATTATAATTAATTTTGGCTCCTATTTCAGGCATCGACTTCAAAATAAAGACGGTAGAGCTTCGTGGTAAGAAAATAAAGTTGCAAATCTGGGACACAGCGGGGCAAGAACGATTCCACACAATCACAACGTCGTACTATCGCGGCGCGATGGGGATCATGCTCGTGTATGATATAACTAATGAAAAAACATTTGATGATATTGTTAAGTGGTTAAGAAATATAGACGAGGTTAGTGAGAATCTACATTTTTTTTAATACTTGTAAATATAAAAATGACTGATTTGGATCCAACAAGGATCCAAATCTATAGGAGTGCCGTTCACATTGCTATAGAATTAATGATACCGGCATATAACTTGGCAATACAAAATCTCTATACCTACAAACTCATCACATTGTGATTGTATTTGTTTGAATGTTAATGCTCTTGTTGTTTTACTATAATCTCAAAGTTAATTGTGTATAAGTGCCGGTTTATAACTTTGCAAGACAAAGATGAGACAAAACATGAGCCAAGTTTATTGTTTGTAGCTACTGCCCATCTTTTGTCTCGTTTTTATCTTGCCAAGTTATGTGGTGGGCGGTATACTTGAGACTTGAACCAACACTCATTCAAATACACTGTACTTTGTGGATTAGAGATATTTTTTTTGTTCATAGCATCAAAGCTTTTTTTAATAGCATATTGTCCATTGACAAAAGACAAATGCAGATTTGTATTAAAATAAAAGCCAGGGTGTATTAGCTAAGATGTTAACTTATACTATTATAAAAGAAATACTATAAAATAATATTGTTATTGCAGCATGCTAATGAAGATGTAGAAAAGATGATTCTTGGCAATAAATGTGACATGGACGAGAAGCGTGTGGTGAGCAAAGAGCGCGGGGAAGCGGTGAGTTACACATTTATAAAAATAACTTCATTTATCAGTTCCATTATGAGGAAATACATAAATATTTTATAGTAGATAGGTATTAAAGTCACTAGCAATTTTACAACTGATTGAAATGTAAGTTGCCTTAATTTTATTAGATACTTTGCAGTTTTTAGGGCACTAAATACATTACATACTCTGTCTAGTAAGTCTCTGCTTTTAAAGTAGCGGTCCTTCAAACTGTACATTCTATCTCTTCTTCACTCGCTCACTCTTTTTTATTAACATTGAAAAGTATTTTTTTTTATGTTTGGGCTTTATAAACAGACAAACCATAGAAGAAATGTTATACTATTTTTGGTATGGTATTGCAAACATTTGTATAGCAAGAGAGCACAGCATCATGTAGGTTTGCCAGATGGCCGGGATTTCAGGGATTGTCCCGGAATTACGTGCCTTGTCCCGTGTCCAGGAATTATATTTTAGTGTCCCGGATTTCAAATACCTACCAAGCAACCACTACTTTTTGTTTTCATTATGTTATGAGTAGATAGGAAGGGTGTGTGTAAGCAGTAAGTGGTCCTATAGTTGCCACACATACTCTAAAATACAATCCTCTAAATAGAGGATTGTATTGTATAAGTGTAAAGTACACTTATACACTTATACGAAATCATATAAGTGTACTTTACTCTATAATTTACGACAGCAATAGATTACTCTAAAATACTCTATTTAAGCAACTTTTGAGTAACTATCTCTATGAAAGACAAATATATGTTAAAAGTTGCGAAGAGTAACACGTAATAACTCTTTTTCATGCTGCATTATTTTTGTTCTACCTAAATGAAAAAATGCAACCTAATAAAAACGTGTTAAAATTCTCTTACTTGTCTGAAAAAAAAGATGGCAATCCCAATTATGGCATAGTTTTCTATTTTTGTTTCTTTTATTGAATAGCATATTTTGAAAAATTTTACTAGATGGTCTGACTCTGAAGTAGTTTCAGTTCCTGTCTCAGTTTATCATTTTCATTTTGATTGGCTGGCCTATGTGGCCATGGTCACCTACATACAACCACGCCAGTCGTTCGCCCCTCGACGTCGATCTAAATCGTATAGTGTTCCACTGAGTGAACAGTGGCGGCATTGTGCGCCGGCGCCGGAATGCGTATATATGAATCGAATTTCTCGCTATTAATTAGCGCCTATCCGTCCAGCGTGTGACTCACATGTTGTGTATTATAGGAAGGATTCTTTATACTATTCTATTTTTATTGGTAGGTAGCTTAATGACTATCGACAGCAAATTGTATCATTTAGCATTTTACTATAGACAATTCAAAAGTACTTAATTATTAAGTTTATTCGAATAAAGCTTATTTGACTTTGACTTTAGCAAAGCTTGGTATGTTGAATCAAGAAATTTAATAGTGTTATTGTTTGGAATATACCTGCTTGGCGCGACTGTGCTCCAGCTACGAATATTTATATCTATCTAACTTCTGTTTTAAGTACAATCAGACAGAATATAAGATATAGTATAAAATTCGATTCATCAATATTAATGGATTCAGATTCATTATTTATAAGTAGATGATATTATTGCAAAAGATTTTTAAACACCTGTTTAACTTAGACATTGTTTAAATGTGATGCTGTTTCTTTCGAACAATAACGGGTGTAACAAGACTATTAACGAAGCCGAGGTCTACGTATTCTGCCCATCATCAGGACCATTTGTGTTCAAAATTATTGCTGGGAAACGATTTAGATTTTTGGTGTTCAAAAAGCATTACATACTTTACCACGCAATGTAACGCGTACAACAGACCGCGCCTGCAAGTGTATGCTACACAGCTGCGGGCAGCGTTTATGTGCGTGCTCATGAGATACAACGAGTGACGACGTTTTGAAGCCATTGTTTAAAAATTTTGATAACGTTTCATTGGACAAAAGGTAGAAAATAACGAATAAAATAAGATTTAAAAAAATTTTTTTTTTTTACTTTGTCCTTCAATAACTTCGTAGCTATTGGTTTCTCAGGTATAGTCTAAAAGACAAACAAATATGGTCCTGATGATGGGCGGAATACGTGGGATTCGGCTTCGTTGAAGGTTTTGTTACACCCGTTATAATAAAAAAGTGACAGCATCAGATTTAAACAGTGTCTAAGTTGAACAGGTGTTTTAAAATCTTTTGTAATAACACAGAGATTTAGATGTCACGTTATTAGTCATCTGTCGTTACTCCTAATAACGTGGTGTACGGTGGGCGTCCGCAGATAGCCCGCGAGCACGGCATCCGGTTCATGGAGACGTCAGCGAAGGCCAACATCAACATCGACCGCGCGTTCTCGGAGCTGGCCGAGGCCATCCTCGACAAGTCGGCGGGGCGCGACGCCGACGCCGACCACGCGCGCATCGCCGTCGAGCGCCGCCCCTCGCGCGCGCCGCCCGCCCGCGCCTGCTGCTCCTAAGCGTATCGCGCTCCGACCCCACCACCCTACGTACCGACCGTCGTCATTGTAAACTTCATTCACCGCTTATGTATGATAATGGAAATTTCAAAATAAATTCATAACAAAAATACAAGGTTATTTGTAAAACACCAACAACCTCGCAGGAGTAGATTATTAACATCATAAACGACAACATTTGTTCTACGACTTTTCCGAAAACAGACAAAAAAATATTGACTTTTCATACAAAACTCGATCAGCTGTTCGGCACATTTGTATGGAGAGATTGGAGAGTCGATTTTTTTTGGCGGTTTTCAGAAAAGTAGAACAAAAGTTGTTGTCTATGATGTTAGTAATCTATTGCTGCGAAGTTGTTGGTGTTTTATAACATATATGTAAGCATAACCGGGGGTTTCAGTTTTAATTATTTTGTAAATGAATAACCTTTGATAGTAAAAAGTCCTCTCTTGGTCCGGAAAGTAGCATAATAAATGTGTCAATTTTAGAGAACTGAAACTCGTTCGTTCTTAGTGTTTTTTTGACCCCACGAAAACAGGGTGTTTTGTCGGCATTAACCCGTGGGCGCGGCCGGGAGCGAGTTATGTAAAATCGACTCCAGTCGATTGATTCTTACTGAAATATATCGCCTCATTAAGACTAACTTTTCATTAATTATTAAACGGTCAAGGTGAGTGGGCTGTATGGAAGCGCGCGTCTGGAGGCGACCATTGGCCGCCCGACTATTTTGGGGCCATCCATAAATTACGTCACACGTTAAGGGGGAGGGAGGGTATCGACAAAGTGTGACAAGGGTGTGGGAGGGGTCCTAAATTTCGTGACGTCACATTTCAAAATCAATAAAATTGTAATAAAGCAAATTTCGGAACTGCTGTTTTAATTCAATAAATATTTTCTTGATGTAAAATTATAAAAATGTGACGTCACACTAGGGAGGAGGGGGGTCTCACAAATGTGACCAGCTGTGACAAGGACGGGGGAGCGGGTCAAAAATCATAAAATTCGGGTGACGTAATTTATTGATGGCCCCTGGCATGATTCTACGTTAGATCGCGAGCTGTTAGTCATTATATTGTATTTGATCTTTACTCTA
The DNA here is from genome assembly GCA_943789525.1 of Agriphila geniculea. Taxonomy (NCBI): domain Eukaryota; kingdom Metazoa; phylum Arthropoda; class Insecta; order Lepidoptera; family Crambidae; genus Agriphila; species Agriphila geniculea. Next base: position 46,231,397 of record OX038869.1, read on the forward strand.
AGAACTGTATAATTTATTGAAATATGAGCGTTCTGGTGTAAGGTGGAATCGGAAAGAATTCTTACTACAATTATTAGCAAGGGATAGTAGGCGTGAAATGCAATATTATATCTTATGATTTAAACAGAAATAGGGAGATTAATGGCACATTTTTGTTAGATGAATTGTAACAATGTGTTTTCCTAAATAATCTGCATTTGTACATTATGTATACTTAATGTTTTCTTATTATTATATTATGGAAGTGATCGTTACAACTGTTTAGTGTCTGCTATTTTCGCCCTTGTTGCAATATTCTGATTGTGTTAGTTTATAAACGCTTCTAAACTGCTTGTTATGTTATCCAGACGAACTATAATAGTACAGTCAGCAGCACATCAGGCTATACAAAAATGTCAAAAATCTCCAATTAATTTTGAACCTTAAACTGCTTGTTTTTAAGTTTAAAATTGATTGAGAAAATTTGATACTTTGTGGAAGCCCAGCGTGCCGTCTACTATAGGGGTAACAGTAAAGTAGATTATATTTTCGGCCAGGTACTGATAGCATGTTATACTTAACGATAGGTTTTCGTTTCGGTATTAAGCTTCAACATAGCGTTACGCGTGTACAGTGACATATCGGCGGAAGCAATAGCTGCATTATCAATTTATCACTTTATCACAACAGAGGCTCCAGTCTCCGTCATAATTGTGTTTCAATCGTGTTTAAGTTGTAATGCTTTTTGACACAGTTCTTGTTTATTAAACCCGAAAGCGAAACACAATTGAGACACGATTATGACGTTAAAAATAGCAGACTTGGGCCCCGGGCCGGTGCGCACCTACCGAGTGCTGGTACAGCTACTCTGATAGATAACAAACTCGACTGCGAGCGTACATAAACCGTCTGTTTGTCATTACTTGTCTTAATTGGTAAACAATCTGCACAAAAAAGGCTTTTCAAAATGACATTTAAAAAAAAATTATAATAACTATTTGCCTCACTAGATGGCGTTGATGGAAAGAGCAGTGTCAAAATTGGCTTTTAAAAATAAAAGGCCTGTACCAAAGAGGCAAGTAAGCACTCGCTGGGTGACATCTGCCCAAAGAGAAACATTTTAGGGTTACATCTGCCTGCCTACCTGAATACTCTTCGAAGCTTAGAAAAAAATACATTGAACATTTTTATCAACGCCATCTATCGAGCCTACAGTTTCTTGTCATTTTTAAAACCCTCATTACGAAATAAATTGCTAATTTATTAGAGACAAATTGATGTAATAGGACAACATATTTTTAAATAACGATTTTGAGTATGACAACTGTCAAAAGTTATTTACAGGACAAGGATAAACAGACTTGTCGGAAACATTAAATACAGACGACATGTCTTAACTAAGTTATGGATTGAGACCTAAAAACTTGCTTCCGTTATATTAAATCCAATTTAAGTTGATATCACTTTTTATAAATGTAATCGTAGTATTTCAGTTTCCGTTCGGACGGTGTGTGCCGGCCCATACTATTCCTCCGTGCAATGCGCCCCGCGCTGACGTCACGATCTCGAGATGTTGCGGAGACATGGCGCGGGCACAGTCCAATGTTCTTTGAAAGTCTGTTGAAAAAGGCGCGATCGAGTAGGCGTTCATAAACATGATTTTAAAGAACTTGCGGCCGAATACTCAAGGGTTTCTTTGCTAAAACCTTTGGTTGAGGTATCCTTAAGCACGCTGCACGAAGCCCTGTATGCAAGCACAGAATATACACGGTAAATTTTTAAGTATATCTAAAAATGAAATGGAGTTTTCAGACCACGTAAATGAACAACTTTTACTATGGGGCCAACCACGAAATCACAAAAAAAAATCAGGTGTTCCATACATTATAGTCGAGTCAATGTTGTACTTTTCTATGGAACAGCAGATTTTTTTCGCGATTTCGTGGTTGACTCCATAGTAAAAGTTGTTCATTTATGTGGTCTGAAATCCCCATTTCATTTTTAGATATAGTTAAAAATTTACCGTGAATAACAGTACTAACGTAATGCAGGGCCGATATTGGGCCCTGCTTGTAGTGCCACTGCATGCAGGGCTTTGTGTAGGTATGCGGGGCCGATGTTATAGATTAAAATATTTTTTTATATGCATCTAGCCCTGCCCACTGATTTTGTAACTTTGTTGCAATCAACTTTGACAGAAATCGCAGTTACATTGCTGCATTAGTAAGGCCCGAGGTGACAACTTTCTTACTTCAAACAGCAATGTATCTGCGGTTTCAATTGATTTCAATCGAGAATTGTTAGCAACAGAGTTACGTAATACGGGGGCGGCTTGCAGGGCTTTAAGTAGCTCGCTTTAACTTTAAGGAAGTTGTAAGTTTCATAGTTTTAGTCAAATCTGACAATTTTTTTGAATTTAAATGGCTTCACAATCAAAAAGTTCTTAGTATCTTACTTGACAGATGATTTGTAATCTGAAAAATATGTCAAATCACCTGGCAAGTAAAAGCTTCAGAACCAAGAACCTTATATATGACTCTGGACATTGCGTCACCTTTTGGGGCTTGAAGAACGAAAAAATAACCTTGAATGACGTCAACGATATTTTCCATCTCTTTCATTAGGGTGACAACAATGTTGTCCATTCGTAGGACAGTCACTACAAATAGGTACTTACTACAGACTATCAACTTATGCCTACGGCGTAAGTTTTTTGGACGACCAATCCAAACATTCAAAAGTGTTTAGATTCTAAACATTTGAATGTTTAGAATAGTTTAGATGTTAGTTAGTGCCAAAGTTTGTATGTTTGGGTATCTCTAAACGTACAAACATTCGCATTTAGAATATTACTGCATTTATAGGATTATTACTACTCTTGAGTGACCAACCATATTATAACCTTTCTATATATTCATTCAAACCCCCCTTTTGGCCAGCGGCGGCGCGCAACACAAAATATTTACTTAATGATTATTTTCGGTTGGCTCCTCTCCGGATGGACGATACTGTTTTGGAATGGTGGTCACACTGGGGGTCAAGTCTGCTATTGTTAACATCATATAATCGTATTTCAATGGTGTTTGAACGGTAATGCTTTTTAACACAGTTGTTGATTCTTAAACCCAAAACTGAGACACAGTGTCTAACGGGTTTGGATTTTTAGGAAAATAATGTGTTTCAATTTTGGGTTTACAAAAACAAGAATTGTGTCAAAAAGCATTACCATCCAAACACCATTGAAACACGATTACGGCGTTAGTCACGATAATAGCAAACTTGACCCCTTGGTCCTGTACGGTCCGGCTGGTTAAAAGTCAAAACATGGAGATACGTGGTGAGGTTTAAGACTTAGGTACAGATGCCGGCATATATATTGGCAAGAAAATGAAAGAGACAAAAGATGCGCAGTAGCCATAAACTTAGTGTTTATGGCTACTGCGCATCTTTTGTCCCTTTCTTTCTCTTGCCAATATATATGCCGGGCAGTATATACACCTGCCCTTTCACCCTAAAGTCACGTGTATTTTTATTTTGTACAATGAGGAATGTCCAAAAAAACAAATTGGCTGAATATTTTTATAGGCAGGAATAAGCGCCCTTAGTAATAGAAAAAAGTTTTAGAATTTTCGGTTGTGTGAAAAAGAAAATTAAGTCTCATTATTAGTCATTGTATTAAAAAAAGTTGCAATATAAAATGTCAAAACTGCATTATTTTGGCCGTTGAAAATAATTTCCCTCTAATGGTAATTGGGATATACTATAATTGTTTCTTTTCCTCATCGTTTCGGAATCTGAAAAATAAAATAAGATTAATTTTTATTTTGTTACTACGAATAAACAATGGGTGTCAAAGACCATAATAACTAGTATAGTAGTAAGGTAGTAAGTTAGGTAGGTCCGATTCTTAGCTGGAACTGATCTAAATTGTTTAACTCAACTCCGTAAGATAATATTTTAGTTTACATTACATTTTTTCTCTCTGTTAAGAATACAAAAAAATTCCGCTCTCAAAGTTAAATGTGGCATAAAAACATAAAATGTAATGTTAGGTAGGATAAACGTAAATTTTTCATCCAAATCTTTCTTTCTTATTCAAAAGTTCTGCTGTGATTATGGTCACCCTGCGATATGCAGATAATATTTCTAAAGCTTCTTATGTGTCGAAAATGAATACAGATTTGTACATATTATATTTATTATATTGAAATAAAAAATACGTAATTAAGGTGGAATTATAATTAACTTCTATAATATTTCCGAATTAGATCGGAAACAATCTTTGAAATCTGCTAAAATTCAGATTTCTGAGAAGGAAAAATTGAATGCTGAAAATACTTAAAAAAACACTTACTTGTGAAATATAATGTTAGAATTTGGTTTTGAAACACTTTTGCAATTTTGCACAATGCAACACATGCTTTGTAACGCGAATTTTATTTAAATAATTTTATATTTTTGTACATAAACGTGAGATGCGGTGGAAAATCATTGACATTAGTGACATGTCAAATCAAAGACAATTCCATCAGTGATGCCACCTTATTTTTATTTGGTAACTTATGAAATATGGAGAAATTACTGTTAAACGTAAAATATTGTAATAACAAAATGGACTCATCTGTCCTCTAAATAATTACTTTGGCATGTACTAATAAATTTTTACATCATGTAACTAATTTAAAGTGTGCCGATATTTACATTTATTTAGAAAATCTAATTAATTTTTGTACATGACCTGGGTAAATTGACTATGGATTGGGATATTTTGTACTTAGCATGGCAATTCCAGTCACAGTGTGAGAGGGATAAAAGATATCTGCAAAGGTGAATGACCTCATCCCCAACCATCCTTCAGTAGTAGAATGTCCAGTGTCATAGAATATGAATATAAGGTTCTTGTTCAGAACTTACTTTTTGATTGTTAAACATACCTACCCTTAAAGTTAAGGCCATCTTAAATTACATTACATACTCAAAATAACCGTTTGAGTATTTGGCCATTATTGGACTGCTACAAACCATAATAGGTAATTTATAATGTACTCTATATTATAATACGTTGATGAATAAATAAAATACTATTTTATCGTACGGTGTATGTGTCTCGTCGGTTTTTACCCGCTTTTATAAATAAACATCGGCATATTGTATATTATGTTCATATTAAACTACTGTCGTAATAACTGTTTTTATTTTATTTTATGTCCACTGACGAAAAACTCATCAAATAAAAGATAGCTGATATAAAGCTTACTCATTTGGTTAATGTTGACTATTTTAATCTTGTTAGCAGGATATTAATGTCATACTTAATCTTTACAGTCTACAATCACGTCTCTAATATGCAAGGAAATTATAAGTACTTTGTATACTTATAATTTCCTTGTTTAATATGTAAACAGTTTAGACCTATGTCACATAAAAGCTATTATTTTTAACCGACTTCAAAAAAAGGAGGAGGTTCTCAAGTACAGTTGCAAAACTTCTGAAAGATTCCGAATAATTCTGGAATACTTCCCGGAAAGTTTCTTTCAATCAGAAGCTAGAAAATATACCCGCCGACCGACCGAGGCGACGACTAACGGACGAACACGGTACGAACGAACAACTCGTGCGCGGTGCGTGGCGCTATCTAGTGGCGGGTGGCGGCAGCGCGAGCGCGGCGAGCGTGGAGTGGCGAGGCGGGCGGCGCGGCTCCCCCCGGGGAAGTATTCGCCCGCTCACCGCGCCCCGCAGAGAAGTTTTCAGAATATTTCGGAATAATTCGCGCTCGGAGGGAATATTTCAATCTGGTTGATTTTAAAAAGTAATTAAATATGTTCTCAGTGAATCATTGATGGTAATGGTTACCTAGTAGTTACCTAGTCCTTCTACCTTAATAGGTACATTATAAAAAAAATTAAGTAGGTACCTACCTACACTTTAGTTTATAAAAAAAACATTTAAAACTATGATAGGTATCTAAAAGTACATTTTTAGAGTTCCGTACCCAAAGGGTAAAAACGGAACCCCATTACTAAGACTCCGCTATCCGTCTGTCTGTCCGTCTGCCTGTCACCAGGCTGTATATCATGTCATGAACCGTGGTGATAGCTAGACAGTTGAAAATTTCACAGATGATGTATTTCTGTTGCCGCTATAACAACAAATGCTAAAAACAGAATAAAATACGTATTTAGGGGCGCCTCTTATCATACAGCAAACGTGGTTTTTTTTTGCCATTTTTGGTACTCTTCGTGCGCGAGACCAACTCATACTTGGCCGGTTTTTAAAATTATCATAGATTAAGAAAATACTTACCTACTTTATGTTGAGTTATTATGTTGACATCCGTTCCAATTCCAAGACTTTCAAGCAATTAAAGAACATTAAAAATTCGCTAAAATACTAAGTTTAGTAGGTACTTCTTAGGTAGGTACCTACTTAAGTACTCAGAAATTGTATTTAAGAGCTAGATATTACGATATCTATCCATACCTACTTTACTACTTTTACTATGATCAGAGAATAATTGAGTTTTTTCTTGCTAGGAAGGCTAGGTAGGTAGGTATTTAAAAATGTGTCAACTAATTTCTGCTACTTTTTAGGGTTCCGTACCCAAAGAGTAAAAACGGGACCCTATTGCTAAGACTCCGCTGGCCGTCTGTCTGTCGGTCTGTCTGTCACCAGGCTGTATCTCATGAACCGTGATAGCTAGACAGTTGAAATTTTTACAGATGATGTACTTCTGTTGCCGCTTTAACAGCAAATACTAAAAACAGAATAAAATAAATATCTAAGGGGGGCTTCCATACAACAAACGTGATTTTTTTTGCCGTTTTTGCTCGATATTATTAACGATAACAGGTAGACCGTTCAAATTTTCGCAATGATGTATTTCTGTTGCCGCTATATTAACAAATACTAAAAACAGTATAAAATAAATATTTAAGGGGGGCTCACATACAATAAACGTGATTTTTTTTGCCGTTTTTTGGTACGGAACCCTTCGTGCGCGAGTCCGACTCGCACTTGGCCGGTTTTTTACCGATCTTGCTTTTTTTTATTGTTACTCCTGTTTTTTGATAATCGAAATATTCCGAATAATTCAGAATATTTCCGAAGTATTCCAAGGGAATTATTCGGAATGTTTCCCGCCAGCAACTGTATTCTCAAGTCGACGGTTTTTTTTTATTTTTTTTTATGTATGTTTTTCCATAACTTCGTCAGTTGTTATCCGATTTATACAATTCTATTTTTATCTTAAAGAACATAGTTTGTGTGTGGTCCCAAAAAATTTACAGAGATCTGGCTGGTAGTTTTTTCATAATCCTTAAAAATGACAATTCTTTAGCTTGCCATCACACTGTTTCACTGTTTTTCGGACATAACATCTTTGTTTATGTACCGATTTAGATGATTCTATTTTTTCAATGACAAATGATGGCAGCTACAGCAAAGTGACAAAGTTCTACACTGTTTACATATTTTTAGACATGACTGTTATCTACATACACAGATAATAGTACTAGCGCACAGAAGTTGCATTCCGCAAAATCGTTTAAATAAATTGCGACTCTTGCTCCGACACAATAAAGTGCAGTTCAGGTCGCACAGCGCTCCCTTCACTCCAAAACATTAACTTAGTAGTTGCCTATTCTTAACGTGTAGGGTCTTATCTTTTCTCTGATGTATGAAATTTGTCCTCGGAGGACGCCGAGTGCTTCGTACTTGCGCGCGGAGTGACAAAGCCCTGGTACATACTAAAAGAGCTCCAAGAATCAGAGTTGGCAGGCTCACCCGAGCAGCCTGAGGGATTTTAATAGCGAAAACCAACGGCAAGTGACAAACACAATTAACAAGAGGTCAAGGTAAGGACCTTGACCTCTTGTTAAATGTGTTTGTCACTATTTTGTTGTTACAAAAATATGCTCACATATTCAACCATGCCAGTTTTCCATGACTATAACGGGACCCGTGCCGTGGTGTTTTAAATATTTTGCTCCCAAATGTTGTATCAAGTTGCAGCCCTTTAATATTGGCCTATATAAGTAGGTACCTGGAAATGGGTCGAACAAGACTTGTTTGTTATTGAGTCGTTATCAGCTATTGTTTTGGGGCTATCGCGTGGGTCAGGGTGCTGGGTGGGACGGGTGGCGCATTCGCCAGTCGTCTCTACATCACCACACGAGCTGCACCACCAGGATATTGTGACGATGGCTCCTATACTAAGGATTTGTGTGTTTCTGATTTGGCTTCAATTCGTTGCGGCTACGGATCGTAAGTACTTATTTGCTTATTTTAGTTAACTCAAAAAGATTTTTAAACTTTGGGTTAAACCCCGGATTTTTGTAGTATTAGCGTAAAAAAATCAATGTATGTAGCCCATTGTGTAGAGTAAGATAATTTTACCGATAGATAAAAGTTTCCTTGTAAGGACGTTTGTTTACTTCGTCATTAATTTTGATAGGAGAGATCTTAATTAGGTATGATAGTTGAATATTCTGAAGCTTTTCTGTGAATGAATGGCGGCTTGTATTGTAATTATAAAGCATACAGTTCGAATCACGAAAGATGACCACAAATGGCGCCCATCTTCACATAATAACATATTAGGATTATTTCATATATTTTGCGAAGATGGGCACCATTTGTGGTCATCTTTCGCGATTCGAACCGAATTTCGAACTAGATAGATAGATGATTTATTAGCATCACAACACACATGCGCATAGACAGAAAAATTAGATTAAAATTAAAGATACATAATTTCAACAATCAAATCTGCATATTGGCAACTAAATAATACTGGTTAAATTGTGTGTCACAGCGATGCAAGTAGGTAAAAGCTCAGCGTATAACTTTGCCCCGATGATGAAGCAAAACACTGGTTTTCAGCTGTCACCTGTAGACGCAAGGGCGCATTGACAAAATCGGCCGTGCCGTGATAAAAAGAAAGCATTAAAAACGAAAAACAAAATTGTTACAAAAATAAAAAATAAAAAAAGAACTTGGATATTGATGTCTGTATATAAAATATAAATGAATAAAATTAATTGCATTGATATTTAATAAAATTTTAATAATATAATTATAATAAATTTATTTAGTAGAGAAATAAATAAAAATAAAAACATAATATAATCAATTAAATTAATAAAAATAAAATGATACCATTCAGGAAAAATAAATTAGGAGACCGCGACCAAAACGACTGCTAGTGCGTATAAGTAAAATACCTAAATTTTGCATTTCCAATAAGCCTAATTTTATATGATTTTTGAATGTAAATTTTGACGTCATTTGACGTCAACTAACCGTATATTATGCTTTTTGGTTGTGATATTGTAAAACATGGCTGGCCTCAGAAAAGGCGACCGCCACTGTTTCAGTTTTTCACCAATTTTCAGTGCTGCCCTCATCCTAAAAATTTTTCGTAAAAATCGTTTTGTAAAAATTTATTCATTCAGCGTATATTTTAATGGTGGTGGAGTCGCCATCGAGACCGTGGTATACTATAGTACCGCGCCTTAAAGTTGATGTGACAAAGTACGAGGTACTTAACTACTGAGGCTCATTATTGCCAACTATCAATGTTCCCAGCGCCATGCGTGATCGAGCTGGAGTGCTCGGAGTGCATCCCGGACAACATGCCGCTGGTGACGTCACACCGCGCGCGCAACGGCAGCGTGGTAGTGGCGGCAGGCGACGAGGCGCTGCTGTCGTGCGGCGGCGGCCACTTCCTGGCGTTCCCGCGCGCCGCCGCCGCCGCCGTGTGCGAGCGCGGCCGCTACCGCCTGCGCCACGACCGCAGCCTGCGCCACCTGCTGGAGCTCGGCTGCCAGGAGAGCGTGCTCGAGGACGTGCTGCATCAGGTAATAGTGGCTGCTTGTATTGTGATATAGTGTTATCGTCACGTCCTAAATAGACGTGATAATATGGGAAATTAGAACTTCCCTGAAAACCTCAGCTGACCTTCCCGTAGCACGTATCATATGATAGATATTAGTATATAAGATGTAATTATAATGGTAATATAGAACATTCTACAGATGACTGGGTTTAATTCAAGACGACAACATAAAACCACTTCATGGCGACTGTGACTATGTCCGCGCCGCGAGATCGAAAGTCTTCGAGGTACCGCGAAAATAAGTTCCGCGCCGCCGCCGGTCTACAAGAAGACAACATAAGAAAGCTGTAAGTCCAATTTTTTTTCCGCTACGATGGCAAGCCAGTATCAGACGTCGTCGGCAGAGCCTTTTCAAACGGTGGCTGTTGGGATGGTGGAACTTCGGAGATCACAGAGCGGCTCGACGGGCGAGTGGACCATCAGCCAGCACAATTGTACGAGTATACCATAACTGCTGCAAATCCGTGTGTGTGAGTGATTTTTTTTGTGTTTATAGCAAGATTGTGAGAACCATTGACTGAAATTTTAGAGACTATAATTATTATTAAAATTAAGTAGTTACCTAACTGCATAACTTAATGTTCGGATTTGTTTGAATTATTGTTTAAATAATTATTAAAATAACTATCAATTTTGAGACTAGTAGGAAAAAGAAATAGATGCTGTAGAATTACAAATAGCAAAAGGCTATTTCGATAATTTTTTTAAGGAAATTATGTCGTTAGTAACTCATAGCCATGATCAAGTTCGATGTAAAAATTGCGCTCAAGCTAATTTTGGGCCCTAACCCCTAAGTTAGTCAATGATAAGGTGAAAATGAAATAGATATTTAGGTATGGTTGTGTAGCTGTATTAAAAATCTTTTTGTATTTAGTTGCAATTAGGTACAGCATGGGTTAGATTTAATAATGTGAGTTAAATATTTTGCAGGATTTGGAATGACGATTAGAATCTAATTATGGAAGTCAGGGAATATATGGTTTATAAAGGTTCACATGCGATTGGACTGATCACCCAAGAGCGATGAATCTCTTATTTACCTTATATTCAATTTAGGATTGTTAGTTCTTTTTAGATTTTGGAAAGAAAAGTTCAGTTTATGAAGCTCGATTATACGGTATACATTAAGTGAGGTACAATAGGGATTAGGTCCTTCAGTTATATCAAGGTACGGACGAGATTCCCCTTGAATACTGTTGGAGACAAAAAAGTATGTCTTAATTCATGACCCTATATGTATAATGGTACATAGGTACAATTGTAATTTTTTTTAATTAAATGAAAATGAAAGTACGCCGGCGCCGGGCGAATACGAATGAATATATTGTATAAAAGTATGTACCTAATGAGGCATAATGTGAAAAAAATGTACCGATATTGTTATTATAAAATGAAGTTTTATCGAGAAAAGAATAGGAAATAAAGTCAATGTCACGTAACAACGCGACGAGTCAGCAAGGTCATTGTCGTGTCAATAACTCGAATAAATTTCGAAGTCAGCACAATACCAGAGCTATGTCAATTCATAAATAAACATAGGAATGTGCAATTTATTTGATTCAGAATAATTTAATGACGAGAAAGAGAGTAAACGTCATAGTAAATATTTTTTTTGTCTGAATAGTACTGAGGTAAAAGAAAATACGTGATAAAATGCTGATATGTTATTATTTTGTGACTCTACTAGGTATTTACGATAAGCAAGAATCTCTATCATGGGAGGCGCGCCGAAGACGCAACCATGAGAGTATTGATTGCATAAGTAAAAAACATAATATTGTAGAAGTCGTTGTGATTAAAAATGGGTTTAATAAAAAGTGTACTAAAACTTTGACCCAAAAGATTTCATGGAATAGAAAGAATTACCGTTAGGTGCGGTTATGTATTATTAATAACGAAGTTGAAAATATTACGGAAAGAATTTTTTTGCAGACAAGTAGTCATATAGGCAAAAATAAGATGACAAAGAATGTCTAGGACTGCAAAAGCAAAGATTTAGAAAAAAAAAATTAATAAAGATAAAATGCTGATAATTACTACAGCATAACAGCATCTACTTCTTTTGAAAGAAATTATGTTTAGATATTGTTGTATATATATTTTTTTGTTTATAATATAAATAATATAACAGTGTAATGTGAAAAAAAAATTGTTGCTTACCCAATTATTAGCGATTGCTAAGGTTTTACTGACAGAATTTGTTATGACGGAATTTATTAATTCCACTTAAGAAAATGTGTGTTTATACATTTACATTAGATACTATATCATAAATTTTAGATTGTAAAGAAAGTCTCAGATACATTAGGTATAAACAGATCGCCTTTTTTATAATGTAAATAATTACTAGTTTTTTGTTCTTTTCTATAATAAGATATTATTCCTAGGGTAACAAATGGACCTAAATATAAGCTTTTCGCAATTAAAATAATACTTTTTTGTAAGTTCTTTGATTATTTTGTAATTAAATTTATATGTGTACTATAAGAGACTTATATTGTAAAAGTAATGTAAACAACTTGTTCCCATAATTAATATTGCATCTTTATTTTAATACAAAGTGATATTGTAATATTTGTAATGTAAGTCGAATCACGTACTAATGTAAATATATAAATAAGACTAAGATATTTAGAATTTAAGGATTTTCTTTTCAGGGGAGGGATGCCTGACCTTTTCAGGGGAGGTGTGATATAGTGTTATCGTCACGTCCTAAATAGACGTGATAATATGGGAAATTAGAACTTCCCTGAAAACCTCAGCTGACCTTCCCGTAGCACGTATCATATGATAGATATTAGTATATAAGATGTAATTATAATGGTAATATAGAACATTCTACAGATGACTGGGTTTAATTCAAGACGACAACATAAAACCACTTCAGTATCATGGCTGGGTTCCACCGGTGTAAAACGAGCAAAACTTAGGATTGCTGAGTTCGATTCCTATACTTTGTATAAACTAGCGCCAATAAACGGAATCTAAAATGGCAGCAATTATCGTGTCAACTCACGCGGTTTCAGGCGCGGTCGCAGCCTGAAATTTTGGGGGGGGTCACTAATAATAATAATTGCTTTTCTGTAAATTTTTAGAAGCTTTTTCTATGTGACGTGTACGATTTTGGGGGGGGGTCATGTCCCCTGTGACCCCCCCCCCTCAGACCGCGCCTGCGCGGTTTATCATTGATTTTTAGTTGAATGACTGAGACAGCATGAAAACTGCTGCCCTGTATTGCCACCATTTTAAATTTGTTTATTGGCGCGGGTTATACCTCGGAATGGCGTAAAAATGTGCTCGTTGGTGTTTTCGCTTTGTGGCCGTCGCAGAAGCGGTCGTCGGCACATACTAAGACAAATGTATCGCCCCCAGGTGGACCACTGCCCGTCACCACTGCAAGGGCGGGCGTACCAGATCCAGCAGGCGAACGGTAAAGTGCGGCATCTAGCGACGCTGTGCTTCGACTCGGACCGCGGAGTAGCGGCGCGCGCGCACGCCGGCGCATTGCACCTGCGCCCGCACGCCGACGCGCGCGCGCCGCTCAGCCTGCTCGGCAACTTCAACCACATGTTCGACGCGCGCACGCGCCTCGACGCCGAGCGCCTCTACGCCGACCACGAGCGCCTCAACCGCCGCCTGCACGAGCTGTTCAAGCACGACCACGTCTCCTTCGCCGGACAGACTTTAACCTCGGCTAAACTCCTCGCGCCTCAGTACTTCGATGACCAGGAGATGCGCGCCTCCGACTTCGTATCGAATCAAGTTGCGGCGTGGAAGAGCGTGGTGGAGGGGAACTTGCGGCACTTGCACGAGGACGTGGCGCGATTGCTGAAGCGCTCCCCGAACTTAGAAGTGCACGCGGGCACACACGGGGTGCTATCGCTGCGGACGACTGGCGAGCGGGCGGAGGTATTCCTGAAGGCGGGACGGCGTTTCCCAGTGCCCAAGTACATCTGGACGGCGGTGGTAGACCCGCAGACCCACGCCGGTTTGGCCTTGATCCTTCTCAACGACCCGTTCGTGGCGGTGAGCGAGATCCGCGAGGCCGTATTCTGCGAGAGCCTGTGCGGGCGCGCCGCGTGGCTGCGAGAGCTGCACCGAAACAGGAACTACGAGAGCCCCATATACGGGCTAGTTTTCTGCTGCAGCCTTCACAGTTTTACGGAAATCGTGACCGAAATGCCTAGAGATATGATTCAAAACATCACCCATGGTGAAAGGGGATTGTTAACAGATTTGCCAGTTTAATATAATGTCAGACTAGGTGGACTCTCTGTTCTAGATCGAAGGGTATGTGAAACCGAAATATTGAAAACTTTGCAATATGGTGCATGTTAAATTGTTAATATTTAATTATTTCAAAATGTAAATAAATTAGAAATAAAACAAAGTGATGTAATTAAGAAGTTTATTAAAAAAAGATATACAGATATTTTTAACTTTACTATATGATTAATCCTGTCCCTTAATCCTTTTCGGCGATAGCAGTCAAGTGTCTGTCGATTTCACTCTCAGTGAGCACTCTGTAAAAAATATATTCAATCTTATCCAAATGTTGTAAACACTCAAACCTGATTATATTATCAATTATAACAAAATTAAAAAAAAAATACAATATTAAGGGCGTCCGCTACGTTAAGCGGGATCCCGCCGTGGGTACACGGCGCGGGAATTAGAGAAGCGCGATTATTACTAATTACCGACTTCAAAAGGAGGGAGGTATTCAATTCGACCCGTTTTTTTTTTTGTTTTTTGTATGTACACCGATTACTCGGAGACGGCTGAACCGATTGAAATGATTCAAACGTTATTAGATTAGGTAAACTTCCAAGTTGGTCCCATTTTTTAAAATTTTGAAATCGATTCAGTACTTTTCAAGTAATCTTGAAAAAAGCACGAAAATAGTATGATTTTTGTGTGAACTACCTCGATGATCAGTCGTATAACTTCTTTGTTTATGAACTGAATAAGATAATTATTTTTTTGTTTGAAAAGGGATATCTTAAGTGTAGTTCTTTAACCGACTTAAAAAAGGAGGTTCGTAGTTTGACCCGCATGTATGTATGTTTCTCCGCGATTAACTCACGTTTGGCTGAGCCGATTTTTCTACCTAAATAATATACCTACACTACCTAACACAAATGGTACCTACACTAAAAATTGAAAAATAAAAAATTGTTTAAGAAAACAAAAAACCGACTTTAAAATAACCTATCTCTAAAAAGCAAGAAATAATATTCATAATAATAAAAACACGTCTATTGAAGTCGGGTGGGGCTTTAAGAATAAAAAAAGGAATTTGTACTCCAGCCCCACCCGACTTCAATAGACGTGTTTTTATTATTATGAATATTATTTCTTGCTTTTTAGAGGTAGGTTTTTTGAAGTCGGTTTTTTGTTTTTTTTTAATAATCGAATGTCAGATTAGTAATTAACTAAAATTTCAATAATCGAATAATTATTACTAATTAGTAATACTTTTGAGAAGTTGCTCTACGAAAGTCTCTAAAAAAAGCTCTCGTATCAAATCCATAATATATCGCGCATCGCTAGCGGGTTTTCTGACGGACAGATGCTTGCAATGCATGTGTAAGCTCTAAGTATGTCGCCCCGTGCTAGGATCATGCTTAACGCAGCGGACGCCCTTAGGTATAAACGTCGTCCGTAACTGTGATAAGAATCACCTACCTATCCGTTTGTGAGTATTTAGTAGTGTATAACTCGCGCCAAACTTCTAGCTCGTTATGAAGTTGCTTCGTGCATAGGCAGAATGTTAATCCCCTATCTATAGGGTTTGAAAGATATGACGCGCTTCTCCTTCCGCCATTTTGTTTTATTTATCGCGTCGCACTACGTATATTTCGATTGCGGACGAAGGAGCAAAAATCTACAACAAATCTTTTAATCAGCTTCAGACGGAGCTAGAAGTTTTGCGCGATCTAGTAAAACTCGCCTGAAGTTGGGGTCCCCATTGAACACGAGGCCGATCTCGAGCTCGTGCGGCTTGAAGTCGACGGCCAGCACGTGCGCGAGGCACGCGAGTGTCAGTAGTGTACTCGCCTGAAGTTGGGGTCCCCCTTGGACACGAGGCCGATCTCGAGTTCGTGCGGCTTGAAGTCGACGGCCAGCACGTGCGCGAGGCACGCGAGTGTCAGTAGTGTACTCGCCTGAAGTTGGGGTCCCCCTTGGACACGAGGCCGATCTCGAGTTCGTGCGGCTTGAAGTCGACGGCCAGCACGTGCGCGAGGCACGCGAGTGTCAGTAGTGTACTCGCCTGAAGTTGGGGTCCCCCTTGGACACGAGGCCGATCTCGAGCTCGTGCGGCTTGAAGTCGACGGCCAGCACGTGCGCGAGGCACGCGAGTGTCAGTAGTGTACTCGCCTGAAGTTGGGGTCCCCCTTGGACACAAGGCCGATCTCGAGCTCGTGCGGCTTGAAGTCGACGGCCAGCACGTGCGCGAGGCACGCGAGTGTCAGTAGTGTACTCGCCTGAAGTTGGGGTCCCCCTTGGACACGAGGCCGATCTCGAGCTCGTGCGGCTTGAAGTCGACGGCCAGCACGTGCGCGAGGCACGCGAGTGTCAGTAGTGTACTCGCCTGAAGTTGGGGTCCCCCTTGGACACGAGGCCGATCTCGAGCTCGTGCGGCTTGAAGTCGACGGCCAGCACGTGCGCGAGGCACGCGAGTGTCAGTAGTGTACTCGCCTGAAGTTGGGGTCCCCCTTGGACACGAGGCCGATCTCGAGTTCGTGCGGCTTGAAGTCGACGGCCAGCACGTGCGCGAGGCACGCGAGTGTCAGTAGTGTACTCGCCTTAAGTTGGGGTCCCCCTTGGACACGAGGCCGATCTCGAGCTCGTGCGGCTTGAAGTCGACGGCCAGCACGTGCGCGAGGCACGCGAGTGTCAGTAGTGTACTCGCCTGAAGTTGGGGTCCCCCTTGGACACGAGGCCGATCTCGAGTTCGTGCGGCTTGAAGTCGACGGCCAGCACGTGCGCGAGGCACTCGAGTGTTAGTAGTGTACTCGCCTGAAGTTGGGGTCCCCCTTGGACACGAGGCCGATCTCGAGCTCGTGCGGCTTGAAGTCGACGGCCAGCACGTGCGCGAGGCACGCGAGTGTCAGTAGTGTACTCGCCTGAAGTTGGGGTCCCCCTTGGACACGAGGCCGATCTCGAGTTCGTGCGGCTTGAAGTCGACGGCCAGCACGTGCGCGAGGCACGCCACGGCCAGCTGCACCGCCTCGTCGGAGCTCGACAGTGCGCGCTTCTTCAGCTTCTTCTCCAAGTATGCGTTCGCGTCAGTTGTCTGAACGGAATGGGATAATGTCAATGCAAACCTACTTATTTCTATACAATCACAGAATGAATAATATACTATTCAGGGTTATCCTAAAAGAGCTTATCTATTTTAAAAAAGACTAAAACATGTTATAAGTATGTAAAAGAAAATAATAGGACAGCATAGTCTAATATACATCAAAAATCAGATGGGCTTTGCGTCAGAGTGTGGACTTTTGTATTTAACATGGTGTTGAAAAAGTTAAAAGAATTTTTACCTTAGCACCCACTGCCACTGCTTTGTATGAGCAGTAGTACCCCGACGGATCGGTCTTATACACACAGGGACCAGACTCATCATCGTATGCAATCAGCATCATACCTGCAGAAAGTTTCAGTGTTGGAAAACATCATTGTAAATACTTTAGGGATGCGCCGATTCGATCCGATCTTTTGAAAGATCGGATCGGCGGGCATACGATCCGGCGATTTTCGGATCGGATCGAGGCCATACGATTTTTTGCCGGATCGATAGAAAGCTTGAAAGATCGGATCGCTTGGATCGTATGAATTAAAATGCGGTTTATTTTCGAAAAAATGGGCACTTAGGTTTATTTGTTACGAAATTTATCTTTGTTTACATTTAGAACTGGCGCCTTTAAAAGTTGTACTTAATTATTTAGTAGTTAGGCGCCAGTCTTCAAGTATAAACTTTTGAGAGAAATTCGTCTTTAAGTTCTCTGAGTACAATATTACTATTACACATTGTTTTAAATGGATTTATTTAATAAACATATAAAATTAATTGTGTCTTACTTATTTGCATCCGATCCGGATCAATTTCCTGAAGATCGGATCAAAGTCATTCGATCCGATCCGCGGATCGGATCGTGGAGTTCCGATCCATTACAATCTGAAAAATCGGATCGACAACCCCGGATTGCGCATCCCTAAAATACTTTAAGATCTTTTGAATTAGAACAATACAGAACATTTAAGACAGAATATTAAGTTATCCATGATTTATAAGCTACAACATGTAGGTTTTTATTGGGTTTTATCATGCGATAAGTCGAAAAACTATGAACAGATGAGTTGAATGGTGAATTTGGCAGTAGAACCAGCTTCCCCAGTGGAAAGACCTCTCCATATCAATTTAAAGTTCGTCCAGTTCTAGGACTTGCTGTCTTTTTAGTCTGCGCAGAGCCTCAAGCTGCACTGCAAGTTGGTTTGGATGGTTTGAGTCTTGTTTTGTATTTTGCGCAGCTGGACATGATCTCAGTTGCTTAACTGTGTTGACTTCAAGACATTCATGAAGTTCAGCAACTCTTATGAACCATGGTGTGTTGGAAATTTGTTTCAGTATGTTGGTAATAAAAGATAATTACTGCATCCTAAGGGTCTCATCTCAGCGTTCTGTGTGTAGACTTGCGAGATGTCTGCGATGCGCCGGCACAGAATGTGGACAGGGATCTCAGATCCATACTTGTACTGCCAGTTGGCAGCTTCGTAGCGAGCTCTCTGCACTTGCGATCTGCTATCAGCTGGGGATTATAGATTATAATAAAATTAAATTGACAATAGATGGTGATCATCTGCAACTTCACTCGAGAATGTATTGCAAAGAGAAAATTTTGCAGATTAAAATACATCATTTTGTACCGCAAATAGTCTGAAATAATTATATTATTGTAAATTAATTGCATTGTCCTTACAGAACATGTATAAAATACATGTGCTGCTGCTTTCGTAGTGCTGATATTACATGCTTCAACCAAATTGATTCACTTTAAGTTAAAGGCACAGAAATGTATAAAAAAATATATTATTAATATTTTTGGCAATATTAAACACACTACAGTTTTGAGAGGCCAATATAAATTACTACCTTCCACCAGCGACGTCATCCGTGTGGACATTCAGAAAAATCCAAAATTCAAAAAAATTCAAAATAATTTGTTCAGTCTAGGCTGTTACAAGCACTTGTGAATGTCATAGAAGCTACGCCATCGGTTCGCAAACCCTAAGCGGGAGACCTTGTAACGAGAAGAACCGGCAAGAAACTCGTCAAGGGCTGCTTTTTTCTCCCTGTATATTTCATACAGAGTCGTCAAGATTGAAAAATGAGCTCCACATTTAAAGTGAGGTCATTTTCCATCACAATAATTATCAAAAGGTTACACACAATGGGTAGGTAGGTTAAAATTTAATATATACTACATTCAGATAGGTAATCGTGAGAGTAAATAACTTTCAACTAGTTTAGAAATCACTCCGTCTGCTACTCTAACCAAAAAACACTTGATACAAGACATAAAAATAAAAACGCAATTCTTACAATTCAATATGCGTTAAGATAGGTACTCAGAAGCAGACCCATTCCCACTGGCAGCACCCGTTCACGAGCATGACGCATGGACCAGCCATCGCTTCGCTCAACCATATTTGAGGGAACGTAACGACCCGCCCCACACGACACCACCGCAGAAATGATTAAAGAGAGCATGACATACTTAGGCTACCCATCCTAAGGCACTGAATTGAAAACTAATATCCAAAAGCTTTTCATAGGCCTTTACTTACAAAACTATAGACAAAAAAATACGAAAACATCGTGATAACGAAAGCCAAATAATCATTTTGGTCATTAGCAATAAAAAAGTGAGAAATCAAAACAAGGATTAGTTTTTAATTCTATGTTTTGAGTAAGAAGTGCCATACTGATTGATAATCTTAAACAGAAAAAAAATATATATGCGACGCCCTTAGTACAAGCAGACAGAAGCAGACCCATTCCCACAGGCAGCACCCGTTCACGAGCATGACGCATGAACCAGCCATCGTTTCGCTCAACCATATTTGAGGGAACGTAACGACCCGCCTCACACGACACCACCGCAGAAATGTTTAAAGTGAGCATGACATACTAAAGCTAGGGCATGACATACTAAGGAATTACTAGTATCCCTTAGGGATTAGGGAGTCGTATTTTTTCTAGTATATTATTTAGTACTGTATAATCCCTAGGGAACCTTTGACTGGGATAAAAAGTGTCTATCTGAGATACAAATCCGTTTGTCCATTTTTGCACAACTGAGTGACAAACATACTTTTTACATTTATAATACATACATACATACATACATACATACACTCACGCCTGTTTCCCATAGGGGTAGGCAGAGACTATGGATCGCCACCTGCTACGATCCTTGCACACTTCTTTCGCTTCATTCACATCCATCAATCTTTTCATACATGCCCTGTGGTTTTTGTCACTGCGTACACCAGCCTTTTTAGGGTTCCGTAGCCTAAATGGCAAAAAACGGAACCCTTATAGATTCGTCATGTCTGTCTGTCTGTCTGTCCGTATGTCACAGCCACTTTATTCCGAAAGTATTAAGACTACACAGTTGAAACTTGGTAGGTAGGTGTATTCTGTTAACCGCTTACCGAATTTAATACAAAAATAAGAAAAATAAAAGATTAAGGGGGGGCTCCCCATACATGGAACTGAAACTGAAAAAATTTTTTTTCTTCAAACCGACACGTGTTGGGTGTCTATAGATAGGTCTTTAAAAATGACATTGAGGTTTCTAAGACAACTTTTTCTCAAAGTCAACCGTTTGAAAGATATACACCACCAAAGTGGTAAAATGTGTGTCCCCCCCCCTTTAACTTTTGAAATAAGAGAGTGAAAAATCTAAAAAAAATATATGCTGTAGATCTTAATAAACACTTTCAACCAAAATTGGTTTGAACGAGATATAGTAATTAGTTTTTGAGATATAGCACATTTTCCAAAACCGCAAATATAACTTTGTCATTCATACCAACACTTTGAAAAACAAAGTTATTTTTGCATACGAAAAATGATAGGTGGTATTAAATATGGTATGGTATAAGGTAACTACGGAACCCTATGGCGCGTGGCCCGACACGCACTTGGCCGGTTTTTTATAATAACCTCTATCTGGTCCGCGTAGGTTTTTCTGGGACGCCCTTGCGCAATCGTTCCTTTCACATTCGCACAATATATCTCTTTCGTGATTCGCCTTTCATTCATCCTCTCTAAGTGACCAAACCACCGGAGCATTCCTTTCTCAATTCTTGTCACTATATCATCTTTCAGACCACACCTTTTACGAATCACATCATTGCTCACTTTATCACTCAATTTGACTCCACATATTTTCCTCAATGATCGCATCTCTACCGCATTTATTCTGCTTTCATTCTTCTTCTGCCATACCCAAGATTCACTTCCATACATCAGTGTCGGTACCAGCACTCCATTATGAACAGCCATTCGCACCTCTGCAGAAACGATTTGGCTACTCATAATCAAGTGTATAGCACCATTCACTGAATTTCCTTTCTTCACTCGTCTTTCTATATCTTGCTCACACTTTCCGTCCCTTGTGAACAAACTTCCCAGGTATACAAACTCACGGACTTGTTCCACTTTTTCGCCACCTATCATTACCGTACAATTAGTCATTTCTTCATCTCTCTCAAACACCATCACTTTCGTCTTAGTTACATTCACTTTCATCCCTTTTCTTTTCTCACATTTATAATACTAGTAGTAAAGTAGTTCTAATGTAGCACTCAGTTACCGATCATGCCGGTCATGACGCATCCGATGCGGCTGGTGAGGCGGAACAGGTGCGTGACGGAGGCGGGGTCCAGCAGGCGGTCGGGCACCTTGCGCTGCGCCGCCACCACGGCCGTGTCCGCCCCGCGCAGCGCCACCGACGTTAATCCACCCTGGTTGATTGCCTTCAGCGCATACTCTGCAAGTTTCCAGTTATGGTTAAACAGCGGTTAGCGATGTACGATGACATTACAACTTTTTGCTTCTAACCTAAAATCTTAATTTTAAACTTTAACACATACCTAGTTTTCTCCATAACGACTTATTGTTCACTTCAAATACTCGTTATTTATAATAATTGAGAACAGAATACAGGAAAGAGTTAAATGGCAAAAAGCGATCCTATGAAATGGACAGATTACTTACCGACTTGGTAAAGTCTTCCCTCAGGAGAGAAAATTGTGATATGTCTATCAAACCCAGCACTGCTTTCCCGAGCCATTTTATTACTTAGGTACCTACTTTATTATATTATGAACTATAATAAAAATTAAATACGACAGCGAATTCGGCGAATTTAGCTTGCTTGAAAATAGACAATTTATTTGACTGACACTTGATGACAATTTTGACATTCAACCGCTTCTTTAGTCTATGATTTGGATACTTCGAAAATACCATCTCATCGAGTCTGTTTTCTTCGTTCGTTCTTCGACGGCAGGACAAACAAAGGCTGATTTCAAAAATCGTCCACCAGTCTGCGCACTTTTACCACTAACTTGGCACTAGTGTATATATCGTAGGATAATTGTACAAACAGGACTTTTACAAAAATCCTAGTATGATTGTAAAATACCGGATGATTATAATCTAAGACAGATTTTTGCAATCATCCGAGTAATGTTTAGGATTTTTACAAAAATCCGGCGTATCTTAGGTAAATCGCGAATCACCATCTTTTTGCGCGCGCTGATTGGCTGACGTCATCGTAATTGACTCACAGATGCTCTGATTGGCTATTTGTTATTGTCAAATATTTCTCTAGTGTTTTATATGAATTTTACGTTTTTTATTTTAAAATATCTGAGTGCTCACAATAATCAAGAGACATTGAAGTGAGTGAATTGGATGTTATACAAGCGCCAGGTTCGATCAGTGCAGACAATTTAGAGGTTATATCTTAAAAATAACATTTCTATGTAAAGCTAAGAAAGTTCTATAGCACTTGTCAATATTGTTGTGCAAAACCTAAATGGACTTTCGAGTTAAGTAATTAATGCTCTTAAAACTTCAATTGAAGAATTAAATTCGGCAAAATTACGAAATAACCCCAAAACCCAACAGCAATATGTTCTGACCAATCAGACTGAAGTTGTTATAAACCGTCTCTTAGATTATCCAACCAGCATTCAAGTTCACGATTTTCCTAAACATACTAGGATTTTTACAAAGATCCTAAGAATTACTCGGACGATTGTGAAAATTCATCTTAGATTTCAATTATCCGTAGGCTGATTGTCTAACTTTGTTGCAATCAACTTTGACAGAAATCGCAGTGACATTGCTGCTTTAGTAAGAACCAATGTGACAACTATCTTACTTAAAGCAGCAATGCAACTGCGATTTCAATCGAGAATTGTTAGCAACAGAGATACGTAATCGGTGGGCCGGTTCTTTACAATCGTCCTAGGATTTTTGTAAAGATCCGGTTTATACGATTATCCTACGACATATACATCCAAGCTAAAAATCTTAAAAAAAATGTCAATGTCAAATAGAGCTGTCAATTTTTGGATGATGAAAGCAAATTTTAGTAAATATCAATTTTTTCTTCCAACACAACATTTTGGCTAAAATAGCAGAGTTAAGAGAAGCGTACGCAATAGCCCTAAACGTTCAAGCATGGCTTATCAAGCACCGTACATTTTTCATCTTGTTAATCACAGTTTGATCGTCTAGCTAGAGTGCGTTTCATCGGTTATTAGTCGTTATATTGGTACCCCGAAAAATTATTATTGCGATGGAATAAGGATCAAAATTGAATAAATTTCCGGGGTACCAACATAACGCCATAGGTAATAACCGATGAAACCGCACTCTAGAGAAGTGGTGATGTTTGACAGCTTGATATCAAATACGCGGTACGCGTACACAACGAGTACGTGCTTGATGAAAACTCATCAAGTAAATTAACTGTGTTGCCAGAACAGATATTCATGATTTATGCGAGTAAAAAACAGACTAGCTTCTACTTTTTCTGATTTTTTTGTTCATGGATTGACATTGACAGGTACAGGGGGTCGTTCCGAACCTACGCTCCGAGTGCAACCGAACGCTCTAACGCCGTTCCAAACATTAGAGCGTGACGTTCGGTTGTAACAACTTTCCCGTTCCAAACGTCAGAGCGTTGCAACCAAACAACCATCAAAATTGATGGTTGTAAAACGCTCTGACGTTTGTCTATGAAAACATGTCAATGTCATTTGACATTATTTTGTATTTTGATGTTTTTGTGTCTAATTTTCAAATAAATCATGGTAGCTTCGCAATAAAAACTGTTTTTATTTGATTTTGAATAGAAAAAAGTTTAAATTATTCCTATTTCAAGTGGAAAATGAGGACTTTGTTTTGACATTGACATTTAAAGTTCTTGGTCGTTCCTAACCTTAGAGTGAGTTAAAAAAGAACCAAACAACCGCACTCTAAGCCTCTGAACGCAACCCAGTTTTTGAAGGCGGAATAAGGTCCTTTTCTTTTTTATCTATGATTCAGTTCGTCAGTTGTTATCTGTTTGAAGGCAAGTTGAGTTGTGTGATTTTGAATTTCATTTCATTTCGACTAAATTCGATTTAATTTCCCTATTTGCTATTTCTGTTAACGCTACAAGAATTATCAGTGTTCAATTATACCTAGTTTAATTTTTATTGATCAGTCATTACATATTTTTTCTATAAACAAAATGCAAGAAACCGTTACGAGCAACAACGAAAGAAAATCTTTATTTTCGTCATTTCTTGAGGTCCTGGAAGCTCGAGAAAAACAATCTCAAGCAAGCAGACAATTGCAAGAGGAGAAATTTCTACGGAGGACCCAGAAAATATACGATTATCATGGTATGCCATTGATGATTTTAATAAATTTACACCTGTGTCCAATGATATTAGAATAAAAAATTCTAATATTTTGCCTGTGTCTATGTTACTGTAATGTGATTATAAAAATATTATATTCACAGCAAGTTCTTTTGTAATATTGTTAAGAAGTCTCAGTTTTTAACACCAATTTTTTTGTATCTAGCATCTGTTTAAAATTTTTTTACTAAAAAACATGTTTTTTTTTTAAATAGGTTATCAAATGGATCTAAGACCTTAACAGAACAGACCATATAAGAATTGGATAAAATATACTTTAACCCAAGAATTTTCAGTGATTTGCTTTCAGTAAAAAAATATGATTATTAAATAACCTGCCCACCGTTTACGTATCTCTGTTGCTAACAATTCTCGATTGAAATCGCAGTTGCATTGCTGCTTTAAGTAAGATAGTTGTCACATTGGTTCTTACTAAAGCAGCAATGTCACTGCGATTTCTGTTTAAGTTGATTGCAACAAAGTTAGACAATCAGCCTACTGGTCACAATATCTGTGGACCCCTTCTTTTCCCAAAGCTGCTCCAATAAATTATATGAAATTCACACTTAGTTTGGAAAATAATTTCTAGTGATGTTTTTTATTACACCATAATAGACAGTGTTGATCATCGATGCCAGGTCCAAGACTCCAAAGATATCTTGACTGTGCTAAATACATATTAATCCCTTTGCATTAAAGATGATACATTCCTAAATTCAAAAGCAACTACTTTCTTTACCTTTTTGTATGTTTTCAAACTTTACTTATTATGATTTAATTGGATTTTTGGAATTTAAAAGAAACTAAATGATATCTAAGTATGAAATAAAATTCTTTTTAATAGATACTAGCGCGGTTTTATTGAAAGTACTTTAGTAATTAGTTGATATTTGGTTTGATTTTTATTTTCCTGACATTTCGGCACTGAAGCTGCTCGTGAGCCTACCCTCAATCGATGAATTTACAAAGGCATTCAGAAATCAATATTAAAATTTTTTTTAAATTGGTTTAAGTTAATGTTATAATTTAATTTTGTGAATTAATGGAAAAAGAGAAAATTTACTGAAACTACCACCATTTCACAAAATTAGGAGGCCCCTCCAAGAAAGAAACTGAGAAAGAAAACTATGAGAGGATTGCTGACCTATGTCTTTTATATTTATTATCTAAAACTAAAATAAAAATAGTAAAATATAATAAACTCTACATTATTATGAGGCAGTAGCAATTTATTGTGGGAACAAAACTGTCTTCTGCATCGGTATTGTCTATAATTGTTTTAATTTATATGATGACCTTTTCCTAAATAACTTCAAGTGACTGTTTGGTGTAGAGAGGCAGCGTCGCGAGGCTATGGAGCTGCGTCGCTGCCTGGACTACGTGACGCAGCACGCGCACGTGCTGGAGTCCGTGCTGCGCGGCGGCACCGGGGGCAGCACAGACAGCGTGCCGTTGAGCGCGTCGCTGGTGCGCCAGGCCGCTGCGCTGCAGCGCTGCATGGCGCAGTGCGTCGCCAACGCGGCGCGCATACGCCAACTGCTCACAGCCACGCATCAGCCGCAGATGGACTCTATGCTTGCTAAAATGGTCAGTATTGCTTCTATAAGTATACAATACAAATACTATCATCTATAGCAGAAGTGCCCATACGTCGGTCGGCGAACGACCGGTCGATCGCGAAAGATAACAGATTTAACACTTTGCACCCGATGTAGTTTAACTTATGCATTTTTTTTCTTGATAAATATTATGTCAATCTCTTAGTCATACATTTTTGCTAGGTCGATCTCCTTAAGAAAAAGTATGGGCACCCCTAATCTACAGCCTCTGTCATTGGCATTACCAAACACCGTTTCTCCACCACATCCGACCCTTATTACCTTTTATTATTAAATTTTTAGTCATTAGAATTTTAGCCCGCTAGCTAGGTCGTTTATGTCAAAATATCTGAATATAAGTTGATAAGGCACATTGATGCGCGTCGCACTGTGCTTCTGTTTCAATGCACACCGCACTCGTTTCGCGTGTGGATCTCCTATGAGGAAATACTTAGTTTCCTCAAATAAAACAGCTCATTCACACGTTATCATCCAATTTCAAATACATAACATAAAGTGGTGGCGGTGGCGGTGGCGGGGACCGTTTTAAAGCTCGTAATCTCGCCACTCGCCGCTACTGTTCCAGATTGTTATCGCTTTATGATCCCTTATCATCGGATTACGCGACTCGAGATTTCCAATGTATTTGCTTTATAACCTTGATTTATATTAGTATTCTAGTTCTATATACATATAAATAAATAAATCTAGTTCTTCACAGGTTCCCAATTATTTAGTACTTATATTGTGGCTCTGAATAGCACTATCCTTTGGTATGGTTTTCAGCCTCCCTAGCATGTTTATCGTCACCCAACTTTCAATATACTTTGTCTTTTGACAGTTAAATCGCTATATCATAATATCGTGTTTCGGTGGTCATGCTAGCGGACGGGTCATTTTCTTTTCAATAAATTATCTGTTTAATAGAGTTTAACCAGAACTTGTGATAAAATGGCTGTAAGAGTAGAGCCGAATTTTTCACTGTCCGCAGAATCGATCGTTCCGTCCAACCGTACTGTGTAACTTATGTGGGTAGTTTGCTATTCGATTCGCCGGCGGCGTTCAGACATGACCTACGGCCGCCATCTAATTAGGATGTTAAACTTTATTAGAGAACCGTTGCTGACCCCGAGTCGATTTAATTTACCTTGTCTCGTTTCTAATTGCGATCAGATTTATTAGGTCGGCAAAGTTCAGATTGAGACGTACCTTGGGACCCTTGTATAAGGTTATGGCCAAATATATGCTGGAGATACCAAATATACAGTGTTAGCTAAGTGGCTAATAGTAGATACTCGTACTACGTAAGGCGTACCCAGCGCGATGCGGATTCCGCGACGGACGGTAAAATGTAAAACGGTAAAATGTTTCAGGCTTGAGATAAAAATCACGATGACCTTACTAGAAGTTAAAATGACTATACATCTGAAACGTTCCGAACAGTTAAGCATAATGTGAGAACAGATTGAAGCATGTAAGGTTACCCCTTATTTCACGCACCATTGTGTCGCGCGCGTGTTGCGTGTCTGTATGACGCGACAGCTTCTCGCTTTTGTGTCGCAACACATTGTTATTTACTTCATCCACCTCGAGAAACAAAACCGATGTTGCGATATGGCGCTTACTAAAATCCCATTGTTTTCACTCCAACATCACGTTATTCTAGCTAGATAAGTAAATATAGATGAATTAAACTAACAAAGCTGCAAGCTTGTAAGTAAAACAGGTGGCACATGAATAAACCACTAGCTCCATAGGTACTTAATTATGCGACATTTACAAATTGATGTTTTTACTACAGTGCACATTAAATCTGACATTTGTTAAGAAACGCTCAAATGTTTTCCGGGTGTCTGATTCAAGGGCTGCCGTAATAATAGTACTCGCTGATTACCGTAAAAAATCCGCTTGTTGACTACACAAGTTGCCGGCTATGGTGGTTGTTGACATTGGCTTAGGGTCGACCACCGCCGCGAGCGGACCTGAATCGAAACGGCTTTCGTTCCGCTGCTCATACTGCGACAGAGTGACAATTACGAAGGCTGGTTGGAAACTATTCTGTAGTTCCGCTGACAGTGGAACGCATGTTTCATGGCACATTGCCGGTGTGTCGGCGAGTCGGCTAATGTCGTGGTCACAGAAAGTGGATTTTTCTCTGTAATAATCTACTATCACTTTCTACATCTGCATTTTACATAATAGGTAATTGGTAGAAACTAGAATGACGAATATGTTTTGGTTAGAAATGTGCTGAGAGCACATTGATTTTATTTTGTCCGTCGTCGCAAATAAGTGCTTAAATTTATAAATGGCTAAGGCAATAGCCGAGTCGCGTGTTAATGTACCTACATACTTTAGTTTAAGATTAGCCGTGCCTGCTTAACCGGTCGAAACATACTTCTCCAGGGTAGCGTACTGGGCCCTGTGCCCTTCGCCTTTCTCTTGCATATTTCATGTCGATCCGCTTTCCCAACGTTCGAGCGCGGCCCGAAATATATTACCCTCTCACACGTTACACGCGACTCAGCTCAAGTAATGGATATATCTGCGTAAAAGTTGGATAACATGTTTTGAGAGATGTGTTCCACGCTATGTTACAAGCGGGGCCGAATTTAAGAAGTATGGACCCCTAGGCTCATTCTGTGGTGCGGGCCCCCCGTCTAGTAGTAAAGCGCAGTTGTAGAATGGTGTCAACGCAGACACGGCAGGGGCGGATCCATTACCAATACCATCTATGTATGGAATGGAAGGATGCCTGTCGAGAATGCACGATTTTTCAGAGATATGCCTGTCTATAGTTAAAAAACCGGCCAAGTGCGTGTCGGGCCACGCGCCATAGGGTTCCGTAGTTACCTTATACCATACCATATTTAATACCACCTATAATTTTTCGTCTGTAAAAATAACTTTGTTTTTCACAGTGTTGGTATGAATGACAAAGTTATATTTGCGGTTTTGAAAAATGTGCGATATCTCAAAAACTAATTACTATATCTCGTTCAAACCAATTTTGGTTGAAAGTGTTTATTAAGATCTACAGCATATATTTTTTTTAGATTTTTCACTCTCTTATTTCAAAAGTTAAAGGGGGGGGACACACATTTTACCACTTTGGCGGTGAATATCTTTCAAACAGTTGACTTTGAGAAAAAGTTGTCTTAGGAACCTTAATGTCATTTTTAAAGACCTATCTATAGACACCCAACACGTGTTGGTTTGAAGAAAAAAATTTTTTTCAGTTTCAGTTCCATGTATGGGGAGCCCCCCCATAATCTTTTATTTTTCTTATTTTTGTATTAAATTCGTTAAGCGGTTAACAGAATACATCTACTTACCAAGTTTCAACTGTGTAGTCTTAATACTTTCGGAATAAAGTGGCTGTGACATACGGACAGACAGACAGACAGACAGACAGACAGACAGACAGACATGACGAATCTATAAGGGTTCCGTTTTTTGCCATTTAGGCTACGGAACCCTAAAAACTGCCGTCAGTTTTATCCACTAATCATGTAATTTTTCCTGTGTATTGTAAAAAATGGCCGCGCAGTGCAATTTTTTGTGTTTGCCACTAATCTTGTAATCTTGCCTGTCTAAAGTGAAAAAAAACGGCCGCGCAGCTTGATTTTCAGTCAGTTTCATCCATTAGTTTTGTAATCTGTGGTTTCATCCGTGTAATTCAAAAATGCAAAAAAAAGTCATGTGGTGCGGGCCCCCTTGTGGTGTGGGCCCCTAGGCTGCAGCCTATGTAGCCTGTGCTTAAATCCAGCAGTGAAAACAAGTGGTTCGCTATCATTATACTTTTAGCGAGAAGTGCTGGTTATAAAGTGGCGCCAGCGTTGGCCGGAGGTGGCCGGCTGCAGCGGGCCGGCCGGCCAGGTCACTGGCCGTCGACCTGTCCCGGCCGGCGGCCATCAGGGTCAGATCTTCCGCAGATTCGACTCACGAGTTTCGCGATTTAACCCACTTAGTGCCGTGAAGAGTGCCCTAATTGCCAAACTCTTAAACGGTCGCTAATTTCTCCATGATGGAATGACTCAGATAATTTATTTTATTTGTCTGTACACTATAGCTGGAAAAGTAGTTACTTGTTTTTCTTGTAAACAAATTATACGAATATAATTTTGCTCGAAATTACTTTAAGTAATAATTGGGATATTTTCAGTAATTTTTTAATTACCGTGTCGTTTCCGCGTTTCATGTCTACTTAAATTACCTTAACGACATTAGCCTACTTTGTGTCATCGTATTTAATTCTTTGTTATGAAATACGAATATCATGTAAGTATAATTGAGTTTTTAGTGTATGATATGTTGTTTTTGGACAGATGTGTATTTGCCAGCCTATTATCTCTGTTATCGAGTTCCAAGGTCTGCCAATGGCGTGTGAACTCATTTCGGACGTGCCATATCACAAGAGTGAGCGATGGTTCTTCACATTTGTGTATTGTCAGTATCACTTCTTCAAGAATAATAACAACATTTTTGCAAAGTGACCTTTATCCCAAATTGAACTACGATTTGAATCAAATGTAATCTGTGATCAAAGGTAGCTGCGTTATTGTTCATCGTTTGGCGCCACAGTACAGTAATCATCAGCTCGAAATGTAATACGTAATACGACTACCTCTATGTCACGAAAATATGTGTCGTTGATATTTATGGCTAGAAAGAGGACAATGACAAGGCTATCATTAAAAAAAACAATTTATCAAACACGTCGAACAACACTGTTTCTAGGTGACCGCAATGTCAATATTCCAGCTCAATAACCTTATAGAACAGTTTGGTCGCCGGTAATTAGAGTGGCACTTAATGTAGTTATGGCTAATAGTCCCGGTGGTGTCGGCGCTAATGAGCGGAGTCCCGAGAGCGGCGATGAAATCACACGCGCCGCCAATTACCCCACATCATCCAATTGAGAAGCCGGCCGTGGCCTGATGACTCCCGCCCGCCAGGAGTCACCCGACCGACTCCTTTCACTATTGCACTAACAGATCTAGACCAGCCTCCTACGTTAGGTAAAGCTTTCCCCAATATAAAGTGGGTGCTAGTTTCGAACGTTTCAGTCAACCCAATTGCAATTTCTTTTGATGATGTAATTGGTAATTTGCGACATCTTTGATTCATTCGGTGCGTTAACATTTATTTTTTTGTATGCGTCCACGAAACTTGTCGTCAACTAAATAGGAAGTCACGATCGATCACTCGATGCTGCAGCCGGGAGATCCATCAAAGTCCGTTTCGCAAGGCCACTTACGATGATGTTCTAAAAACTCATATTCATATTCATATGTTTATTGCTTTGACCATAATGTACAGAAGATGCTTCCATTACGAAGATCAATCTGAAAATAAGCGCAGTAATCGAGAATTCTGTTTGGTAAACATTATCTTCGTATTTCTACGATATGTTACGAAATGAAAGTACCTCTTTCTGCACTTATTTTGTAATGCGTATGTGTAAATGTGTTTCTACACAGTCACAATTGTATTTCACGCTCGATTTATTTCAACCAACGTTTATGTGCCATAATCGGTTCACTTCATTCATAGGAATGTAAAATAAAATAATTTAATTTTCCGGTCATAACATTGCATTAGCTTTCAATTATGAATAAGTATATCGCGTAATGTTATATCGTCGTAGTAGTGTTCTAGGGGTATCTAGTAAAAGGAGCAAACGTTTATTTTAAAATTAGAAGTGCTTTGGTCGCGCCTGGGCGTCTGAGCAACCCCGCGGGTATTCACTTGACTTTTTATTGCGCGCGTGAAAATAGTAATGTCGTACTGTCGTAGACGCGAGCGGCGAGCTGCACGCCAAAGAACAGCGCTGGAGTAGAGCCGAGTCGACGACCCCCGCCGTCAGGGCTGCCATTCAATTCAATATTGGATTCTCGAATTCTGAGAAATCACTTGGTTATAAAAGTTTTCGTTGTTTTAGAGCCTAATTTAGTTTATT
Organism: Agriphila geniculea; assembly: GCA_943789525.1. NCBI lineage: Eukaryota > Metazoa > Arthropoda > Insecta > Lepidoptera > Crambidae > Agriphila > Agriphila geniculea. The sequence goes on from OX038869.1 coordinate 46,263,831, forward strand.
ATAGATATGACCCTCAGAAAAAGGAAACCTATGGAAGTGGCACAAACTGCAATAACAAAGGATTTTTGACGTAAGGCGCGTGCCGTATCCGCCATATTGTGTTGCGTTTACATGTTACAGTTTCGACTCTTTGCAGTTTACATAAGGTGTATGTAGACTAAGCTAAGCCGCCATGTTTAGTTGCGTTTGATTGAATGGAGAACAATGAAGTAGGTATCCACGCTTTTTTCGTAGGTATGTCAGGTCCATATTATTTCTTCGTCATTGATATGACCTGATATATGTCTGTGGACCTGATTATAGGTCTGACGCAGAATGTGCACTTCGCAAAATGAGCACTCACCTCAAAATGTACATTTCGCAGAATGTGCATTTCTCGCATGGGGCACTTCTCATAATGTGCATTTCTCAAAATGAGCATTTTCATGATGATGAGCATGTGACTAAATTTCTAGATCCATCTTCTACGCAGGCCACGCAGGACTGGTTAGAGTTCTTGGGGGATACGTGCCCAGCCCCAGCAGTAGTTTTCTTATCGCTAATATATGATGACGATTAAGTATCTTCTAGAAATTCAATTTGATAAAATGAAAATTACCTATCTATGCTAGATTAGCAGTGTAAAATTTTTCAAAGTGCCACACTGAAATAATCGAGTGAGAAATGATTTGAAATGCCAACCTACGCCAGCAGCCCTGGCAGTTTCGCTTACACCCCGCCGCACTTGGTCGTTTTGCTCTAAACGATCATTAAAACTGCTAAGTGCGTGCTTGCATCCGCTGCGTATATCGCATCTAAAGTACTTTACTTACCGACATATACACTGGCCTGCAAACGTAAGTACTACAGAGGCCTATTTTCATACAAACGAGGTAACTTTGATGCTTTGGTTCTCCGTCCAGTATTAAACGGGGTGTGATTTGATAATGGCCATTCAAAGAGTAAATGGAGGAGGCCCAGATCGCTAAAGAAACCCAACGGATTAGAAGAGTCGTTTAGGTCAGGGTTGAACTTAAAAAAATAACAAGTTAAAATTACATCAAAAGTATGGAAAATGTAACACTAAAAAGTCCCTTCGGTCTCTGGTGTAAACGACTCTTCTAATCCATTGGGTTTCTCTGGCGATCTGGGCCTCCTCCATTTACTATTTGAATGGCCATTATCAAATCACACCCCGTTTAATCCTGGACGGAGAACCAAAGCATCAAAGTTACCTCGTTTGTATGAATAAAGGCCTCTGTAGTACTTACTTTTGCAGGCCAGTCTCTTGACTTGGTCTCCATTATATTCTTCTTGATTTATGATATCCAAGTGTTTGTTAGGAACTCATAATATTTCCGTTCCGGCTACGATAGGTACTCTGACTGCTTGTCACGTTGGTGGGTGTATAATAGTTGTCAAAGGTATAGCAGTCCCTGTAGGCCCCTCGGCTCGATTTGTCCAATCTGCCGCATCACGGTGGCGGTGTGAATGACATCACGCGGGAATGACCCGCTAACGCGGCGCGACACGGCCGTGACACCGCCACCCTGCCGCCGTGGGTTGACATACCGCGAATATCTGCAAGCTGTGCGCTGTGACCGAATCTCCATTGTTAATTAGCAGACAATCCTCGTGGTAATCCATTGATTATATTGTTTACACCGGCCTTATCAAACAGACTCACACTAATCTGTTTGTTTGCAATTAAGGCCATCGACTGACAGGCATCGCCTCGGTGTAACCAATTATTGCAGGCTTGTAGGCTATCAACATTGTTTATCGTGTAATCAGCTGGTAACGAGAGCATATTGATGTGATAACAAGGAATCAAAATATTGTATTGTACGATATCGATATTTCTATGATAAAACCATTGTTTATGGATTTATTCTCAACTCTATACTATGTTGTAAGTAGTAATGCTGGTAATAGTAAAATACTTAGATATTAACTGGCAGTTTAATAAGTAGGCGTGATGATGGAAAGCCCTGCAAAGGTTTAACGAAATACCGTTACTATTGCTGACATTCGATCGGGCATTGTTTTGCGAAACTTTAGATTGCATGGTGTGATTCGCACGTGGCGCGGCGCGCGCACTATGCCGTGCGTGGTGGCACAACGGCGAACAATGTCGAACATAACGGAAAAAGCGTAACAATGCGCGAGAGCAGCATTAGCGCCACAATGGCGGTAATAACTGCGGTCGGATCGGGATTTGCATATAAATGGAAACACGCTTTCTAATGGCAGCATTGCGCGCCGCCGTAATGATAGTGAAAGCGCAGGAGCTGCGCGTGCGCACTCAAACCGGGTCCGCCACCCTGCCTCGCCTGCTCGCCTCATGCCTAATGTCAAAGGGACCGCCGCCGACTGCTTACGAAACTCAATGCGGATCGTAAGTTCCCAGCAGACGTCAATCAATCACACAGCCCTCCCACTTTACTATTCACGCTCCTGACAGCTATAAAGACATTTAAACAAATACGAAACAATACCTCATCACTGGATGTTAGTGATTGACTCATTATCCAAACGCAATGATTCGCCTAATGAGTTTAAAGTAACTGTAATTAGAAATCTGTTAGTTGACTGACACTAAAAATATGATATGAGCAATATATTTCGCATATACATGATGACAACAAAGAGTAAACGTTACTTTCGCTGTCATTATCTAGAATCAGTGTATCGGATCGGGCTTTACACGAACGTGTGCCGTCCCCGATCACCAGGGAAGTGTGTCGCGTCGGCCGCTCATTGATTGACGACACCGCTCTGGCAGGCCGATGTGAATGATCGATTGTTCCGACATTTGGAGAAAACAATCGGTTGCCCATCAATGATGAAAGGAGCTTGACGCCGCCTTCGGGCGATGGATGCGCGGACGATATCCGATCTCTACGCTTTTGCATTTCTCTGGAAACATGGAGTTAAAAAGCACTCCATAAATCAGGAAATATGTTGGCATGTCACAAAAAGTTCGATATACTAGATCGATTCATGAGAAATGTGTCGAAATCGCACCCACGCAAATAAGAAACCATGAATTTCTGCAAATTGCAATGAGTCATATACCGTTGGTAATGTTTTCATCGAGTTGATTCCCAAAAGTGTCTGGTATTTGATAAACTGCAGTGCAGGGGTTGGGCACAGAACAGAATACCTACTTGAGGGCAACGATCCATGCACATTGATTTTTCATATTTCGTAACCAGTTTCATGTCTGGTTCTACTGGGTGGGGTCCTTTTTAATTAACTTCAGTTCTTGACGAGCTTTTTTCTTATATTGATGTTAAAATCTGATATAACTTAATCTTGTTTTTTGAAAAAATGATTCTGCTTATGGACTAACCGGTCATTCTTAATGTGACGGAACATGTAGATCAGGGGTGCCCATACTTTTTCTTAAGGAGATCGACCTAGCAAACAATTATAACTAAGAGATCTACATCCGTTTAACCCTTGGTGGGTTATATATTTATCAAGAAAACGTAAGTAAAACTACCTACATTTGGGTGCAAAGTGTAAAATCTGCTATCCTTTGGCGATCGATCTTAAAACCGACCGTATCAGCACCTCCGATGTAGATCAACAAAGAGATGTTTTAAAGATAAAATTGCTTTTAACCGCAAAACTTCTTGCTACGAAAATGTTTAGTCATGTTAAATAGGAAATCTCACGCTCTAGAGCGGCGAGCGGCGCGGGCGCAGGCGTCGCGCGGCGCTTCCTATGTCATCAGCCGCGACTTTTCTTTGTCGCACTTTCATGTGGAATGCTTCCGGTGGTTTTATTGTTTTGCAATAATGATGTAAAGTGCTCATTACGGCAGAATTCGAAAGAGAGAGCGCTGGATTTCGCTTTCGATGCGCGATGTCAATGAATCATTATTTACCAATTTATAAACCGGATTTGGGTAACATTAGGGTGGGTACCCACTTAGGTTCGCGAACCTCCGCGCTCCGCGAACCTGCAACAGTGCGCCCTAGCAAACATTTTATTTTCACTTTGGTTATAGTGTGTACGTGTGTGAACCAGGTTCACATACATGTTCGCACACGTACACACTATGGCGCACTGTTGCAGCACAGCATAAACAATTTTTTTGGTGCAGGTTCGCGGAGCGCGGAGGTTCGCGAACCTAAGTGGATACCCACCCTTATAAATTGCTGTCGAAATCCAACTCACCCGTTACTTATGTACGACTACTGTATGGATTACTGCTACAAGTCCGGACGGACTTTTGGATTGCTTGAGAGAAATGTAACGTTGTTTTTAGGGTTCCGTACCAAAATGGTAAAAAAGGAACCCTTATGGTGTGACTCAGTCTGTCTGTCTGTCTGTCTGTCACAGCTGGATATCTCGAGAACTACTAATGGTATCAACTTGAAATTTGGAATAGTTTAAGATGACATTTGCCCAACTATTTTGCAAATAAGAAAGAAATAAAAAAAAAACAATATTTTTTTTTACAACAGGGACTGAAAAGGGGTCTTAAAAATTTGAAGTGAGGTGACTAAGGCATGTGGGGTATCATATGAAAGAGCGCTGTTTGCACATTTTAAAACAATTTTTTCTTTTTTCTTAGGCCGCATAGTTTTCGACTTATGATGAAAAATGTAAAAAAAAATACCGTCCCCCCCCCTTATCTCCGAAGTTTGCAAAGAGAAAAATCTGAAATAATTCTATGTGATAGTAGTTTATGTGAAGATTACAGGAAAAATAAAACGATTTCTCAATATAACACACTTTTTTAGAAATTCAAAAAACAAACAATAATTCTTTAGTTTTACTACCAGTCAACAAATGGCGCTATCCTATGAATGCTTACCTAAGAAAAAGAAAGTTCCACTATCGGTCAAAAGATGGCGCAACCTAATACTACTATGTATAATAAATTGGTGGCTGGTTCTAATATAATTACCTACTATTTGCCGTACGAATAAACGGAGAATAAGTTCCTACTTAGTAATATAAACAGTTTGCAATGTGGAGTGGCTGACACGTTTTCCAGTCACCATAAGCAGCTGTAGTTAAGATTTGTAAATTAACTGTCCGCCTGTTCGCTCTTCCACCTGTCTGCCGTTAATCCTACTTTTTTAAAGACTGTACTAAAGTAACATATCCAAATATATTTATGATTGTACGGAACCCTCGGTGCGCGAGTCCGACTCGCTCTTGACCGGTTTTATTTAACCATGTGTATGTGTGATATTACATAGTTTACTGATTTATCATTTAGCTAGCAGGACATATGAAAACCCAGGCCACATTAAAGAAAAAAGTTGTACCTTTCAAAGAAGAACAGCAATGTGATAATCTGTATTGATAAATATTGTTTCTTCTGTGTTCTGAGATTGTTTCTATGCATTCATTGTTAGAGGCTCAGAACTATTAGAGGAAAAGAGATCTTTTTATTACGTTTTTATAAATTAGGTCGCTTTCTTGTTTATTTGGTTTTTTCAATCTTGTCTTCCAATGCGGAAGCTTCGAAGCTTCTCTACCAATTTGAAATATTTTAATGGATGATCTCATCTCGATATAGGGATTACTTTCGCGATGTGTGTTTAACTTTTAATAGTCCGTAATTTTTATATGAAACCTCGAACTTTAATTTGAGACTTCAGTTGAAATATTGACCTTTGGCTCGCCAGAAAGAAAGTGTCAATTAGGAAAGGTTTTAAAAAAAAAACTTTTCGTGATCGAATTTTTTTAAAGAAATAAAATTTTGTCGTAGGAGTAATTTTTATTGTTTTATTGGTTCAGGCACTCACTGAACACAGATTAGTTAGTTCACCACAGGAGTGTCGCCAGCCCATGACCCAGGGGGGGGGGCAAGTTATTATTAAGGAGAAAAACAAAAACATGAATTGTAGGTACAGTCAAGAGCAACCTATTGAATTTATTCAAGTTTTGAGATGCGGGATTTATCGGAAAAGCAAGTTGCACGGCCTCGAGAACTTTGGTTACTTTGCAGTTGGCTACATTTTTTAACCTCTAGGGGGGTGGGGGGCAGCTGCCCCTCCCGCGACGCCCCTGGTTCACCATCAGCCATTTTTAATGTCCCCACTGCTGAGGCACAGGCCTTCCTTATGGGTGGATAAGCAGGATGGGCCTTAACCCGCCATGCAAACCCAATGGGGATTGGTGGGTGTTAACGACTGCAAATGCACCCGGGACCAAGCAACGGCTTAACGTGCCTTCCGAAGCACGGAGGAGCTCGAGATAATAAATTTTTGGTCACCCATCCCATGGCCAACCCTTGCGAAAGTTGCTTAACATCCGCAATCTCTGGGTAAGGCGCTAAACCACTGCGCCATCGAGCTCCTCCTCCATTGAAATTAGTTAGTAACTCATTGATAGCCGAAACCGGCTAACAATCAGTTTTTATAGTGTCTGGCTTCAGTAGGACAATGACATAGTAATGTTTTTAGTATCTACGTGACAACGTGACCTGGAATTTTTAAGTTTAATAACAAAGGCAGTCTGGCGGTCATGCGTACGTGTTTTCTTTGATAAGGAACCTAATTTTCCTCCAGTTTTCCACGTAGTACTAAAACGCCAGCTGAAGGTTTCGCCAACACATGGTTTGTTGGCGTTACCGGCCCACTCGCGGGCCCTTCACCTCCAGGACGGCCTCGAATGCGGCCCGCGGCCCCGCGCGGCCTCCACGCCCGCCGGCCTACGCCTGTCAGGAGGTACACCCGCCCGACCGCAATCGACCACAACACAACCAATAAATATCGACTACTCGTAAAAGGAAAGCAACCATGCAATAAATCTTATTATTAGAACCATTACGGGAAATATTTTCACTTTGCGCACACAGCTAATAAAGGGTGTCTCAGTAAGAGTGCACTTTTTAATTTTAAAATACAAACGTATTTTTTGAGAGAGTTGAGATATTTTTATTGGGTTGTAAAGAAGACATGTTCCGTTTAAGTATGGAATTTTTTTTTTTAAAATAGCCCCCACGGCTTTGATGCCAGGCCATTATTCTTTTCATAAAATTTTCCATGATTTTTCACAGAAATGTTGATTTGAGCTCAGGAATTGTTTCTGGTTTATTCGCATAAATCTGAGATTCCATAAACCACAAAGAAAAATTCACATGAGTCGCACGACTTTAAATCGCTGATCTTGGCAATCTCTGTGAAAAAGTCATGGAAAATTTCATGAAAAGAGTAATGGCCTGGCATCAGCGCCGTGGTTGCCATTTTCCGGATATTTTATTCCATACTTAGTCTTCTTTACAATCCAATAAAAATATCATGACTCTCTCAAAAAATTGTTTTATTTTAAAATTAAAAAGTGCGCTCTTACTGAGACATCCTTTATATAACTAAAGTTAAGAGAAGTAGCAGTTTACGAAATTTTATTTTGGTATGTTTCAAGAACCAATATAGATACTTAGTTGAGAATCAAGATGATTAATAAGGTTTTGTTGTACCTACTTTCCTTTTTGTCATTAATTCATATATATTTAGGTAAGTAAGAACTCCGTAGTTTTAACAGTTCTGTCGAAAAGCATGTCGTGCAAACACATGGTGTTAACCAACACCTATAATACCGGTTCTAGCGTAGGTACAGACGAAGCAATCTGTTCAAATAGAAATGTCCTTCGTTGTACCGTTAGTTTTATTTCCGTATGTTGTAAATTACATTGCATGTAATAGGATTCGAGTGCCCGTTGGGATTGACCCAAATAGAAATCTCGTATACGTTTCCAGCTCTGTAATCCAAAGAAAACTTACATTGTATATGTGTAGCTCTTTTACTTTCATTTTCGTTACTCATTCAGAGCCTCCCTTTGTCAGGAAGTTTGTCATTATGAATACGCCTACATGAATATTCAAATTCTGTAATGAATGATTAATCACCCTTTATGAATATTTGATTTGACATGTCCCAGATTTTGCTTATTCTAGAATTAATTACAACATCGGTGAAACAGTAGGACGAGAATTTGTTATTAATTTTTTGTTTGACAGTTACATTTGCCAAGCGTGATATAACAATAGATATTGCGGATAGCATGAGATAGACATGCCAAATAAGATAACTGTTCTGGCTGATCACGTACTGGCATGCAAAAAGCTTTCCGAAGAGGTAGTTCTTTATATCGCCGAGACAATGGCTGTCTGAGATCCTTGCGAGCTTTTGTGTCTTCAAATCGCCAATCAAGAACTTCTAGCACTTTTTGTTTGTCTGCGTTTAATCTTTCTCGTCGGCAGCTATGAACAATCGCTGCACACCGCTATATCAGAAGCTTGATGAATAAACTACAGTAGAATAATGTGTAAAAGATCCATCTTAGATAAGAGTCCGTTACTTGCAGGTATTACTGTCGGTGTAACTACATTTTAGATCGATACATTGCTATTCTAATTCTATATTCAATGTAATAGATAAAGATTTTCAATGGAGCCACTCATAAGGCACAGATTTATTTTAGGATTTGGCTAGATTGCTTCTGGGTTTTGGTTCATCGAAGATTTTGTTTTAATTTAATGTAAAATAGTTTGTGTACTATGATAGTTAACTTAGTAAACTGTAAGTATCCATCCTTCACCAATAGCCGCAGTAAGCTCACTGTTTCTGATGATAAAGGAAGCTACTCCGCTAATTAATGCGCTTAGATCCCACAGGCCTTTTTATTGTGGTCAGAGGTCAGGCGTGTATCTGGGCAAGGAGGTCAGCGTTGATTTCTGTGTGACCGCATCAGCAGGGCGTCATCGCTAAAACCGTCGTCGGGGTGGTGCGTGGTGCGGCAGCGGAGCGGGAGCGGTGCGGGCGCGTGGGCGCAGTGGTGCAGCGACCGCGCGCGGCCCTGACCGTCATCTCTATAAATAGGCGCGCCGCGCGTACGCACCACACGTGCCGCCGCCGCCGGCCCGCTGTCTGCCGACACTCACGCACACCGCACGCATCATAATGCAACAGTCACTTGAGTGACATCCGATACGAGTTACGACTGATTTATCGTGCGGTAACCATGAACTTCAAAAAAGCGGCACTACCATTACCTTCAATTCGGTTTATTCAAGAGATTGTTTTTGCAGTCAAGCCAGAGGTTAAAGTTGGCATTCGTGTTCGGAATACGGAAAGGTTTAACAGCATATTGCTCCTTACTTACATATTAGAAAGTCTCGATTTGAGGTTTTATGGGTCGTGTTAATTACAGACGTTTTAGGCGGTATCGGTTTCTGAATGAATACTTACTCATAGCGTGGCACAAATCTGACAGCCGTGATGTACGGCTTCCGAGCGCGGCTCGGGTGACTGCTCCAGAGTATCGGTTACCGAGGCACGGCTCGTGTCCTGCAAACGTCCGTCGTTAACATTGATGAATCAAAACTATCGTGAGGTAAAGGAAAGTGTAACGACCTCGTTGCCTTGGATTATTTATTTATTTGGCCTTTGGCCTTGCTAAATCACAACATATTGAAGATAAGACTGTGCGTAAATAAGGGGTTTCACTGTTCAGTTGCTCTTGAATAGTTGTAGATATAATGATTTCATGCCACCGCTAGTTTGTTTGTTCAGAGAATTGCAACGCAGTCCATCAAAGCTTGAGATGAGATGTTATACCAAAGGGAAGATATTATCATTCAGTATTTTTTAAAGGGTTTTGTGTTTTGTCTAAACGGTAGTACTAAGTACCAGTAGCACCACTGAGGAATATAATTTGTTTGTCCACAGGAGGCGGAGCTGAGCGCGTGGACGTCGTTCCTGCAGCGCGCGGTGGACGCCACCTGCACCACCGAGGTGGTCATCGACAACCTGCACAACGTCATCGGTCAGTACTCAATTACTCATTCCATATACACTAAAAAGACCCGGTCCTGTCGGTGAAGTTTACCATTAAGGTCTCAGCCCACTACACCGTACCATACCATGACCGTGTTAGGCAAAAAAGTCTTTATATTGAAAAGTATGAAAAGTGCATGGCCGGTGACGGAACGGTCTAGTGATGTTACCCACAACGCATACAAAGTATTATAGAAGGAATTGTTATCCTAACTGCATAAAAATTTATAACAAACTACCAAAGACCTTAAAGGAGCTTAGTTTACCTATATTTAAAAAAAAAATACAAACATTGTTAAAAAATAAATGTTTCTATACAATTGAAGAATTTCTAAATTCAAAAATTGACATAAAATGAATTATTCTCATCGCATGTAATTTTAATTTGTTTATTTAATCGTATTTAATTTACTACTCTAAACTGACATTTCACATGCCTTTTCTATGGCAAGGCAGAGAACCGGAATGTAACCAATAACAACTGTATGCACTCTGTTTTGTGTGAATAAAATGATTTGATTTGATTTGATTGATGGGTCTCCAAACTTTTTAGCAAAAGGGCCAGACTTACTCTTCCACCAAGTTCCAAGGGTCAGGATCTAGCTAGCTCCGTACCAACATACTGTAAATTATAGTATTGTTGGTACGATCCGGCCTGCTTTCGCGGGCCGGATTGTTGGTGCTCGCGGGCCGGATCTGGCCCGCGGGCCGTAGTTTGGAGACCCCTGGTCTAGTGCAAGGCTGGCCAATAAAATTTACAGGTGAGCAAAATTTTTTAGACTGGCGGCGTTGGGCCACAACTTTTAGGTTTTGATAGTGTCATACTTTTTAATACAAATAATATTTTTTTGCTTGATACGTTCCTAGCACGGTCATGGTATGGTACGGTGTAGTGGTAGAAACCTTTACTCTCTGCTATTGCTATGCATGTATTGAGGCTGCGAGCTCAGAATTTATTGCCGAATGAACAAGAAATCGATTTTATGTAGTTGCCTTGGCAAAGAAAGGGTCTTACGTGTGGAAGGCATAAAGACGGCATTAAAAACAGCGAGGGACGACTCAAGACATAAATTTATGAACGAAGTACATGACATTTATTTCACTGCCATTTTAAACAATTAGGGGTTGGAACGCCATAAAATCGCGTTCGTGACTGCAAAATGCGCGTGACGTGTGCACGTTTTAATTAACGGAGCAGAAAAATTTAAATTATAATTACTGTTACTGCCATAACCGCTTCTCTTAAGCTGCGTCTCCACCAAAGAAAAGTTGCCAACGTTTGTGTTGTTAACACGTGTTGGTGACAAAAGTTTCAGAAATTACCTTGTGTTAACAACAAAAATTGTAAACATTTGTCGGAAACCGTGTTTCCATTTTTGGCGGTAACATCAAAGGAATACGCTTGTTGCAGATATTTTTCGCTCTGTGGAGACGTCTTGTTTGGAACATTAGTTGTAAACAAACATGACTGTCGCGTGGACGAACGAATTAACAGATACGTTGATTGATTTATTTCACATACAAAGAGTACTACGGGACTCAACTAATAAAAACTTTAAAAACAAATAGTTCCATCCTTCCTCCGTGTACTTTTCTTTGTTTGAGGCTTTGTTGTACCCAATAATTAAGCTTGTTTTCTTTTTGCACAAAATAATAAATACAGCAGCTGCTTGCACTATCATCGTCGTTTGTAGACATTTTAGTTGACAACTGGCTGTCTCCAACATCCTGGTGGAGACAGCTTGTTGTCAACTAAAATGTTTCTCAAATTGTTGGCGACTTGGTGTGGACACAATAGGAACAAATGTTGGTGATTTTCTGGAGAGTTGCAAACAGTTGGAAACACAAAAGTTGCCAACAATTTTGGTGGCGACCCACCTTTAGGCTAAAAATCGCAATTTTCTGAACCTTTTCAAAATATCACCTGAGTTTTAATATATATGTAGGATAAAATGATATCATTTTTAACGATGCTTCAAGATCTAATGGTAAAGGAAACGTAAATCAATGCGTTGGTCGTGGCATTTATGCCATTTATAATAGACAGTGATTGTTGGAGGGCCTTGTTTATATTTGCTATGACACGGTTCACATGAGCGGCGCGGCGCTCGTCACCCGTGGGAGTTTATAGTGGTGTAGGCGTGTCTCCAAATTCATCGTGCATTTTAAATATCAGGCGCCCCGTGAGCGTATTCCCTCAACAGTATTGAATTCGTCCCCTCCTAGCGACGAATACGATACGGTTTTGGGGATCAAAATATGCCCCGTAAGCGTATCGATTTCGACCCCATCAGTAGACGAAATCAACACGGTTTTGCTGTAAATTTTGTCGTATAACGGGTGTAACAAGACCTTCAACGAAGCCGAAGTCCACGTATTCCGCCTATCATCAGGATCATTTTTAGGGTTCCGTAGCCAAAATGGCAAAAAACGGAACCCTTATAGATTCGTCATGTCTGTCTGTCTGTCTGTCCGTATGTCACAGCCACTTTATTCCGAAAGTATTAAGACTACACAGTTGAAACTTGGTAAGTAGATGTATTCTGTTAACCGCTTAACGAATTTAATACAAAAATAAGAAAAATAAAAGATTAAGGGGGGGCTCCCCATACATGGAACTGAAACTGAAAAAAATTTTTTTCTTCAAACCAACACGTGTTGGGTGTCTATAGATAGGTCTTTAAAAATGACATTGAGGTTCCTAAGACAACTTTTTCTCAAAGTGGACCGTTTGAAAGATATTCACCGCCAAAGTGGTAAAATGTGTGTCCCCCCCCCTTTAACTTTTGAAATAAGAAAGTGAAAAATCTAAAAAAAAATATATGCTGTAGATCTTAATAAACACTTTCAACCAAAATTGGTTTGAACAAGATATAGTAATTAGTTTTCGAGATATAGCAAATTTTCCAAAACCGCAAATATAATTTGTCATTCATACCAACACTGTGAAAAACAAAGTTATTTTTGCAGACGAAAAATGATAGGTGGTATTAAATATGGTATGGTATAAGGTAACTACGGAACCCTATGGCGCGTGGCCCGACACGCACTTGGCCGGTTTTTTTTTCTTTTAGACTATACCTGGGAAACCAATAGCTACGAAGTTATTGAAGGTCTAAGTCAAAAATTTTTTTTCATAATTTTTATGAAATCTTATTTTTAAACAATACTAAATAATATACTAGAAAGCTAAACAAAGCCACCATCATCTTTTGCCAATGTAAAAGACTACTCGGCAAAAGATGGGGGCTATCACCGAAAATAACTATGTGGCTGTATAAAACTGTTATACGTCCCATTATTACATACGGAGCCGTTGCCTGGTGGTCCAAAACAGAGCAAAGCACCGTCATCAACAAGCTGCAGAAATTCCAAAGATTGGCATGTTCTGCGATAACCGGCTGCATGCGAACTACCCCCACAGCCGCCCTAGAAGTAGCCCTGGATCTGGCACCCCTGGACCTGTTTATACAACAGGAAGCCTCCATGGCTGCTATAAGGCTTAAACACCTGGGTCTGTGGTACAACCGAGAGGGTCCTCACTCCACATTGTGGAATAATCTAGTGAAACATGAGCCACTAATCGCTGCCCCATGCGACAGGATCCCTAAACAATACATTTTCGAAAAGAAATACCAGATACAGTTACTAGAAAGTGACCGAGATTACTCCGGCATACATGAAGTCCGAATTTATACGGACGGCTCCAAGATGGGGACTGGTACTGGAGCCGGAGTATTCTCACAAGACCTAAATATCAAACTATCACAAGCATTAGGCCAACACAGTTCGATATTTCAATGCGAATGTGTTGCAATAATAAATGCCGCTTCCACGGTCCTGTCTAGAGGTATGAAGGAACTAAACATCCGCATACTGACCGACAGTATGGCCGTCCTAACAGCACTGGAGGCCAACACGATCAACTCCAGTATTGTCTACGAATGCCACCAAGTTTTGGATCGTTTAGCATCCAAAAACAAAGTAATCCTACAATGGATTAAAGGGCATAGTGGATCACACGGGAACGACGCCGCCGATGAGCTGGCTAGAAGGGGATCTTCCACAATAGTGGCAGGACCCATACCCATCCTGCCACTCCCGTTCAGCCAACTGCGCTCATGGGTAAGACAACGTACTCGTGCTGCACATAATACTCGTTGGGTAGATCTAACAAGCTGTAGACAGTCCAAGTTGGCGATGACCTCGGTCTCGCCGCGGTTGACCTGTAGACTGCTCAGCCTTAATCGTCCAGACCTCCGAATAGTTGTAGGTACACTTACAGGTCACCTAGCTTTAAACCGACAACTATTCATCATGAATGCGACAGACAGTCCCCTATGTAGAGGATGCCTGGACGCAGAGGAAACAGCCGCCCACGTAATATAATTTTTAAATTTGAGATTTTTGCATTTACAATGCTATTTTTAAACAATACTAAATAATATACTAGAAAAAATACGACTCGCACCAGATCAATACTCAGACGGGAATCGAACCCGCGACCTTTGGATATCCGGTCCAATGCTCTGACCGCTGAGCTACCGAGTCACTAGTGACATCGTCGAATTTTTCCTAGTATATTATTTAGTATTGTTTAAAAATAGCATTGTAAATGCAAAAATCTCAAATTTAAAAATTATATAGCTATTTCATCTTAATCAATTGTTAAAATATCTGGAAAGATATTTCAATTGAATGTCGAGGTAATTCCTCACATTGGTGAAATAACGCTGGCTTACAGCGTAAGAGTTTAGGATATACTAGGAAAAATTCGACGATGTCACTAGTGACTCGGTAGCTCAGCGGTCAGAGCATTGGACCGGATATCCAAAGGTCGCGGGTTCGATTCCCGTCTGAGTATTGATCTGGTGCGAGTCGTAATTTTTCTAGTATATTATTTAGTATTGTTTAAAAATAGCATTGTAAATGCAAAAATCTCAAATTTAAAAAAATCTTATTTTATTCGTTATTGCCTACTTTTTGTCCTATGAAACATTATCAAAATTTTAACTATTTCGTAACAAACAATGGCTTCGCACATAAACGCTGCCTTTCAGCTCATTGTCATAATATAACTTTTTCAATAGTAGGCTACCTACCTAATTACAAGACAAGACAGACGTGAACAGAAAAGACCACACAATATTTCAGCCAACATACTGAACACCGAGGAGCTCGGTGGCGCAGTGGTTTAGCGCCTGGCCCAGCGATTGCGTAAGTTAAGCAATGTTCGCAAGGGTCGGTCATGGGATGGGTGACCAAAAATTTACTATAGCGAACTCCTCCGTGCTTCGGAAGGCACGTTAAGCCGTTGGTCCCGGCTGCATTTACAGTCGTAAATACCCACCAATCCGCATTGGGCCCGCGTGGTGGGTTATGGCCCGTCCTCCTTATCCACCCATAAGGAAGGCCTGTGCCCCAGCAGTGGGGACATCAAAAATGGCTGATGGACTGAATACCACTTTGGGGGCTACAAGCATTGATAATCTTCCAGATATTCTGTATTTTTTTTTACTTAAGATTTGAATTAAATCGGACCTTATCGCGGATTTTCAAGGTATTGTTGATTTTGATCATTGATCATTGTTATAACTTTGAAATATAATCATGATGGCCAACTATCAGCAATAAAAATATTTCAGATTTTTCTTTCCTTGATCACAAAATACTCGTACCTACTTTAAAAAAAACCGGCCAAGTACGAGTCGGACTCGCGCACGAAGGGTTCCGTACCAAAAAATGGCAAAAAAATACGTTTGTTGTATGGGAGCCCCCCTTAAATATTTATGTTATTCTGTTTTTAGTATTTGCTGTTATAGTGGCAGTAAAAATACATCATCTGTGAAAATTTCAACTGTCTACCTGTTGTCATTATTAATATCGAGCAAAAAAGGCAAAAAATCAAGTTTGTTGTATGGGAGCCCCCCTTAAATATTAATTTTATTCTGCTTTTACCGACTTCAAAAGGAGGGAGGTACTCAATTCGACCCGTATTTTTTTTTTTTGTTTTTTTGTTTTTTGTATGTACACCGATTACTCGAAGACGGCTGGACCGATTGAAATGATTCAAACGTTATTACATTAGGTAAACTCCCAAGTTGGTCCCATTTTTTAAAATTTTGAAATCGGTTCAGTACTTTTCAAGTAATCTTGAAAAAAAGCACGAAAATAGTATGATTTTGTGTGAACTACCTCGATGATCAGTCGTATAACTTCTTTGTTTATGAACTGAATAAGATAATTATGTTTTTGTTGGAAAAGGGATATCTTAAGTGTAGTTCTTTAACCGACTTAAAAAAGGAGGTTCTCAGTTTGACCCGCATGTATGTATGTTTCTCCGCGATTAACTCACGTTTGGCTGAGCCGATTTTAATTTCTACCTAAATAATATACCTACACTACCTAATACAAAAGGTACCTACACTAAAAATAAAAAAATAAAAAATTGTTTAAAAAAACAAAAAACCGACTTCAAAAAACCTACCTCTAAAAAGCAAGAAATAATATTCGTAATAATAAAACACGTCTATTGAAGTCGGGTGGGGCTTTTAGAATAAAAAAAAAAAGACATTTGTACTCCAGCCCCACCCGACTTCAATAGACGTGTTTTATTATTACGAATATTATTTCTTGCTGTTTAGAGGTAGGTTTTTTGAAGTCGGTTTTTTGTTTTTTTAAACAATTTTTAGTATTTGTTGTTATAGCGGCAACAGAAATACATCATCTGTGAATATTTCAAATTTCTAGCTATCACGGTTCATGAGATACAGCCTGGTGACAGACAGACAGTCAGCGGAATCTTAGTAATAGGGTCCCGTTTTTACCCTTTTGGTACGGAACCCTAAAAAGTACCTTCTTATGAGTGACTCCTTTTTGTTAGCAGAAATGACTACCTACTTACTTAATTCGTTGTATCTTAGGCGATAATACTTGTTAAACATTTGTGCATAACAGGTTTAAAACATAGCACGCATCGTTTTCAAATAAATTTAGAAAAAGTTAGTATGCAAAATGCAATTTCTTTAAAATTTTCCATACAAAAAGGCAATTTCATACTTTAATCCCTAATATATTATATTAAACTTTAATATACCTACTGATGTTGATTATTTACCATATCTACTTCGTTTTATTTCTTTCACTCACACTCTTAACCTTTTAGGACGAATTCAATACTTATGTTTTCGTCAACAGTTTTCATATTGATTACTATTAACAAGACGTAGTTGGTATTCTGTTAATCACCGCCCTAGCTGTAGAATAATCGATACGTTTTTGGAAGATATCCTTTCATACAAATAAATGCACAAAACCGTGTTGATTTCGTTTACTGATGGAGCCGAAATCGATACGCTTAAGGGGCATATTTTGATTTCCAAAACCGTATCGTATTCGTCTCTAGGAGGGGACGAATTCAATACGGTTGAGGGAATACGCGCCCCGTGATTACTTGTACTATTAGGCCGGCCACACACAGACGTAATCACGCAACGGAATTCCGTACGTACGTGATTCCGAACGCAGCAGCTGCATACAAAATCTATGGGCTGCCACACACAAGCGTGTTTTTTCCGTACGGAATCTTCATACATTGTCGAAATTACGTTCGGAATTCCGTTACGTGATTACGTCTGTGTGTGGCCGGCCTTAGTTATTCTGTGCCGTGATGCCGTAACACGCGGGGTTTATTGCTATTGCCGACCTTGTCCCGTCCCAGCAGCTGATGTTTCGCGGATGCGGTGAGAAAGTCGCGCATAAAATGCACAAATTCATACTCCTGCATTAAAAGGTCGTCTTTTTTTAGGATTTACAGTATTTAAAATACTAATTTATGTTTCACAAAAGACACAAATATTTGCCTTGCGATTCTCTTACATGGAATAATGTAACATGAAAATGTTTTGTGATCTAGTGGCAAGTGTTACCTACACTACAACCCATGTAAACCTGCGAGGTCATGGCTTGTGGAAATTATCAGTCAAGTCAATTTTTTTTTTGTTTTGAAGGAAAAATGTCTTCGACAAATAAGTTATGCCTAGATCATAAGTATTTTTGTCATTTCTTATCCCCTCGAGCCCGTCACGTCACGTTGCAAGGGCGTGACGCGACTGCTTTATAATTTTGCCAACCACAGACACAGACTTCATCTCAGTATTTCATATATTTGAAATTGGTACCTACATACTTATATATAATTATCAGAAATATGCTTTGTTGTGTTGTGCCGCTGCGATCAAACACACGATGGAATTGTCTACGGAATACGTCGCGATTTCTCACGGTTATGTCAACTTTGTGTTTGCCTTCAGAGTCACATTTATGTAAACGTATATAACGTACCTTTGTTGTGATTATAATTTTAATTAAATTTCTATACAAGGTTTTTAGAGTGTTCCATTCCGTGAGCGTAATCGTTAAAACTTTAACCTTTTTTTTCATAACTTTATTTGCGGAGGTAGTTATTACAGTGGCATGGATGCATGCACAGTTAACCATAGTGTAAAGTTAATGAATACATGAATTAAATTAGCGCTATATAGAGGAGATGCCACATTTACGAAAGTCGTCTAATTACGATTCCGGCTGGACAAGAGAGTGCTCCACCGACAACCGGTATCATTGTCTTCAGCATGATCTCCTGAACAAGAATACAGCGGTTGTCGCATTATAAAGTGGTGGAGAGGGGAGGGGGGGAGGGAAAAGATGCGGAAGTCGAGTATCGGAAATTGGTTAATTTTCTCAACAACCACTTGTCCGATTTAAACAAATAAGGTGTTTTAGGGTAGGTAATATCCTTGACAACATATTTTATTTAGCAATGGTTTTTGTAAATACTATAGTTTATTAAATAATTAGAAAAAAGTAGAATTTCAAACAAAATCATTTTTGGTTTTGTAGATTTGAAGCAGTAAATTAAAATAAAGTACAGAAGTACATATAGTATAAAGTACTACGTAAAATTGCCACAGTCATTAGCTTGCTGTTTGTTTTTTAGTTTTGAAATTTGGCTGGAAGACAGCAAAATTATCATCGATATAGTGCGGGAGGTCACTGTCCGAATAATATGGAAACCGCTTTAACGAAAGTCGTCTAATGACGATTCCCGTCGAACCAGAGAGTTCTCTACCGACAACTGGTATCATTGTCTTCAGCATGATCTCTTGAACAAGAATATAGCGGTTGTCGCATTATAAAGTGGTTGAGGGGGGAGGGAGGGGAGGGAAAAGATGCGGAAATCGGGTATCAGGGTTTGGATAATTTTTCAGTAACCGCTTGTCCGATTAAAACAAATAAGGTGTCATATGGTAGATAATACCCGTAACAACAAATTTTATTTAACAATGGTTTTTATAAATACTAAAGTTTATTACAAAAATTGAAAAAAGATGAATTTCAAACAAAGGCTTTTTTAGTTTTGCAGAATTGAAGCAGTAAATTGAAAGAAAGTACTATGAAATTAAAACTATGAGGATTTGCCCTAGATAAAAAATATTTGTACATAGCACAGTTGTTTCACTATATGGAGTAATAAACTTGTTAAACATTTTTATCTAGTAACTATGCTTAAAATTTTTTTTGGGTCACGTGGCGAAATGTTTTCTACCATTTTTTCGAAAATCCTCTACAGAATTAAAACTATAAAGATTATCCTCGGAAAAAAAATACAGGTGAATAGCCCAGTTATTCCACTATATATAAAATTATGAACACGATAAACATTTTTGTCTAGTAACTATGTTAAAAAAATGTTTATTTGTTCACGAGGTGAAATTTTTTCTACCATTTGTTCGAAAATCCTCTACAGAATTAAAACTATGACGATTTGCCCCAGAAAAAAAATAATTGTGAATAGCCCAGTTATTTCACTATATAGAATAATAAACTTGTCAAATATTTTTGTCTAGTAACTGTGTTAAAAAATATTTTGTGCCGTGCAAACTCATTTAAACATAACTTTGCAGTTCCACCGTGTTATGTGACACAAAACAATTTTTAACACAGTTACTAGACCAAAATGTTTGATAAGTTTATTAATCTATATAGTGGGATAGTTGATCTATTTACTATATTTTTTTCTGGAGAAAATCCTCATAGTTTTAA
This sequence comes from Agriphila geniculea, assembly GCA_943789525.1. Taxonomy (NCBI): domain Eukaryota; kingdom Metazoa; phylum Arthropoda; class Insecta; order Lepidoptera; family Crambidae; genus Agriphila; species Agriphila geniculea. The sequence continues at coordinate 46,283,724 of OX038869.1, forward strand.
TTCTGTAGAAGATTTTTGGAAAAATTATATGTTAGAGAAAATTTCGCTGCGTGACAGAAATATTTTTTTTTAACATAATTTCTAGACAAAAATGTTTGATAAGTTTATTTTTCTGTATAGTGCAATAACTAAGCTATTCACCAGCATTTTTTTCTGAGGCAAATCATCATAGATTTAATTTTGTAGAGGATTTTCAAAAAAAAATATTGTAAAGAAAATTTCGCCACGCACCACAAAACATTTTGTAACACAGTTATTAGACAAAAATGTTTTACAAATTTATTATTCTATATAGAAAAATAACTGGACTATTCACTATTATTTTTTTATGGGACAAATTTTGATAGTCTTAATTCTGTAGAGGATTTTCGAAAAAAAAAGAGATAAAGAAAATTCGCCACGCAATAAAAACACTTTTTTTAACATAATTACCAGACAAAGATGTTTGATAAGTTTATCATCCTTACTAATATTATAAATGCGAAAGTCCGTTTGTTTGTTTGTTTGTTACGCCTTCACGTCCTAACTACTGAACCGATCATCATGAAATTTTGCATACACGTTGTCAGGGGTACAGAGACGGACATAGGGTACCTTTCATCCCAAAAAAAGTATTGTTCTCGAGGGATAGCAAAAAACCTTTCCACGCAGACGAAGTTGCGGGCGGCCGCTAGTTCTATATAATGGGATAACTGAGCTATTTACAGTTATTTTTTTCCTGAGGCAAATCTTCATACTTTTAATTCTGTAGAGGATTTAAGAAAAAAAAATGGAAGAAAAAATTTCGCCACGCGACACAAAAAAAATTTTTTTAGCTAGTTACTAGACAAAAATGTCTAACAAGTTTATTATTCTATATAAGGGAATGGCTGGGCTGTTCACCGATATTTTTTTTCTGGAGCAAATCTTCATATTTTTAATTACATAGTAGTTTATTTCAATTTACTGCTTCAATTCTATAAAACAAAAAAATATTTATTTGAAATTCATATTTTATCTAATTATTTCATAAACTATAGTATCTACAAAAACCATTGTTTGATAAAATCTGTTGTTAAGAATATTACCTATCATATGACAGTTTATTTGTTTAAATCGAACAAGTGGTTATTGAGAAATTAGCCAAACTCTGATAACCGAGTTTTGCACCTTTTTCCTCCCCCCCCCCTCCCCCCTCCACCACTTTATAATGCGACAACCGCTATATTATTGTTCAGGAGATCATGCTGAAGACAATGATACCAGTTGTCGGTAGAGCACTCGCTTGTCCGACGGGATTTCAATTTTGAAGGCCTGGCCCCTCCTCTAATAGCACACGGGCAACTTAGTCGCCCAGCAACTGTTTTGTCTCTCACATGGTTTGTATGAAAAGTTGCCGACGACCGTGTCGCTTCGTGTGCGCGCTTCCATATAAACCCGTGCACTTGATGTGAGAGACAAAACAGTTGCACGGCGACTAAGTTGCCTGTGTGCGATAGCGCTTAATGTCGTTACCGCAACGAGACGTCAAAGTAAAGGAGGTCATCATTTTGTTCAATAATAAGAATAAGGATAAGAAAAATACGTACTAAATTATTATGAAATGTAAAAATTCTAAAAACCTTGTGAGAAGTGAATAAATTTCTTTATTATTATTATTATTAATACAATTTGGGTAAAACCAAATATCCACACCGGGTGACACGCCAACCGAATTCAACATTATTTATTCTGTGCTCTTGATACAACTAAACTTTCAGGGCGAAAATATGAGTTACTTGTATTGAAATTGGTATTACATCTATTGTTGTATGCACTGGACATACAAACGAAATAATTAATTTGTGAATGGCCGGCCGACGCGACGAACCTGTCAGTATTGTTCGCTTGTCGTTTTTCTTTGATTGCCAAAACGTTTAGTCGGTGCGCAGGCGCTCACGATTTTCCCACAGTCAGATTGACCTTTGAATTTGCTCAATTCATCGTTTTGTTTCGGTTAGATATTAGATTAATAATCGTATTTTCCGAACATGACCTTGAAAGTTTTTACTTATGCTTTAATCGTAGCTACAGTTAAAAGATGACGTTGTTTGAATCACAGTTAACATTTCATTAGAAAATAATTTCAAGATACAATTTATTGTCGGTCGTAAAAGTTGAGCGAAATTAGAATTTTCCGGCGGATCGGGGCGCACGCGCAGCTGCGTCCGCGGCCACACAGAGTGTAAGCCTAATTTTTTATGTTTATACAGTACTAGGCACGTATCTTGAAATTTTTTCGACGGAGTGGGGATAAGTTCGCGCATGTGCTCTTGTAAGCGACCAATAGCGCGCGCCCCTCTCCCGCCGCCCGCGCCCCTCACCGCTACGCATACCCAAAATACGCGTTTAGCGCAATCCCCACCCGATTTCAAGTTATATGCCTCGTACTGTACAAGGTTATTTTAAGTTTATACAAAACTTCTCGTTGGGTTGATCAGACCATCAAACTGAACAACTTTCATTATGGGACCAACCTTGAAATCGCGAAAAAAAAATCAGCTGTTCCATACAAAAGTACAATCCTACTCCATCGAAATGTATGAAACAGCTGATTTTTTTTCGCGATTTCAATGTTGGTCCAATAATAAAAGTTGTTCAGTTTGATGGTCTGATGCACCCCACGAGAGGTTTTGTATAAACTAAAAATAATCTTGTATAATTACAGGCCGTGGATAAATGTATTCTCTTAACTTCCACTTTGATCGAGTTTTTAGATAAGAGTCTAGGTATTGTAATTGAGTATGTCTATTCATTGGAGCTTCGTATATGTATATTGCAGCGGAGCAGCGGCGGTGCGTGCGCGAGGTAATGTCTTCCACCGTGTTCACGTCGATGTGCGAGCCCGGCAACAGCATCGGCGCGGAGGCGAGCGCGGGCGCGGGCGCGGCGGCGGACGCGGGCGCGGGCGCCGCCGGGGACTCGAGCGACGTGTGCTCGCCCACGGATCGCCTCACGCCCTCCGCCGCGTGCAGCACGCCCATAGAGCGCCAATAGTCCGCGCCGCTCGCCGCGCTGTGCCCGCCCGCTCTAATGTGGACCGCGGCTCTATGTCTGCCACCGTTCTTCAGGCGATAAAATCGCAACCATATTCGAAGAAAAGGACGATATTTCGATTGGCACCCACGCTCCTTTGTGATATATTATGCGACCCTTGGTGCGTTCACTTTACTCTCGCGTATCGCACAGAGTCCATGTGCAAATACATTATAAATAGCGATCTCAGTGATGTTCCGGGCAGTTCGCGGCGACCTCGGCGTGTCTGATTTATATTTTTATGATTTCTTAATCGATCGGGCGAATAGGAAACCGCTAGAGACCGCGCGATTAAACTATTTATAGTGGTGGGTTCACGCCGCCTGACGCAGCTCGACTCGAGTGCGGGCGGCTGGCCCTCCGCCGTTGCCATCTCTAAAAATGAAAAAGCTGAACTAACCCGTTATACGAGGGTGGTTTGATAAGTCCGTAACTTTGTGAAGAAAAAAATTTTTTTAAATAATATTTTGTTTTATTTTTCTACATAATCTCCTTTCAGCTCTATACACTTTGACCAACGATGTTCCAACTTCTTCAACCCACCCAAAAAATAGTTTTTATCAAACCCTGAAAAATAGGCGTCTGTTTTAGCTATCACTTCTTCATTGGATGAAAATCTTTGGCCACCAAGCCATTTCTTCATGTTTGGGAAGAGAAAAAAGGCACACGGGGCCAAATCTGGTGAATACGGGGGGTGTGGCAATAGGTCGTATCGCAATTCTACAAGTTTTGATGTTGCGATTGCCGACGAGTGGGCCGGAGCATTGTCGTGATGAAATAAAACTGTTTTCTTTGCTAGATGCGGTCTTTTCTTCAGCAGCTCTACATTGAATCTATCCAACAAAACAACATAATAAGCTCCGGTAATTGTCTTGCCTTTCTCCAAAAAATCGATGTAAATGACACCTTTGCTGTCCCAAAAGCCGTCACTTCGCCAGCCGAACAAACAGTTTTGCCTTCTTCGGGGCACGTTCACCGGTAGAAGTCCACTGCTTTGACTGTTGCTTCGTCTCTGGCGTATAATGGTGGACCCACGTTTCGTCAACTGTTACGTATCCAACGAAAAAAATCACTTGGATTGCGGTTATATAAACTTAAGCATTGTTTAGAAGTTGTTACACGAGTTCGTTTTTGGTCGACTGTCAGCAAACGCGGCACCCATCTTGCAGAAAGCTTTTTCATGCCGAGAATATCGTGCAAAATATGAAAAATTCGTTCGGTAGAGATGTGAACAGCATCAGCTATCTCGCGTATCTTCACTCAACGGTCTGCCATAACAATGTCGTGGATTTTGTTAACAATATCTTCAGTGGTAACCTCAATCGGCCTTCCTGAGCGGTCGGCGTCAGTTGTGGTGGTCCGACAACAATGAAATTCAGCAAACCACTTATGAACCATTCCATGTGATGGAGCAGAGTCCCCATAATATTTTTTCAGTTTATCCTCTGTCTGCTTAATGGTTTTACCACGTAAAAAGTAGTGTTTTATCAATACGCGAAATAAGTTTTTCTTCATTATAAAAGAATATCCAGACCTCACTTGCATAAATGCTTCCAATTTTTTTACTTTCGCGCCAATTTCAAAAATGGAACAGCATAAGCTCAACAAGGAGTTCTAAATTAAGACAGGAAAATTGAATTATGATAAAATAATGTATTCAACCTTAAAGTCACGGACTTATCAAACTACCCTCGTAAAGGCCGGACTTCTGGGCCCCAAGGCCGGACGCTAAGAAAAAAAAGATTTTTGCCAAAAATATCAAATAAAACACATATTGATAAAGCCGAACTTTTGAGACCTAAGGCCGGCCTTTCGCTGAAGGGATTTTCATCCCGCACCGCACGCGTAGTATGAGTTGTGTGCAGTGCTGGCGGAACGAAAACCTAACAAAAGTCGGACGGACCGGACGCAGTCAAATTTGGCCAGACAAGAGGTAAAAAAGTCTAACACTGTCCGGCTTTATCCGGACGGATGGCAACGCTAGCTGCAGTTATCAAATCAATACGCTAGCTGCTGCGGGAACACCATAGAAATATTTGGAAAAAACACCGCTATCAAAGCGGTATGTGTGCGCAAACTGTCGCTAACATTAAATGTTCAAATTAATGCTTATTCCAAGTTAATTATATAAATTTAGTATAGTGATAATTATTGTATTTTGCTTTAAATGATACTTGTTCAAATCAAACTGCCTTGTTTGCCTTAGTATTGTGAATAACGAAACAATGCTCAACTAATAAAAGCGAGATTGACATTTTGGCACTGATAAACGAAAAGTATTTTAAATAATTTGTTGTAAAAATATATAAGGATTGATGTTTTGAGACACTATGAGTTAAGGATACGTTACTCTATTGGGTTGCCAGGACTTATCCGTGATCAATTGACCATACAACCAAGTTTTCTCGCCTCAAGTATACGTTGACCGCAATGTAGGCACATAATAAATTAATATGTATGTTGATAACCCAATTTATTGAACGAGCGATCAAACAAAAATAACTAGGTACACGATTGGTTGCTAAACTTGTTGTGTGAGATTAGATTTTTATGGCAAATCATAATTTGCATATTTTATCTGTTGGTTTATGAATAAATTATTCCCAATATCAACTTCCAACTAAATGTAATGTATTTTAAAGGAGTAACGAGTATTTTTGTTCGTGAGATTTTTTGTATTAAGTGGTGGTAACGCTTAACATTTTGTTATTGGTGGAGTTTCGCCCCGCGGTTTTCTACAAATCTGCAAATTAGAAATGGTACCAGTATTTAGTAAAAGATATTAGCTACTTTGATTTAGACAGGTTTTATATATGGTCAAGAGCAAAGAAGAGAAGTATCAAAAAAGCGTCTAACCTTAATAAAGTCATTTGGGTATGTATTACAATACCGAAGTTGAAAAGACCGAATTTTACCAGACCTATGGACGAAAGACCGAAAATTAGAAAGTCGAATGGTTGTTTAGCCGAACGTTCAAAACTACGAAAGGACATTTTACCTAAAAGACTAAATTCCGAAGCTTAAAAGACTGAAGGTTAATTATTGAGGGTTACATTCCAGCAGCATGTCGGTTCTGGTTCTGTCGGTTGGGCACAATGGAACCTAACCTTCTCGCTCGCTACGCTCGCTCGTCGTAGCACCTAATGTGCCTAAACAGACTTTCGGGATTTCGAACTATCGGCATTTTAACTTTCGTGATTTCGAACTATCGGTCATTTAATAATCGATTTTTCGGTCTATCGGATATTGAGAGTTAGGATTTTCGGTATTTTGAAAATAGGTGTTTTATACGTGGATATTTCGGTCGTATGTGTTATTTATGAATTATTGGCAGTTTAATACATACCCACTCATTACCAAAGTAATTAAAATTAACTTCTCGCTCCATTGGTCTGAAATTTGGGATATTATACAGCCTGTTTATCCTTACTTGTCCTATCTGGTAAACAATCTTCGTCCAACTCTTTAATAAAATATTCGTTTATAAAACACAACAAATACTTTTCCACACATAGATTACGAAAGAAATTGTCAATGACAATTTGATTTGATAAGACATCGTTGTTAGTATAAAAGCTTTTTTAAACACCAGTTAATGTGCGAGCTTTTTTAAACACCAGTGATGACGTCTCTTTGAAACAATATTGTCAAAAAGGTGATAACATCACATTTAATCAGCGTCTAAGTTAAACAGGTGTTCAAAAATCTTTTGTAATACCACCGCATATTTTTAAGTAATAATTTAAGTTTGAAAGATTTAAGACAACTGTCAAAAACAGATTACTATGGAAAGTAAGGACAAACATAGTGTAACGTACGAAACCGCGGGGCGCGGTTGTATTGTGCTGCACGTTGCCTTCTTGTACTCTAGCACTTAGCGTAACTTTAATTATAAGTTTTTGACCTTTTTACATGTTTACTCTAAGGTTATACCGAAATCTCGATGTTGTGCGATCTGAGCGACCGACTCATTATGCCACGCTTCGGTTCAATTTACGCTTAACATTAATTATAGCATTATTTCTATACAGTATTATATTTGTTTCGGTGTATATGTAATATTATGTATTTGTTGTTAATGAGACTTGATATATCTCTGTCGTATTTGTATGAAATTGTAAGTGTACATGAATTAAATGATTGTTGCCAAATTTTCTATAGATTACTTCAGCTGTATTTTATAAAAAAAAAACATGACAAAATTGTTGTATTTTTGTAAATGTTGCAAACAGCTATCGAATGTTAGTGCATGAATAGTTGATATTTGTCGATGTTTAGAACGTGTAGATATTGAAATTACCGTGCGCCGTGTGCTTAGAGATATATGTAATTGACAGCTCAAACATTTTACTTGGAATGTGGTGATTGGTGACGGCTCTCAGTATTAAAAAGGAATATTATTTTAAACGTTACTTAGGTAATAAAATTACCAGAGACCGTATTACGAGCCCTTAAAATCTGCCAGATTTTAAAATTGCTCTAATGACATTTCTTTCTCGCTGTATATCAAATAAAAGAGATAGATTGTTAGGCAGTCAGAAAACTGTCTGGTAATAAGAGTTCATAATACGGCATCTGGTTGTTCAATAATATAATAGCATTGATTCAAGTTTTATTATGAAAAATCATGAAGGACACGGCGCGCCGCTGCGATGTGATATAACCAACGAAGCATTTTATAAATGTCTGCGTCTATTGTAATATTTAATACTTGTTTTAACGGGACCTTCGATGTTGTTGTTGTCGTCAAATCTTATTAAATCTGTCTTAATCGGCGTTATTAAATTGTGCATTTATTACTGTCTTACTGTCGCATTTTGATATAATATATAATACTGTTACATGTAAAAAAGAGAGAATTATCGTAGGGACATCGTAAGTAGTGTTTAGATAAAGTAGTTGTGTTGTCGGGATCTGCTCTACACTGCCATATGTTGGTGTTCATCGCTGTGAGAGCGCCTCCTTATGCCTCGGATATATTAGGGGACAAAATGTCGACTTATTCCCATCTTCCAACCTAGCTATCCACCCCAGGTTGGACGTTGGGAATTTTTTGTGTCATCTTCCAACCTACCTTAGGTTGGATATGGGAATACATTATCTCAACTATTTTTGTTCTCAACTTCCAACCAGTCAAAACTGCGGTATGGCAATCGACCACTGACATGGAAAAAAATACAGTTTTGACAGTGAATTTTAAGAGTAATTAGTTATAGACAGGTTGGAAATTGGGAACAAAAATAGTTTAGATAATATATTCCCATTATCCAACCTGAGGTGGGTTGACACAAGAAATTCCCAACGTCCAATCCGGCGGGCTGATTATCTAATTAGAAACCACCTAGCGACCGGTTGCAGTTCATAGATGATAGTGATCCATTGCTACTTCTTTTTGGATTAAAAAAAACATACCAAAGAAAAGTAGCAATGTATGTGTAATGAAACCGGTCGCTAAATAGTTTCTTTTTAGATAATCAGGGTGCGGACTGGATAGCTAGGTTGCAAGATGGGAATAAGTGAAAATTACCCGCAACATGTCGCGCGATGCTTGCAGTCTACGGGAGCTGCAACGTTGCCCAGTGTTCAGTTACACGCCCCGCAACATTTTGCGATACGCTTACGTGACGTGGGACATGTTGCTAGCTCCCGCTCTGAGAGCGAAAACTAGCGTCATGGTCCGCGACATTTGTCCCCTAATGTATCCGCGGCTTAATATCTTATAATAATAATAAAATTATCTATATTAATTGTGGATAAAGATGTAGTGACGTACAACCCGCGCAGATAAAGAATGGGACCGGAAATTTTGGTTAACCGCGCTTACCACCCGCGCAGTTAAAGAATGAGATGGAAATGGCATCGTACATATTCACTTCTCGCTCGCACACCATATATTCTCTCACTAATACTTATTGTGGCAAGCGCGATTAGCCGGAAAAAGGACGCCCATTTCTGACCTTTTTTTTATTTTATCAATTATCGTGTATAATGAAGTAATATAGCTTATAAAATTGTATTTTTATTGTTCATTATAAATTGCTAACTAAAATAAAAATCGATAGAAATAGAGAAAATTAATCATTAACCTTGCCAATACTACAAACTAGACCATATTGATTTTACCATTACATATTTTTCTGATTGCTAAATTAAAAATACTAGTGTTCTACAGCCATAGCAAATATTTATATTTATTTTCTTGAACTTTAGAAAAAAGCTATTTGACTGGTCAACGTTTGTATGGAAAGTGGTAATTGTTCTTTCCAGTCCCATTCTTAATCTGCGCGGGCTGTACTAGATGTGCTGTAGACAGTACCAGTGGACGTGCGTCAATAGAATTGTTGCCGGCACTTTTGGAAGTTATTCAAAGAAACAAGCGGCTGAATTGGACATATTGAATGTTTTTTATGTTTCATATCTAATGACTTTATATGTACCTAACGTTTGGAATGTTTATTTTAAGTAGCTTCGGTTTAGAATAGTATTTTATATTATAAAACACGTGAAACTTAATTGGTTTAAAGTTTTGATAATTAAATATTTTAGGTGGTCGATCGAAGCTCTTAATAATTATCCTGCCGCATGTCGTTTGCAGTGTTGGCAAACGAGATCTCATTTATGTGATTATGATTACAGTTGAATTTAAGCATTTGATTATTTATATGTCTAGATAGAAGCCAACTTTTTAGGTTGGTGTGCGTTTTTAGCATTCACCGCGTCCAATGATAAAAACTGGCCGCGTCACACACACACTACTTACAGATGCCGGCATATATATTAGCAAGAGAAAGATGAGACAAAAGATGCGCAGTAGTCATAAATACTAAAGTTTGTGGCTACTGCGCATCTTTTGTCTCGATTTAATCTTGCCAATTTATATGCCGGGCAGTATACAATGTGTATTTTTTATCACTCAACTGTTGAGTTGAGTGATAATACATTTTTTCGACGCTTTCGTAGCTTTGACTGTTTATCTAGGTTCCCTATGTATTTGCATAAAATTTTAAGGCATAATATGTCATAGTATAATATGATTTCGCCGAATGATGTTTACGCATAATATTATTTAGTCATAACAGCTTATGCATAATTTTTTAAGCATAACTACTTTAAGCATAATCATGTTTAAGCATAATATTCTTTAGCATAAATTTAAACACGCATAATGTTATTTACGCATAATTTTATAAAAAAAAATCACGACGTTTAAAATCACGAAAGAACATTTTACCTAAAATACAAAATCCCGAAGCTTAAAAAACCAAAGGTTAATTGAGGGTTACATGCCAGCAGGTCGGTTCTGGCACTTCGCCGGCCGCTGCCGCGGCACGCTCGCTTCGCTCGCTCGGCTCGTGCGTTGTTGGTCGCAATGGAACCTTACCTTCTCGTTCGCTACGCTCGCTCGTCGTCGCACCTAATAGACCTAAACAGACTTTCGGGATTTTTAACTATCGGCATTTTAACTTTCAGGGTTTCGAACTATCATCAGTCATTTAATAATCGATCTTTTAAGTTTCGGTTCGACATTAAGAAGTTTCGGTATTTTAAAAATAGGTGTTTTATGAGTCGATATTTAGGTGGTATGTGTTATGAGTTTTTGGCATTTTAATACAATACCTACCCCTTAGCATGAAATTAAATAAGTGCGTAAAAATATTTATTCTTATTATTTTTGATTTTTATGTCTAAATAATATTAGGCGAATAGACAATATGCCTAATAACATTATGCGAAAACAAATTAGTTTAAATGATAATTATGCTAATATTATAGTATGCCAAAAAACAATTATGTGAAAGTATTATTATGACAAAAAAGATTATGCCAAATCCGTTATGCCAAATCAAATTAGGTATAAAACAATTATGCGAAAACAAGGGATCCCGTTTATCTAGACATAAAATAATCAAATGCATTTACGAATGTTACTTATTGTAATTTAGCTGAGTTTGCAGTCTCATCGAAAAAGAGCTTCGCCGGCCACCGGCCGCTTCCCGCACCCTACATTCCAGAATGGACATATTTTGTGTACGACATAATACTTACGCTAAAATAAAACAACTATTTTAAAGTATCATAGGCTTATTTATTTGTACCTTAATCCTTTTACTAAAATACATAATTATTTTTTAGAATATAACATTAAAAGTACGTCAGACTCATGTTGGCAAGCTCATAGTCGTAATTTTCCTAAATACACGCTGTAAGCAATTGCACTCGAGTATGGCTCGCGTCCTAATAACCAATGTTACTGTACTGTATTTATACGAGTAGTGTTTAAGGCGCGGTGGTAGTGAAACTAGCGCCGCCACTACATTTATTTTTATTACTCGTAAACCATGTCAATATTTAAAAAAAGCTCAAGTAATAATCTCTTAAATTGTCTCTAATATTTTTTGAATAACTCTTCACAAGTAATAATTTATTCTGTAAGTTTTAAAATCCATTATTGCCAAAAGTGGCCACTTTGAGCTAAAATGGATTTTAAAACTTACAGAATGAATGAAAACTGTTGAAGAGTTATTCAAAAAATATTAGAGACAATTTAAGAGATTATTACATGAGCTTTTTTTAAATATTGACTTGGTTTACGAGTAATAAAAATAAATGTAGTGGCGGCGCTAGTTTCACTACCTACAGCGCCTTAACAAAGTTCTTCGTGACTCGCTGCGCACGCGCACGAGTCGGTAACAAGATGACGAGAGCTGCGCGCCGAACTCTATAATATGAAACTACGCTGTCGATACAATATGATATTTTACATACACTATATTTAACACTATATATTTCGTCAACTGAAAATGGTGTATTCTGGATTTTCCAAACAGTTTTTACCTGAAGACAATTTTTATTTTTCTATTTAATCAATGTTAAAAATATTTAGGTAGGTACATAGGTACTTATTCAAGAAAACATGGTCACAATTTTGACGCCATCACATCGTCAGTGAATATTTCAAACCGGCTTGAAATACACGACAATAATAATGAAACGTGGAAATTAGTTGTTAAATTATTATGTATCTACGTGAGTAGAGTCTTAAGTAAAGCAATACTTAAGTTAGCTTGAGCTAACGTCGTTACACTATGATATGATCGCTAGCACCGTCGACGCACGGCGCGGGCGTGAAAAAACACAGGGAATGTCCGAAAAAAATCAAATTGGCTGAATATTTTTTTATAGGTAGAAATAAGGTTCCTTAGTAATAGAAAAAAGTTTCGGAATTATCGGTAGCGTGAAAAATATTTAAAAAATTAAAGTCTCTTCGACTTCACAAATGTACGAAAGTAACAGCAGAATGAAAATTATACATTTGCCACCACCTGCCACAACCACAAAAAGTATTTAAAAAAAAAGTTTTCACATATTGTATTTAAACTTTTTTTTAATACCATGTTGTGGTTGTGGCAGGTGGTGGTGGCAAAGGTATAATTTCCATTCTGCTGTTACTTTCGTACATTTGTAAAGTCGAAGAGACTTTCATTTTTTTTAAGTTTTCACGCAACCGAAAATTCTGAAACTTTTTTCTATTACTAAGGGAGCTTATTCCTAAAACGCTAGTTTTTTTACATTCTCTTTGCTTATTCCTACCTTTAGAAAAATATTTAGCCAATTCGATTTTTTTCGGACATTCCCCATTATTTATGGAAAACATTTCGCTTTTCTGAATCTGTAACATGTTTTTTATACTGTACGTTAAGTAACTAAATAATTTTTTAATGTTTCATTCAGTTTGTGCTTGCGCCCGCTTGCCAAGCCGACATCATTTTGATATAACAATAATTACTTACCTTATACTTAGTAAACGAAATAAGTAGAGCGATTGTCTATTTTAGTAATACTTACTTGTCTCAGTGTTATTTAAAATATATTTTAAAATATGTAAATTTGAATTTATTTGAACAATCTATTTATGTCATTTTTATGTTAGATAAGGGCTCTAGACCAGTGGTTTCCTATTACTTACTTGTTTAGTTCTTTCTACGTATCCATACAAGATGAATAAAAAAATAAATTTGATGTTTGATGTATGAAATAAAGTACAGTCAGCAGCATATCAAGCGATACAAAACTGTCAAAAATCTTTAATGAATTTTGAATCTTAAATTGCTTGTATTAAAGATTAAAAATGATTGAAGAAATTTGACACTTTGTGGAAGCCCAGCAGCGTGCCGTTGACCGTACATAAGATTGCTACGCGTACTTCTTGATGCAACCTCGCGTAACCCTGGGGGTACGCATACCATTAAATAGGAAACACTTCACTAGACCAATTTTTGTGTTCTCACTCTAGTTATTTCAGTCTGATGAAGTATGGCGAGTACCTATCAGTCGTTTACATAATACTGCGCGTTGGTGCGCCTGCGCAGGCACACAACGACTTCGCACGTTATAAATACTTACCGCTAATATGTACACTACGCTAAGGCAGGTATAAGGCACCGAATCTATGGAACGTTTAATAGAATTATTAGAAATCAACCTTATTGCAACGTATTAAGTTTCAATTCAATAACAGGGCGCCACTTTGTATGTAAACATGTCAAAATCACGAATAATTTGGCAACACTGACTATATTTTGTACTGAAAAATTTTAGTTCCATTTTATGGCCACCTATTACATTCTATTGGGTTGGTTGTGTGTTATATTATAACATGTTCTATTTCACTCTGTCGTACCCGTTGCCACGTAAGTATCTGACAAAAAATGTTTTTTCGTATGGCTTACATCTCATATCGTGAGTTACTGGATGTTTTGTAAATGACTTACACCCAATTGCACTAAACTTAAGAATCGCCTAAGTCTTTTCTTAACTACAACTCGACCAAGTTAAGTAGGCGAATGACAGCTACATGACCGCTAAGTTTGACACCGTTTTAATTTGGTCGTGTTGTAGTTAGGAACAGACTTAGGCGATCCTTAAGTTTAGTGCAATCGGGTGTTAATTTCAAGAAGTGTGATGGATGACATGTAGTCCTCTGTCGGTCAGGCGACGGGCGCGACGGCGGGCGCGGGGGGCGCGGGCGGCGGCGGGGGGCGCGCCGCGGGGGGGCGCGGGGGCGCCAGCACGCTGTGCGGCACGCTCACGCGCCGACCGCCCACCTAGGGACCATACACGAACACTCGGTCAGTACACTCAGTCAGTATACAGGGTTATTTGGAAAACACCAACAACTTCACAGGAGTAGATTACCAACATCATAAACAACAACGTTTGTTCTACGACTTTTATCAGAACTCAATACATTGACCAAAAATGTATTTTCAAGTTTTTGTTGTACCTACTGTTCAACACTTTTTACGTCTATGGATGGTGGCGGGGCGGGCTTCGCAAGCACCAGGCGCTTCGCACGCCGCGCGTAGAGTTATGAACATACGAACGGTAAATTAATATGATATTATTTTTGTATGAAAGTATAATCTAACGAATAATCAAAAGTCGTAGAACAAATGTTGTTGTTTATGATGTTGGTAATCTACTCTTGCGAGGTTGTTGTTTTACAAATAACCCTATATACAAGCATGTCCAGTTATTACAATTTACAAAGGAGAGAGGTCTCGCCGCATTAGTGAAGAGTAAATGTAACCGCCTAGGGCTCTAACACCTAACTCATCGCTTTTATTTGACAGATGGATGTGATACATTGCTACTTTTCTTTGGTAACTTTTTATTTGCACTAATAAGAAGAAGCAATTTATCATATCCATCTGTCAAATTAAAGTTTACATTTCTTCTTATGCATTTAGGTACATCATTATTTTTAGCCGATAATTCCGCAGATAAACCGGCGACCGCTGCGCGAATTATTTAACATGCTCATCGCAGGCGCAGCAACAGTTATTTCACAATTTGCGGCATCAAACGAAAATGTTAGCACGAATTCGTTAGTTGCGGCGACCGGCGACACGCCCCTCCATGCGCTGCTGCGGGTAGCCCAGCTTACCTGCACAGTGGTGTGTCCCCGGCGGGCGGCGCCGAGCGCCAGCACGAGGTCGCCGGGGCGCAGGCGCACGAGCCCCTGGTCGTCGGCCCACTCGGCCGCCACCGCGCGCTGCTGCGGGTAGCCCAGCTCACCTGCACAGTGGTGTGTCCCCGGCGGGCGGCGCCGAGCGCCAGCACGAGGTCGCCGGGGCGCAGGCGCACGAGCCCCTGGTCGTCGGCCCACTCGGCCGCCACCGCGCGCTGCTGCGGGTAGCCCAGCTCACCTGCACAGTGGTGTGTCCCCGGCGGGCGGCGCCGAGCGCCAGCACGAGGTCGCCGGGGCGCAGGCGCACGAGCCCCTGGTCGTCGGCCCACTCGGCCGCCACCGCGCGCTGCTGCGGGTAGCCCAGCTCACCTGCACAGTGGTGTGTCCCCGGCGGGCGGCGCCGAGCGCCAGCACGAGGTCGCCGGGGCGCAGGCGCACGAGCCCCTGGTCGTCGGCCCACTCGGCCGCCACCGCGCGCTGCTGCGGGTAGCCCAGCTCACCTGCACAGTGGTGTGTCCCCGGCGGGCGGCGCCGAGCGCCAGCACGAGGTCGCCGGGGCGCAGGCGCACGAGCCCCTGGTCGTCGGCCCACTCGGCCGCCACCGCGCGCTGCTGCGGGTAGCCCAGCTCACCTGCACAGTGGTGTGTCCCCGGCGGGCGGCGCCGAGCGCCAGCACGAGGTCGCCGGGGCGCAGGCGCACGAGCCCCTGGTCGTCGGCCCACTCGGCCGCCACCGCGCGCTGCTGCGGGTAGCCCAGCTCACCTGCACAGTGGTGTGTCCCCGGCGGGCGGCGCCGAGCGCCAGCACGAGGTCGCCGGGGCGCAGGCGCACGAGCCCCTGGTCGTCGGCCCACTCGGCCGCCACCGCGCGCTGCTGCGGGTAGCCCAGCTTCACGCCGCCCGACACCGTGTACGCGCGCGACGGCGGCAGCGGCGGAGGACGCTCCTGCGCACATTACAAATTCAGGTTTTAATTGGATGTCTTTGAACGGTATTAAAATCCTTCATCAGCAAAAGATAAACGTTCCACGTTCTCGCTGAACTCTTAAATATAGCTATAGACACTTGCCTCAAGCTACCGGAACACAATTTAGGGTATCATTGTTAAGCTATGTCCAGAACTCCAGACTAGTCCATTTTGGCGTATCAGATCACCGTATCTTTAGTATACATCGCTAGTTTGGTTGGGCGTGCGTTGAAGTAATATCAACGCACGCCCAACCAAACTAGCGATGTATGGTAAAGATATGGTGATCTGATTCGCCAAAATGATACAAGTCTGGACAAAGCTTTACTTAAAATTAAAATGGAAACAGATAAGATAAAGAAAGTTAGGCTAAAAATCGACATGCAGGAGATCACAATAAGATAGGGACGCGGACTCTATTGTCGGTGAGTCTCACCAGATCGAGGCCGAACAGGGAGCAGGTCTTCTTGACGAGTGCCTGGTCGCACTTGTCAGCGGGGTCGGGCGGCGGCGTGCCGGCGATGGGCGCGGGGCGCGGGCGCGCGGGCGGCGCGGGCGCGGGCGCGGGAGCGGGCGCGGGCGCGGCGGCCGGACGGTTGGCGCGTGCGCGGTGCTGTCGCCACGCTGCCTGGATGCACTCCGCGGCTGCCTGCCGCCGGGCGCGCCGCATGCGCTCCAACACCTGGGAAACGTACCATAACATACCATAAGCCATCTTTAATGTCCCCACTGCTGGAGCACAGGCCTTCCTCATGAGTAGATAAGGAGGATGGACCATAACTCACCACGCGGACCCAATGCGGATTGGTGGGTGTTAACGACTGCAAATGCACCCGGGACCAATGGCTTAACGTGCCTTTCGAAGCACGGAGGAGCTCTAGATAATAAATTTTTGGTCACCCATCCCTTGACCGACTCTTGCGGAAGTTGCTTAACCTCCGCAATCGCGGGGCCAGACGCCATAAGCGCCATAAGCCCCTCTTAGGGAAACGTAGGTGGTAAGTAATTACATACTAATCAAAGTTTGAGGAACAGTTACTAGTCCAGGAAGTATCTTGGACGGAGGGTCAATATTGTATCCATGTTGGAGGAGTATAGGTCCCGTAAATACTACGGACTGGAGCAGAGGTATTTTTTATTGCTATGTTGATTACACTGTCTGTAACACGAGTTGCTAAAACGGGCGAGTTACTAGGTGTGACCAAAACCCTAGTCATAACAACATTTTCCGTGAACGATGTCGAGGAACTCTCAAACAAAAGCAAATGTGTTAGCATGTATGATATGGAAATATAGACGATGTGGCTTATACTATTTTTTTCCATAAGTTTACCAAATTATAAAAGACTGTTATTGCTACACAAAACTAACTCTAATTTAAACTATAATTTAATTTAATTTATTGTTTAAAAAAATATAGACAAGTTGTTATGTCAAACTAACTTCTTTATTGTAAGTCGTTGTAATTTATTAAAAGTAATATAGTTTCTTACGTACTCATTTATATAAAATCTTGGTTATAACATAATGGTACTGTAGGTCTATTTGTGTGTAATATTTGTTACTTTACTTCTTAAAGACTGTTTGTTACCTAAATAAATAAATAAATAAATAAACAAACAAACAAACAAACAAACAAACAAACAAACAAACAAACAAACAAACGGACGGACGGACGGACGGACGGACGGACGGACGGACGGACGGACGGACGGACGGACGGACGAACGAACGAACGAACGAACGAACGAACAAACGAACAAACGAACAAACGAACAAACAAACAAACAAACAAACAAACAAAATAAATAAATAAATAAAATAAAGATAACTATGTTATTATAGCAATAGGTTTACCTGTCGCATCCCCTCGCTGAGGAAGACGTGTCGCTTGCCGAGCGCCCAGCGCACGGCGGCGGGCGAGGCGGGCGCGGGCGGCGCGTGCGCGGCCCACACGGCGCGCAGCACGCGCGCGCAGCCCGCGCCGCTGTCCGCCGCCCACGCGCCGCCACCCGCGCCCGCGCCGCGCCCGTACAGCGCGCGGTAGCGGCCGCTGAACGCGCGGAACCGCATGCGGTGCGGGTACCCGCTCGCCATCAGTTGGGCCGTCTCCAGAATTTGTAGAGCGCGCACCTGAACACGAATCAGAAGCTTACATTACACTATTAGGTATTTTGATGATTTCAATTAGTAACAGTATCAGGTCAGCTAGGCTTTTCAACGCTGGTAACTTAACCATCAAATTGATGTTAAGCGAGACTTTTTATTATAAGGCAGGTCGCATGCAAAAGTTGTTATTTATTGATTTTTACACGACTGCCCAAAAAGAAGTGTATATGTGTTTAGGGTTCATGTATGTTTGTGGGTATGTGAGTTTCTTTATTCCACCATAACTTCTAAATGCCTCAACGGATTTGGGTGAATGGGGTATCGTTAGAATTCTTACGTCATCCTGAGTGACACTGGCTATATTTTTTTTTTGAAAAAAAATAATTAATTCTATTATTACAATATGGGCATCAAATGAAAGCCCTTGATGAGCACATTCCGAAACTAAATAATTTGTCACTAAAATGTATGAAATAAAATTAAATAAATTAAAAAAAATAAATATTAAAACACGACTGCCCTGCCAAAATGAACTAAAAAGTTAAATAACAATTGTCATTGCAGTCGGGGGACCTCATTCATTGAAAATTGTTCCACAAAACGGTCCCCTGACTGCAATGACACACACTTGTTATTTAACTTTTTAGTTCGTTTTTGGTAGGGCAGTCGTGTTTTTAATATTTTTTTAATTTATTTATTTTTTTATGGTGTTGCTAGTAAATAGTAAGTAGGTACTAGAAAAATGAAAATTTCTTCATGAAGTAACAGCGCGAGGCGTACATACCTGTTTAGCGACCGTAGCCCTTTCAAAAAGCATCGGCGTTTCAGTGTTGTTAGCGCGCAGACAGCGCACGAAGTGCGGTCGCGCGTGCACGAGCGTGCGCAGCAGGTTGTCGAGGCGCGTGTGGAAGTCCTGCGTGAGCGTGGAGGCGGCGTCGGCGCCCGCGCCCGCGCCCGCGCCGCCGCCCGCCGTCGGCGACGCGCGGAACTGCGCGCCCGCCGGCCCGCCGTGAGCCGCTAGCGCCTGTCATCGATCACAGCGGTTACGCAAAAGGTCTCCTAACTTACCTACTGGATGGAGTAGGTAAGGTACGATTACCTCGAGTGATTCTTCCTCTCCATCAATATGGATGGAGAGGAAGATACAGGATAATTTTGCGACTCCTTTACAAAATCAAATATAAGTTCGAGGAAGTAATAAAAAATAGGTAAGATAACTATGATTTGTTTCTTTTTAAATTCACAGTTTTTAGCCACCTTTTATATCCTAAAAGTCTAGGCACGCACGCTGACCCTCGCGCAGGTCGACCTGTGTGATGCGTAAACAATGACAACAATTCCAATTTGTGTAGGGAAAAGTTTGGGGTAAAAAATTAACTTCACAAATTGATTGTAGGTACTGCTGTTATAGAATGAATTCACAAAATTTGAAAAGGAGTCCAAAAATTACCCTGTATAAAGGAAGTCGAGAGAAGACAACGGGTGACAAGAAAAAATGGAAAAGTAGGACGAACTTAATGCGCCGACCGATAAGGCCAAAGGAGATACTTGCTTTAAGTTCAGTGCCGAAGAGGTGCGTGGCGAAGCCGAAGTCGCAGGTGCGCGTGTCGAAGGCGGCGAGCAGCTCGTCGGGCACGGCGTCGCGGTTGGCGTCCAGGAAGTCGGTCGCGTCGTACGTCACGTCGCCCGCGTAGTGCCGCACCACGAACCGCCGCGCCTGCGCGCCGCGCGCCTCCGCCAGCCGCGGGTGGCCCCTGCACAACGCGTACGTGTTACGACCATTTCTATTACACCACAATTGATCTTTCAATGATACAATAGATTAAATCAATTTGTACGTATCAGTAAGGTTAAAAGTACTTATGTATTTGATCATCAGCCATTTTTAATGTCCCCATTACTGGGGTTCCTCACTTATGGGTGGATAAGGAGGATGGGCCATAATCCACTACGCGGGCCCAATGCGGATTGGTGGGTATTAACGATTGCAAATGCACCCGGGACTGACGGCTTAACGTGTCTTCCGAAACAAGGAGGAGCTCGAGATAATACATTTTTCGTCACCCATCCCATGAATCGCCGGGTTAGGCGCTGAACCATTGCGCCATCGAGCTCCTCGAAGTATGTATTTAATAATTTGTAATCGTACATGGGTGGAAAACTCGTATGAACAGAAAGGAAATGGTTCTTGTAATATGGTGACCTGTGTGCGGTGTTGATGCGCGCGACGTACTGGTCGGGCGAGCCGCGCGCGGCGCACTCGGCGTCGAGCGCGGCCAGCAGCCCGCCGCGCAGCGACGACACGAGGTCGATGCAGGGCACGTTGTCCGCGTACTCCACCTCCAGGCACGCCACGCCCTCCTCGCGGCACGACTCCGCCACGGACTTGAACACGTGCGTGTTGTAGAAGTGCTGCATGGTCTCGGCGCACAGGTTGGCGCACAGGTGCTCCAGCCGCGACGGCGCCGCGTCCTCGAAGCCGAACATGTCCAGGATGCCCACGAACCCGTCGGTGGCGTGCCGCACGGCGTCGTTGAGCGCCGCCATGCCGCGCGCGCCCGCGCGCCCGCCGCCGCCGCTGCCCGCCGCGCTCGACGCCCGCCGGGACGCTGCGTCCTTCGAGTCCGACAAGTTATCATCGATGAACATAAACGACATGGAACGGGTGGTAGGAAAATATAGACGATTCGAAAGCTGTTTTTGTTTTGTGAATAAATAAAGATATTTTGACTTTGACATGTCTTCAGAGGCACATTTTGTAAGTCGAGACACGTCATCATTTTGCAAGCTATACTTAGATTACGGCGGTTCAAATATGATTGAAACAAACGCTGTAGATGGCGCGCATGTATGATTTGAAGACCGTGGCTTGAGTATGTGATAGCTGGGTCCCTTACGAATAATGTGGCATAGTTTTTGTCGGGAGCGCATGTTTCACGCGCGTGCTACGACTATGAGAGAACATCAAGTACCGACCGCCGTTGCACAACGTATTGTCATTCGTTTTTTAGTGTGGGAAGGCAAAAACACGGAAATTTTTCTGTGTTTGCAAAATCAGTTCGGTAGTGAGTGCCTGAATAGGGCTACTGTGTTTAAATGGGCCAAAGCATTCCAGAATGGCCGCGAAACCGTCGAGGATGAGCCGCATGATCGTCAACCGCGAATCAGCAACATACCAGACAACATTCGTCGCGGAGAACTCATTTTGAAGGACCATAGGATGAATACTACTCTAACCTTCTGAAAAAACACGTGAAACCCGCTTATCCTCGAAACGGAGGGGCATTCTAGTAGATACTATGTGCGCCAAATAAGAATAGTACTGTCAAACGGCAATCTTTATCTTTTTTCCTTCTCTTGCACATGCTACCTACGAACAAAGATACTAAGGAAGTGTAATTCTGCTCAAAAAATAGCACCACGCAAACTACAACCGAGTGGGCGGGGCTAAAAAAGTACAACCGAAACACTGTTTAGTCATGTCTGTCATGCGCTCGGTGACAGTCGTTAGCGCAACGACAAAAAAATCATTAAAAAGTGGTAAAAAATGACGTCATGTGTGGTCAAGTGGTGTAAAAGACCAATAGAAGGCATCAAAACAAATACGGTCATATCATATCATTGGTAAGTAAAATATTTTTCGTTATTTAGAAATATCTATGAGCGTATACATGCAATCTATGGTAGCTATTATGCAACAAGTGTTCAGTCACTTTGTGGGGCAGAGTCAAATCTTCACGTTCACTGCTATCACAGATTTTTAAACAAGATTAAAACTCTCTCATGAAATTCAGTACAACAGAAAAAAAGGAAAATTAAAATCAAAATTTTGTAATGCTATAAAAATGGCGCGTCCTGCAATATACAATCCATAAAAAACGAGTAATCTGATGTAAACTCCTTACTTTTTATCATTATACAGGGTGTAACAAAAACTCTGTCCAATCCGTGAAGGGATGATTAGGTAGGTACCTATAAAGTTTCGATTCTATTCACACAATCCTCTTTGATTAACAAGTAAAAAAAATCCCTGGTTAAAATAGAATAAACGAAAAATGGGGAACTCACATTGCAACACCGAAGGCAGCGGCACCACAAGTAGTGACATCATAAGGTCAAGACCGTCAGAACACAAAGTAATGACAATTTCCAGAAACTATGATTTTTATGCAGCTCTGAAAACAGCTTTTTAATATGGAGTTTGATTCGCGGATCGTTCTGCTGAAACCCCAATATGAGATCTGCTGCGAAGATGCTACTCCATATTTCCACCACCAATAGCAATACATGCCCAGCAACTGTGCACTAGATTGTCTCGAACACTTTGCAGCACACCTGTATTCAACTTAATAAGTACAAAAGTGGCTATTATTCGCAAACGCATTACGGCTTCACTCTCACAAATATTTTTAAACATCAACTGTTAACATGACCTCACAAATAAAACTCAAGAGGTGTCAAATCTGGCGATCGCGCTAGCTACGGAGTTGATCCACCTCTTCCAATCCACCGTCTCACATATTACTTAGGTATTCGCGCACCGGTCAATAAGCATATTAAAATAGTCTGCATTTGAAAAAGATTTTTGGCAAGAATAAATTTTGACTTGGTGGAATACGCTGCTATAAAAAAATATATTCCGACAAACTGAAAACCTCCTCCTTTTTTGAAGTCGGTTAAAAAGATGTCGCTATACGAATTTTGTACTGCCAATTAAAGCATGCTTTTTTATGTGAAAAATAAAAATAAAGCAACGTATTAATACGCAGTCACACCTCTAAAAGACGTATTGAGGCGTTGCTTTCGCCAATGTGATAATTATCCACATTATGTACTTACATGTTATGAAAAAGAAATTTCTACATAATACATTCTCTTTTATTAAGCATACATATTTTATTTCAATACCTTACCTAATTTTAGTCCTTCTTGAAATCAAGTGTCTTATCAATTAATATGATCATCATTCCTCAACATCATCATTTTATAATTTTCATAAAATAAAATAACAATAAAATCATCACAGCCGAAAGACGTCCACTCCTGACATTATGTCTCTTTTAGTTTTCCAGAGCGACTAGTTGCAGACGACTTACATTCAGCGTATTCGAGCGATCTTTACCAAGTCGTCTGTCTACATAATAAAAAAAACATTATATCTAACAAATAATAATGTAATAATTTCATAAAACAATTTTATGATGCCGCCCACCGCGCCGGGCCGTAGTGATCTTAGCAGGTTATGTGTACTGACTGCATTCTACATTACACCGTCCTCGCTTCAATGACAAAGGCACGACAACGGCCCAATGAGTGACACGGCGCGAGCCAAATATCCAATCATGTTTGATCTGCGTTCAAACCCCAGCCAATAGAAAACGTGATAAGCGTTAGAATACAACCTAATACCGATTATGCGTACATTGTAATAAGGTATGTTTTTACTAGTTCATTGTTGAGTTTGCGACCTTTTTGTGTTACAGAATATGCGAAGGTGCCATTTTTTAAGCAATATTTGTTAGGAGTTAGGCTTCCTTAGTTCTTATTTCGTTGCATGCTACATCCCTAAAGTGGAAGTGAAACGCAAACAAAAATGGCTGTTTTGACAGTCCTATTCTTATTTGGCTCGCATAGTACGCAGTGCGATTCTTCTCCAGGATAATGCGCGCCGTCATACCGCACGTCTCACGCTCGATGCAATATCGGAATTGGGGTGGGAGGTACTGGAACACTCCCCCCTCCCCTACCCTACAGTCCGAATTTATCACCCTGCGACTACCACATGTTTGGACCACTGAAAGAAGCCTTCGGAGGACAAGGATTCCACACCGACGACGAGGTAGAGGAGTTCGTGCGCACATGTCTGTTCGAGTTGCCCAAGGAATTCTTCGATACCGGCATCAAAAAGCTTTTGGAAACGTTGACAGAATGCGTAACTAGTGAGGGGAAGTACCTAGAAAAGCTGTAATTTTTTGTAAATTTATTCGATAGGAAATAAACGTGTCAAAGCATTTGTCTCTATCATATTTGAACCGCCCTCGTATATAAATTAAAGGCTTGTGAGAGCTGGATTAGATAGTTATTCTGATTTATAGAAGCTTTCATCGAGCAGAGAAAGCCTACCTGATTGTGGACGGACTCGTTGGAGTCTGAACTGAGCGTGCCGAGCGTGGAACCGAGGCGCTTGAGCGAGTTGGCGCGGCGCACGATGGTGGCGACGGTGCGGCAGTAGAGCGCCTTGGCGTGGGCGTCGCGCGCGGCGGCGGCGGCGGCGGCCGTGGCGGGCGCGCAGGGCGCGGGCGCGGAGGGCGCGCCGGCGCGCGGCCGCCGCGGCGCCGTGCGGGTCGCCAGCCCGCGCAGCAGCGCCGCCGGGGGCACGCCCAGCAGCGCCGCGGCGGCAGCTACCCACCAGGAAGAGAATTGTTTATTATCATCATCATAATTATAAGAGTTGCAAGAGCTTTTAGCAACTCAACGACATACCACAGCCCACAGGGTATTAAATGAAATATTATTAGCAGACTCTATTCAATGAGGAGTACCAAATGGCAGTGGCGTGTTGCAACTTTGTTGGCTCTGACCTGACCGTTTTGACGTTTTAATATGTAATGGCGGCATTGTGACAAAATGTTAAAAAATACTATACATATTGTGTTATTAATGTAAATTTCAAAATTACTATGATTTGGGTGGACAAAGTGTTGTGAAATCATTTTTGGTCATTTAAATTAAATATGGCAAATAAGATCTATCCAAAAAGAGTGTTTTATTTTGGTTATATCAAGGTTTGTTTACTTCGTTTTTAGTTGTAGATTTTGTAAAACAAGAGGATAAAGCTACTTTAATAATTTTACTAAGTGATAATAAACATATATAAATATTCCTGTCTCGCTAGTAATAAATTAAATATCGTTTTCAAGCAGATTACAGAGCCTTCTTTATTTCTACTTTTTGCCACCATGAGCGCTGCGATCGATTATTATACCTTCGCACCCTCCCAATAGGTACCTAGTTCGGCGTCAGTGGTGGGCTCGGCGCCGGCGGGCGCGTCCTGGAAGGCGACGTTGCCGAGCAGCAGCGTGGCGGCGAGCACGCGCGACACGTCCAGGAACGGGATGCCCAGGATGCCGAGGCACGCCTTCCACGCCGCGAACCGCGCGCCCTCCTCCGCCTCCGCGCGCCGGTGCACCGCGCTCGACAGGTACCTACCACAATAACACACATTACTTCCAATTGAACTGTACGCATACACCATAAAACAAATATTAGTGACTGTACGTTACCTACTGTATTTTTACCTA
Source organism: Agriphila geniculea (assembly GCA_943789525.1). Taxonomy (NCBI): domain Eukaryota; kingdom Metazoa; phylum Arthropoda; class Insecta; order Lepidoptera; family Crambidae; genus Agriphila; species Agriphila geniculea. The sequence continues at coordinate 46,309,125 of OX038869.1, forward strand.
TCTGTGGCTTAAAAACACCTAGAGTTAAATTTGCTTTTTCTTTGGTCTTTATTATATGCTTTTAATCTACGAACAAAGAATTGTTCGAATAAAATGAAAGCTTCTAATTCAATATTCTAAATAATTATACAGTTTTTCTTGTGTTTAAATCGAAAGGAGTTACTAATCACACCATCACAGCTTGTTATTACGTAATTCTCTTTATGGTCCTTTGAGCCGGATAACTCCGTAATAATTATTATACGATATCAATTGTGGATATAAACCGTGTAAAAGTGATTGAAAATATTACCACCAAATGTTAGCACTTGTAGAAGTTGGCATTTGTAGAAGTGGGCATTTGTAGAAATTGGCATTTGTCTACTAAACCAGTGTGAGATACAACCAATCGGCTGACGAGTGTGAGTTATGAGTGTCAGTGAGCTGAGGTTTTGCGCGGTGTAGTTGTCGAGTTGCAGACGCGTGCGCTCGTCGGGCGTGAGGCCGGCCAGCATCTGCTAGAACACGTGTAGTTGTGCTCTATTGTGATATATCCAGCAATGAGCTATGAGTGTGTCAGTGACCTGAGATCTTGCGCGGTGTAGTTGTCGAGATGCAGGCGCGTGCGCTCGTCGGGCGTGAGGCCGGCCAGCATTTGGTAGAACACGTGGTAGTTGCGCTCGCCGGCCGGCGGCCGCACCACGCGTGTCGGCTCCAGGAAGTAGCAGTGGATCTTGGTGCGGTATAGCGCGCCATCCGTCACCTGGACCTCGATGAAGTGCCCCTGCAACAACCCATATACTTAATGCCTAGGTACTCTGACTAATTAACTGACTATTAGGACTCATAATTACGAACAAAACAACTTTTTGTAAAGGTACGAATTCGACAACATTGAAATCGAGAAATACATGCTTCTACTGCTACATTTGTAATGTGAAGAAATGTCTGAATCAGTGGGTAGGTTTAAATAAAAACTCCTCAATGTGTAAATAGGTATAAATGATTGGTACTAACGATGCGGCTAGAGTTGGAGTTGGCGGCGGTGGCGGCGGTGCCGAGCGAGCGCAGCACGGTGAACGCGGCGGCGAGGTGCTTGTACGCGTCCGTCTCCGGCCCGCCGCCCGCCACGTCGAACAGCCGCCGCAGCAGCACCATCGACGCGTACGTCTTGCCCGACCCAGACACCCCTGCGCACAACACCATAAGTTGCAGTGTAACAAATCGACGGAAAATCTTGTAAAATATAGAGCAGATAAACCAATGATCTCGTTAATAAATCAGTTAGTGGTTTCTGGTTCACTAGACACCAGAAAGTTCATTTTTAAACGCCATTTTTTAGTGTGGGATAGGAGTAGTGGGATCAATGAAATCCAAATTGAACTTGTTTCGATCAAACAACGTATCAAAAGTACAAATAGGATACAGCCTTTAGCGCGTTTATCATACCGATGACGGGACTCGAACGGGTACAAACTTTTGGAGCGAATGTAGGTGACAATCTGGAAGGGATTTGATTTGTTTGAAGGTCGCAATTGCCAAAAAAAGGAAAAAATCGAAGCGAACCGAGGTCGGGTCGCTAGTAAATTAATAAAGTGTCATCAGAAAAGTGACAGATGTATGCAACAAGTGCTGACCGGAGAGTATGATGGCTTGCGGGTAGCCGGTGTCGGCCTGGTGGCGCACGGCGTCGTGCACGAGCCGCGCCAGCTCAGGCCGTTGCGCGCGCGCCGCCGCCAGCGTCAGCGGGTTGCACGCGTCCGTGTACGGGTTCACCGCCACCAGGATCGGACCGATCATCGTCTGCGCACAGTTTACACACGTATTACACACTTATTAAAAAATCAAATTAAAATATTTAGTCTAGGCTGTTACAAGCAGTTGTGAATGTCATAGAAGCTAAGCCATCGGTTCGCAAACCCTAAGCGGGAGACCTTGTAACAAAAAGAACCGGCAAGAAACTCGTCAAGAGCTGCTTTCTTCTCCCTGTATATTTCATACAGAGTCGTCAACATTGAAAAATGACCTCCACATTTAAAGTGAGGTCATTTTCCATCACAATAATTAACAAAAGTTTACACGCAATGGGTAGGTTGAAATTAATTACCTACTACATATCGGATAGGTAATTGTGAGAATAAATAATTTTCAACTAGTTGAGAAAATCATTTCAGTCTGCTACTTACTCGAAAGTGCACCTCAGTATGCAATATTTACCAAAAACACTTGATACAATAAATAAAAAATAAAAATAAAAAGCGCAATTCTTACAATCCAATATGCGTTAAGATAGTAACATCTATGAAAATGTAATTGCAAACAAATATTGCTTAAAAAATAACAACTTGCAAGGTGTAAAAGACGCAAAGAAGGCAGTAAAAAGATGCAGTAGTAACGTATCACATTTTTTCGTTTAAGTATAGAAAATATCTATTAATTTATAAATTATGGTCGCTATTATGCAACCAGTGTTAGAATCGTTTTGCGCTGCATAATTAAATCCCAGCATTTTTAGCTCCACCCACTTAAAGTAGTTGTCATTTTCGTAAGTGAAATTTTTTGAGCGGAATGTTTGTCCATAGATTTTAGTTCGCTGCATCTCGGCATATATTAGATAAGATACCTATTAAAAGTCGGGGCCAGGGTTACTTTATACTTATTCACTAAAAATACGGGTGTGTTCAGTTCACAAAAACTGTCATACACAAATAATAATCCTAATTGATATCTTATGTCGGTCGCAGTGAACAAAGATGCTTAGGATAGCTTAGGGTCGTTGGGGCTAATGTCTGTGGCACACGGCAGGTATGCAAGGTCACTCTCTACCTGTACCACCCGACACCGACTTAAGAGGAAACACCACTGTCGAGAGAATTGAAAAATTCCTATAGAATGTTGATAAAATCAACGTTTCATAGTTCCCTGTTTCCTCCTCAAAAACTAGACAGGTTTAAATACTTTTTTCATGAAAAAATAAAGAAATGCTTTGGTTCTATGTTTTTCATTTTTAATTGAATTTCATCAAATTTGATTGCTGGATGACTTGGCATTTTTTTAGGTTTTTGAAGTTTAATATCTCTTTTTATAATTAATTTATGAAAAAATGAAAAAGTAATAGTCAAATCCTTTCTTAAAACTTTATTGAAAAAAAATTGGTTGGCACTCCGGGAGTGCCAGCAGGAGTGAAAACTTGAATATTAACGTTGTGCATTTTTGATATTTTGAAATTAGCGGCAAAGGATTAAAATTATTTCTTTCCTATTACTATACAGTCACACAATTCAATCGGTTTGTAATTAGAGAAAAATTCTAAAGATTTCGCGCCAGTGGCCTTTTAATTTCTACATGCACGCATTCTACGATTTAAAATTATAGTCACAGAGTATAAATAAGTCTATGATTTCACCGAAGAGATCGGTGCTATTAGTTCCATTTTCAAAATTAGCGCGTTGCTGGTAACACCACAAGTGTTTACGTCTTAAAAAGACCCGCTGCCATTTTTAACGCGCCCCGTACAAAGAGAGGGAGATACTTCCGCCGCCAGCTGTCTACTCTCCATCCGTCACATCCGTCTTACGCATTTTCGATCAGCCACGTGATTCTTACTGACGCAAGTTTAGCATTTTTTCCCCATTCAAAAAGCGTACAACGCCGCTAAAGAAGTTTTCATTTCAAAAAATATTTGAATCACTCCTGTTTTGGAGGAGGAAACAGGGGACTACGAAACGTTGATTTTGGCAACTTTCTATAGGAGTTTTTCAATTCTTTCGACCGTAGTGTTTCCTCTTAAGTCTCAGTGGGGGCGTCAACAAACTTCATTTCTTAGCCCAGTTTTTTTATTAACTTTCTATACAATTACGATTTATGTACTTAAGAAATCACTATTTAAAAACATAAATGTTGAAGTTATAAATAGATTTGAAAGCTCAAGTGTTTGCGATTGAAGTACCTCAGTGGTACCTACTGTAGTTTCTTTGTGACATGTTCGTACAAAACAATAAGACAGTGTGTGACTCACATAGAACTTGTTTTGGTAGAACCTGGCCTGCAGCGCGCGCACGACGGCGTCCTCGGTGAGCGGGCCGCGCAGGTGGATCAGGTCGTCGACGTCCGCCCCGCCGCTCGCTCCCGCTCCCGCTCCTGACGTTGTTCCAGCTCCTGCTCCCGCTCCCGCGCTTGACGGACACCCGCCTGAACCGCGCCATCTCGCATCTACAACCAAATAGTACTAATGGTCACTTCCTTGTTTCCTATCAAATAAAAAATAGATGAAAATAAGTTTGGTCTCGACAACATATTCAGTTTTAACACCCATCCATCTGTATTGGATCCGCCCGTGGTGGGTTAAGACCCATTCCCCTTAACCAACTATCCATAAAGAAGGGATGTAGGTAGGGTTGCCAAAAAATGAGAAGCAAAATATAGTAGATTTCCATTTATGTGGTTTTTATTTTGAAGTTTCCGAACGCGGTAAGCCGAAATGGAATGGAAATTATTGAAATAATAACCTGACCGACAGTGTTACCGCTGTATTACTGAAATATGTAGATTTGGCTACTATATATATTTCCAACAGAATATAGTAGTATGGCCCAAAATATTGTAAGCTACTATATTATATACAGCACAGAGTTATTTGTAAAACACCAACAACCTCACAGGAGTAGATTACCAACATCTAAACAACAACGTTTGTTCTACGACTTTTATCATAACTCTATACATTCACCAAATATGTATGTATTTTCAAGTTTTTAATGGACGGTTCGACACTTTTTACGTCTATGGATGGCGGCGGGGCGGGCGGGTCGCGCGCACTAGGCGCTCCAAGCGCCGCGCGTAGAGTTATGAACATACGAACGGTAAATGAAAATTATAATTTTTTGTATGAAATATGATTTTTTTTTGATTGTTGGTGTTTTACAAATAACCCTGTATATAGTAGGTAGTTTCGGCAACCCTAGATGTAAGCCCCACCCAGTAGTAATAGGAAGGAACATAAAAAAGCTCATGATCAGTTATTTTAATACTTAAGATATTCCTCTTAAGATTTATTTTAAGAGAATTAAAGGAAGGACCTGGTGGTGTCGTGTGTGGGTATATTGGTGGTGCTGGCGGCTGCAGCTGCGGTTGCGGTGCGGGCGGCGGCAGCGAGAGCGGCGCGCGCGGCGGCACGGCCGGCTGCGGCGCCGGGGCCTTGCCCGAGCTCGCGCCCGCGGTCGCCGCCGCGCCCGCTGTCGCACCCGCCGCCGCTCCCGCGCCCGCGTTCGCGCCCACGTGCAGGTGGTTCCGGAGCGTCACCAGCTCCGAACTCAAGCTCAACAGCCGCCGCTGGAGGTGCACCGCTTCGTTTGAAGACGATGCGTCTGCAACAACAGTTATATTTTTACCGACTTCAAAAGGAGGGAGGTACTCAATTCGACCCGTTTTTTTTTGTATGTACACCGATTACTCGAAGACGGCTGAACCGATTGAAATGATTCAAACGTTATTAGTTATTACATTAGGTAAAAATTCAAGTTGGTCCCATTTTTTTAAATTTTGAAATCGCTTCTCAAGCTTACGCGCTCACTAGACATGAAATAAAACACTTTTTAACGGATACTAGCGCGGTTTTATTAAATGTACTTTGGTATTTAGTTGGTATTTGGTTTGATTTTTAGTTTTCCCGACGTTTCGGCACCTTTGCAGCTGCCGTGGTCACGGGGGACTGAAGCTACCCGTGAGCCTACCCTCAAGCGATGAATTTTTTTAGACGTTCAGAAATTAAAATTTAACAAAATTTTTAATTATTTTATGTTGATTTATAATTTAATTTTATGAATTATTTAATGCTAAAAAGAGAGAGAATCTACTGAAACTACCACCATTTCATAAAATTGGGAGGCCCCTTCAAGAAAGATGTGGCGAAAGAAAACTTGGAGAGGAACCCGACCTCCGTCTTTTGTATTAATTTATTTATTTGCAAAAGGAACTAACCGTATCATTAGATCTTACAGTGTGTGTGAGGGGCTTTAGCTTGTGAATGATGGGGTCCCAAGCTGGTGGAATTTTCCCACCATCATCTCTATTGAAATTAGGATATTTATTTATTTCGATAGCCTCGTGGAGCATTCTAGGGATAAATCTACGTTCCCTAGCAAGGATTTGGGGTCTGTCAAATCTAATATAATGGTTGGGCCCCTCAAAGGAGTGTTGACTCACTGCAGACTTGTTATCGCGCCTATGTTTCATGTCAGCTACATGCTCTTTAACGCGGGTCCCTATGCTTCTCTTTGTTTCTTGGAGGGGCCTCCCAATTTTATGAAATGGTGGTAGTTTCAGTAGATTCTCTCTCTTTTTAGCATTAAATAATTCATAAAATTAAATTATAAATCAACATAAAATAATTAAAACTTTTGTTAAATTTTAATTTCTGAACGTCTAAAAAAATTCATCGCTTGAGGGTAGGCTCACGGGTAGCTTCAGTCCCCCGTGACCACGGCAGCTGCAAAGGTGCCGAAACGTCGGGAAAACCAAAAATCAAACCAAATACCAACTAAATACCAAAGTACATTCAATAAAACCGCGCTAGTATCCGTTAAAAAGTGTTTTATTTCAATTTTGAAATCGGTTCAGTACTTTTCAAGTAATCTTGAAAAAAGCACGAAAATAGTATGATTTTGTGTGAACTACCTCGATGATCATTCGTATAACTTCTTTGTTTATGAACTGAATAAGATAATTATTTTTTTGTTGGAAAAGGGATATCTTATGTGTAGTTCTTTAACCGACTTAAAAAAGGAGGTTCTCAGTTTGACGCGCATGTATGTATGTTTCTCCGCGATTAACTCACGTTTGGCTGACCCGAGTTTTCTACTTAAATAATATACCTACACTACCTAATACAAAAGGTACCTACACTAAAAATTAAAAATTGTTTAAAAAGAACAAAAAACCGACTTTAAAAACCCTGCCTCTAAAAAGCAAGAAATAATATTTGTAATAATAAAAACACGTCTATTGAAGTCGGGTGTGGCTTTTAGAATAAAAAAAAAAAGGAATTTGTACTCCAGCCCCACCCGACTTCAATAGACGTGTTTTTATTATTACGAACATTATTTCTTGCTTTTTAGAGGCAGGTTTTTGAAGTCGCGTTTTTGTTTTTTTAAACAATTTTTGTACACTTTAATTCGAATCTGTGTCTACAGATAGATACCTTAAACTGGGATTAACATTAACAGATAACGTTAGTAAAAAACCGGCCAAGTGCGAGTCGGACTCGGGCACAAATGGTTCCGTACCAAAAAACGGCAAAAAGAATCACGTTTGTTGTATGGAAGCCCCCCTTTAATATTTATTTTATTCTGTTTTCAGTATTTGTTGTTATAGCAACAGCAGAAATACATAATCTGTGAAAATTTCAACTGTCTACCTGTTGTCGTTATTAATATAAAGCAAAAAACGGCAAAAAAATCATGGTTGTTGTATGGGAGCCCCCCTTTAATGTTTATTTTATTATAATTTTAGTGTTTGTCGTTAAGTTAGCGGCAACAGAAATACATCATCTGTGAAAATTTCAACTGTCTAGTTATCACGGTTCATGAGATACAGCCTGGTGACAGACAGACGGACAGCGGAGTCTTAGTAATAGGGTCCCGTTTTTACCCTTTGGGTACGAAACTCTAAAAAGGCTCTTCTTTCATCTAGCCTTGTAACAAAACTTTAAAGTCTATGCTATGTGGCGTTTACTTATGCAACAAATAACCATAGAACGCTCGTTCAAAACCCATTCGTTGTATCTACCAGTTCCGTTAGATAAAGATTGAAGTTTTTTTTTGCTAAGAAATAGCATCAATACCTCATCGCCCGCCATGCACCGGGCCGGACGTCGTCCGCTTAATAGAAACAAATAAAACATGAACTATATCTATCAGGTGCAAGTCAGTTGAATGCACACTGAATGTGATACCGCGGCATTATAATATATTCTGTGGCCGCGGTGAAGGTTATATAACGTTACTTATAATGGACTTAGAAGGTCCGAGTTCTGGCAATTGAAAATTGAAAGGCAACGGAATACTGGCCGGACTGGCTCGGCGGCGTCCAGGAAGCGGCGTTCCTGGTCGACTGCTACATAAAGTATCGGCTGCGGCGTGGCGCAATCGCAGTGCAGCCACGCCGCTCGCTCCGTTTGAATTTCATGCGATGCTAACGAACGCGGAGAGGAATGATCACCTGATTGTATTATTATAATAGTAGGCTGCGCGGGCGGCGGCGGGCGCGGGGCGCAACCGGTCGGAGCGCGCGCTCACGCCGACTTGCACCTTGCTCCTATTAAGATATGGCTGTTTTCGGCAGTCGAATCTGTTTCAGGTTGCGTCGAAAACCTTTTTATAGCCACGCAATCGAAGGACACGACTCGCCCCGCGCGCCCCCCGCCTCGCCACAGATCTTAAAATATTTCGTGAGAGTTTTCCTGGACCCACGAACCTGACGAATGGATGAGTCTCTTTCGAGTGACATGAATTACGCAAATCGACATAGTTAGCGTATGAATCAAGTGTATGATAATGTTGGACCGTTACCACAATTCATTATAACAGTGCTCGGCAGTTTACCATAAAAGCTCTAATAAAATATTTTTAACTTTTTGAGCTTTAACTATTTAAACGACGTCGTTGATGGCGTAATTGCGTAGATGATGGCTGGTTGGCTTTATTTATGCTTTAATTAAAATTCTTTCTGGCAGGTCGGCGGTGTGCGGCGTGCGGTCCCACATTAGTTGTAATTATGACGTGAGCAAAGTGCTAATCTCGCGCGCCATTGTTCGCGCACCTCTGCGCCGCCGGCGCACATTGTCGCCACACACTATACTACCATATAATCTCACTTCTCACGATTTTTTAATGTAAAGATTAGAAACATGAGATTATGATTATGGCTATTCTCCGGAAAATAGTTTTATATTTTATTAATCTCTGTCACAAACAACAATAGGTAGGTACTTCCGTTATTCAAAGAAAGATACTAACTTAAAACTTAAAAGCTCTACGCGTTGTAAGTATAGCATAAAATATAGTGATTAAGTAGATACCTAGGTATATCAAAAGTTAGTAAAATGAGTATACGGATTACGTACAGGTTTAACAGATGTGAAGACATGAAGAGTAGGCTCCACAATTCGTAGCGGCGGCCCAGATAGCGGCGACGGCCCATATAAACAAGCTCCGACCTCCGAGCAGGTTATACCGCAACATTACTATATTTACAAGCGAGCGTTGACCCTTAGATTTAGACCTAAGCCACAGAATACCATTAATTTAATAGTAGGTACTACGTACATAAGCTTCCCATTTGTTACTGACGAATTAGTAATCTTTTGCTCATAAATTCTCACATTTGAAACGACAGATTCGCCTTTTTAAACATTTTACGTATTTATTGACTAGAAGAATATTGTAATGTAGAATTTTGCTCTACAACTTCTGCGTATTTCTCTTCACGAGCCTTCCACGCTAAGTGGCGCGTAGAGAACGAGATTCCCGACGCGATGGGTGTGAAATCTTCAATCATCGCATAATTTGCGAAATGGACGCGACCGCCGCGGCGGGCGCGCAAAAACCGGCGGCGATTAACGACCCGCCGCCATGCGCCCGCGCCGCGCCCTGCGCTCGCGAGCCACGTAACTATAAATGGAACTTCTTTAATATTACGAGTAAGTACAGTACGAGGCATATATCTTGAAATTTTTTCGAGGAGGTTCGCGCATGTGCTCTTGTGAGCGACCAATAGCGTGCGCCTCTCTCCCACCGCCCGCGCCTCTCACCGCTACGCATGCCCAAAATACGCGTTTCGCGCAATCCCCACCCGATATCAAGATAATAATATGCCTCGTACGTACTGTAGGTAATACGCAAACTCATGGTCCCGTTTGGATTCCGCAAAACGACAAGAACTTTTACACAGTTTGGTCTTTTACATTTGTTGTACACTGTAGGTACTGTTTCTAAACTGTTAGTAAACTTGATATAAGTAAGTACAATTAATATAAGTAGGTAAATGTTTGTGTCGCAATGTGCTTAGCAAATAACATTGTTCCAACCAACTTCCGTGTAAAGACCACCATTGCTTTTGATCATGGGTGTTTATTTAGGTATGTGATAATGCGACTCAAACAACCGTCATCGTCAAGCCATGTTGTTTGCTTTGAAATCCCTGAACCTCATTTTTAAGGAAACCTTTCATCTACTTCGGACAAAAAATTTAAGAATAAGTATAAATACTCAGTAGTTTCCTAGACTGTCGCCAAGATACAAAAAAGATATACCTCTATATAATGTAAGTAAGTAATAAACGTGTCGCCACGAAAAAACACAAATACAAGCAATGGTAGTAAAGAGCTATTACTTAGATGCCATTATAGCTGCATAAAACTCGTCTGAATGAATCGCAGTGCGAGTAAACGAGGTAGAAAACTATTTTACTCGTAATTTGCAAAGACTGCGTAAGACACGTTACTAGTATCCGATTTGGTCAACTGGACGTAAGTAGTTACTAACTAATATAATATAATAGGCTCACTGCTTCTATAATCGTTGAAACACGCTTGTTTGATCTACAAATAAGTAGTACTTACGTTTCTATAGAAGAATGTCTTTCTGCGTTACTATTGCGACATTAAGTGGGAATAGAATAGTAACGGAAAGTCAGTAAGTACCTACCTACTCGTAAGGTTTTAAAAGAGATTTGTGTTATTATGCTTTTCTTAAATATATTATGTAAGCTTTCTTTTGGGTGGTTAATGTTAAGTATTTATTTATTTATTTTATTTATTTATTAGTTTTGTACACACACACACAATTACAAACAGAAAAGAAATGGACAGTAGAATTGTACAAGGGCACAACTTATTTCACATTGAAATTTCTTCCAGCAGGCCCGGGACAGGAAAGAACATTGAGAAGGGCAGACAGTGTGTACCTCAAAAATATATGATATATAATATAATATTATATATAAATACACATACACAAATGAATAAAATAATAATAAACACCTACATATAAATATACTACACAATAATAATATAGTGAGGACAGATGTAAATATATGTAGATGAATCGAACAATGTTATGATGATGTTAAGTATTACGATCGATTGAAAGCTACAGTTGGCAGTATATCTTAAAATTCTTGTGGTAAATGTTCATAAACAGCTTTCTTGGACCTTAGGTAACATTGTTGAAGCTAGGGTAGTGACTTGTATAGAAAAAGCTGCGCACGCGGCGTGCAGATTGGTGCTTTTACTTTCAGGCGCGCGCCTCGCGGGTCTTGTGACGACGACGTGCTCTGAATTACAACTTTTACTATATTTAAGTACCTATAATTCAAACAATCTCTTTTGTAACATACCATACCTATTTAAAAAGTACACAATTATGCATTTCAGTAACTCTTTTTATAGTCAACATGATACTTAACAAAATGTTAAAATATAAAATGAGCTGTAGACCACGCGTTTGTGACATTTTTGAACATTTTTCGAAATGGCTGAAAAACTTATGACTTTCCCCTTATCTCTGCCATTTTGAAAAAAATGGAAAAACTAAATCGAAAAAAAACCATTTAAATATCGAACTTGCTCACTAAATTTCAAGAGAATCAGTTGGATGCGCCCTGTAGAGATCGGTCGGAAAAAATAGACGGTTAGCCGAACGGACATACGAAAGCATTTTTGTCCAACCTGAAACGGAGACGCTTGGCGCTCACTCGGTCAATTAATCAGATGATTATATAGGGTCTTCTTAGTTCTCATTAAAATTTGCTATAGAACTATAAGTAGGTATTATAAGAAACTAAGGGCCTAGTAAGGGCCAATGTAAGCGTACAGAGATTTTTTGGAATGTAAGTATAAGAATTGGGTTGTCATTATTGATCTTCCAATATCGACAAAATTCCTCTTGAGCTGTATGGGACATGTTGATGGAAAGCGTAAAGGGTTTGAGTGTCGTTTGCTGACGTCACAAGGTTGTGGTTTCGCGGGTGAGTGCAGAGTCCGTGGGAACGCAGCTGAGTCACTGCGCAAAAACTAGGCTCCGAGGCCGCGCCCGCGCCGATCGGTGGCGGCTACCTGCCCGCGGCCGCAGCATCACGTTGCGAGCGCGGCCCGACTGACAACGCCACAGTGTGCCTATATTTGTCCAAGATGGCGATTACTGCAATCTCGCCGTGGTTGACCTGCAGACTGCTCAGCCTTAATCGTCCAGACTAGGATAGTTGTAGGTACTGTGACGCCCTGGCTGGCGTCGAGTGCGAACTCTTTGCAGTTGCGCGTTAAAAAAGTACAGACGAAAAATATTTCGTATTTGAATTTCTTAGAACAGTCATACCCGATAGTTGTTTGTTTGGTGGGGCATTCTAAAAGGTGTGCCCGCACTGTTCACATGTGCTGTAATCGTTTCCGAATAAAAAACAATAGGCGAAAATCTGAGCGGTTGTTTTAGTTAACGTCTCAGCCCTTTGAGTACACTTACAGGTCACCTAGCTTTAAACCGACAACTATTCATCATGAATGCGCCAGACAGTCCTCTATGTAGAGGATGCCTGGACGCAGAGGAAACAGCCGCCCACGTAATACTGGAGTGCATGGGTATGGCCGCACAACGGGCAGAATTCTTCACAGAGGTGAGGTCGCCCCTAGGAGCCTGTGAACGCCCCAGGAGGCTTCTGCGCTTCTGGAAGGAGCTAGAATGGCTTGACTAGCCATACCAATGCTATGTTCACGCATAACGGACCATATGGGAGTCTTAATGCGGAGAAAAGAGCCTATTACCAATACCAATGTACCGTAGGTATCTATATTTTCTTTCCGCGAAAATGTTATGTCTAAATTTTATTTCATTTCAGGCAAATTTATTGATTTGGTGTAGCTTCATCTATTCCAGAAATGAGCCTCATAGACCACCGCAACCGCATGATATGATATAAGTAGCGATTTCTCGATACTTGATTAGATATCGAAATAATTATGTTTCTATGGTCATGATGGACTGCGAGAACTCTCTAACCCACGTTAACTAGACTAACTAAAAAGCTATCAAGCTAGCACCGTATATCTATGCAACCTCGCATATGCGGAATGACAGTGTCATACCTGACATCATATCACATTGGCTCAGAAACCATCTCTCACCGAACAATCAAGTTGAAAAGTTTAGAGTCAAAATTTAAAAAAATTTAAAACCCTCCTGCATAAAAAGACAAGTCAACTGAAATGATGGAAACAAGATTAAATATTAAAGGCAAGATTATAACATGCAGTCTGAGGCATGCATAAAGAAAGTGACATTATGAATGATTTGAGTTATATGCCTCCGACTGCATGTTATAATGTTCCCTTTAATATTTAATCTTGTTTCCATCTTTTCAGTTGACTTGTCTTTTTATGCAAGAGGGTTTTTAATTTTTTTAAATTTATTTTTTTATTTATTTCTTTTTAGTTATTATTTATTACAATCATGATATACCTTTTTGAAATCCTTTTAATGAGACCTTTAATTTGACACCCATATTGCAGTATTCTAAAAAAAAATTTTTTTTCCACTACCTATAATAGCACCGTGCAGCCGCCATGTTGGTTTTTTTATAACGCCACTTTCTTAAGAACACTTGGGCTGGCAAGACAAATCTAACGATATGTTAATCATGGAAATCCGTTCAGCTGTTTAAAAGATATGAGGTAATAAAGAATATTATTTTTACATTTTTCATCATAAGTCGAAAACTATGCGGCCTAAAACAAAAAGAAAAATAAGTATGCGTAAGTATACTTATTTATATAATCACTTTGTAATCACGAAAAATAAAAAATAAAATAAAACTAAGTGTCAATATTTCCAAAATTGCTTTCTTGAGGTTAGTTATGAGAATATTACATAAATATTTTAATTAAGTATTCTGTTAACCGCTTAACGAATTTAATACAAAAATAAGAAAAATAAAAGATTAAGGGGGGGCTCCCCATACATGGAACTGAAACTGAAAAAATTTTTTTTCTTCAAACCAACACGTGTTGGGTGTCTATAGATAGGTCTTTAAAAATGACATTAAGGTTTCTAAGACAACTTTTTCTCAAAGTCAACCGTTTGAAAGATATTCACCGCCAAAGTCGTAAAATGTGTGTCCCCCCCCCTTTAACTTTTGAAATAAGATAGTGAAAAATCTAAAAAAAGTATATGCTGTAGATCTTAATAAACACTTTCAACCAAAATTGGTTTGAACGAGATATGGTAAGCAGTTTTCGAGATATAGCACATTTTCCAAAACCGCAAATATAACTTTGTCATTCATACCAACACTGTGAAAAACAAAGTTATTTTGGCAGACGAAAAATTATAGGTGGTATTAAATATGGTATGGTATAAGGTAACTACGGAACCTTATGGCGCGTGGCCCAACACGCACTTGGCCGGTTTCTTTTTATGGTTGGTTTTAACATAAACGAATATTCTGTTTCCGAGAAATTTTGCAAATAAGACCAGAAACAGGGTCTACGGAATATTTTTTTACATCAAAGGTGGTAACATTTTTCAATTAAATCTATTGTGTATTATTTCAAGTACATTATAATATTTTTTAGGGTTCCGTAGCCTAAATGGCAAAAAACAGAACCCTTATAGATTCGTCATGTCTGTCTGTCTGTCTGTCTGTCTGTCCGTATGTCACAGCCACTTTATTCCGAAAGTATTAAGACTACACAGTTGAAACTTGGTAGGTAGGTGTATTCTGTTAACCGCTTACCGAATTTAATACAAAAATAAGAAAAATAAAAGATTAAGGGGGGGCTCCCCATACATAGAACTGAAACTGAAAAAAAAATGTTTCTTCAAACCAACACGTGTTGGGTGTCTATAGATAGGTCTTTAAAAATGACATTGAGGTTCTTAAGACAACTTTTTCTCAAAGTCAACCGTTTGAAAGATATACACCGCCAAAGTGGTAAAATGTTTGTCCCCCCCCCCCTTTAACTTTTGAAATAAGAGAGTGAAAAATCTAAAAAATATATATGCTGTAGATCTTAATAAACACTTTTAACCAAAATTGGTTTGAACGAGATATGGTAATTAGTTTTCGAGATATAGCACATTTTCCAAAACCGCAAATATAACTTTGTCATTCATACCAACACTGTGAAAAACAAAGTTATTTTTGCAGACGAAAAATTATAGGTGGTATTAAATATGGTATGGTATAAGGTAACTACGGAACCCTATGGCGCGTGGCCCGACACGCACTTGGCCGGTTTTTTTTTATGGTTGGTTTTAACATAAACGAATATTCTGTTTCCGAGAAATTTTGCAAATAAGACCAGAAACAGGGTCCACGGAATATTTTTTTACATCAAAGGTGGTAACATTTTTCAATTAAATCTATTGTGTATTATTTCAAGTACATTATAATATTTTTTCCATGATAGATTCGAGCGTAATCTTTCAATAATTTGAATTGAATATTGGAATTTGACCCATCTTAAGGCCTTAAACATGCGCAGTAATCTCCTCCAATTTCTCTCACCGTTCACGATTCGCACTGGCACCTACAACGAAGAAAGAGCAGCATTTACATTCAAGGGATTTCGATGCAGTAGCAAGTAATATAATAAATTAATTTACGTTAAGTTAAAATGTCTTAGTGGAAATGGGGTCCAGTCCAACGAAAGTGAGGTGGTGCCGAGGCGGTAGGTGCAGCGCTGCCGCTAGGCCGACTGCAATCAAGTGAAACATTTGCATTGTAGATGTGACGTAGGAATGCGCTGGGAACCCGACAATGCCGCCGTGAACGATGCCAAAGGTGATTAACAAAAACAAGTAGCGAGTGTTATTGTGGAAAGCCTGTTTACTAAGGCTAAGGCACACACTTTAGGTGCCAAGCTTAGAGATCAGCTAGGAGCTACGCTTGTGTACAAGATACACAGTGGCCACATACAAGGCGCCTAGCTTGGCAACACACCATTCACTTTCGCGCCGTCTTTGATGAGTACAGAACTTTTGATATGACACTAAACTAAAGAAGAAATTAATTTTGATAGAAAACTCAGTGCTTAAATTTAATACAATTCAAAATCGAAGGTGTTGGTTGGATACATGAAATTCTACAACTTCTTCCTAGCAACTTCTTCTCACAGCGTTTTTCGAATAAGTACATTCTTATGGTGTTTATTTGAAATTGAAAGGTTTCAAAGTGGTTCCCTTTTGAAAACCGCGGAAATTAATATTTCCTCCATTATTAAATTAATAAGTAACTAGGCTATTTATAAGTTACTATAAAAAAATACCAACAGGTTCGTTCGCTTAGTGGCTAACCAGTAACCTAGCTAGGCGAGTCGCTTGCAGTGTGGCCAGCTGCGATAGTATTCAATACCTCTGTTCGCTAGGATCAGTCACTAAGCCAGTCGCTTGGCTCTTAGCAATAAGAGAGGCTCCTTATAGTATGGCCTTAGCCTAAGTGAACGCACGCAAAACCTATTCACATTATCTGTTTTGGGAAACGTGTGTTAGAACAACTTTTCTTGGAGTGAGATTGTTGTCAAACTGTAGGTTATCATAAAAAAACTGGCTCTACGTGCTCGTTGAGATTCATCTTAAGGGCGTACACGCGCATCACGTTATATTTTTAAATTTTCAATACAAATGATCAAAACATCTCTGCGCGAGCCGTTATGAGGACGAACTTTGAAAATCCCTTTTAAATTATTAAATATATATAAGTACATATTGTATATGTCGCAGGCGTATTGTATATTTAGCCGTATTACATAGCAACTAGCTGTTTTAGAAAACGGCGCCGTATTGTAATGCGGCGGATTAGAGATACGCCGTATTCAAAACGGCTGGTCAAAAGTACGCCGCATTGAATAGAGCGCTTTGCGATTTTCAATACGGCTAGCCGTAATGTAATTGGGCGGTCCATAAGCCGCTTTTCCGTAAGTTTTTAGTTATAATTATCAACACTCGCGGCGCTGCCAACCATAACAATAAAAATGGCGTCAAGTGCGGATATTGCATCGAAAATAAGTAAGAATATTGAACTAAATGAAGAAAACGTGCCAAATGTGTACAGATAATTGTTTTAAGGACAATTTTTAATGTGCAGTTACATAGTTTCTACGCAGCTCAATGCAAAAATGTGAAAAAGCCGTGGATCAAAGAACGAGATTAAAACTGCTAAGGTGGCAATGGTTTCTGGTGTTGTGCGGAATCCTACGCAATATTATTGGTGTAAAAAATACAACGTAATGAGTGTAGTCAGTGAAGATTAAAGAAACATATTTCAGAAGACCGTACTTCTTGGGCAGTGCCCAAAGAACATGTACAAAAAAGTTACCTTTTAAAAGGATATAAAATTATTTAAACCAAAAAAATTGCTAAGTGTTCTAGTAAGTCTAAAATATTACAATTTTATAATCAACAACCAAACCGTTACACCTATCTACTTATTTGATAGAAGTAGTACTTACCCATACATTCATGGAGCTTTGCGAATAACCCATTCATTCCTTAAAACTAATAAAAAGAACACATGTTTCCTGCTATTTACTAGATGCTTTAGAAGTTACTTAAACCTACCTTTTTTCATAATTATTAAAATAAAATTTATTTTCAATTAAGCACTGTTTAATTTTGTTAGTGTGGTCACTCTACAATAGTACTTTGATACAAAACGGCTAAACATGCCCCGCCGTATTGAACAACGTATCACATTGTCAATCTGGCGTATCGTCGACTCGCCGTATTACAATACGGCGCCGTTTTCTAAAACAGCTAGTTGCTATGTAATACGGCTAAATATACAATACGCCTGCGACATATATACAAAACACGAAATGCAATAGACAAATACCTGAAAAATAAAAAAATACTTTAGAATCTGTAAATACCAGTAAAAACACGTCAAAGTGTACCGATTCTAGCATTTTTAAATATTTTATTTTTCTGTGATTCTTTTTTTTTATTTTCTCTCTATAGGGCACTCCTTGACAATACAAAAAATAAGTGAAAAAATAATATGAGTCGTACTCTTATTTGTTACAGCTGAAATGTTTGTGAAAAATACCTCTGGCAAGCAAATTTGAAATTCTACTTGAACAGATTGTCTTCGTTTTAAAATACCTGATAATTTATTATGTTTTTCTCTCTATACGGCACTAATTTAAGAATTTAGCTTCCTAAAACTAAAGTTTACATCAATAGTAATGATTTTATTATTTAGATAACTTCTTTGGAAAAACGCTAATTTCTTTGAAATGCGGATATACACTCTTAACGTCCGACGCGAGATTCAAATCGGAGGACGTTGGTCGCGCGTGGGCCGCGGCCGGCGGGGCGCATGTATCTACTCGAAATAGCATACATTTAGTTTGATCAAGTTTCTTGACAGATTTGACTGGTGATAATAACGGCTACTCATCTAAGTTAGGTGAGGTTGAGATAGCTATGATGAACTAAATTGGCTTCTGTTAGACGTATCAACAGTTGCGACAGTTTGGGTGTGGCATTCTGTATATATAAAAGAATATCTACTTACAAAAACGTTTTGATTGTTCATTGTTAAACTCGAAAAGATTATTAGGTAAGTAATTAAATCAAGAACATAAAGTAACTTTTTGTAAAAAAAAATAACTCCAGAATTACGTAAGTTAGGCGATTCGTTGATCGTAACGTATTTTTATTTTATAAAAGTAAAGTACTCGTGCAATAATAAGGAGCAGTTAATAATACAAGATTGCACGATTTACGTAAGGAAACTAATTTTATAGTAAAATCAACTGGAACTATAATTTCCTGTGGCACCCCAGTTACGGAGCGCGTTGATGTCTTTTGTATGGCGCACCTGCCATGCGTGCTCCGTGCGTGATCAGTGCATCTAGGATATTTTATTTATATCTCAGTAGAATAAGTATACATTTATTAAAAACGTAAGCCCATGCATTCCAAAGATTGTCAATTGACTACTAACGACGAAGTTAGTTAATATTTTGGTGGTTTATGTTGTTATTTTTAGATGCAAATAATTTCGTTTCCCCCGTTTTTCCCTTTCGTTCCTAACTAAAATAAATAAATTATTGAAATGAGTTGATTAAATTAAACTAGGTTACAACTAGGTAGTTGGTTTAGCTTGTTAGACAATTGTTGCACCTAAAACACAGTAGGTAGGTAAGTAATAGTGCTCTTACCATTTATATTTTTGTACTTATTTGATGTATTTACTTGTATTTTTGTAACTTTTCTGTTTGTCTTCAAAGTAAATAAATAAATAAATAGGATATGATAGTATAATTATTATCGTAAAGTTGTTAATCAGTAAGTTGTTAATCAGTAAGTTGTTGTTTGGTTTGGTTAAGTAAAAATATTTTGTATTAATAAAAGATGAGCACAGATGAACACAGATGAGCATAGAATAAGGTATACAGATTATAATTTCTACATAATTTTAACTATCGTCAATTTAAACAAACATTACGATGGATTTGCATGCACCTGCAAGTTTTAATGTCAATTGCCTGATTAATTTTTTATTTAACTAATTGTTCTTGTAAGAATTATAAATATCTATGTGTCGGTGATTAGATAACTTGAGTGCATTTATGCGGATGAAGGAATGCGTGCCTTAATAGTAACGACAGATCGTTACTATTAAGGCACGCATTCCTTCATCGCTCACGTCCGGTGCGAGGGGGAGAGGGGGAGGGCGCGCAAAAACCGCGAGTGGTCGCGCGAGCGTGCGCGTGCGACGTAATTGCGCGCGCACCGCACTCACACGACTCTATTAATTTTTTGCACCTAACTCTAACATGATGTATAGAGTTGCTTCGACCGCAAAAGGCGGCGACAAACTGCGCCAGAGATGCTCCTGTGACGTCACTATGGACAGCACACTGCATGCTTAAGTTATTGCTCTAATGTAACATGATGCATTTCGATAGTTAAGATAGTCCAATATTGGTCCTGATCGAACGGTTGAAGGTTTCTAATTCTACAGTTATATATATACAGTACTCAGGCGCGGTCGCAGCCTGAAATTTGGGGGGGGGGGGGGGGGGGTCACTAGTAATAATAATTGCTTTTCTGTAAATTTTTAGAAGCTTTTTCTATGTGACGTGTACGATTTGGGGGGGGGGGGGGGGGTCATGTCCCCTGTGACCCCCCCCCCCAATAGTTGCCAGTAATCCTGTCACCCTGTTGTAATTATCTGGTAACGATATATTTAAGTTTGTAAATATCGTTACTTATTGCTTTTAAAGTTGACAAGTTTCTTGCGCCCGTTCTTCTTGTCAGTTAAAAAAGTCTTGAACGGGTGGTAGGAAAATATTATAGACGATTCAAAAGTACTTAATAATTAAGTTTATTTGAATAAAGCTATTTTTGACTTTGACTTAACGTTGAATGTGAGCGTTCCTCAGCCAGATATGAATATAGTTTTTGTAGGTACTGTCAACGTCCATTCAAAGCTGAGTTGCATTGAGACTCCGTGAAATCAGGAATACTGCTCTAACAGTAGTTGGATGCAAGGTATGAACAAAAGCTTTTCAACGACATGACACATTTATTATTTGCTGTCAGTACTGCTGTTTCATTTTGATGATTGCAAATCATCACAGACCACACGTATTTCGTGAGCAAAACTCGCCGTTACAAATAATAGAAACCGGATTGGTGTAGCGTGAAAGCTCGCGCACGTTATTCGCGCCGACCTGATGAGTCAACGGATGTATATCATTGCCTGATACATCGCCGACTTCAAGACTCAGGCTAACTCAACTATTGGCGACTGAATCATATTGAGAGATCCTATAGATCACGGGTGCCCATACTTTTTCTTAAGGCGATTGTCCTAACAAAAATTTATGACAAAGAGATCGACATTTTGACCGTTTACCGACCCACCAAATATTTATCAAGAAAAAAATTGAATAAGTAAAACTACATTGGGTGCAAATTTGTTATCCTTGGCGACCGACCTTAAAACATCTCGTGTCGCGATCGACCATTTGGGCACCTCTGCTATAAATCTTCTATTATCGTACAGTTCCAAAAATTAAACGGATCAGGCTGAAAGGCATAAAGGTATTATGGCGTAGGTACAGTACAGTAGGTAATACGCTAAAGAGTTTTTTAATCCCACGGGAAGTGGAATCCCATGCAGACAAAGATGTGGGTGGAAACTTATGATTCATTGCTTACGTTGACTATGCACCGAAGTTAACATTTCAATTAAACGTTTCATTAAACGGGCTACTAATCAGTATACTTGATTCACCTATTCCCCTGGGTGAATTAAGTGTACCAATTAGTATACTTAATTTACCCAGGTGATTTAACTCAGATGAATTAAGTCTACGACGGGTTAAGAAGCTACCTGATACTTAGTTAAAAATAGTTAAAATATTCGACAAAAAGGATATTATATATTGTAACGCTGCGCTGTATATGTCACTTTAACTACTTAATATAATGTAGCGCTATATGTAAACGTACGAATTATTAATCATTCGAAACAAGTAGGTATAGGTACATAATACAGCTAAGAATTGGCCGTTATCCGTTTGAATCCGGTTTGAAACTAAAGTTGTTTTGGATCAACATCACACCTATTACCTATATTGTTCTTAAAATGGCTAAATTCTGATTTGTGTATTGTTTACATTATATAGAGTGGCGATCACTTTTACCATTTTTTGATTACGTTGCACCCGAATTCGAAAGAAAAGCACAACGAACGAGTGTGTAAATAAACAAGAAACGCGGGACAACTCAGGTTTAGATAGACAATGCAGTTCGTAGGTCACGAGCGTCCGCCGCCCGCCCCGCCCCGCCCTGCGCCTGCATCGCGCTTGCGTAATTCCCTTGGATTAAACATGCACCGCTCCACTCCACAACCTGCCGATCTGGCCCGAGATGCGACTGCGCAACTAACTGTTCACTAACTAACCCCTTGCCCTCACATACCTGAATACTATTGATTTAATTTGTCGGTATTTAACTTAATTTTCCCAAACTTAATACAACTTTTCTGTACCCGTTGCACGAACATCTATCAAGAAAAAAAAGGGTCTAAAAGTATTCGATGGAGTAATTATCCATGGGAAATTTCATTTCGCTTTTCAGTGATAGATGACGCTGTACAAATTTCCCGTACAAAATTGTTCTATCGATTTTTTTTACGAGCGTTTTTTTCTCTATAAATAATCGTGATAGGTACTGATTGCTAAAATACCTAGGTATAGAGGAAAGTCAGTGATACCGTTTTCGAAAATAATGATCTGTTTTAATGTGGCGGCAGATCAACTTTAGAGAATGGTTAGCCCAAATGGAAAACGGCATCGCTACATGATGTTTAGAACACGCGCACACAACTGTCCGAGTACGAGCGTATTCGCTGGAGCTTTCAAGAAACACGAGATAATGAACGAGGGGGCGGTGCGGGGCGGGCGGGCGCGGGGCGCGGAGGCAGCCTCACCTTGCAGTTTCTTCTCCGTCTCCCAGAATTTTTGCAGCTCAGTGAAGTACTTGTCCAGAATGAACACCTTGGATAGGCCGAGCGTGGCCATGGCGGGCGGCGCGCTCGCATCACACTCCGCGGCCGCGCCGCTCGGGGCCGATAGTGGCGACCAGTCGCGCGCGCGTCTACCTGCGTACTGCCGCGCGCGCCGCCCCCGCCCCGCCCCGCCCGCCCGTCGTCGCCCTCGCCATACAACTCCTGAACATTTAGCGAACGACCCCAATACCATCCAAAGGAAGTCCAATGTCACCACAACGCTTAAAGAGGTCACTGAAATACCTCTAACCTACCATAAAACCTCTCATGGAATGCGCAAACAACCACACTGCCATACAACGTATCATACCACCTAATCCAATAAAGCTGCCATTGTTTAGTATACAAAATGTGAACAACCGGCATCATTGATTGAAGTACGGGGGGAGTGTTGAAAAGAAGAATTTAAGAAAAGAAAGCAATCGAAAAGCTCGAATTCTTAAAAGTTTAGGAGGATGAGAGTTCATTTCGTGCATTAAACGGGCGAGGGTGGAGCGGGGGGCGCGGGCGGAGGCTGCGCGCGCTCCGCGGGGCGGTGGTGGGCCGCGGGGCGCGCGGGGAAACTGGTTTATTTATTTGTAAGCTCGCGCCGAAAGCTATGCCCGAGTAGCCCCCGCCCGCCCCGCACCGCCTTTCCCAATCCCGATGGAAATCTATGTCTAACGTTACTCGAGTGCTGACTTGGCGAGATACCTTATATTGCCCTCAGCCTATTAGCGAGTTCATATTTTTATAAATTTTATTGTATTAATATTACAACAAAAATCCTAATTTGAATTTTGAATGACGGATTTTAGCCAGAGTCTAAGTCTCTCAATTAACCTCAAAAAACGTACAAAATACATCATTATGAGTAAAACTACTCGCTTTATGTGTTTGCAGCTTTCGTTAAGTAACGAAAACTTGAAATACATAAAAGCTGATTCTGCAGATGACCTCAAGCGTTTGTCGCAAGCCACTATGTGCCGTAAGTCCAAATTCGGGTACTTTATTCCCTATTCACTTTTTCTCACTTCCATTGGCACAGGCAGTGTCTAGAGGATCCAAAAGTGTAGATTTTTGGGATTTGACCCCGTGACCCCACTGGTGACCTAAGTAGGTGACCTTTAGGGTCAGCTTAAACTGAGATGAGAGTTAACTTAACGAGAGTAGTATTTGGTTCAAGTTTCAAGTCGATCGATGCATAAATCACTGAGATATTAAGCATCTAAAGTTCCGAAAAACCGTGAAAACAGCCAAAAACTCCTCAAAAGACAACCCTACAATCTGAACTTGGGGCAACTTTGGGCAATTTTTTTTTCTTTTACTTTAAAGTATACATACTGAAGTTTTATTTCACCGAGTGCCAACCGGGAACTTGAACGGAAAGTACCAGAAAAAAATGATCAAATATTCAAAAAAGTCGGAAAAAACTTTTTTGTAAATAATAGTTTTACTTAATAGTAATAAAAGGAAGGACGGAGCTTGCAAGCTCCGTCCTTCCGTTGCATTACCTCCAAACTTTTTTAGTTATGGCGGGTCCATCGCGAAGTTTTTTGGAAAACATTCAACAAAAACACATACACAAAACTTTGTTTCTGAAACATGTTTCTCTACACACGCCGTCCACAGCGATTTCGTGGCTTGTGTAGACAAAACAAAAATGTTGCCAAATTAGCATTTTATGTTAGCACTAGAAAAAAGCGTCAATTTCAAGTTAGACCCTATTTACAGTAGCAAAATTTTATAAAATAGAAGATCGATTTAGGAAAAATTATCGCTGCTCCGAATCAAATTTCGATGAATTACTTTCATTCAAACTTGGCGCACGAAACGCTAGCGAGTTGTCAAAATGACAGATGATTATAACATTACCCTGCCCCGCGCAAAATGTTTTGTGTACGTGTTTTCCACTGGCCTCGGGCATGGAAAACAAAAATATTGTTTCTCTACACAAAAGTGTTTCGCGAAACAATATTTTGTTTAGACGTTTTTGTTGATTGTGTAGGGCAAAACACACGCTACGGACCCGGCATTAGAAGAAGAATTAATATTAAACAAAGTACTCAACATGGTCATGAATTCATATCCTTAGGGTAGCATATTCACTTCGAATTTAGCTTGAACCCTGTAAATTGATTAAGAAATTTGAAAATCATTAAGTAATAATCTAATTAAATCTTAGAGCATCGCGGCTTCTGGTACAGAAGCGCGTCTTACTCTAAGAATTAAATAATGTTCTTTATTTGTTAATCTTTGTCCTTTATTGATGTTCTTTATGTGTTGTTTTAAATCTGGAAACGATATACATATATGTAAATATCGTTCCATTTGATAAAGCTGACAAGTTTTTTTGCGCCAATTTTTCTTGTTAGGTAAAAAACGTCATAATGGGTGGTAGGACTGGTAGGGTAAAAAAGAACTGACGATTTAAAAAGCTTATTATGTGAGCTTTTTAAATAAAGAATATTTCACTTTCACTTTCATATTTGCTGTCCAGCGTTTATTACGGGTAAGATTACAAAAGATGCAATGTAATCAAATCAGTCACTAAGAAAAATATTGACATTAGGTCTCATGAAAGAAGATCAGTAGCAAATAACTTTCCACGTCAATCACTTCTATCAGATGCAAGGACGTGTTAACAGCTGAGATGAAGGCCAATGATTGTTCCATTGTAGAAAAAGAAAAAAATATTTGACAAAAACAAGAAAGAATCATTATTATAACCCAGTAAAATTAGACATGAAAAGGGGGTAATGGTACATCAAATCAGGTATTTTTGGTTTTTGGATATATTGTTGGTAATGTGGAGGCAATGTTAAATCCAAGTTTTCGACCTGGGCAGAAGACTGGGTCGTGATATTAGAAATGCCTGTGGGGTACAGACACTACCTGCTCTGTACCGCTCTGGGTTTTTCTGATTAAATAACTCGAAAAAGCCTGTGTGTTTCAGAGCATCACTTGTTCCGTAGCGCGCGGGGTTTTTCGACTAAAAATTTAATAATATCACCCTAAAAAGCCTGTGGGTCACAGAGAATCCAGAAAATTACAGTTCATAGTGATTAAAGTACTCCTTCTTTGAGTTTTTATAAATTACGTAGATTATTGATTATACCTCTTTATACTATAGTGATATTCTTTTACTAAAGTGGTGTAATTTTTCGAGTTTATCGTACTATTAATATTAATTTATTGTAAATGGGAAAGTTTTCTTTTCTCTCAATCCCATAAAAATAGCGGGCTATGCTAGATAGAATAGATTGAGATGAAATTTGGCACACAGATAGTTTTTTTAACTTGGACTAATGATAGCAGACTTTGTTTCCTAAGATCGTTGTGGGCGGAAGCTATTTTCAATTTTCATGTATAATTGATAAACAATACCTACTTAAGTACTTATATTTTATTGTATCACTAATCTGACATTATAATAATATAAATGTGATAAGTACTAATATATTAAAATTTGTTTTTTGAGTTTTATTAATTTCGATTTTTTTTTTCATCAACCTCTTTATGTTATAAATAAAAATATTACGAAAAAAGACAAAACATATACAGGGTTATTTGTAAAACACTAACGGCCTCGCAGGTATGGATTACTAACATCATGAACAACAACATTTTGTTCTACGACTTTTCAAAAAACAGACAAAAAACAATCGACTTTCCATACAAGAACTCGATCAGTTGTTTGTACATTTGTATGGAAAGTAGAATATCGTTTTTCTGTTTTCGAAAAAGTCGTAGAACAAATGTTGTAGTTTATGATGTTAGTAATCCACTACTGCGAGGTTGTTGGTGTTTTACAAATAACCCTGTATATTTAAGAAACAAAATTAAAACATATTATTTAGCGATTATAATTCTGGTTAAATGGACCTAGTAACTTATTAACAGAAAAAGCCAGCAAGATTCTTTATTTTTTATATTACAAAAGTACTCTTTGATGTAGGTATATAAGACAGCAAGTTAAACATTTGAACTGCGAAAACAGTTTTTATTACGTATGGCATAAAAGCGGTCTCAAGGTCAAGTATAGTCTAAATCTGATGTACTTTTAATTAACTGAAGGTAAAATTATTACAAAAAATAATAATGAAATAACGTTCGTCTGTTAGTTACAATCAGTCGTTGTGCTCGAAAATTGCGAAATCTAAAAAACTACTTTTTTTTAGAAAAATAACTAATTTTGTAAAACTCAATTAAAATTATTATTAGGTATTTTCAAGTCCTTTCTTTAACACAAAAGTAAAAAGAGTTAAAAACTTAATGAAAAACCTTGTGCTGTTTCCGAGAAATTTTACAAATTATGTTATCATTCATTCATCATCAGTTGTTATCAACAGCTGTCCTTTGGGGATTTATTTCTAAAAGGGGGTTACCAAAAATAAAATTTCTTGTTATATATTTTTTTTTAATAAGTTAAAGGTTCTTTTGATAAGTAATTTAGTTCAAATACCCAAATTTCACAATACTTAGTACCTTACGGGTCTGTATCGCTCGGGGTATTTATATTATGTTTAGTTGCAAATAAAAAAAATGATTTCAAATTTTATTAAGGAAATCACAGCGTAAGGTGTCTGTGTTCCACAGGCTTTTTAGGGTGATATTGTTAAATTTTTAGTCGGAAAACCCCGCGCGCTACAGAACAAGCGATGTTCTGAAACACACAGGCTTTTTCGAGTTGTTTAATCAGAAAAACCCAGAGCGGTACAGAGCAGGTAGTGTCTATACCCCACAGGCATTTCTAATGTCGCGACCGGGTCATTCTAAAAAAAAAGTGTAAGTAAGTTAGGACTTTGAATTTTATATATTAGATATTCTACCTAATACCTTGATTGGATGGATATATCCAAAAACCAAAAATACCTGATTTGATGCAACGATAAATGTCTAATTTAATTGGATTATTAATATTGCATCGTTGGAGAAAAGAATCTAGGAAAAAATCCATTTCTATTTTAAGTTTTGCTGCAAAATCTTAAAAACTTCTGGTAACTTTTTGAGTTTTATTTATGAAATAAGTAGCTTTCGCCCGCGACTTAGTCCGCACGGACTTTCGAAAATCCCGAGGAATAAAAAGAATCCTATGTTTAATCCAGCCTATAAACTAGGTATTTGTGTGCCACTCCAAATCCGTTCAGTCATCTTTGCATAATTGAATAACAACCACCCAAACGCCTACATTCGACTGTGAACCGGCAAATTGTCCTATCTTAAAATTTTAAGCTAAAGACTTAATTCTTTTCAAATAAACTACCTAATCGCAGTTTAAGCTCAGTTACAGCAGAATGGATTGCAGGGGCCGGTTTTGGAATGGTTCAGAAACTATCATTCCTCTAGAATAGCCGGAGAGCACAATGAACTTATATCAACCCGGTACGGAACGGAACAGCCACATTTAGAATATTAGTAGGATATCCCGTTCCCGTCTCATTTCCGTTCCAGTATTATTATTCTTTACAATATTTCGTCTTATGATGTAAAATTAAAAAAAAATACCGCCCCCCCCGCACATTCTATACCGGATTGTATTTATATTTATATGAGGGTACGGAATACGGAACCCTCGAAGCGCAGGTCCGACTCCAACGTCCAAGGAAGGAGCTTTTTCTTAAAAAAAAAGCTTTTTAATTTTAACTTTTTTGTGGTTCTTATTCAAACGTGTAAATATTTTAAACTTTATTATCATATTTTCAATGGTATTAATCGTCTATTACTAACCGACAAACCACTCTCTCCAACTGGTGGGGTAACATTAATACATTATACCATTGAAACTCAATTTAATTTGTAGGTAGTCAAAGTCTAGTCCAGAACGTCATCGTCGCAGACCATAGCTCGGTTTGTTTTAGATTGTCATAAACCTACCAATATCTCAATCACTATGCACATGCATTATGCATAGTTGACTTGCTTATTTGACTTTATTTCTTTATTTATACATTTGTATTACATTTTATCGTATGCACCCTGTCAGGCATAGCAATGCAGTGGAAGAGAGAGGCAGACATTTAATTTATTATTTTTTATTGACATCGGGTAAGGACCCGAACTATGTGAAGTTAATATAGATGTAGCTTACACTAAATTATTTTTATATCGCGGCACAGAATAGATATAAGTGATCGCGGGACATTGTGACGAGGCGCGTCTATTAGTTTTGAGGAGTTAGTTCCTATCTATCTTCGAAGTCCAACGTCCAATATCAATAAAATTAAAATGTAACCACTCTTGAGGTTTACTCTTGTAAACAAAAAAAAAAGAATAATCTAAATCGGTTCATAAACAAAGAAGTTATGCCTGAAAACCCGTAAAAACTTGTGTGATCTTAGATAAATAATTGAAATTTTTTAGGACTATAAAAACTACGAGCCAGATAGATCTGTGTAAAAATATGAAACCACCTCTTTCAGATAAAATGATAATAATGATTAAAATCGGTTAGCAACTAGCGAAGTTATGGTAAAACAAACATAAATAAACACCAAAAAAATCGGGTTGCACTCCGGGAGTGCCGGCAGAAGTGAAAACTTGAATATTAACGTTGTGCATTTTTGATATTTTGAAATTAGCGGCAAAGGATTAAAATTATTACTTTCCTATTACTATACATTCACACTATTCAATCAGTTTGTAATTAGAGAAAAATTCTAAAGATTTCGCGCCAGTGGCCTTTTTAATTTCACATGCACGCATTCTACGATTTAAACTTATAGTCACAGAGTATAAATAGGTCTATGATTTCACCGCAGAGATCGCTGCTATTAGTTCCATTTTCAAAATTAGCGCGTTGCTGGTGACACAAGTGTTTTAAGTCTTAAAATGACGCGCCGCTATTTTAAACGCGCCCCGTAGAAAGAGAGGGGGATATTTCCGCCGCCAGCTGTCTACTCTCCATCCGTCACATCCGTCTTACGCATTTTGGATTAGCCACGTGATTCCTGATGCGAGTTTAGCATTTTTCCCCATTACAAAAAAGCGTACAACGCCGCTAAAGAAGTTTTCACTTCAAAAAATACCGTCGAAGTTTTATGGAAATAGCTTGTAAATAAAATGAAGACCATGGTCCTATATTTGTAACAACCAACTTTGCCACCAGATAAATAGCCCTTTCAGGCCCAAAAAAATATTTTTAGAAATTGTTTTTTTTCTGTGTATGTTATGAAATTGATCTTTAAATTGCTCCTGAAAAAAATTTTGAAAAAAATCTAGCTACCCCCCAGGGGTCCACACGCCCCCTGCACGATAGTGACGTTCAGGCTTTATTTGTACAAGTGCACGGTCGTGACGTTCTTGGGTTTAAGGGTATTAATGTGCTGTTAATTAGAAATTAAACAAAATGTATCGGAAAATCAACGTTTATTACTTTAGCCATTGTAATTATTTTAATCAATTAAATCAACGAGATATAAAAATTTGACAAATAGACTTGTTAGCGCTTTAATTGAGATCAAACAAGAATATAATCATTGAATGTAGTAATTATTCACCAGTCTTTCGATTTGCTTCAATCAGGCTTTAAAATATCTTTAATCTACTTATTTTATATGATACCCTGCAAAACAATTATGTTTTCTTGAGAGGCATAGGTACACATCAGTTTTTTTGCATCTTATTTTTGGTCGACTTTTGCACCCCTCCAATCGACAAGCGCGAGGATTGTCGATCTCTTCAAAACTAGGAAGATGGTCATACCCGTCGTACTTTAAAAGGTACGATGGGTATGACCAAGGCATGCGATCGTTGGGTTGATCGCTTAATTGAACCTCGAACTAGTTTTTGGTTCTAGGGCAGACTCATCATCGCTCTCGCTAGTTCTTCTTTAACGAGTAGGGGTATTTGTAAGCCCATCAGCGACTTGCATCCGTCAAGTCCATTACTTTATTGCTTGGGATGTCAGATGCATTGCACTCTAACTTAAACAAACGCCAGGCGTTTGATACTGCAATTTCAAAGAAGTGAAGAATTACGTTTAGTGATCATTTTCTGGTTTTAATGAAAGTGCGGAAGTATTGACTGGTCTAATACTTCCACACCAGCTATGTGTTTGTTGTAGCTGTCGATTATGTTGGGCGCGGGAACATATCCTATGAAAACCCCTCTGCTTTTGTCCCATCGACGTACTAAAGTCGAGTTATCTGCAGACGTGCAGTTCGAGGCAGTCACCACAGACTTATTGTTCATCCATTTAACGACCACGACATAGTCGTAGACCAATACCAAGTCTGAAATCAGCTTTCTGCCCATTAAAACGTAAAAAATAACGAATTCTTTATGAAAATAATGAAATAATCTAAACTGGACTAAGGTGGATTTGAGCCCAAACGACACTATCGTGACTTTTCATTTTTCGATAGGAATATTACTCACAATATGCATAGATTACCAGTAGAAACCAGTTAAAAGCATGTATAATCATTACACCAACAAAATAAAAACAACTACTTGTCGTAAATGTTGGAAAATAAAAGAAATTTAATAATTCATCTGCACCGCTCCTATCGTCGAAAAACGCAGCTATCTTTGTCACACGACCAAAGCCCATTGACTAATGAATCATACGAAAAATGACAATGTGTGCGTAGCGCAATTCATGCACGATCGCTGCGCTCGGGTTTCGGCCCGAAAAGTTGATTTGACAAGACGCGGGAATTTTTTAAGTAAAAATGCACGATCGTTTTCGACGGGCCTGAAAGGGATAAGGCATTTGATATGTCCGCGCCCGTGGCTCGTGTCGTGTCGTGGCCGTGAGCGCGACGGGCACGTGTGTTTGTATTGTAACGATATACTCAATATACTGCCAGGAGATAGTTTTCCTATAAATTCAATCAATGAACCGTAATTCTATAAGTCATAACGCAAATGTAATTTATTGTGTCAAATAAACTCGCACGCACAGGAAATACAGTTAACTAATTAAGGTTTTCTTTATGCATAGGAAAATAAAAGCGATTCAGAAGTGCTTAATTGTTTATTTAAAAACAATGCCCAAATTAGTGCAATTACTATTCCTTCCTCTTTATACAACGTTAAAACGTTTTCTTTTTTATTGTTGTCATTGCATTGTTGATGAAAGTAAATAATATAATTTCTTTGTATTCCTATAGTACAGTAGCCCGTAGAACATTTAAATCACCAAAAAGGTTACCGTTTGCCGTTGTGATATAGTTATTTATTACGAAATTATAGAGACTTTAACCCAAGTTTTACATATCGCAACCCGCCGTAACCTATATTTGTATATCTCCAAAAATGATATTTTTTATTTTTCAAGGTTTACCACATGGTTTAGCTATTATCGTGTTCTACAGATTTGTTTGATTATCACTGATAATAGTAAGACTATGGAAAGTGATCATACACAGATTTAAGACCAGATAAAGTCCAACCATTTTCATTAGGTCTTAAATCTGTGTATGGCTACTTTTTATAGTCTTACTTTTATCTGTGGCAATCAAACCAAGCTGTAGAACACGACAATAGCTAAACTATGTGGTAAACCTCGAAAAATAAAAAAATAAAAATTTTGGAGAAATACAAATATAGGTTACGGCGGGTTGCGATCTCTAAAACTTGGGTTAAAGTATCTTTAATTTCGTAATAAATAACTATATCACAACGGCAAACGGTAACCTTTT
Organism: Agriphila geniculea; assembly: GCA_943789525.1. Lineage (NCBI taxonomy): Eukaryota > Metazoa > Arthropoda > Insecta > Lepidoptera > Crambidae > Agriphila > Agriphila geniculea. The sequence continues at coordinate 46,341,305 of OX038869.1, forward strand.
TCGTGATTTAAATGTTCTATGGGCTACTGTACTACTAGATATTGCCGTCGCGTCACCTTCCACAGCTACGGCCGCACAGCTCCACCTAGCGGCCCTCGCAGCAACTACGGACTGCCGCGCACCGCGCCGTAGAAACCTCTCATAGACAACTACAACCTGCGCGCGCGCACGCAAATTTCCTTGCCTTTCAACTTTCCTCCGCGAGAGGGCGGTAATACATGGAAGTGATTTAAGTTTCTTGTCATTTATACATTGCGAGTGAAACATTAAAAAGCAATATAACTGAGTAGAGGGATTTGTTTCATACTTATCATTATAAAGAACACCTTTTGTTGGTTTATAAGTGTTATTTTTTATTTTGTTGTTTTTACTTTTTTTATAAGGTAGTTGCTAATAGCAACTTTTTTGTGAATTAAGAAAAATTAAAATAAAGATAACGCACGTTCAAGCGTGATGCGTTGATGTCTAATTTATGGGGTGGTACTCTGGATTCGTTCTGAGCGGGAATTTTTGCGAACTGTACCCAGGGATTTTACCTATTGTTGAAACTAGTAAAAGTGTTTGTAGTTATGCTACACTTTTACTCTTAAAACTGGAAAGAAACCAAATAAAACCTGTAACTTTCCAACGTGATGAAGGCTAAGAAAATCCAAGACACGTTGCTTTTCAAACTTGCTTTTCGTAAGTAATATTTTTTTATTATGTTTAGCTAAGAAGGAAAAATTGAAAGAAGCCGTTATTGATTCATAGTGGAAGTTTATGTAATTAATAGTTAATTTATTACGAATGTGCACAAGTAATTTAAAAATAGTTATATTAAAATAGGTTTATTTTGTGACATCCGTCTTCTCCCACCCGATATCTTCTTCTTCTTCTTATTTTTGTTATGGCAATCTACTTTCATCTTGGAAGTAATTTTTGCCAGTGTCATGTTTTGAATAGTTCAGTATTTCTAGATTTTCTAGAAGATTGTTTCAGTTTACATTAAAATGCGGGTGCATCACATTCCAATGCTGCTTGGAGCATTTGGCAGCAAGTATATCAAGACAGTTTACTCGGTAAGTTCTGCCGAGGTAGCCACCACTACACTAAAAATCTCAGCTTCACACAACCAAGATCGCGCCTATTTCTATTATCCCACATATTGTTCAGTTGCGTAGACACTTGTACCACAAAACTGCACCAATTTTAAGACACAATATCTACTATGAATCAATTTGCGAATAATTAAAATAGCCACCGAACTGAACTCGACAAAATCCAGCCAAAAACTCCACCCGATATCTTACTTAAACGGCAAAAATTTACATACTTAAAATGTAATATTTAAGTATTTTTTCTTTTTATGTGTTTGTTGTATTTTATAAAAAAAAAATACCATTCGGCCTCTCAGGTTAAATAAAATCACAGTTAACGGTTAAATATTATAATTTTAAATCTAGGAGGAGTCAAAGATTTCCAGTTAAAAAAAATCTTCAGATTTTTTATTACCTAGAGAATGTTGAAAAGCAGTAAATTAAATACCTAATGAGGTGGGAATTTCAAAGAAATAGTGTACGTGTGTCAGATATTGCAGATAGGCACGGCGACGACAAAGTATCACTTAACACGTGGCGGGAAACCCGACGCGGCTGCTTTTTATTTTATACTGGCCCGTGATACGGTAAATAAATCTATCAGTATTCTTACTTCATACAAATAGAAGAAAAGCGAGCCTACGCCTCGAGTTCGGTCTGCACTCGGTATACAACAGTCGCGAATGCGCCGCAGTGACAAACGAAAGATTTCCGTAGTATTGATTGAAATACATGTGCTTTCTATGTCAAAGTGCAGATTGTACTGTTTTTATTTTATTTAGTTATGACATAACAATTATAAATACCTGGACAGTAGAAAAAAAAAGATTAAAGTAAGTATACTTATTTTTTTAATTATATAGATATTACCTACCTACTCTACCAGAAAGATTTGAAGCTAATTTCCCCCTTAAATATCTAGGTATTTCCCTTTTTTACTCTTATGTTTTCACCATTTGTTTTGTTAACCTAGGTATTTTATTGCTTAAAAATTGATTTCTCGGCGAAGGTAGACCCTAGGTAGGATTCCTAGGTAGGATATGGATTCAAAAATACCTATTAGGTACAATCACAAAACTAGAAACATACGAAAGTAATTAGATGAAATTAAAATACTGTAGCCGGCTGGCCCTATCGCGTGTTGATGTACCGCGCGGCTCTGGGTAATGATGATTTAGAATACTGATAGATTTCTTTACCGTGCCCGTGAGGTGCGCCCGCGCCGAGCCCTAGACAGATTTATTATCACTATATTTTTGCTCCACGCAACGCTCTGATCGTGATCGCAAACCATAAAGGACGTGTCCTGACGCATTTTACTTAAGCGCCTTATAAATTGATCCTGGACGGTATTAAATAGTAAAACTTTAACACAATAAAATGGGTTTTATAATCATCATCATCAGCCATTTTAATGTCTCCACTGCTGGGGCACAGGCCTTCCTTATGGGTGGATAAGGAGGACGGGCCATAACCCACCACACGGGCCCAATGCGGATTGGTGGGTGTTAACGACTGCAAATGCAGCTGGGATCAACGGCTTAACGTGCCTTCCAAAGCACGGAGGAGCTCGAGATAATAAATTTTTGGTCACCCATCCCATGACCGTCCCTTGCGAACGTTGCTTAACCTCCACAATCGCTGGGTCAGGCGCTAAACCACTGCGCCACTGAGCTCCTCCGTCATCAGAGGGTTTTATAATAGTTACCTACATTTTAGCAGCTGCCGAAAAATTTTAACGAAATATAATCTAAATCTTGTAGCACTGACTAAATTATGCCTTTTCACTTCTGCATAGAATAGTTACTGATTGAAATTAAAAAAACACAATTTGACGGATTTGATTATGTTTTTTTGATTATTCCATTTTGTCACCTTTGCAGCTGACAATTAAAATATCAAAAACCTATGAAAATTGCGTAAGTATCCTTAAAAGTATTTATCTCATAGCTTAAGCTTATACACTAAGTACTACTTAGTTACTTTTGTAGCATTACAATTTCAATGGTCTAGATCGATTTTGCACGCACCTTCGTCATCTGCCGTCGTAGATGAGGGTCCCATGCGTCGTCACTTGGAGTCACATTCAGTCACGAACTCAATCACTTGGATACTGAGAGCAAGAGTAGCGTTTTCGGAAATAGCTTCCAATCAGCTTTAAACACCAACATTTTTAGTCCATCTTACAGTTTACTTGATTCCACTAACGCTGAGATGCTTACAATATTTTCATTGCAGAAAGACCTTTATATTTTTCTTTAGTCTTTTAAGCTATTTCACTCAGCTCGTGTAAATATTCTATAAGAGTGCTTGTCCTCTGTATACTGTTTTGGTGGGCACTGAGACAGCACTAGTCGCCAGCATGGCAGCGGCAGCGCCGAGCACTGGTGCTGTGCGGCGCGCGGTCGGACACTAGCCGCCGCTCGCGCCGCGCCGGCACGCGACCAACGCATCACATGTTTTATCTTACATAATTGCTTTACGGTCGGCAGCCATTACACAGTCAATCCAGACCGTGATCCGATCAAGATCGCGGATCGCAGTAAATTGATGGATTTTGATGCGGTTGGTTGCAAGGTACGACGGTCAATCTACTGTTCTATCCTACTCACTGTTCTATCCTCACCTATCGTGTGTGGTATATCACATCATTACATTTCAACCACTTATTTTTAATAAAACCAAAAAGCATTTCAAAAACTTATGAGATTTTGATAGCGAAAATGAAAGTTTTTTTGAAGTTCAACACGGGCGGACATGATTCAGCCCATAGACAGGGTTGAGGACGGGAACTAGTATAATAATGTACTCTATGGACGGGAAAAGGAAAGGGAAAGTTAAGAACCTCGTGCGAGGCCCGCCGCACGCGGCAAACGACCTGCCTCGCGAGGCAGCGCGCTTGGATGTATAAACATAGGGATCGGTTCCATAGAGTCCGTGAGGACAAGACAAAAGAAAGATTTGATTTCGATAAAAAAATGTAATTATTTTATATCTATAGGACTTCTAGATCTAAAGAAATTAGTATTTTTTCGCAATGCCATCCAAAATAAAAAGTAAAAATGAAAATGGCGATCATTCTAACAGAAGAGAGATGACCCCAACATGTCTGTGTTTTCGTCGATAAAATAAGGTATGCTTTTAAATTATCGTTAGTCTAAGACCAAAGACATTGTATAATCGTAGAGGTTGTCAAAATCGTCAAGTAAGGTATGGCCATAAATAATGTTTGGTAACAAAACGTGCTTGATCATCGCACGACGCTTTGTGCGGCGAAGTTACAACGAAGTTACTAGTCACGTCACGTTGTTTACTCGAGTTTTCCATCGAAATTTACAGTATCAGTTTTTACCGGCGATGTGGCGCAACACGCCGCTGGAATATAAAGTGGTGTCGCGGCAAAAAGAGGATGCGGGGCCGAGTGCGCGCGCGCAGATAACGCCACGGTGCGGCGCGGCGCGGCCGGTGGCGACAGCCTCCGCAATAAATAAGTCGCGGGCGCGTTATCGCGCGTGCCGCTTAATTGGCGTTATCTGGCACCACGCCGCGCGCCGCCCAGCCGCCACCACGCCGCCGCCGCCACTCACGCCCCATTGTACTGCTTCCACATGTTATCCTACCTATACAATATACTAGTACAGCAGACTCGCGTGTTCACTACCATACATCCGTCCATGTTTACGGTGCGTCTATGAAGATCCAATTACACGCGCTAGTTTTAGAACGATTATTAAAGTTTCACACGCGAACCTGTTTACGTGTAGAGCGGCCTTTATAGAGCACAATTATAATTTTTATTATAGGAATAGGACAATAGGTGCTTGTTGTAACTGGGTCTCTAACTGTTGGTAAAACACTACCTTTATGGTTTCTTATAGCAATCTTTAAATTGTGAGTCTATTAAACGATAAATACTGTAAAATCAAACTTTGCAATTTTATGTCCATTTGTGTGTACTTACTTACAGCAGTTTGACATCTAATTAAAGGGCTTTTCGAGCTGATTCTAAAAATATATCACATCGTTACATTTCAGCTTAGAACACAGAATTTCAGCCACTTGTTTCAAATTAAATCAAAAATAATTTTCAAAACATACCATGTTTGGGTTTATCCAGATACGGTTGAATTATTTATTTATCGTAAAATATATCTCAAATGATATGTAAGTAATAAATAAAAATTCAGATAATATTTAGGCTTACATACTTACTTAAAACCTCAATAAGACATCCATATCGATTTTTAAGGTTTACTTACCCCATTTCACCCCCTTAAGGGTTGAAATTCCAACAATTCCTATATACCTACATTGCGTTAGTTTCCGACCATAAGAAATAAAAAAAATAGTGATTTTTACTTCGAAAATGAAGGATTTTCTATACACAACTTCATCGAAACTTTCACCCCTTCTGGGTGAAGTTTTCAAAAACGCTGCGAAAAACTCAAAATTTGAAGATTCTAGCTTTGAAACTAAAGGGACTTTTTGTACAAACTTTCATCCCCTATTTTACCCCCTTAGAGGATAATTTTGAAAAATGCTTTCTTAGTACACCAGGAACCCATGTGTCTGGAATCTCTAGACCCAGCAGTTTGGGCTGTGCGTTGATATGTCAGTCAGTCAATCAGTCAACTCACTCAGAATAAAAAAAACCGTCTAAGTGCGAGTCGAAATCGCGTCCGAAGGGTTCCGTACCAAAAAACGGCAAAATAATCATGTTTGTTGCATTTTTTCTGTTTTTAGTATTTTTTGTTATAGCGGCAACAGAAACACATCATATCTGTGAAAATTTCAACTGTCTACCTGTTGTCGTTATTAATATCGAGCAAAAAACGGCAAAAAAATCATGTTTGTTGTAGGGGAGCCCCCGTTAAATATTTAATAATTTTCAATTTTTAGTATTTGTTGTTATAGCGGCAACAGAAACACATCATTTGTGAAAATTTCAACTGCCTAGTAATCACGGATCTTGAGCTACAGCCTGGTGACAGACAGACAGACGGAGAACGGAGACTTAGTAATAGGGTCCCGTTTTTAGGGTTCCGTAGCCTAAATGGTAAAAGACGGAACCCTTATTCGTCATGTCTGTCTGTCTGTCTGTCCGTATGTCACAGCCACTTTATTCCGAAAGTATTTAAGACTACACAGTTGAAACTTGATAGGTAGATGTATACTGTTAACCGCTTAACGAATTTAATACAAAAATGAGAAAAATAAAAGATTAAGGGGGGGCACCCCATACATGGAACTGAAACTGAAAAAAATTTTTTTCTTCAAACCAATACGTGTTGGATGTTTATAGATAGGTCTTTAAAAATGACATTGAGGTTTTTAAGGCAACTTTTTCTCAAAGTCAACCGTTTGAAAGATATACACCGCCAAAGTGGTAAAATGTGTCCCCCCCCCCCCCCCCTTCCTTTAACTTTTGAAATAAGAGAGTGAAAAATCTAAAAAAAATATACGGTGTTTATCTTAATAAACACTATCAATTGATTTGAAAATTGGTTTGAATGAGATATAGTAATTAGTTTTCGAGATATATCTCAATGAGCTATAGCTCATTTTCCAAAACCGCAAATATTACTTTGTCATTCATACCAACACTGTGAAAAACAAAGTTATTTTTTGCAGACGAAAAATGCTAGGTGGTATTAAATATGGTATGGCATAAGGTAACTACGGAACCCTACGGCGCGTGGCCCGACACGCACTTGGCCGGTTTTTTATCCTTCGGGTACGGACGGAACCCAGCTGTTTCATACATTTTTAATGTATGAAACAGCTGTTTTCAATGAACAGAAAATGTTTGAATTTGTAATGCTGAGCTCTACATGCTTTTTAGGTTGTGCGTTATTGTTAGTGGCAGGTGGTGCTCACCATCAGGCGTGCAGGGCCGCTCGGCGAGGCGGCGCGGGCGCGCGGCGCGGCGCGGGCGCCTCGTGCACGCGCCCAGCTCGTCAAGGCTGTTCCTTGCTTCGGCTTCCCCCGCACTAAGCCAGAAATATGAAAAAGTTACTTCAGTCAACTCCAAAAATATAACGGGTGTAACAAGACCCTCAACAAAGCCGAAGTCCACGCATTCCGCCCATCATCAGGATCATTTTTGTATTGTAGACTATACCTGGGAAACCAATAGCTACGAAGTTATTGAAGGTCAAAGTCATTTTTTTTTTGTAATTTAGTATGGTTTTGTTGTATTTTAGTATTGTATAAAAATAGCATTGTGATTGTGAATGCAAAAATCTCAAATTTAAAAATCAAAATTCTTTTTTCGAAATGTTATTTCATTTGTTATTTCTTAATTTGTGTCCAAAGAAACATTATCAAAATTTTAAGTATTTCGTAACAAACAATGGCTTCAAAACGTCATCACTAAATGTACCTCATGAGCACGCACATAAACGCTGCCTTTCAACTCGGCCGCACGCAGCTGTGTAGCATACTCTCGCAGGCGCGGTCTGTTGTACGCGTTACATTGCGTGGTAATGTATGCAATGCTTTTTTTAACACCAAAAATTAAAATCGTTTCCCAGCAGTAATTTTGAACAGAAATGGTCCCGATGATGGACAAATACGTAGACCTCGGCTTCGTTGAGGGTCTTGTTTCACCCTGTATTGTATAATAGATACGATGACATTTCCAGCTTCAACGAGATTGGTCGTTTAAACTTTAATCGGTTCGGTGGTTATGGTTTTTCGAATACACTTCTTAAAGCTTGCATTATAAGTAACGCCAGCTAAGATAATAGACATGTATAATAAAAAAAGGAATATTATATGATAGCGGTGAGCGGGCATTAGGCCCAAGGTCTGCCTGAGCGGTGCCGACCACGGAACTTCATTTCATGTTAAGACTGCGGCTGACGTTAAGCTCTTTCAATAAGTCTAAGCTGCTCAACCGGCTTTGCAAGCATAGGTGCCTACGTCAAAATAAAAAATAAAAACACATCCATCTTATTATAGCGTGTGTACAGTCGAAGCTTAAAGAACATTTAACTTAATCAAAATCCAAATATTAAATCTTACCTATTACCTTATCTATTACAATTTAAAAAATTGTTGTGTTCCGACAGTTAGAGGTAAGATAGCCAGTTCCTCAGTGATGAGGATTCCGGGTGTAGTGCGCTTTCCACCTTCAGACTTATCGTCACTTAACATCAAGTGAGGGGAAGGCGAAGCACTATCCCGTTGTGTATAAAAAATATATTAAGTCATTGAAAACGATAAAAATGCCTACTTGCGGATATCGCGGTGCTGGCGTGGTCTGTTGGCACAAAAGAATTCAGCGTGCGCTCGGTGCGCGCGCAGCAGGACGTGCAGCGCGTGCGCGGGTGCGTGCGTCGCGGCGTGGCCCGGCGCGTGCGTCGCGGCGTGGCCCGGCGCGTGCGAGGCGGCGGCGGCGGTGCCCTCGTATGTCTCGTCGGGCAGCAACACCGCCCGTGCGTCCAGACACCCTCCCTCAACCCGCGGAGCCAATCTTCTACCAAACATATAAATAAGAATCGTTATTAATAGGGGTTAATGTACAATTTTTTTCTCACATACAGAGGCTCACATATTTTCTATGATTTTAAAGATGTTTCGTTTTTGTTATTATTTCAAATTAGGATCATAAACGGCCACTATTAGCAATAAAAATATTTCGGATTATTTTTCCTGAATGTTAAAAAAGTATCTTAAGTGTGTCCTTTTTTAATCTTTTATTATTTGACACACTTAAAGTCATGTCAGCCCTATACTCTTTTTTCGTTACCAGAAATGATTACTTAACTAGCTGTAACTTAGCCGTTACATGTTTTTTCACTTAATACATGTGGCATAAGTTAGCGTTAGTGCTTAAACAATTGGGCATAAAAGTTTTAAAACATTAGCGTTAATAGTTGTCAACAATGTTAGTATGGAAAATGAAAATTCTTTAAAATGTTACATACAAAACGGCAAAATCATATTTAAACCCCAAATATTTTATATACAAGAAATACAAGTGGCCCTTAGCCACTCAATTCCAAAAAAAGTGGCGGTGAGTGATGATTTGTGCATACTGAATTGGTCGGGCATCATAATAATGATTTTATTGATCTTGATTATTTTATGGCGATTGTATTTGCCACAAATTATATATATAGCTGTTTCACCGGGTCAATTAATTTGATTCTGAGAGTACTGTAAGACAAAGGAAATATACTTAACAAAAAAGTATACAGTTAAAACTATAAGTACATAATATTTATATATACAACGTGTTACAAAAAACCCCTAAACCCGAATATGGTAAACAGAGACCATCAAACTGAACAACTTTTACTATGAGACCAACTCTGAAATCGCGAATAAAAGTCTTGAAAATATATGTACCAGCTAATTTTTTTCACGATTTCAGAGTTGGTCCCAAAGTAAAAGTTATTCAGTTTGATGGTCCCTATCTACCGTATTCCACACGCTGTATATATTTTTTATAAAGTGCTGCTAACGACACGAAATGTTTACTTTTTGTCATAAATATTTAAATCCATTCCTACGTATGTCACCACGCAACGAATTCTTACAGATAAATGAAACTATCGACTTTTTTATCTTTACATGTATACAACTTGCAAAATTTTAATTGAGATGAGATTTGTAATTGAACGCTTTTAAACGCAGCTCCATGTTGGCATACAAATGTTTTTGCCGATAATAGTGCGCAGAACAAATTATGATGTTATGAAAACATAACGAGCCCCGCGCTCGCCGGTGGTCAGGGCTGTCAGCTCTATTTTATGTTATAACTAGCGGCCGCCCGCGCTTCGTCTGCGTGGAAAGTTTTTTTGCTATCCCTCGGGAATAGTGCTTTTTTTCGGGATGAAAGTTACCCTATGTCCTTCTCTGTACCCCTAACAACGTGTATGCAAAATTTCATGACGATCGGTTGAGTAGATAAGACGTGAAGGGGTAACAAACAAACAAACAAATAAACAAACAAACAAACGGACTTTCGCATTTATAATATTATCATATATATATCATATTAACATATTATATATCATATTACATATTCAAATAATGCCAACGGAGTTTCTAAATCCAATTACGCATAAAAACTAGTAGGTACTTAATTGAAATTATTATCTTTAACTATCAGTAGGGGAGTAGTAGTGAGTATTTAACGCACAGCAAAATAGCCTACTTTAGATTTGTTTTTGTTCATTCCGGGAAATAAGTTGCCAATCCAAAGAAGAACTATCTTTTATTACTTTTTTGCTCTTTTACTAGGAAAAACTTGTGGCAAATTTTTTTAATGATCATGTTATCTTACATTCCTGGCGAATGACTAAGCATAATTCTATAAACATTGTAAGAAGTAAGTAGCTGTAAGTTTTCCAAGAAGTAAAATAAATAAAAATAAAAAAAACAATGCTTTTCCCTAGGAAAATCGTGGAAAGAGTTGACTAAATCTCTATTTTTGGCATTGTTTTGGCTATGGTTCGGTATGTTTCACGGTTGACCATATTATGCTACACATGTTAATTCAATACCACAAAACCTGTTTTTGATAGATTATTATTTATTATATTGATTCGCGTTATAACAAGCAGCTGTCAGCATTAAAAGCAGCAGCCCTACCCCGGCGGGTCGTTACGCGCGGTGACGCGGCGGAATCGCGCATGTTTCCCTGCGCCCGCGCCGGCCGTCGTCGCTTTGTTTGGCTCCTAACGAGCTTACACTTTAATCTCGGCGGTATAAACACGCTGTTACACTTCACCGTTAACTCAACATTAAGCGCTATCGCACACAGGCAACTTAGTCGCCCTGCAACTGTTTTGTCTCTGTCTCAAGTCCACAGGTTTAAATGGAAGCGCACACACGAAGCGACGCAGTCGTCGGCAACTTTTCATACAAATCATGTAAGCGCTATCGCACACAGGCAACTTAGTCTCCCAGCAACTGTTTTGTCTCTCACATCAAGTCCACGGGTTTATATGGAAGCGCGCACACGAAGCGACACGGTCGTCTGCAACTTTTCATACAAATCACGTGAGAGACAAAATAGTTGCGGAGACAAAAGTCGCCTGTGTGCGGTAGCGCTAAATTTAGGACTAGCTGTTGAAAGCTTTGAGAGCTATCGACAGACGTACGAGAAAAGTTTCCAAACTAATATAGTACGAGTAGTAGGCCCACTGGTTTTGTATTTTAATTTTTGAATTGTTTTCATATAAGATGGGCTTTGGATTATTTGATTGTGGATCAGACTAAGCGCAATATTCATTCAGATATTGAATGCAGTTCAAGAATTATCAAAGTGTCAGTGATAAAAGTATGAATAATGAATAAATGAATAAATCAATTTATTTTCTCTTAACTAGGATGTTGATAACAACAATGTTACAATATGACCTGCCTTTCTATTGTCTAATATCAAAATCTATCGCAATCGCTTTCAAGATATAATACATTGATCCTTCAGTTTGGCATATTTAAAAACTTACAAAAGAAATGCAGCAATGTGTCACGATCATTTGTCAAATGAAAGCGATTGCGATAGATTTTGAAATTAGACAATTAGCCCCCTGCATTGTGAGAGACTGGTGCCCGATATAGGTATCTAAAAGAACCTGTATCGTTTGCTTTTAGTATACCTACGTGGATTTACGCATCAGTTATTTTGCAGAATGTTTTGTTCAGCCTTAAATAAGCTATTTCTTAATAATACGCCTAATACCAGTTTTGCGCGTAAACTGAGATTACAGTGCGATAATCCGAACACCTCTCCTGATTCGATATCCTAACAGATTTTTTACTACACACAGTTAAATACCTCATTGTTAACTTGTGTTTTTACAAGCTGTGCATTTTTCTTTATCCAGGTTGAAAAGCAAGTGTAGAAAAAGAAAAAATATGAACTAGCATTTCATTTTGTAAAAATGATTCGTGAAAGTAAAGGCGATGTCCCAGCATTGCCCCAGTTTCAATTTATTTGATTACTTTCATAATTAAAAAATGCTAATTACATTTTATTTAGGTATAGTATTAGTCAAAAATTGTTTTATATTTAGAAAAACAATTACAAAAACATTAAGTTGTTTTCTGAAGTATTTTGTGAAAAAAAATGTAAGAAAATAGTACTATCATGATAAAAAATTGTGATTTAAAAGCGTTTTAACTTAAAAATCCCACTTTTTAATGCAGAAAATAATTATTAGTCTGATTCTAGAGTAAAATACCTACTCTGACATACTTCTTTGATTAAGACGCGATAGACTTTCACTTTTTGAGAATGGTGAGACAAATGACATAGGTGCGATGGGGCATGTCCTTTGTCTATACAAACATATTTATTTGGAGAAACAAAGCAGCAATGTTACTGCACAGGGGAGCGTGAAGACGTCGCTCGCCGCCATATTTAGCGAGAAACATTCGGCAAGAACTCGTCCTGTCGTCAACCTAAACTCCAGTTTTTCGGTGTGTCATCCTAAATAGCCGACCCGCTGTGGCCACATGCCTCCACAATATAAGGAAGATATCTTCGAGCGCGCTCACGCACAGTTTATTTCAATCAAGTTTTACAAGTGAAAATATTCATGGATGCATTAATAAAAATTATCTGTGGGCCATCTTACAACTGCTTATAGTGGCTTTGTGAGCTGTAGACCTCGCGTTTGTGATATGTTTGATAATTTTTCGTAATAGCTGAAATTAGTTTTTTGTTTTCGAATAACTTCCCCCTCCACTCCCTCCTATTGGATTTTTTCCGCAACATGTATGTTGTGTAGAATGAAGTCCAAAGTGTCCCTCTCAAATTTAATTGAAATCTATCGATGAATAGCACTACAGCAAACTTCCCCTTTTCCCCCTAATCAAAAATCGCATTCGATTAAAAAAATGTAAATAAATCAAAGAACTTGTGTTTTGCCCATAGACATAGAAAAATTTTCGCTGCGCTCAAGAAGACCAACAGAGCGTGGAAAAGAGAAGTTAACATCATACGGACACAGTCTATGTAAAAAAGAGACAAATAGGATCAAGCGACATGTGCCAATATTTTTTACAGTAAGAGGCCCTAGCGGCCCGCCTTGCAAAGGAGCAATCACGATTTGTTTAAAATATTTGATAATCTTAATTAGAATTTAAAATAAAGGTATCGTGGAGCCATGGTGTCTTGTGCTCTAAGTAATTAAGATGTGACAAAAAGAAACATAAATAAGATATTGCCACACATTTCTCTAAAACCAATTTCGCTACATTTATTCGTTTATCGACGAAGAAAACAGTATGGAACATAGTTAATTAATTTCCTTTGCCATATGATAGTCATATTTTATGTATCTAAGTCATATTTTACGTATCTCACATAAAATTTATGTTTTCGTTTTTCGGATCACCTGTTTATTGACATTGTTGTTCTTTGACATTCTATTTTTATGGTTTTGCCAATTTTCGTCAGAATCGATGATCTTTCTTCTTATCGAATGGATTAATGGCCACGTTTATCAAGCTGCCTGTAGGCCTCTAACTTGGCTTAACAGCCGGGACCGACGGTTTTACGTGCCCTGCGAAGCACGGAAGCGCTCAGTTGTAATGCCACTCCACGGTCACCCATCCGACACCTGACCGGACCGAGCGTTGCTTAACAAACGTGATCGAGTACGATCAGTCTATCAAGCTTCGCCACGAGCGCTTCAAAATCGGTTGAAAAATGCGACCTGCGACTTTTAATTGCTATACAGCCAGAAAGAGATGTAACTATAGCAATTCATAAACCTGGCAAGTTTTAAGAGGTTGTAATACTCCCCCTGTAGGCGAGAACAGGCATCGAAATACGAACAAAATATTTTTTTGGCCAATCTCGAAACTGAGACGCTTCGCTCGCTCGGTCAACTACTGAAACTAAAACTATATACAGTAGTAGACGGTAGTACTTATATCTATTCTGTGGTAGCAGTAATAGTTCTTGCACAGAAGGACTTGCAATGTAGAGCTGCAAAAAGATGATTTGCTATATAAACTATGTTGGCTTTTATCATCAAATCAATAGAAATAAAATGGGTTCTCATTTTTCTTAAGGATTTATTCAAAATTGGATTTGAATATTAATCAAATTATTTAAGGAGGCGTAAACCCTTAGACTTAGAGCAACGCGGCTTAACGGTTGCTCGGTGGTCAGATTAACGATGAACTTATAACGTGTAACTGATGAATGATAATTTGATAATTGTACTCATACATCAGCGAACACAGTTTTGTCACTGTCCGTGGTTCTGTGTAGAAGTTGCAGTTAACGCGCGGGGTGTGATGTGGCTGAGACGGACTCATTACAATCAAATGGATCAGTTGTCGCTTGTCAGACACTCGCGGCCGTTATCTAGTTGAGAAGCGAAGTGACGCACGGCCAGTCGAACAGGGGGCCGGGCGGCCCGTACAGTCGCTGACACCATACTACCTATTACTATTATAAAGACGATTAAAATTTCCACTACAATTGAGATGTACCTACTCACCGTCTTCACATATCTACTCTTCATCACTGTGATGACCATAAGCATTTTCCGAGGCGTGGAATTTTAATACATCCAAGTTTGCAACTAAATGATTGGTGTGTAAACTATCAAGCTGATTTGACGAATTTAACTAATGATTTTGTTTCCCACGCATTACCTACATCGATCGGAGGGACTCTGTGAGGCTTTATGATGTTGCTTCTACCCCGAGAGGCGCGGTCGTTTTGTTGCAAAAAAAACAATCGACTGAATCGAAAATTGTGCGATTGCGCATTCGATTGTCGATTTAGTAGTTCCTCGTCATGATTTTTCGAATAACAATCGACTAACTACTAACTAAACTACTAATTTTTACACTACTTTGCGTAATCCGCTATGCATGCGAGTGTGCGTGCGTGCGGTAAACTGCGGGGTAATTTCTAGCTTAATTTTGGTTTTATTTTTAGTCATCAAGTTTAACCAAAAAGCATAGAAACATAAAGTTGATTGATATAGAGGTAAATGTAAGATTTTTTTTTGTTTCATTTTTTGTTTTGTTCATTAGAAGATCATAATAATATATATATAATATAATATAATAATATAATTGTTGTACCAATCTTGAACTGGATTCGACCATAACTTACCTTCTTAGTTAAGTTCCTACTACATAGGTAAGGTAGATTAGAATTAGATAAGTACATTGATTGATTTCTTTTAAATCTTGATCTTCTCTCGCTGCGTTACAAATAAGAAGTTTAGAGCCATACCGCACTGTCGACTAGTCGCCGGGCGGGGTGACTGTCGACAGCGACTGTAATTTCTACTAGTTTATATGGACGCGTACGCACTTGGTCGCCCGGTCGCTGGGCGACTCATAGTCGTCGGCGCGACTAGCCACGCGCGCCCGGTCGCTCGACGACCAAGAGATACACGGGTTCAAATGGAAGCGTACGCACTGCGAGCGACTGTCGCGGCGACTGGACGTCGCGCACAAAACGGATTTCGATACAGAAATATTTATTTTAGAAATAGAATTACGAAAATCTATTTGGGATTTATCAAGAAACGAATATTCTAATAATCGGGATATAAAGAAACAACAGTGGGAGGAAATTGTGGAGTTATTTGGAGGTGAAGGATTAACAACGAAGAAAAAACTTTAGGTAGGTACTTATTACAATGTCGTATATTCTTGGACGAATCAACCAATTTATTTTATTAGTTAACTAAGGAACTCTGCCCAACTGCCATGACAATTGACCATCCTCAGTTCAGTCATAAAATAATCAGGAAACATATCTCTGTACGATATACCACGCCGCGTATAGGGTTACCAGATGTTATATCTAAAAATGCTGACAAGAAGCCCGTTTTCTAGTAAAAAGTCCTGTTATTTTGCTAAAGCCCCCACACGGCTTACGATAACACATTGTAGATATACCCAATAAATTATTATTTTTTCTTGTTATAACGACGTACAAAATTAATATTTCAAGTAAGACGAAAAAGCTTTAGTGTTTCGTTTTTAAGTACCTATTAGTTTTTGATTATTTATAATTTTTTAAATGTGGATTATTTGAAAATTGATAATTTATTGCAAAGTCACTTGATTCTGCACGAGTGTACCAGAAACACTACACGTATTGAGTCGCTGGCTTAGTCGTCGGCCCATGCTTTTTGAGTTGCAGTCGCCGGGAGACCGAGACCAGTCGACAGTGTGGTATGGCTCTAAGCTGACACGTACGCAGTCGACTTCGACAATGACTTCGTGCCGCTCGCCGTGCGTCGATAACAATCGACTGACATCGATTGTTATCGACTAAACGGAACAATCGACTAATTCTATAACTTTTAGTAATAATCGCCCATCGCTAACGTGTACTGCGAGCTGCGACCGAGGTGTCGCGCGACAGAACTCGTTAGTACCTATTTGGTACCGTCGGTGTTCTACATTTTTTGTGTCGACGGCAAACGTAGCAACGATGCGGAAGTGCCGCGGGCGCGGCTTGTTGCAGAACTATTCTGTACTCATATATTATACAACATCGACTAACTGGGTAGTTTTTCTATCATAATGATTAGAGTATTATTATATTGCAACAATTCTAAAAGAAGATCCTTAAATTCACTCATCGAAGTAAACTCTATAAAGTCAGGCTAAATAATAAATTTCAGTTTTTCAATTCAATTTATTGCATTTCACAATGATAATTTTGGCAATTTAATTTTCTCGATAATTTAGTTTCTGTGACAGGTTTGTAAGCGCAATTCCGGGCACTTCTGGTGTTCTGACTAAAAATTCACGGGACTACAAATAATACGAAAAATACGTTCCTAATTATGGGGAATATTGAGCATGTCTGTATGACGAGTAGATATGAGTAGAGCTAGTATACGAGTATTAGTAACAGAATAGTATCGACGTCACTTCTTGTCGCAGGCGCAGTCAGCTGGACGCGGCCGCCGACCCGTCCGCCGACCAGTCCGCTGACCCGTCCGCCGCACGCCGCCGCGAGGTGCTCTGCTTGTTACAATATCAAACTCGGTGTCCTACCTTTTCGCCGAACTATTTTTGGCCAAATTTCACTTGCCAACCAACGTTTCGCCGATGTTTCACTTTGACAACTAACGATTCCCAACTTTTTGTATGCCAACGTTTCATTTGGTAGAATTATTGTTACGCTGATTATTATAATGCCACAAAACGTTTGGCACATTCATAATTTGTCAAATCTTTCGCTAGGCCAAACAACTATAAGACGAATATCGTTTCGTCAGTGTAACAGTTCCCTTTTCATATACAAAATGAAAAATAAAAAAATGATATTTATTGCTTAAAAATACATTACACTCTAGTCACCAGTAATAGTGGTACTTTCTTCCACAAAAAAACACAACTGGGAATAATGCTAAAAAATAGACTAATTTTTACATACATTATTTATTCAATAATCTCAAAAATAACCTCTAAACCTTTAAATTGGCAGCAATGCATATCAATAATTATTCCTCTGAGTATGTAGATTTGTGGTCAAGAATTCTGTTTATTCTTTCTTCTTTGTCCAAGTACTTTTTTTTCTTCGGTTCTGGTGGGATGACGATTGCAAAAATTTCATTTATTTTGAAGTCCAACACGGTGGACATGATTAAACCCTTATTGGGGTGAAGTTGGGGTTAAAATTTCGTATTGAAAAATAATGTAAAATAAACATTTCACCTTCAAACTTCGTAGCAGCACTTCTAAAAACAAATAAGCAAACTCTTTTATGATTTTTGTGAATCAACCCCCTTATGGTATAAATAACCCAAAAAATCAATATGGATGTCACTATTGAGGTTTTATGGAATGTTAATTGCAAAATTAATATTTATTTTGAAGTTCAACACGGTGAGAATACTTCAACCCCTAACGAAACGGAACGGAAACGGGAACGGGGTAGTAATATCTCTGAACCCAGGATTGTCTCAAATATTCACGTAGATGAAGTTGCGGACAGAAGCTAGTAATATTATATAGCTTTACTAAACAAATCCCTACTTAATAAAACATTTGGTAAACAATAAATAACTAAAACTAAAACATTCTGCTACTTGAAAGATGGCATTTTGAAAAGTGTCATTATAAAAAACAAACCAAACGTACAGTTGGTAACTGTGAGGCTGGGAAATAAAAAAATATTATGTGATAAGTTGGCAAATGATTATTCGAAATAATATTCTGCGTAACGTTAGTTCGGTTGGGAAGTGATAATCGGCCAAAGAATTTTCGGCGAAAAGGCAGAGAACCATCAAACTCTACACTGCGTAGCTGTAGTTACAATAAACTAGTGCGACTTGTGAACTTCGTATCACACAATTTTTATGTTTATCAATTTACCTTGAGAATTTTAAAATATTGAAAACCAGCATCATCTATGGCGATTCCCACACAAAATTGCCAATGTTGAATTTTCGATTATTTAGCTGTTCTTTTGAAGTTTTTCCTATTTTTTTGTTTCTATTATTAAACCAAACAAAACAAAAAAAATATTACAATAAGTCGAGCCGTTTTTGAGTTTAAGCCAGACTAACGAACAGCAATTAATTTTTATCTATATATATAATAAAAATGAATCCCATTTCGCGTGGTCAAGCCATCACGCGTGAACGGCTGAACCGATTTCGCTAATTGTTATTTTGTTGTGTTTGTTATTATCAGGAGATGGTTGTTATGAAAGAAAAAAATAAGAAAATTGCGCGGAAAATTTGAATATTTAAGAATACTTAACCACCATATAAAATTATTTTGGACATAAAAACTATATTAATGTAACCTTATGACTTTAAAAAAATTTAAATTAAGAATAATTATTTTGGACAATTACTTTTTTAATGTAACTTTTATGACGTTTGACATAAAATTGAAAGAATGCGTGCTGCAAATATCGTCAAAGAGGATGCACAGAGAAAATTTTTCTTGTCTATGAATAAAACAGATGCTTCGGTCGGAGTTATTTTATTGAGGAAATACATGTAAAATAATTCATTTATTATTTCTTACAAAAAGGATCTAAGAAAACTGAATTTCTTAGTGCTCATCACGGTTAGTTCAGAGCCATCACGCCTAAAATTAAATTGGTAAGTTTAGATAGACTAACATACACGTTACTAACATAACAAGTGATATATACTTGGTTATAAAGCTGTTGGGTCATAAAGTAAATGGGAACGGAAACGAAAACGCAAACGGGAACGGGAACTATTAATATCTCTGAACCTATCTTTTCATTATTATACCAATTTGAATTCAATATTCATAACTAAGGCAGGACAATTTCTGTCGGATCAGCTAGTATATTATAAGAAAATATTAAATAGTTTCGATCAAGTCGGGATTCGCAGAATAGGTACTTGATGTTTATGTGTGTATGACCACGCGCTTTGATGTCTTTTCTATGGGCTTTTCTAGATTGAGGATTTTTGGAATCAAATAAGAAGCAGCAGCTTTTGCAGCTACGTATAGACTCTTATAGATTATAAAAACCTGAAGGAAGTCACTAACTTCAAAAGTTTTCGAATAACACTACTTACTGATAAAAATAAACGAGATTAATCAAACACTGATGTTTGATAAAAAATAAGGTAGGTAATCGTAAATCATTCGTTTCGTATTCAAGTGCGTTCATAAAATTTATGAAATTATGAAAAAATTGAGGAGCTCGGTGGGGCAGTAGTTTAGCGCCTGGCCCAACGATTGCGGAGGTTAAGCAATTTTCGCAATGGTCGGTCATGGGATGGTTGACCAAAAATTTATTTTCTCGAGATCCTCCGTGCTTCGGAAGGCACGTTAAGCCGTTGGACCCGGCAGCATTTGCAGTCGTTAACACCCACCAATCCGCATTGGGCCCGCGTGGTGGGTTATGGTCCGCCTCCTTATCCACCCATAAGGAAGGCCTGTGCCCCAGCAGTGGGGACAATAAAATGGCTAATAGACATGAAAAAATCTGCAATAGTTAGTAATAAGTTTAAAGCCATCATTTAGGGGAGATAGAAGGGTGCAGTGCAGGCCGAAGCAATTAAGGGGGCGGCGCGGCGCACGCGCACGCGTATATAATGAAATTTAATCGCGGAATTTATTCGCGTCGAAACCGTTCCCACGCCCCGCGCCGCGCCGCGACCGCGCATGCGCCATCCCCGACGCATAACGCCACATTATAATAATCGGCGAGCTATTCTGGGTAACAATGGACGCTACGCCTCGCGCCTCGCGCCCGGTGTGAACACAAGTCAACTAGGTATTACTATGAATGTATGATCCTGATTGAATTGATGATGATAATGACAGAAACACTGATCGAACTGATAACTGTATAAGTATTTATTTATCTACACCCATGCTTTAAATCCTCTGTAAAGGGTTCTGAAACGGATAGCTTACTACCAACATTACGATATCCGAGCGAGAGGAAGTCGCGCTGCGCCGCGCGCCCACGCGCGACTGTACAACATTAACTACACTTTCTGAAGATATTATGACGAGGAGGAGACGGAGGAAAGGCTAAGTTAAAGACCAAGTCAAAGTCAAAACCCTTTATAGAGGATACAGTCATATCATGGGTGGTTTTAATCCATATGTATTAAAATGTTGTTTGTTTTCAAAATAAAACATAAAAAAACTTGTCAAGTGCGAGTCGGACTCGCGCACGAAGGGTTCCGTACTAAAAACGGCAAAAAAAATACGTTCGTTGTATGGGAGCCCCACTTAAATACCCCTCATTATAGTACAGTCGCATAAATAACTATTAAACCAAGGCAATTATAATGAATGATCTACCTAAAAGAACGACATGTAACGAACTGACTTAAGTTGGGTTAAATTTTCCAAAAGTTTACTTAAGCTAAATAAATTAAATAATGTTTAGTGCCATAACTGCTGTGCTGATGCGGGAAATGTGCGATGTGTATCGTACAATGAAAGAGGCTGCTTGATTTATAACGATCGACAATGAAAACTTACGATGGTAACGATATCACAAGATTTATACACGAAACAATAGTTATGTTATTTAGTACTAGCGGCCTCCCGCGGTTTCACCCACGTGGTCCCGTTCCCGTAGGAATATCGGGATAAAAAGTATTTTATGTTTTAATCTAGGCTAACTACTATCTGTATGCCAAATATCAACCAAATCCGTTCAGTAGTTTTTGCGTGATTGAGGAACAAACATGTAAACATCCAAACCCACGAACTTTCACATTTATAATAAGCGGCCGCCCGTGGTTTCACCCGCGTGGTTCCCGTTCCCGTGGGAATATCGGGATAAAAAGTATTTTATGTTTTAATCTAGGCTATCTTCTATCTGTGTGCCAAATTTCAACCAAATCCGTTTTGTATTTTTTGCGTGATTGAGGAACAAACATCCAAACATCCAAACCCACAAACTTTCACATTTATAATATTAGTAGGATTTATCACTGCATAATTCCAACAGTGCATCAGTTGGCATCAGGTTGTTAGATAAGGGTCGAGAGATCCGTCGTTCCGCCGGCCGCACCGCCACCACAGCGCAGCGAACGGATCACATTTCATAGGGCTTTTTATAGAATCCTATGATATTTTTTTAACCTTTCACTAAAAAAAAATCTTCCGCAGTTTCATAGTTTAAAGCTGCTTTATTGATAATATAATAGCTTTCTTATTGGTTGACGCTTGTGCGAACGTGTCCGTCGGTTCTTGTACAGCACAATAGACGTCATTTCATAGTGTGACTAAAATGTTAACTAGAAACTGTAGGTAAGCTAATAATTTTAACGATAAATTCGATCTAATAAAATAGCTAATCATACTATAAAAATACTGGAAATATTAGACCAAAACGTATTCGATTTTTTAAATCAACCGATTATGTCACTTATACAACTTTTAAACTCAAAAAGGATCCATTATCGAGAAGTCAAGAAATTCTCACATTTGGCATAATTCTATACTAATATAATAAAGATATAATGTTAGTAAGTGTGTTTAGTTTGTATGTATAATATCTAAAATTTACTGTGGCTAAATCACTAATTCCCATGGGAACGGTGCGTCGGAGCGAACGAAGACACGGGCCACTGCTAGTTAACTACTGCTGTGTAGTAAACAAGTGTTAAACAATAACACTTGTTTACTACACAGTTTAAAAAATATCTTACATCGGAACATGTCCTACACACGACCTCACACAAATGTCAAAGACACTTGCTCCCTACTATGAAAAACGCAAGTCATTTAAGAGGAAAATGTACCTCGGCAGAACTAACCAAGTAAACTGTCTTAATATACAACTATATAACTATATAAATGTTCCAAACAGCATTGGAATGCTATGCACCTGCATTCTAATGTAAGCTGAAACTATACAGCTACCACTGAACTATTCAACACATTACACTGTCAAAAATTGGGATGTTGACAACTTTTTAGGGTTCCGTAGCCTAAATGGCAAAAAACGGAACCCTTATAAATTCGTCATGTCTGTCTGTCTGTCTGTCTGTCTGTCTGTCTGTCTGTCTGTCTGTCTGTCTGTCTGTCTGTCTGTCTGTCTGTCCGTATGTCACAGCCACTTTATTCCGAAAGTATTAAGACTACACAGTTAAAACTTGGTAGGTAGATGTATTCTGTTAACCGCTTAACGAATTTAATACAAAAATAAGAAAAATAAAAGATTGAGGGGGGGCTCCCCATACATGGAACTGAAACTGAAAAAAAATTTTTTCTTCAAACCAACACGTGTTGGGTGTCTATAGATAGGTCTTTAAAAATGACATTCAGGTTCCTAAGACAACTTTTTCTCAAAGTCAACCGTTTGAAAGATATTCACCGCCAAAGTGGTAAAATGTGTGTCCCCCCCCCTTTAACTTTTGAAATAAGAGAGTGAAAAATCTAAAAAAAATATATGCTATAGATCTTAATAAACACTTTCAACCAAAATTGGTTTGAACGAGATATAGTAAAAAGTTTTTGAGATATAGCACATTTTCCAAAACCGCAAATATAACTTTGTCATTCATACCAACTGCAACACTGTGAAAAACAAAGTTATTTTTGCAAACGAAAAATGATAGGTGGTATTAAATATGGTATGGTATAAGGTTACTACGGAACCCTATGGCGCGTGGCCCGACACGCACTTGGCCGGTTTTTTTTTTATTTTATATTACATAAATTACCTCTCAAAAAAAGAAACGTTGGTAAAATAATTATTTCGCTAGCTTGAAAATTGCCCGAGATATCACAGTGTGAAATGCACACAAATGGACTTGCCCGAAAACGCTCCATACTAACGGCTACTGAATTATGACGTCACGCCTCAGTAGTTTGTATGCAACGCGTAGGAAATTTGTTCGGCAGCTATATTAAATATTGTGTTTATCAAAATGGTTTCTTAGACAAATTTGATATACATTTTACGAACTAATTAAAGGTATCATTTATTTTAATAAATTTTATACTTTTTAAATGGACTTGTCCACCCGACTTTGAAGGGTCATAAAACAAAGAATATGCAATATATAAAACCAAGAGGTATACAAGCTACTCTAAAAGTTTAATATGTTTACGATTTTTATTAGTATTTCGTTATTTTATTCATTAGTCAACATCCCAATTACTTCTTAAAAGAGAGAGAGAGTAGTTTGCCAAACAAGGAGACGTAAATTTTTTGCCGCCAGTAAAACGGTACAGAAAATGTTCTCATTTATTATTGAAGAGATCTCTTGCCAGCAAGAAACAGAATTATCGTATAATTGTTTTGGAAGCTGCGCAATAAAGCATCGACTAAATTGTGTCGTTGTGGCGGCCACCAACGGCGCAGTGCTCGCGCAGCATCATATTAAATATTCAAACTGTCTATAACATCCTGGTTTATTTTAATATTTACACTTCTAGGTTTCAGTAGAAAAAGTGCGTGAATGGTCGGTAAATATTGAAACTGGGGTAAACAGTATTTTGTTCTTCAAATGCTCAGCTTGCAAACGATATCTTTTTAAAATTTGAGATTTTAGCATTCGCAGTGCTATTTTTATACAATCCTAAATAATATCATCTGTGACGTTTTGTAGTTTGATAGTAATTAATCCATTTTATTGTTATGATTTCGAATCAAAATTGAAAGAATAATAGTAGTATTTTAGTTTAATAGCTTGGCAACACCGACGCTTGGCTCCGCCGTTTCCCGCCATTTGCAGTGGAATGAGAAGATAAGCGGTGGGGATAGGCGGCAGAACGGTCAACGAAAGTCAGTTGCGGTCTCAGTCACTTTCCAACCGTCAAGAAGAGAAGTATTGTTAGGGAAAACTGCTAACGTATTGTTGCTATAACCTAGTTAATAATATCATGGTGTGTTCCTGCGAAGAAAGTAAAAGTAGTTCACCGTTATTACTGTAGTTTTCATCACAAATCAGCAGTGGAAGAACCAAAGTATGTACGCTCACGAATTTCTTACTTTTCTAACGTTTTAAACCGAGCTAAAATTACGAAATTAAGTTGGGTAGTTTCAAGTTTTAATACACTCGAGAGATTTATGACTATTTTTCATTGCACGTGGCCGAGGCTTCTCTTCGGCCGTGCATACACACCATTATTCACAAACATTGCACGTGGTCGAGGCAACTCTTCGACAGTGCATATACACTTCACAATCATTGCACGTGGCCGAGGCGACTCTTCGGCCGTGCGTACACACCATTATTCACAAACATTGCACGTGGTCGAGGCAACTCTTCGACAGTGCATAAACACTTGACAATCATTGCACGTGGCCGAGGCGACTCTTCGGCCGTGCATTCACACCATTATTCACAAACATTGCACGTGGTCGAGGCAACTCTTCGACAGTGCATAAACACTTTACAATCATTGCACGTGGCCGAGGCGACTCTTCGGCCGTGCATACACTGCACACAAAACTACACTCAGTCGTCACCATGATGGAAATAGTGCGTTGATATTGGAATTGTAATTTTCATGATTGTATAAAGAGAAGTCATGAAATGAATGTTTTTTTTATCTTTACTGCCCAACTGTAACTTTCGTGATTTAAACTCTGGAAATGCATTACATAATGAATTATGAAAATAGGAACTTTTATCTTGGACAATGTGTTCCGCAGAGGTTATTAAGTTTATTTTTTTTATATTTCATACCATTCTAAGTGCATTCTAATTGTCGTTAGTAGTCGACCTTGACACTGTACCCTGGGGATGTACGGATACGGAGAATAAGACGGATAACGTGATACTTACTGTAGAATTGGTACCAGGTTACGATGACCTTCAAAAGGGTTTTAGTAGTACCATGACGCTATAGTCGTAGCTTAAGGCTAGGTTTTACGAACACATTTGTCTGTCTTTTACTTTACGTGGAAAGAGTATGGAAAATAACCTCACTTCTGCACATTTTCGATGTTTTTCGGCGTTTTATCATCATTTTATTTATCACAATCCTCTTTCATGAATAAAACTTATTGAAGCTACTTCACAGTACGTATTTTTGATATTATTATACGTTTCCGCTATTATTTATGCCAAAAATATTAACCTACCCAAGCCCTTATGATAATATTCTTATTTTTCTTGCAATCATCTGTGAGGTTTATATGCAATTTAATACTAGTAGCTACAAGAGAATCTCTTCAGCTTGTCGTATGTTTTTGTTTTGTGGTAACTTTACGTTTTTTATATAAAAATATGACCCCACAAACCATGTTTTCCTATTTTAGTTCAAGAAGTTAATTCTTATTCTATTAAGAGGCCGTTCATAAAGAATTGTCGATTTCATTAATTAACGTGATTTTACAGAAGTGATCTTACAGTTAAAAACTGTACATACTTATCTTTATGAATAAAATAATACGAAAGATAATTATCTGGTGTACGTGGTTTCGATATGTGGTATGTTTACGATTATAATTTTGATTTCATATTTGTGTTCCTAAATGAATGAAGTAAGTTTACTTTGAAGTACACTTATTTGGCGTAATTTCTTAGTTTTGTAAGAAATATAACGCTTTTAAAATTAATCGTAGTTGGTAGAAAATATTTTGCTACTTTAAAATTTTATTTGAAATGAGCCGTCTCTTAGGTATTTCTACTAATACTTTTGAGACTAGGCTAGACGCGCTTTCGGTTTACAAGGATAGACGCACCTTTGGTTTACAAGGCCTACACCCCTAGGCGTCTACGGTTTACAAGGCTAAATGCGTCTTTGGCTTACAATTAGGGTTAACTTTTGGTTTTCTATGTACATAGGGATGATGCAGTGAAAATTACTGAAATGAAACTATTCTAAATATTTCACCCAACCCTAAGTAATTATACTAGATATTTATATTAATGAAAATTTATTATACCATTGACTTTCGAGGCTAGATGCACATTTAGTTTGTAAGGCTAGGACAAGGCTAAACGCGCCTTCGACCTATTTAAGGTACCTCTAACTTTTGTTTGTTTTTATACTAGAATGATGAAGAGGTTTGAGAATTTATACGGGGAAAGTTTTTTTTAAGGTTAGACGTGCCTTCATTTTATAAGGTTAGATGCGCCTTTATTTTACAAGGTTGAATGCGCCTTAATTTTATTAACTGTTGGTTTTTTATTATAATAAATATTAATATAGATGAAAATTTCCTACTTTTACTTTCGAAGCTAGACACGTTCAGCTTGAAGGCTAAACGCGCCTTCGACTTATAAAGTGCAACTTTTGATACCAGATTGGTAAAGAGATTTGAGATTTATATGAATGAATATTTTAAGTTTTAATGTGCTTCATTTGATAGGGTTAGATTCGCCTTCATTTTATAAGGTTAGATGCGCCTTCATTTTATAAAGTCAGATGCGCCTTCATTTTATAAGGTTAGATGCGCCTTCATTTTATAAGGTTTGATGTGACTTTATTTTATAAGATTAGATGCGCCTTCTTGTTATTTATAAGTTTAGATGTGCCTACATTTTATTATAAGTATAAATGCGCCTTCATTTTATAAGTTCAGATGCGCCGTCATTTTATAAGGTTAGATGCACCTTCATTTTATATGGTAAGATGAGCCTGCGGTTAGGCTAGATGCGCCTGCGGCTTATAAGGCTATATGCGCCTTGAGTATGGCAAGATGTGCCTTCAGTTTGGCTAGATGCGCCTACGGTTTGAGAAGATGTGCCTTCGGTTTGGCTAGATGCAATTAATATTTTATTACTGGAAATTAAATTAACATTGGCAGGCAATTATTATTATTAATGTCATTTTATCATATTTGACATTAAAGTTTGACATTTATTTTATTGGGATTTGAAATTATTTACTGAAATGATGGGTAATGAAAATTAGTTGTAATAATTGATGATTAATGTTAAGTATCGAATTTAAATTTTATAATCACCTAGCTACTGACAGATTTCCACACCTAACAAAGTCAGAATATGCAGATTTTGTTATATTATAATGTCATCAATGTATACTTCCATTTTCTGGGAAATAAATGATTGGTTTGTATTGTATTTAGATGCAAATCCAGTTTGGCTAGAAGCGCCATCAGTTTACAAGGCTAGATGCGCCTTTTATTTGGCTAGATGCGCCTTTTATTTGGCTAGATGCGCCTTTTATTTGGCTAGATGCGCCTGAGATTTGGCTAGATACGCCTAAAATTTGGCTAGATGCGCCTGAGATTTGGCTAGATGCGCCTGAGATTCGGCTAGATGCACCTGCGATTCGGCTAGATGCGCCTGATATTTGGCTAGATGCGCCTGAGATTTGGCTAGATGCGCCTGAGATTTGGCTAGATGCGCCTGAGATTTGGGCTAGATGCGCCTGAGATTTGGCTAGATGCGCCTGAGATTTGGGCTAGATGCGCCTGAGATTTGGCTAGATGCGCCTGCGGTTTGCAATACAATACAATACAATTTATTTATTCCATACATCCTACATTAGGTACATTAATGAATAATTACTTAATAAATTGCAATTCAATTCCAATGATGAATAAATGTCAAACGAAAAAAAAAAAGATAAACCAAGTACAATTTGGCTAGAAGCGCCAGCGGTTTACAAGGCTAGGTTGTCATATACTTATATTACTTGCTTATGTGACTACATTATGCAATTTTACTAATTTCATACTCGAATCGTCATCTGCAACGATTATTTAAGTTGTTGTTTAGATTAGTGCACAGGCCCTTAAGTAAATATATTGGGGTACACAAATAATCAGTACTCAATTACACATGTACGAAGATCTGTCAAACAATAAGTAGACTTTATGAAGTCTGCGTTCTTCTTTAAGACACAACTTCTTCTTCTTCTTTTACTTGGTTATCTCTTAGTTTATAATATTGCAATCCGATGCTAATGTAATTATGGTTAATTTGAATACATTATATTTGTTTGAGAAAATAAAGTCTTAAAAATGTTAGGTAAGCAGTGTGTAAGCTACTATTATGTGAACCATTTGTCCTCAAGTACAGTGTTTAGGCGACTAGGTATATTGCGTCTATGGGCCAAGTGTGTCCTTAAGTGTGGTACTCAGTAAGCGGCCAAGTGTGTCGCATCTATGGGCCGTGTGTATCCTAAATAATACTGGTTACGTGGCCAAGTGTGTCGTATTGTATGGGCCATGTGTGTCCTTGGTTGATAGCTTTGGCTTGAATATATGTTTTGGCAGGCCATGTTCACACTGTGGCAAACGGTAGCTCTGAATATGTCTTGACAGGCCGTGTCCACATAGTGGCAAACGGTAGCACTGCGAGTATCGACATTAACAATTACTTTAACTGAGCACATTACATAATAAAATGCAAGAGAACCACAAATTGTGGAATAAAATAAATAAATTATCATGATAATATTTTAATAACAATGCAACTATATATTGTTTGTTATAAATGTGAATTTGTATTTCACATAATAAGTTTTCTCATCTCATAATGAAACAGTTTTCATGAGTAGATTATAATATTTTTCCTTTTGACCCTGATGTTTTATTTTGTAGACGTTTGTCCTATGATTTAAGCATGGTTACTGTCGATTGTTTTATATATTTCAGAAACATATTGCATCTGACAAGATGCCCATGCGGTATACTTAGCTAAGGTGATGGTGGCGCGGTGTGCGACGCGAGGCTGGATGGTAGAAACGACGGTTCCGTTATTGGTTGATCTTAGGTTTTTTTGACACGATGACGACAGGCTGCGACGGCTAATAAGGTTTCAGCTGCAATTATCTGGTTGAACATAGATACTGACCAGAATTCCTATGCATTGATTTATCAAGTACTTATATTTAAATCTTATTCAGAACCTGTTAAAGTTGGTAGTTCTAGTTAAGCTAAATTAAATATAATAAGTACCTAGCTCATGCTATGAATTGTGAAATAAATAAAAATAATACATATAATGATTACAAATAAAAATAATACACAACTTTAATCATTATACGATTACCTTGCATTTTGCATACCTAGTAGGTCTAGCAAATTGAAATTGTATACCGTAAGAAACTGTAGGACTTATGTGAGTTTAATAAGTTGACATCATTGATAATTTCAGTTAGGTAGTCACAGCACGTGCGTCGGGTCTTCAGTCAATCATCTGTCAAAAGTTTACAATTTGTGATTAAATTTGTTTACCCTTTCGTGGTACTCCGGCGGCGTGACTTCGACTGTTATATTTACTTTTTGTACTTATCTCTTGTTAAATATTATAATAAAATTCATAATTTAGTAGAAAGAACTAATGAGAAATGTTGTACTTGCATAAATTATTAGATTTTTTATTGTGGAAAAAATGGTAATATTTTTTGAAGATGTTTTAGTTAATATTTGTGTCACAATAATATTGGCTTTTAAAAATTCCAAAGCTTTTTGATCTGATGATCATACTAGGTGCGATAAGATACAACAGTTAGTTCCTCTTGTAAATAAATTATCAAATATAAAAGACGGAGGTCGACAACCCTCTCCAAGTTTTCGTTCACCATTTCTTTCTTGGAGTGGCCTCCCATTTTGTGAAATGGTGGTAGATTCAGTAGATTCTCTCTTTTTAGCATTAATTAATCCGCAATTAAATTATAACAAAAAGTTAAACCAATTAAATTTATTTAATAAAATGCGATATAAGTTAACATACAACCGGCCGAATGTGACGTTATTATTATAGTATTGAGTTGATCGTGCACGAGGACATGCACGAGGTCAGGATGGACGAATGTGACGTTTTGTAGTTTGATAGTAATTAATCCATTTTATTGTTATGATTTCGAATCAAAATTGAAAGAATAATAGTAGTATTTTAGTTTAATAGCTTGGCAACACCGACGCTTGGCTCCGCCGTTTCCCGCCATTTGCAGTGGAATGAGAAGATAAGCGGTGGGGATAGGCGGCAGAACGGTCAACGAAAGTCAGTTGCGGTCTCAGTCACTTTCCAACCGTCAAGAAGAGAAGTATTGTTAGGGAAAACTGCTAACGTATTGTTGCTATAACCTAGTTAATAATATCATGGTGTGTTCCTGCGAAGAAAGTAAAAGTAGTTCACCGTTATTACTGTAGTTTTCATCACACATCTATCCAACAGCCATTTCTATGTCCCCACTGCTGGGGCACAGGCTTTCCTTATAAGGAGGATGGGCCATAACCCACCACCCGGGCACAATGCGGATTGGTGGGTGTTAACGACTACAAATACAACCAAGACCAATGGAAGGAGCTCGAGATAATAAACTTTTGGTCACCCATCCCATGACCGACCCTTGCGAATGTTGCTTAACCTCCGCAATCGTTTGGCCATGCGCTATACCACTGCGCTACCGAGCTCCTCCTAAATTATATAGGTACTAGAAAAAAATCGACTTGCACTCAGTATATTAACTTTATGCTTGCACTAGACCATATTCTCCGGCGGGAATCGAATCCGCGACCTATGGAAGTTCGGTCCAATGCTCTTCCAACTGACCTACTGAATTACTATTGGCATCGTCGACATTTTTTCTTTTATATCCCACTCTTATGCTGCAAGCCAGCGTTATTTCGTCACTTTGTTTCGTCAATGGGGATTGTCCGAAAAAAAACAAATTAGCTGAATATTTTTATATAGGTAGGAATAAGCTCCCTTAGTAATAGAAAAAAAAGTTTCAGAATTTTCGGTTGTTTGAATTTTTTTTTATTTAAAAATTAATGTCTCTTCGACTTCACATATGTACGAAAGTAACAGTCACAACCACAACATGGAATTAAAAAAAAAGTTTAAATACCTACAAAATGTCAAAACTTTTTTGTTTACATTCTCCATTACTTTGGCAATTGATTAAGATGAACTGTTAAATAAAGTTTGAGATTTTAGCATTCAAAATGATATTTAAAATAATACTAAATAATAATATTTATTATTATAAGACAATATTACTTAATATCATGATGGCATAGAATTAGATTCTGAAAAAATTGATGATGAACTGGGTATGACATCACATCGTCATCGTGTTTTATTTACGAGAATCATTAAAATTTTTCCTTCAAAATAAGGATTTATATGGATTAAGCTTTTAACTGGTTTTCACCATCTTTTTACACTTTTTGCATTCATTGGAGTCTTTTTGATGTAATGCCATTGCCCTTAGATTATTTAATAATCTAAGCCATTGCCATAGATCGCGGAAAGCCTTTAGTAGCAGTAGTTCGGTTGTTAGTCCGGTTAACCGAACTAATGCAACTTTTTAGTTGCATTAGTTTGGTGATTTAAATCAACCGAACTACTGCAACTAAAAAGTTGCATTAGTCCGGTTGATTTAAATCACCGAACTGTTGCTACTATTAAGTGTAGCAATATTTCCGTAGGACCTAATATGCCGAAACGAAAGGCTGCCATAGCACTAGGTACTCAAATGTTACGGTCTTCCATGGCACTATCGTAAACTCTTTGATATATACCCTAACACCATCTCCCATTTTTGTTTTATTTCTTTTATTCGTAATACGTCACCAAAGTAATAGGATCACATAAATATGGCAAGGGTTAATTAATAACATTTTGATATTTTAAAAATTTCTGTTAGAATAAAAAAAAAATGAAAATTTCAGAAGTTAACATTCTCCATATTTATTTGAACCTAGTACTATTGTGACGTAGGTATTACAAAGAAAAGAAAAAAAAACAAAAAGTGATTGAAAATCATAGAAGTAAACCTTCGCCATATTTATGTGATCCTGATACTTTGGTGACGTCATACTTGTACTACGTATAAGAGCCCAATCTGAAAGCACTTAATAGTAGCAACAGTTCGGTGATTTAAATCAACCGGACTAATGCAACTTTTTATGGCAGTAGTTCGGTTGATTTAAATCGCTGAACTAATGCAACTGAAAAGTTGCATTAGTTCGGTTAACCGGACTAACAACCGAACTACTGCAACTAAAGGGCGGAAAGATTCTAGAAATTAAGATAATTATAGATATTTTTCTTTGTACTTATCTTTCTCCAGACACGTATTGAACCGATCCAGAAACACGATTCAGTGATTTTTGTTCAATACATTTTTATTTCGAAAACACCTCTTAAAAAGTTCGAAATTATTTAGAAACAAAATTAGGTATTCAAGTTGAAATTGCTTTGAAAAACTTGTAACATCAATATTCACAATCGTGTAGAAATTAACTACGATTGATTTAGTCATTAGTGATAATTGCGCAAAATCTGCCGAATCGCCACTGTTGGGATACAGGGTTTAACATTAGGCCTAATGGTATGGGCATTAACTCACCACGAGGGCCCAAATCGGATTGATTTACAACTTTGTTTGTTTAAACGAAATAATTAAAACTAGATAAGTACAAGATTTAGATTACGACGCACTCTACTCTCATATCGTAAAGTTGGAATGATAAACTTCAAAACAATTTGACTCGGCCCGATATTTTAGTTAGATACAGCGATGGAAATGTCTCACAATCATCTCATATTTGTGGTATTACCAGCAAAGTCTCTCTCTTTTTAACATTGATATTTTATTCAGTCGGTTCAATCCCAATTTTGTATGACAGTTGATAAAGTAGTGTATGAAACAGCACATAACTAGGCATTAAAACACTCGTGTATACTACACCACACACTCATATTTTAATACCCATTATCATTATGTAACAGTTTTAAAAACTACTAAGTAATTCGGAACAAAACAATGAGCCATTAAGTACACACGACGGCACCTCAGGTCAGACTGTACATACAGACTGACTGTACCTTGAAAACGTTTATGCCCTACGTCATAAAAGCTGTTTTCGGAGATTTATGTAAAACCTGACATGCTGTCGTGTGTAATATATAAGTAGTTACTCATATTTTCTTTGCTTGTCCTATTCGGTAAATAGTTTTTGACAGTTCTCATAACTCTTTTCAACAGCATTAGATATTTTCAAATAAATGAAATGTATGTATGATTAGAATATCAAAATATGTTGTCATGTTGACTAAATCTTTTTTTAATAATTTGTCACTTTTTATTGCGTAATCAGCGTGTTATATTTTATGAATAATTATTTCATTTAACAGTTAGGTTGGTTTTACCGAATAGGACAAGTAAAAAAAAACCGGCCAAGTGCGTGTCGGGCCACGCGCAGTAGGGTTCCGTAGGTACATTATACCATACCATATTTTAATACCGCTATCATTTTTCGTCTGAAAAAATAACTTTGTTTTTCACAGTGTTTGTATGAATGACAAAGTTATATTTGCGGTTTTGGAAAATGTACTATATCTCGAAAACTAATTACTGTATCTCGTTCAAAACAATTTTCGTTGAAAGTGTTTATTAAGATCTATAGTTTATATTTTTTTTAGATTTTTCACCCTCTTACTTTAAAAGTTAAAGGTTAAAGACACACATTTTACCACTTTGGCGGCATATATTTTTCAAACGGTTGACTTTAAAAAAAAATAGTTTTAGAAACCTCAATGTCATTTTTAAAGACCTATCTATAGACACCCCACAAGTATTGGTTTGATGAAAAAAAATATTTTCAGTTTCAGTTCCATGTATGGGGAGCCCCCCCTTAATCTTTTATTTTTTTTATTTTTGTATAAAAATCGTAAAGCGGTTTACAGAATACACCTGCCTACTAAGTTTCAACTATGTAGTCCTAATACTTTTGGAATAAAGTGGCTGTGACATACGGACGGACAGACAGACAGACAGACAGACAGACATGACGAATCTATAAGGGTTCCGTTTTTTGCCATTTTGGCTACGGAACCCTAAAAACAGAGTGTATAGAAAAATGCGAGTGCGTACCGTGTGTGCGCTGAGGTGGTGCGTGCGTGTGTTGCGGGCGCGCGCTGCGGGCGGCGCAGGCCCGCGCGCGCGCGTGTCGTCGGCGCGCTGCCCGCCAGCTCACTGCGCGCGCGCCCGCGCCGGCCCGTCCGGGGACCCTTCTCCAGGATCTAAACCTACTCCCGATATCTAGACCGAATTATCCGACACTCACATTATTATTGATCGACGCTCAGCGAAAACTTCTAACACCCTTTCCCGTAGAGTAGATTTAAACTTTTTTAAACAAATCAGCTGGTTACCCACTTAGGTTCGCGAACCTCTTCGCTCCGGGAGCCCGAGGGCTAATTGTCTAACTTCAAAATTTATCGCAATCGCTTTCAGGATGTCATACATTGATGCTTCTTTTTGGCACAAATAAAAATTTACCAAAGAAATGCAGCAATATGTCACATCCATCTGTCAAATGAAAGCGATTACGATAGATTTTGAAAATAAGACAATAAGTGGGCGGGAACTCTACGCCATACCAATTTGTTAACCCTGTGGCCACAGTGTGTACAATGCCACTAAACTGACAATATCAATAGAAAGTGATCCACTGCAACTCCACTCGGGAATGTATGGCAAAGAGAAAAATTTTCAGTTTAAAAAAATAACTCGTTTTGTACCGCAAGCGGTCTGAAGTTAGTCAGTTCAGTTGTACATTATTATATTATTGTGCATCATACAAAGTTTGTAGCGAACCAAAACACAGAACGACCTTTCGCCAACTTGATTTTCATTTCAAACCTTAAAGAACAATGGCGACCCGCCATACATGAATTTATTTGATTTAAAATTTTAGCGTTAAATAAAATTTTTGGGGAACTTAGCATTAAAATTCTTAGCAGGAAAAGTCTGCAAATAAAGATATTTCGTTTTGTATTTATCAGGCTGGCGAATCTCTCGTAGCAAAAAAGTTGAATTAAATGACAAGAAACAAAAACTTCTATGTTGTATTCAAATGACTTCTTCTGAGCTCGGATATCATCGAATAAGAATAATGTAATAAAAATAATGGAATAGGTATCTAGGTATGATGTAAACGAATGTCCCGTACTTATACCTCGGAAAGATTGCCTTTGTAATCTTGGTCTGTTTATGGATGAAAAGAACAACGGCGAAAATATACCTATTAAAACGTTCAGCGTTTAGAAAAATGATTTTCGAAAATCTAAGTAAAATAATAATTTACGATTTTTTTTTTAATAATAGTTTCTTAAAATCAAAGGTTTAAGAAATTATCATAATAATCACACGAAAGAACTGAGATCAACAATGAACATGACAGACATAAATGACATAACTGTTGATATCACAAAGATCGAAAATCTAATACATAACTGAAATTAACTGAATTAGTTAACATTTAAGTGTTTAAAAAACTATTATTAAAAAAAAATCGTAAATTATTATTTTACTTAGATTTTCGAAAATCATTTTTCTAAACGCTGAACGTTTTAATAGGTATATTTTCGCCGTTGTTCTTTTCATCCATAAAGAGACCAAGATTACAAAGGCAATCTTTCCGAGGTATAAGTACGGGACATTCGTTTACATCATACCTACGTTAGCTCCCTGCCATTTGATTTCTAGTGCCCAGTATTATATGAAAATGAAAATGAAAAAAATCTTTATTCAAATAAGCTCACATAATGAGCGTTTTTAAAACGTCAAATAATTTTTTTTTGCCCTACCACCCATTATGACCTCTTTTAGCTGACAAGAAAAACGGGCGCGTATGTGTCGTAGGATAATCGTATAAGCCGGATCTTTACAAAAATCCTTAGGTCGATTGTAAAGAACCGGATAATTGAAATCTAAGATAAATTTTCACAATCGTCCGAGCAATTTTTAGGATCTTTGTAAAAATCCTAGTAAGTTTCGGAAAATCGTAAACTTGAATGCTGATTGGATAATCTAAGAGACGATTTATAACAACTTCAGTCTGATTGGTCAGAACGTATTGCTGATGGGTTTTGGGGTTATTTCGTAATTTTTCCGAATTTAATTCTTCAATTGAAGTTTTAAGAACAATAATTAGCTCGAAAGTCCATTTAGGTTTTGCACAACGATTGACAAGTGCTCTGGAACTTTCTTAGCTCTGTGTAGAAAAGTTATTTTTAGGATATAACCTAGAGGTTATATCTTCTATCTATCTCAAATTAGAATTTGTCTGCACTGATTGAGCCCGGCACTTGTATAACATCCAATTCACTCACTTTACTCATCGTACTTCAATGTCTCTTGATTGATGTGAGCACTCAGTTTTTTTTTAATAAAAATACGTATAATTCGTACAAAACACTAGAGAAATATTTGACAATAATCACAACAATAACAAATAGCCAATCAGAGCATCCGCCAGTCCATAACGATGACGTCAGCCAATCAGCACGCGCAAATGGGTGGTAATTGGCGATTAACCTAAGGTACGCTGGATTTTTGTAAAAATCCTAAACATTACTCGGACGATTGCAAATATCTGTCTTAGATTCTAATTATCCGGTATTTTACAATCATACTAGGATATTTGTAAAAATCCTGTTTGTACAATTATCCTACGACATATGCACACTTTTAACTGGATTCAGCACTAATGCGCGTTTACTACCACTCAGAAACAGCCTCAAGGTTCCAAAATAACAAATATACGAAAGTAACAGCAGAATGAAGATTATTACACCTTAGCCACCACCTGCCACAACTACAACATGGTATTAAAAAATAAGTTTCGATACAAAATGTCAAATGTATTTTTATTTTCTCGCAATTGTAGAGAGATATACGGCGCTAAAATCCCATACTCGGTTTCTATTTACTCCCTCGCTAAAGCTCAGGAGTACCATACCACCTCGTGTAAGTACAATAGGTAATTTTAGTGCGTACGTAACAATTTACTATTAACGGATACTAGCGCGGTTTTCCTGTAGATTTTTAAGCTTGTATAGCTTTAAGTTTGTATCAAAATCAAACGTCTAATGCGTGAGAAAATCAACTGTAATATTAAAACTTTTCTCATGCGTTTTTTTCTCGTGATAAAGTCACTTGAAGTTAGCACGCATCAGCTCCCGCCGAAAATGCAGAGGTTTTACCTTCCAATAAAACCGCCATTGTGCGCTGAGCCTTGTCCGGGGAGATGGTGAGAGAGCCATTGCCGATTTTCTTGCTTTAACACGTTTTTGTCGTCTGGCAACACTGGATTCCCGCCTTTTTCCCTGCAACATAGACAATTCCCGCCAAGAATCATCCCTTCCACTAGGGCAAGCAAGCGCTGAGCGCTCACTTTTCCTCATTGTTTTCACCAGGGCCAGTAAAATGCCCCGGACAAGGCTCAGCGCACAATGGCGGTTTTATTGGAAGGTAAAACCTCTGCATTGTGCTGCTTCGCCTTGTCCGGGGAGAAGGTGAGAAATGTTTGTTATTGCCCTGGTGAGGGATGATGAGAAAATAAATCAATAAGCAAATACATTTAATGTGAGCTATAATTGACTATTGAATCTTAATTTTATTTTCAATTTTATCAATGGGAATAAATAAATCATGTTTCAAACGCAAAATAATTTATATTATATTTAATTTCCCCCAATAGTTTTTCAGGTGTAGGTCGAACCGTGATTCCAGTTACCTTTTTAAAAATTTATGACAGTCAGAACGTTGCAAAGCTAATGCTTTCGACTGTGTTCAATCAAATCCTGCAGGCTTAAAAACTATTCTTACCCTTTACCGTTTTGGAAGCAAGCAGGCTTCGCTTTACACAGTGTTGTAATAAAAAGTTGCTTAAGTGAGCTATTCTCCATCAGATAGTTTTACTACTTTATGAATCCAATCCAAACGGCTCAATATTATTTTGATGCTCGCGCGCGAGTAATCAGCCTCTAACATCATTGGTGGTGTCAAGCAGAGTGAGTCTTTACGAGTCAAAACTTGACTAAAGGAGAAAGGTCAGGTAGACTATCGACTTCAAGACGAGCACATACATACAAATACAACATGAAAAAAAAATGAACATGTCTATTATCCAAAACTTATAATAAAGTAGTTCCATAACAACGTTGATTCACATAGTGATTAGTGATAGACCGTGGAAGTGTGACGTCACGTCACATAATGGTGGATATATGGCAGAGCTCTTTCACAGAGAAAAGAGCATCAACAACTTGTAAATCACAAATCGGGATCTGAATGTGAATGAATACCTGTTTCGCAAAATTATCCTTACTCAATTTCTTACTCACGTGTCGCGCAAACAGTAGTAACAACCAATTTGTGGAAGTGAATTGTAGCAGGTGCTAGCATTTCTTGATGTAGACACTTAGCTAGGTTCTTGCCTATGGGGATTGCTAACAGCAACGCTGTTGTCTGTGCACTATTTTATCCAGCATTGGTTCCAGGCAGGTTCCTAATAGAATAAAAGACTTACGCCAAATCTTTAGTAGAAAAGCTTTTTCTACTACTTTCCGACATTGGTGGAGAGACTTCCAGCTCCAATCAACACATAGTCTACTTTTGGGAGAGTGTGACCTGTGCTTTGTGCGACAGGTTTTGTAATTGAACTGGCCCGCTGAAGGCTCTGTCCTGAAGATCAGGACTCCAGAACAATTTCAGTCATCGAGGCGCAATCACCACAAACAGACCGTCGCATCCACTCAGGAAAAGTAATACTTACCTACCCCCCTGGTATGAGAGACGAAGCTAAAAACACCCAAGTTAGGGCGTAATTCCACTGCCTGCTGAAGGCATTGTGGTAATCTACTCCCTCATCCAGCGGGTCTAGCGATACGTAGTGCTGAACTACGTTGAGCCTGAGCAGATGGGAACAGATCTATCCGTGGTAAACACACCGAATGCCCGAAACAGCCCCGAAGATGGCTCTGGTTAGAAATGTCACTCCAGGATCAGGAATCACATTCCAGAATGGCATCTCCCAGTGCCAAGCGATCGGCGATCCCGTTGAAGCATCCGGGAAGGTGTTGGTATGTTACAACTATACTCAGGTCCTGGATAAAACGTCATACCTTGCGAGTCTGCTTCGTGAGCATAGAAGATCTCGTCTGGTTTGATTTCTCAGTTAAGTCAATGCTTAGTGCATTGTGCTAAGATTGGCATGTTGGAGTTCGTGTACCACCTACTAGACGTGGCCGTTAACTGTTGCTGAGCTGCTGATGAAGCACCCATTATTCGACAAGTTGTGTCGTATCCAAGGCACCTTAACTGATCAGATGCACCGCTGCAATGCATTCATCACCCGACGAAGTCAGTGTAACCTGTGGTAAATAAATAAGACAAGATTCGCTCACCGACTGGTGCCACCATCGAAGTTCCATGATCATCTCTGAGGATAAGACGTGTTGCGGTTTCGTTTGTCTTTGTCTTGGAAACTTCAAACTGTTGGCGGCTCTAAAAGAGACGGTGGCAGTGTAAATGACCAATGGTCTATGGAATTTGTACAATTTAATATTTTTATAATCAATCAGCTTCAATGTGCCGTCACCGGGAATATTGCCTTAGGGTCGGGAATATTCCCAATACTGCCGGGAATATTTACACACGGTACATCTCAACGCGGTCAGTAGGAGTCTCTGAAACTCCTGACGACGTAGGTAGTTCAAATATATTATATTCTGCTAGAAAGGTACTTTCGCTTTCCGGCAGTATCTCATCGAATCCCCAGAAATTCTAAATTCTAGGTGGTCGGTCGGTAGTAATATAATATTAATTTTACAAAGTTGATGACATAAACTCAAACTATGGCAAGCAATATGTTACAACCACCGAATTTAATTTCAGTAAGTAAATAACGTCAATATAAAATCTAATTAAACAAACAACTAGACTTATTCTAGTTTTTCGAAATTTCATGCTATTCCGTATGGATGACAATGTCGTCAAGGTTTTGCCTGAAAAGTTATCTTAAAAAGGATCGGTGACTTTTATAGCTGCTATACTCACGTAAAAGTACGCTTGAGATGTGTTAATCTTCGTCAACAGGACTAATCGCCCGGTTGAAGGAAGTTTGGGATTAAAAAAAAAGAACCGATATTCATAGGTCATACATAGGTTATGTGTTTAGATTAGATTTGGTCAATATATCAATTACCTACCTGATATATTAGAATTTCGGAGGTAATCTTGAAAAAGAATTCGAAAGTGTGATAATAATATTACCATCCTACGAATTAGTGATGAAGTTTGCATGGCTTACTATGCTTCGTTAAAAGGTTTCAAACGGCTAAAACGAATTCTAGTTAACTATACCGACGTCTCTTGGCATCACGACCATGACCTCGTTTATTTATTAATCTTTATTTAAGTACCATTACAAAGTATGGTTTATAAGGAGAATGACCATCAGTCTACTTTAGGAAGAACACAAAAAAAAAAAAATTTTTTTTTCACATTTTCTAGCAATATTACATTATCAATTGTGGAATTATTGGAAATAGACCTACGTCTATTTAAAAAGCCACAGTAAAAAAAAAAAGAAAAAAAAAACACATTGCAATGCAAACTTATCAAACAATATCTAGGTACGCAATTAAAAATAGTTCTTACGACGACTCTTCAAGAAGATATCTTAAGTTTGTTTAAAACAGGAAATCTTGAGAATTAAATAATGATAATACAGTAAAATAACAAGTTCTGTTTACCAGCTTACTTTCCACATTGTATAATCTGCTTAATATTATTTGAAATATTATTAACATTACTTCTTATCCTCGCAAAACGTTTATTTAATTTTAGAACAGAATACCATATAAAACACAGATTGCAAATCTTTTAATCCACATTAAAATCAACCCAAAATAAGAAATTTGTTGAAATTATTTTTAAGATAATACGGCCGTAGATAGCATTAGCAATGTACGTTCACAATATGAGGGTAGAAAAAGATTGTAATCGTACTGCTTTAAATGATCGTTTGGAAAAACCTGACTAAGATAAAATCTGTTTTACGAGTTTCACTAATACTTAATTCAACCAGTCCGGATATTTAAATAATTGCAGAAAGTTAATAATACTGTCTATCCGTCTTTCTAAAAGCCTAAAATCTACGCTACGTAGTCAAAATTCAAAGTGGTTTGTAAAGATTTAATTAAGAGAAAATTCGTTACTTTGCATTGTTGGGTGCATTATCAATTTGATTTAATCCGTCTTTACTGGAAAATATGATGTAGCTAGATTTAACTCAATTAACACCAGCACTCGGTTACGCAAAATATATAGCAAAGTATTAAAATGTTGATTCTTAGCTTTTTCAGCACGCAAATTATCTAGCAAAGTATTAAAATGTTGGTACTTAGCTTTTTTAGAAGAACGTCGCACTGAACTACTTGAAATTATCGCTGTAGAAGAGTTTGGTGGTGATCTCCGGCTTTTCTCCCGGCGCCATCGCTGTCACCTTCGCCTTCCAGTGCTACCAGTTGAGGCGTCCATATTGCTAATTTTAATTCGTATCAACAGGACTTCCTCAAATAAGTGTTATCGCTGCGAAGTTCAGCAACGCAATGAGAAAAGTGAGCGCTCAGCGCTTGCTTGCCCTAGTGGAAGGGATGATTCTTGGCGGGAATTGTCTATGTTGCAGGGAAAAAGGCGGGAATCCAGTGTTGCCAGACGACAAAAACGTGTTAAAGCAAGAAAATCGGCAATGGCTCTCTCACCTTCTCCCCGGACAAGGCGAAGCAGCACAATGCTCTATACAAAAAGTTTAACATTTGTGACGTCACTCATGTCACGTTTCAGGCGCATTATATGGAGTTAGCCAAGAATTTTCAAATATCTCCCTAAATATTGCGTTTAAGTACATATGTGTCATACAAAATATTATTTCTTATTCGATATTCTATCCGACTGTTAAGTGCATTATAT
Source organism: Agriphila geniculea (assembly GCA_943789525.1). Taxonomy (NCBI): domain Eukaryota; kingdom Metazoa; phylum Arthropoda; class Insecta; order Lepidoptera; family Crambidae; genus Agriphila; species Agriphila geniculea. The sequence continues at coordinate 46,383,514 of OX038869.1, forward strand.
CCGAAAATGAAAAAAAAAATTCGTTATTTTCCCCTGTTTGACAAAACTAAAATAATGATTTTATTTTATTTATTTTTCTGTTCCATCATATTTTTATACGTGTCTGCAGCGACCAAGCTCAAATTTATCAAAATCGGTGACTTATGCATGTTCCCTATTGTGTACCTATTGTTTTTGTTTCTACGTAAGACAGAATCGATGTTTATGTAAATCCTGACCAGACGCAAACATACTGAATGGTGAAGGTCTTGGCTTATTTCATTCGCTCATTCGGAGGAATATCCGCACAACTGCTGCTTTGAAAATTTTACAAAATAGAATCGAATAGAATAGTTATTTATTTTCCATAAGTTCAGATACAATGTTTTTGTACAATATAGAACGTTTGAACTAGGAAAACTTTCCCTTCAGGCGATTTCAGCTAATAATATTCACAAAATTAGATTACCACTAATTTATTAGTAAATAACTTATTAGTAACTAGCGGCCGCCCGCGGTTTCACCCGCGTGGTTCTCGTTCCCGTGGGAATATCGGGATAAAATGTATCCTACGTTTTAATTAAGACTGTCCGTGTGCCAAATTTCAACCAAATCCGTTTAGTAGTTTTTGCGTGATTGAGGATACACTTTTAATATAATAAATATATATATATATATATGTCTAGGGGATACAGGTGTTATTTTCATACAAATGAGGTAACTTTGAAGCCTTGGTTTCCTGCCAGGGATGTGCTGTGCTGTGATCTGATGACAGCTATACAGGGAGTGAATGGAGGAGGTTCAGATCGCTTTACACACCCAACTGATCTGACCAGCATTCTAAAAACGTAATGGACATGTATAATAAAACCGCGAAAATAGCATGAAAATGTACGGAAATCCTCAAACTGAGAGCTGTGACCAATTAATCTTTTAGAATGCTGATCAGATCAGTTGGGTGTGTATAGCGATCTGAATCTACTCCATTCACTCGCTGGATGGCCAGCATCAGATCACAGCACGGTACATCCCTGGCAGAAAACCAAGGCTTCAAATTTACCTCGTTTGTATGAAAATAACACCTGTATCCCTAGACAAAGTTGATGTGTATATTTCACTTTTTTCTTTCTCTTTATATTTTGAAACTCAAATACAGTGTGAGTCTTTATAAAGTGCACAAATGAAATGAGTGAAACCACAGAACATATTGTTATGTGAGGGAAACTAGTATGCTTAATTTTGATGACGGGAAAATATATATAAAAAAAATCATGTTGAAATTTTATAGTTTTTGGAAAAATCTATTAGATAAAAATCTCATGAAATAAAAGACCTTTTAACAGATACCTACTAGCACGGTTTGTTCTAAACGTCAGAAAAATAAAAAATCAAACCAAATACCAACTATTTACCAAAGTACTTACAATAAACAGAATTTTTAACGTGGATTAGCTCGGGAACGTTGCGCTTTAGGACTTTATATCATGAGACATTTTTGTTTGTCTACCTATAGATTCCCTATCGACATGCACAGGTTTCATCGTGCGCTGCGATAAGTTTCCAAAATTCGCGTCGAAAATAAAATGTTATGGTTACCACTATTCCAGCCTCTTACACTAAGGCTGAGTTGCACCATCTTAGCGACATCGCACACGGGGGACTTTTGTCTCCGCAACTATTTTGTCTCTCACATGGTTTGTATGAAAAGTTGCCGACGACTGCGTCGCGTGAGAGACAAAATAGTTGCGGAGACAAAAGTCGCCTGTGTGCGGTAGCGCTTACTTTAACAATAACAAGCTAGTTATTGTACCGGTTAAGCATAAGCGCTATCGCACACAGGCAACTTAGTCTCCCAGCAACTGTTTTGTCTCTCACATCAAGTCCACGGGTTTATATGGAAGCGCGCACACGAAGCGACACGGTCGTCTGCAACTTTTCATACAAATCACGTGAGAGACAAAATAGTTGCGGAGACAAAAGTTGCCCGTGTGCGATAGCGCTAAGTTAGCCAAAAAAAGAGGTTGACAGCCAGCATGATGTCTTTTGACAAGTTTGGCGTGACAATTAGGTAGCATTATCATTTGACGATAACTTTAACTTTGACAGCGTTTTGGTGCAACTCACACTGAGGTTCGAACCCATTTGGTATGGTAGTAACAGACTATCCGGGTCAACTTATAAAATACTTTTCATTTCGGGATACTATCTCTTTCCCGGAGGGATAATACAAAACTGATTGGAGCTAAAATTGGGGAAAAAATATATTTTATGTTGATTAAAGTATAAGTCTAAAATATAAAAATTTGGCATTCTATGGTATGTTAATAATTGTTTAATTATTTGAATATTACATTAAAAAACTTAAAATGTATGATGTTTTCAAAATTGTCCTAAATAGATGTTTCGACGACGTTATCAAGAACCACTGTTACTATCTGCTGTTTTGGTATATCCTATTTGAAGCTAGATGGCGCTAAATTTTGACTTGAGTTATTTTCATTTTTATTTAAAACAAATATTAAAATCATCATGAAATGTTAATAAAATTTGTTTTTTTATAAAAATTATGAAATCAGAGTCATTTTCGAATTATATAAAGGCGCTTAAGTTTTCGAATTATATAAATTACAAGGAAATAATTTACATAAGAAAAGTAAGGATCTAACGCCATTCATTGATTCGGATGGAATCACTCGAGTAGGCGGACGTTTAAATAATTCTAGCTATAGCTTTGATAAGAAACATCAAATTATCTTAGATGCCAAACATATTTTATCAAAGCTTATAATGGCGCATGAGCACTTAAGACTATTTCACATGGGCACCCAGTTAAGCCTAGCATCATTTCGAGATAAATACTGGCCGACTGGTGCTAGACGCTTAGCTCGTAGTGTTGTTCAAAGATGCGTTCGATGGCGAGCAGTTACTGTGCAGCCAATTATGGGACATTTACCTGAAGCTCGTACCAATGCTGTGTTTCCTTTCACTCCGCCGGAGCTGATGTTGCTGGGCCATTCTTGATTAGCAGCCGTAAAGATCGTGGTAATCTTACTAGTAAGTGTTATTTTTGCTTATTTGTCTGCCTAAGTACAAAGGCAGTACATTTAGAACTAGTAAGTGATCTGAGTACTCAAACCTTTATCCTATGCCTTAAAAGATTTGTTTCACGTAGAGGTAGACCCTATGAGATCTATTATGACAAGGGGAGAAATTTTGTAGGAGCCAGCAATGAGTTAGGTAGATCCAGCTGTCAATCTGTCTATGAATTTTCAAGTAATGAAGGAATTTATTCCCCTCACTTCAGTGGAATTTTCGAAACTGGTGTTAAATCAGACAAAAATCATTTAAAACCTATAGCTGGCAATGCTGCCTTGACATTTGAGGAGTTGGCGACTTTATTTACTCAAATTAAATCGATCCTAAATTCACGCCCCTTATATTCCCTCTCGTCAGACTGTACCGATCCTTCTCCTCTGACCCCAGACCTCCCGATATGAGACCGCTCATATCGATACCGACTGCGCAAATAAATGTCACCAGACCAAACAGATACGAGCTCGTCGAGAAAATACGCCAACACTTCTGGGAGAGGTAGAGCCGGGAGTACATCGCCGAGCTGCAACAGCGCACCAAATGGCGCACGCCGCAACGAGAACTTGCCACCGGAGACATGGTCATACTGAAGGAGGACAACCTGCCACCGCTACAGTGGCGCCTTGGAAGAGTGTCCCATTTGTACCCAGGAACGGACGCCGTCAGCAGAGTTGCTGATGTTACCACTTCAAAGGGAGCCCTACGACGGGCCACGAATAAGCTATGCCTTTTACTTACTTCCGATGCCAACGAAGGCAAAGATTCGGATCAAGATGCTTGAAAGCTCTTTTTTTGAACTAAAATGGCTACGCAACCTAAATTTTGTATTTTATATTGTTAGAAACCCAGTAAATGCCATTGCATCCGAAGCAGTATTTCATTTATAAATGTCCCGGCTTGGACACACTCATTTCGAAAAAAAAAATTAGAAGCGCCATCTAGCTGCGAATATACCAAACAGCACTCTTTGAAAACCTCGTGGCGAGAAGGCGTCATCTATTATTTTTAGGGTTCCCTTATAGATTGCCTTATAGAAACGGAACTCTTATAGATTCGTCATGTCTGTCTATCCGTCCGTCCGTATGTCACGGCCACTTTATACCGAAACTATTAGAATTGCACAATTGAAACTTGGTAGGTAGATGTATTCTGTGAACCGCTTAACGATTTTAACACAAGAATAAAAAAAAAGATTAAGGGGTCTCCGCATACATGGAACTGAAACTGAAACAAGTTTTTTCATCAAAACAATACGTGCGGGTCTACAGATAGGTCTTTAAAAATTATATTGTATTGAGGTTTCTGAGACTATTTTTTGTCAAAGTCAACCGTTTGAAAGATATACATTGCCAAAGTGGTAAAATGTGTCCCCCCCCCTCTAACTTTTAAAATAAGAGAGTGAAAAATTAAAAAAATATATATGCTGTCTTAATAAACACTTTGAATAAAAATTGGTTTGAATGAGATATATTTAGTAGTTTTAGAGATAAAGCATATTTTCCAAAAACGCAAATATAACTTTTGTCATTTATACAAACTCTACCTATGAAAAACAAAGTTATTTTTGCAGATGAAAAATGATAATGGTATTAAATAAGCTATGGTATATGGTAACTACGGAACCCTAGTGCGCGTAGCCCGACACAGTCTTCTTCAACTTACATTTTGCTACATCTCACGGAGCCACTATATAGTTTTATTAGTTAAATAAATTAAAATTTGGTTTTTGTTCTATTTGAAACTTATGATTAAGTTTTTATTTTGTGGTTTCAAAAATGATGTTCAGTGGAATGACCGAACTAAATTAATATTGAACCCTAAAACCAAAGAACATTGTTATTCCGTTTAGATGTTAGTTAGTTTGAAAATCGTGTTAACATCGACATCGGTTCGCTCGCGCTTTTGTCGAATAGAACGTTGGTGTCCTCGAGAATCTCCGGACATGAGACAACTTCAGCTCCGCAATATCAGGTGTATCGTAGCGTAATCTGGACTCTAAAGGCACTCGCAGGCTTGAAGGGCAGCATACGCAGGAAGAGTTAGTGAGGGTCTTGCAGGCTTGAAGCGAAGCACACGCGGGGGCGTTAGTGAGGGTCTTGCAGGCTTGAAGCGGAGCACACGCGAGGATGAGCGCCGAAGACGTAGTGCTGACGGGCATTTCGGGGCGGCTGCCCGAGTGCGACTCCATCGAGGAGTTCGCGGAGAAGCTGCTCGCGGGTGTCGACCTGGTTACCGCCGACGCGCGCCGCTGGCCGCCAGGTACCTACACCACATCATCATCATCAACCATTTTTATTAAGGTTCCGTAGCCTAATGGCAAAAAACGGAACCCTTAACGTTAACGCACATTTAGGCCGGTCGCAACGGGGCGGGCCGGGCCGCAGCGCAGCGCAAAATGCTCCTATAGCACATTGTGACGGCCCGGGCCGCATAGCATCTACGGATTTTGAGTACAGTGGTGCCAACTTAGGGTAATTTACCCTAGATTTAGGGTAAAAATTACCGGCAGGGTAATTATTAGGGTATAGATTTTACTACGGTATCTCTTAGGGTAAATCTTGTGTTAACTTTAGTCTTACAAAAAGAATGTTAAACAAAGGAGACCCGGCCTTTTATCCTTTATCCTTTTACCTTTTAAAATCTTTAATCTGTGATTCATAATCTGCTGTACTTTTTAGGGTTCCGTATCCTAATGGCAAAAAACGGAACCCTTATAGATTCGTCATGTCTGTCTGTCTGTCCGTCCGTATGTCACAGCCAAAGTATTAGGATTACACAGTTGAAACTTGTTAGGTAGATGTATTTTGAGAAACGCTTTTCAATTTTCAAGAAAAAAAAATATTAAGAGGGGGAATCGGGAATCCCCATACATGGAACCGAAACTGAAAAACAATATTTTTAATCAAACCTATACGTGCGGGGTGTCTATAGATAGGAAAATAATTTAATCGTATACAAGTTAAATATGTTTCTATGGCGAGTCCCAATTCTAATAAATGTATGCCAAAAAATATAGTGATGCAGAGGCTACTTTCATTGTTATGTGCCATAATAATATTGAAAAATATTACTAAGTATTTTTTATTTGTAAAGAAAAAAAACAGTTAAGGAATTTTTAGTAAGGGTATTTTTACAAAATTATATAGTATCTATATGTATAATATCTAATATTTCTATAAATTTTCTTAATATTTTATACGACAAAAAAAGTTTTGGGGTATTTTCGGATGACTCCTGATCGATAAATCCGCTTGCTATAGCACACTGAGTCGGGACGCAGCGGGGCGGGGCGGGCCGCATCGCACGCAACAAAAATCCGCGACGGATTATGCGGCCCGCTCCGCCCCGGCATAGTGTGCGATAGTTCATATAAAATGTATGCGAGTGATTTGAGCGGATTTTTGCGATGCGACCCGCCTAAATGTGCCTTCCTTGTTTTAAGAGTTTTTATTTCTTCCGGGTCGATTACGTTACTTCCCTTTTTGTTTTAAGCAAGTTGTTGGTCTTCCTAAAGTTTGAATAAATAAATAAAATATGTTGCACAATCATGTTTTAATTCAAACCAATGATAACTTTTATATTATTGGTATATGTATATTTTCCACTGTTATTATCTCAATCATAAATGAATGCTTTTTAGGACTTCATGGACTGCCAGAACGAAATGGAAAACTCAAAGAGCTGAAATATTTCGACGCGACCTTCTTCGGCGTACATGCGAAGCAGGCACACCTGATGGACCCGCAGCTGCGGCTGCTGCTGGAGACCACGCACGAGGCCATCGTGGACGCGGGCTACGCCGCCACCGAGCTGCGCGGCTCGCGCACCGGCGTCTACTCCGGCGCCTGCGGGTCCGAGTCCGCGGAAATGTGGGATTCCGACCCTGACAAGATCAACGGCTACTCTTTGACCGGTTGCTGCCGCGCGATGATCGCCAATCGCATTTCGTACTCGTTCGATTTAAAGGGACCCTCTTACGCCATCGATACTGCCTGTTCAAGTTCACTCTATGCATTCGCACAAGCGTACTGGGCCATTCGTCAGGGTCACTGCGACGCTGCCGTAGTGACAGGATGTAACTTGTGCCTGAAACCAGCCAACTCGCTCAACTACCACCGGCTGGGCATGCTGTCGCGAGACGGCCGCTGCGCCGCGTTTGACGCAAGTGGTGTGGGCTACGTGCGCTCGGAGGGTGTGGTGAGCGTGCTGCTGCAGCGCCGCGCCGCCGCGCGACGCGTCTACGGCACCGTGCGCAATGCGCGCATCAACGTCGACGGCTACAAGCCCGAGGGTATCGTTTACCCTTCCGGTGATATGCAACGTCGTCTCGCAAAAGAGACTGTCGATGAAGCTGGCTTAAATCCAGAAGATGTTGTGTACATAGAAGCACACGGCACTGGGACTAAGGTGCGTTAAAAGCATCATCACTTCGTTGCCATTTAATAATAATAATTACAATAACATTTAGCAATAACATTCATTTAACAGAATATGGCGGACTGATTTTTAGGTAAATACTTTCAAAGAAAAGCTTATCCTTCAAAAGGACAAGTGTGGTCTGTAGTAGAATCAGCTCAGTTATCAGATTTTCAGCGCGATGGCAGAAGTTTTGAAAGTGAAGAAAATGTTAAACAGTCAAGTCACGCTTGCCTAAACCAATTTGCTTTTTAGGCATTTATACCGACAGATTTTTACGTCGTCAGTCGTACGACGCTGTTTAGAGCTACACGTGAGTGATTATACAAATGCAAAGACGTCAGAAACGTGTGCAATATGAACAGCAGTGTAATCAAAATTTCGTGTCAAATTCGCGCGCGTGTTATCACGAAATAGCTTCGATGCGCTACGACTCTGCGCTAGCATGAATAATTGACCTGTGTCAACGCTCGTTCCAGCCCCCCTACCCAAAACTCATAAGTCCTCAATCTGCAGTGGCGTTGAAACTGAGACCCGGGGGCTGATTACGTAACTCTGTTGCTAACAATTCTCGATTCAAATCGATTAAAACCGCAGTTACATTGCTGCTTTAAGTAAGATAGTTGTGAGTGTTGTGACAATGGTTTTCACTAAAGCATTTTACAATACCAGTATTGAATTTTTAAATACCTTGTTATTGCCCCTGTTATTAATCTATGTGATTTTATAAAACTCAGTAACGAAAAAAGTTATATGGTTTTTTTAAATGAAAAGTGCTATGGGTAGTTAGGTCACAGACTTTAGTGAGGTAGGATTATTTATTTCATAATAGTCTTTAAATGAAATTAAACAACCAATTTATTCGTATTACCTACAGGTAGACACTTGGGTTGTCATGACTACATGGCGTCTAAAAGGGTCGGATCTGAATTACTATGGTGAATAGGTTAGGCCCCTGACGAGATGGACCGATGGTCTGGTAAAGGTCGTGGAAAGCCACTGGATGCGGGCCAAGCAGGACTGAGTATTATGAAGATCCTTGGGGAACGCCTATACCCAGCAGTGGGTGTCGTGCGTGCGGGTGATATGATGATGATGATTGTGAAAAGTAGAACTTGGGAACCTGCTTTTGCGTTATTATCTGTTTATAGAAGTAAGGTCTTGTGTTATCTCAGTAGTTATTCTGCCTATCACAACGGTATTGGTGAAGAACTCGGTTTTAACAAGTTATGGTACCTATCTCGGAATTAAAGCCTTTTACTTGTATTTTATTTGCAGTGTGACCTCTATGATAATCATTATGAATAGAGAAATAAACTAATGCTTATCGTCTACCTTTCACTTTTAAATCATAACCTAATAGGTATTTCTGCCTTATTCTTGTGAGGATATTCTTCGTTTTTATGAATACGGCCCGGTGATATTAGTGTAGGTATTTATGCTGCCTTAGAATGAGTAGTTCTATTTATGTACAGTTTTCTTACAGTCAGCAAAGAGCTGTGTTACAGTCGGCAGTGAGCTTTATTCGTATAATGTATCTGTAGGATATCTTCATGGTTTATGTAGCATAACTGTTTGGTACGGCCTTTTGTGGTCTTTCCAATTTTATCATATGAAAAGCACAAGCCCGTCCCCATACTGGAATACAGTAGGTCAACATCGTTTGGCACAGTGAAATGTACACTCTTCGGACTAGCAACTAAGTAGTAAGTATTGATAAAACAATTATTAATTTCTTATCCGATACAGGCTGGTGACCCTCAAGAGGTGAATGCGATAACGGAACTTTACTGCAAGAACCGCACTACTCCCTTGCTGCTGGGCTCTGTGAAATCTAACATGGGTCACTCGGAGGGCACCTCCGGCCTTGCCGCTATCGCCAAGCTCGTCGTCGCCATGCAGCGTGGCGTCATTCCTGGCAACTTACATTACAAATCTCCCAACCAGGACATACCAGCGCTTAGCGATGGACGAATAAAGGTGATTATATACAATAATATGTTTATTTTAATTTACATATGAAATTACAGCAGTAAAAAACCTCAACTACAAAAAAATCGATTATCTTTACTGACAAAATAACTAAAAAAAAAACACGTTTTTAATAGACTAGAATATCATTTATTAGCATTTGATTAGGGTACACTGGCTGGAGGATTTTGCCTTAACACTTGCTAGTTAAATATTTGTAGCGGCAACTACCTACGACGCCGCACATACCACACAACACACGGTTGCAACAAGATTCAACCACCATGTTACTAGATGGCGCTAGTGTCGAATAAACACAAAAAAATAGTAAGGAATAGCACCTCGTAGTATGGTGACAATATGGAGAAACCTACATCACGCTATCGGAGTTTTCTCAGCCACCAAACTATATATACAACTTCCAACCATCATCGGTTGGACCGCGGTCCCCGGGCAAATACCACCCAGCCCGGAGGAAGATCTTCCACTTTGGCCTTCCTATCAGTGGCTACCTCTCTCCATACTACCCATACTACCCCACTATATATTCATAAGTGCTGTAATACATTCTATCGGACAGCCATCTGTACATTAGCAGTCTTAAACTTATTAAAAGGTAATTGTTTGATATTGTCTGGTATCATATTGTAAATTTGCATACACATCCGATAACATTATTTATAAACCCTTATTCCATTCCGATCAACTAAACCGATCAACTAGTTGTGCCGTTGAGACCCTGTATGCGACTTTATTCTTATCGGATCAACTATTTGACTTTTCTGTTAAATGATGATATTGACATTTCATTTGAAGTTCCTAACGGAACAACTAAATGATATGTTTTTCTAGTGGGACCTAATTTATAGGAAATAGCCGCCGCAGATAAAGAAAGCATACGGATCACATAAATCTAGATACATTTACCTAACTTTTATATAATTTTAATACCCTGAAGTAAAAAGTACTAATGGTAAACAATATTTTTTATGAAATCTTTTGCTTTTTGGAGTCACTACAGAGACCAATCTATTACTATTTCGTGTATTTCTTGGATATACAAGTACATCCTTAGCTTGATAGAAATAGTGCATATTTAGTATTCAAAAATGTAGATGCAAGGTAATTACCTAGAATTTTTAAATATTTAAACAGTGGTCTACACGGTTCAGCTGGCGCAGTACCACATACTGCCCTTACTAATTTTTTGAGCAATGAAAGCTTTATTTATATCACTGCTATAGCCCCATATGATCAATCCATACCTAATAACTGATTCAATACACAGATTACATAATACTATAGTACAGATACCTCATCCCATACTAAATGGCCCTTGTAAGGCGACTATCAGGGCGATTAAAAATGGTTTTTTTGTAGAATTCTAGATGGCGCCACTATCGTCGCAGCATGCTTAGCACAGTTAGCAACAAACATTGAAACGCAAAAAGCAAAACAATCTTACTAGTACAAATTATTGCCGATAGGTGTCGCTCAATTTTTATTACAATTTGTTAAAAAACCTTTCATTTAATATTTCAATTCAATTTCGCATTTGGTGATTTTTTTGAAACAATCAAAAAGTTTAATGACTTTTTTTATCTGTATTTGAATATTACAAAAACAAATCGAAGCAGGTATCGCCAACTAGTGAGGTAAATTTAAACTAATTCCAACATTAGTTTAAATTCACCTCACTAGATAGCAGTACCTGCTAACTAAGCCACATCTGATGTTCCAAATGAGACCCCATGTTCAACATAAGCAAAGTAGGCTGTAAGAGCACTGCAGTATTTTTGTTGCTATTTTGGTCAGTTTATAAAGAGCGAATGTAAATCTATTAATTTTATTGTTCACAACTTCCACTTGCCTTTTCCAATGTAATTTTTTGTCAATTTCTATACCTAAGAATTTATTTGTATTTGCATTATTAAGCGATTGTCCATTATTAAGTATAACCAGAGAAGTATGACCGACCGAGAAGTATAACCAACTTATTGAGTCAGTCCAAAGAAAATATCTAAAAAGAGTTAACTACAGATGTCGGCTCCCAAAACGTTCATATAGCGAATCACTTATCAGATATTCTTGAAAAGAAAATGGATGAAGGGAGTAAGTGCCTTGGAATGTTCTTGGACCTCTCCAAGGCATTCGACACGGTTTCCGTTGCTATTCTCCTAAGGAAATTGGAATTTCTCGGTGTGCGAGGTTCAACATTAAATATCTTCTCAGACTACTTATCGGACAGAAGGCAGTGTGTACGCATTGACAAATATGTGAGCGAAGAGGTATCCATCAACTGTGGCGTTCCTCAAGGCAGTATCTTGGGGCCTACTCTATTCTTAGTTTATGTCAATGACCTGTGTCAACTGTCCCTTAGTAACTGTCGTATTTTTTCCTACGCCGATGACACAGCGATTCTTGCATATGGGAATACCTGGGCTGAAGCAGAGTCACATGCTCAGCGGGCTTTCACAAGGACCTTGAACTGGCTTTCTCAAAATCTTCTTACACTTAATTTCGACAAGACAAGGATTATAACATTCTCCATTATATCCTCATCCCAACCGCCCCTTAATTCAATCAATATTAAAGCTCACACATGCGCCACGTCAAATGTATCGTTTCCTTCATGTTCTTGTCTTTGTCTAACCAGATCATCATCTATACGGTACCTTGGTGTACAGCTAGATCAATATCTTAATTGGTATGAGCATATTCAAATCCTCTGCGGCCGCTTAAGGAAACTTATGTATATTGCGAAGAAACTCAGGAATTCAGCAGATGCCCAAATCCTCAAAACTGTCTATCGATCACTTTTTGAATCAATTATTTCTTATTGCATTCCGATTTGGGGGGGAACTTCTAAATCTCAATTTATCAACCTGGAGAGAGCTCAGCGGGCAGTGCTCAAGGTTTTTCTCAAAAAACCATACAGACACCCCACTAAAGAATTGTACATGGAATGTGACTGTCTTACTGTTCGGCATTTGTATATTATACGCTCAACTCTCCGCTTACACAAATCTCTTCCACCACCTGAGAAGCCTCCTTCCGATGATACATTAAGACGGCGGCGGCCCATACAACCATGTCCAAATGTAACTTGTAGAACCACATTTGCCAAAAAAAACTATCAATATTTGAGTGCCAAGATTTATAACAAGTTAAATTCGGTTTTATCAATCCAATCCTTGACATATCACAACTGCAAGCTTATAATTTCTAAATGGCTAAAAGGCATGGACTATGACGAGACAGAGAATTTTCTTCGTTGTTAGAATACTTTTTTACCAAAATTTATACGGCTGTTAACCTAACTTTATTTATTATTATTATACTTTTTTTGTAATAGCTTTTTTCTATTGAGTGTATACACGGTTTATTATTGTACCACAATTAGGCTATTTGCTTTTGATTTTGTTAGGGGGCCCTGTTACCTGTAATACAGGTTAGCCTACCATGGGTAACAGTAGTCACCGATTTCAATATTATGCTTATAATTGCCTTTAATTTTATGTAATTCGAAACTGTGTAATCTGTTTTTATGCAATAAACTATTATTATTATTATTATTATTCTTTGCAAACTTTAAAAACACGTAGAACAATGCTGGGTATAATGACCCTGTATAAAATAATTCATCATGTTTATGACTGCTGCGAATTAACTAACAGTATTTACTATCGTATCCCTAGCAGTTCTGTAAGAATACGTAACAAACACCCGCACAAGCTTTTCCATCTGACGCACACAATGATTAACGCAGGTAAACGTGCTCTATTTTATAAAATGATGTCACTGTACAATGATTTTCTTTACGATGTTGATTTGTTTGCATTGTCACCACGTTCTTTCAGGAAGGAAGTAGTTGTGGGACTCGCAGACGGACAGATTGTATTTTGTAAATAATTGAAACGGTTGCACTGATAACAATTTTTTTTTTTATATAAGGTATTTATAAGATATTGATGTTCGTTCATGCATGATATGATAGCCCCTCTTGTCTGTATTTCTATTTTTTTTTTGTTTTTCTCTTTTTCTATTTAATTACTAACCTTTAAAAAAGGTTTAAGAAGCAGGTACCCACTCTCTTATTTAAGTTGTGGACAACGGTGTTGATTGTCCTATTAGTATTTTTCATTGTTCTTAGTTTATTTTAGTAACATACATTGGTCAATTGTTTGTTGTCCCGTATAAATAAAAAAAAATATAGTTAATATTGAGCGCCGCACAATCATTAGAATTATTAAAATTTATAAAACTAGTTTTATTAATATTTATAACCAAATTATTGTTTACGAGCCAATTTATAATCGATATAATAGTATTATTAATGTTAGTTTTATGTTCCTCCAGTGTCAATTTACTGTCTGTTTTTACTATCACCGATATGTCATCGGCAAATAGAATGCATCGATGGTTAGTTACGTTTGGTAAATTGTTGATATAAACCAAGAATAAAAGTGGACCCAACACACTTCCTTGCGGGACCCCAAATTTGTTCTCTATGAAATCGGATCTATAGGTTTGTGCTACATTATCGCCATCTAATTTTGTGATTTCAACTGATTGTTTTCTGTTCCGTAAGTAAGTTTGGATTCATTTTAGTGCAACTCTCCTTATTTCAAAATATTCTAATTTAGCTAGTAGTTGATTATAACAAACAAAATCAAATGCTTTCGACATATCAAAGAAGAGGGCAGTTATATATTTATTATTATTCAGAGCTAACATGCTCTCATTCACCAAATCAAAAACAGCATATTGTGTAAATGAATGAATGAATGAATCAATGAATTTTATTTGCTTTTGAAAAGGGTAGCATTAGGATTACAAATGGTTTACATGAATCCTAAACTCAGCTACAGACAATAGCATGCGAATAATAAGGGGGAGGGGGGAACGGTATTTTTTAACATTTTTCATCATAAGTCGAAAACTATGCGGCATAAGAAAAAAATTAATAAAATTAAAAACCCTCCTGCATAAAAAGTCAAGTCAACTGAAAAGATGGAAACAAGATTAAATATTAAAGGCAACATTATAACATGCAGTCGGAGGCATGCATAAAGAAAGTGACATTATGAATGATTTGAGTTATAATACCTCCGACTGCATGTTATAATGTTGCCTTTAATATTTAATCTTGTTTCCATCTTTTCAGTTGACTTGACTTTTTATGCAGGAGGGTTTTTAATTTTATTAATTTATTTTTTTATTTATTTCTTTTTAGTTATTATTTATTACAATCATGATATACCTTTTTGAAATCCTTTTAATGAGACCTTTAATTTGACACCCATATTGCAGAATTCTAAAAAAAAAAAAAATTTTCCGCTACGTATAATAGCACCGTGCAGCCGCCATGTTGGTTTTTTTATAACGCCACTTTCTTAAGAACACTTGGGTTGGCAAGACAAATCTAAATCTGTTCAGCCGTTTAAAAGATATGAGGTAATAAAGAATATTACATACAAACATACAAGATACGCGTGAAAAACATAACCCTCTTGCAGTCGGGTAAAAAAGACAAAAATGTTTTATAATGTGCAAACAGCGTTCTTTCATATGATACCCCACATGCCCTAGTCACCTCACTTCAAATTTTTAAGACCACTTTTCAGTCCCTGTTGTAAAAAAATATTTTTTTTTATTCCTTTCTAATTTGCAAAATAGTTGGGCAAATATCATCTTAAACTATTCCAAATTTCAAGTTGATACAATTAGTAGTTCCCGAGATATCCAGTTGTGACAGACAGACAGACAGACTGAGTCACACCATAAGGGTTCCTTTTTTACCATTTTGGTACAGAACCCTAAATATAATAATAAAATTAAAATATAAAATATTAAAATCACATCACAAAATGTCAAAACAAAATGTCAGAAATTTGATTCAAAATTATTTTCATAGCTACTAGTCGGAAATGTCATTAAAATAAAAAGACAATTTGTAAAACATTGTCACAGCAATATCATTAAGTATTAAAAAAATCCATAAATTAAAATTTAAAAAATTAAAACTCACATCACAAAATGTCAAAAAGAAATATCAAAAATTGAATCGAAATAAATTACACAGGTACTAGTCGGAAATTTCATTAAAATAAAATGTTAATTTAGTGTTAGTTTCTAGTTTTTATAACTCAAGAACTCCTGGACCGAGTAGAATGACCTATCCATAAGCCATCTATGCAGGGCCGTCTTAAATCTATTAAAAGGCAATTCTTTTATAGTTTCAGGAATCTTATTGTATTTTAAAATACCCATGTAGTGGCAGTTTTTCCTGAATCGTGCGCTTTTTGGGAAAATATCGATGACCAATCTTTATTTCTTGCTTTTAAGAACTGTTTAATTTTGAAACTTTGGTTCATATATTCAGGTTTTTGAAGGCGGTTTCTCTTGTTTAATATTCGTTACGCCAACAAAGTGGTAGAATAAAGTCTTCAAAAAAAATCTTTTTAATGTAGGTAGGTATATTAGGGGAGGTCCCCTACATCTAAAATGGGGATGATTTTTTTTCTTGTCAATCTCATTATTATTATTATTTAGAAGGAGGGACGCCAGCGAAGCTGGACGGGTGATCAGACACCCTGGTCGGGACCATTTCACCGATTTCCCCAAATCCCCAGAGGGGGAGGCGGGTTATCATTTACCCCACTGGCGTCGGACCCTCGAACCTACCTGTTCGCTTACAGCATGGGTCTCCAAACTTTTTAGCCTAAGGGCCAGACTAACTCCTCCACAAAGTCCCAAGGGCCAGGATCTAGCTAGCTCATTGTACCAACATACTGTAAATTACAATATTGTTGGACGATCCGGCTTGCTTTCGCGGGCCGGATTGTTGGTGCTCGCTGGCCGGATCTGGCCCGCGGGCCGTAGTTTGGAGACCTCTGGCTTACAGTACCTACTGAGTTGACTTATCGTTAACTGCTTTAGATCCTCTTCCTTAAGCTTGTCCGCTCCAAAGAGCTCCCAGCGCTGTGATGCGTACATCGGGCATTCTGCCATGAAGTGGTAGCAGGCCTTCTTCACTCGCTCATGGTCGCGCGATAAGCACCTACCGCTAGCCGTTCGTTCGAACGAACAAGTGAGCAGAGGACCGCCACACGCCCACCTGCGTAGTCGCGCGGCTCTTATTCTCTGCGTAGATATTGCCTGTTTATAATAGTAACAATGTCGAATCAACATTACTGTGCCGTGTACGGATGTCAAAATCAAAAAACCAATAAACAATTGTCGTTTATCACATTATGATGTAGCATATATGTTACGCAGTTCATTTAGACAACCCTAACGTTGCGTCTTCAGAAAAGTCAAGAGCACGCGATAGAAAGAGAGGCAACTACTAGGTGAACTGCGTGACCTGAATTGCATTTTATTGTGTCGGAGATAAAGTCGCTATTTATTAAAATTACTTTGCCGAGTGCTGCTTCTGTACTTGTACTATTAGTTATTCTGTAGTGGTAGGGTAGCATGTTTCTTTTCTTTCTTTGCATTGCAGACAGATGGGATCCTCTGTCCGTTTGATTACAGACAGGTGTCTGTTTACTGGACAGTGTCCTGTCAGTACTCGTACAATCGTTCTTGATTCCCAGATTGAAAGTAGCTCTTTTAGTGTTGGGTTTAGCTATGTATACCCCAGCTCCCGAGCTTAGTTGATTCTTTTCTTGACCCATGAGTGTAGCATACTGCGGTGCTATCCAGATCGTTCTGTAGCTCTACCATGAGTTGGTATAGTAAACTACAATAGTTTACTATACTCGCTAGCGAGCATCGAGTAACGTTTTGGCCTTTTTCATAGCAATTCGGTACCATGAGTTACTAATTGACAGATAGTATCGAGAAATACCATAACTATAGTAGTAAAGTTACTCACTTGCGTTTTGAGGCGTGAGATCAATGAGTATACCTTTTACTATCCTCTATGGCATAGAGGAATGTAATAAATAGGTACAACAAAAGAGAATGTAATCAAACCGCGGTACAGCATAGTCATTGGCGTGAATACTTCTATTTAAATTTAATTTAGTATTTTTTGTGTCTAAAATAGTCTAAATAATGTCTTTCAGAGCTTATTTAGCATAAAATATGTGCGCCACAGCTGCATAATGCAACGAAATCAAGGGCAAATTATAAACCGATAAATATGAAAACCCGTGTTAGAAATCCTCTAGTCAGGGGGTGGGTCAGGTTGTGCCCAACGCTGAATAGTGGCCCTTCTAGGTGGGCCCTCCATTCAGTGGGCTTAATAAGGTCACCATTCAAATACGCCGTAACGTAACGCATTCCTCCACTTTGAAACTAATGTAAAAAAAAAAAATAAGTACTTTCCTATCAAGCATGTTACAAAATTAGAAAATATTGTGTTAAATCTAAATAATAATCTACTTAGTTGCAAATATGTTAATTCCGTCCATATCAACGTAATACTTGATACAAATAAGGCCTATCTACTTTTAAGTCTTTATATATTATTTAATTAATTATTTAACAGTAGGAATATAAGAAAACAGTTCTAACTAAATGTAATTTTCCGAAAACTTGACTTTGGCCGTAATAAATCGATTACACTTATTAAATTAAGGCCTATAACTTTTTTATTTGAAATTGAGGTAAAATATGAAACCATATTAAATAAAAACAACTTATCAATAAATTTGAATATTTATTATTACAAAGTAAAGATTTATGTTATATATTCCTAAAAAAAGATCTCACTTTAACTCGTAGATTTGTATCATTGGGGCCTTATTTGTTTATTTAATATCATATTTGAATAAGGCACAAAAAACGTAGGTATCTGCCGCATGTCGCTCTGCCAGGTTGTATTTTGTCCAACTTGTACGTTTTTATTAATTTGGAAGGAAACTGAATATTTTTGTCGATTGTGGGATGATACACACATTATCTGTAATGAAATAAGTAAACCATAAGTTGTATAAGTTGTGGGATTCTCATTAAGCTCTATCGTGTTAAAATAAGACCTAGGCTATTATCGTAATCACGCTCTGTCCCCCCTACTCAAATGGCCAACATTCTATGCGTTTGAACGCTACGTTATTACGTGTCGTAAGCTTGTCACACAATATCAAAGTCTGAGATTTACATAAGATTACGACACGTTATTTAATCGTCTATTGCTCATATTTTAAGCTTTAAAAGTAAGGTTGGCAATTGGAGCATGGGGCAGGTCGCCTTTAAAAAATTGCAATTAATGCATCTATGGCCGATAGTAAAAACAAATCAAGGTCATGGATAGCTAATCATAAATATAAAGAAACAATTATTAAGAGAAACTTAAACTAAAACAGCGTAAGGTTTAATAAAAACTTTCATGAAAGTATTTTTCTGGTTGGATTTAGGTTTATCTGAGTTTTCTAATGATTTGTACTTGGACGAATCGTCCGAGGATTTGTATCAAGCATAGAAAAAAAATACTCTTAACAGAGGTATCAAGTACCAACCTTTTATTTCACCTTTCCATAAACTCCTCTAATCGACTGCTTCTAATTTTATTTTTATCAATCTTAACAAGCTAGCTTTTACACAACAAAATACGCAAAGAAAACACAAAATAAATAATTATTAAAACGTGAAAATTACATTTGACATTTTCGATTTGACACAAGGAACATTTATACTCACAGGAAGATTTGACATAAATAGTAACCATAGAGGAAAGTAAAAAGATAGTAACCAACATAAATTCAAAATTCACTTACATTCGGTATACACGCACTAACTAATGATTTTTTACTTAGTCGGATTATAATTGCAAACTACAGCAACTAAGGTAAACGACCAATATTTCGTGTTAGTAAGTTATTTCGTTTAGTTTTTTTTTCTGTCACAAATTATTAATTATTACACCTACATTAGTACAAAATATAGCACATAAACTGTCTAAAAATCAAGTACCAACATTTTGGTGACTGAACTAAGACACGGTTACGGTATCTATCCGTTACCGTGACTGAGGGCAATGCTACGTTCAAAACTCTCAGTCGCCGGCACAGACAGCTTTTTGGCGTGTATTCCTTGTCACCACCATAAGATTAGCGCTCGTATGTACCTACTTTTTAAGCTCACAGAAAGTCAATTTGAATAAAACTTTAAATAGTTAAGTAGTAAAATGATCCCATATACTCGTAGTAACTTCCAAACGAAACGTCCGATTAGAATAATTTAAAGAAGACTATATTAAAATCTTTTATTTATTTATTTATTTTCAATAGTTTTCACAGTTCACGTTATATAATTTTATAGGATTTTTTTTGGTAGGTTTTCACTATTGCAATTACTATAGAGGTTATAGATATTTCTATTTTTTAAACAACTATAGCCTTTATTTCTCGCTGATTATGCAGCTTTCTATTCTTACTCCTTATCCTTATTTCATCTGGTAAGAATTTTTGGCGTTTTTTCCGCCAATTTCAATTTTCCCAAAAAAAATATCAGAATTTTCTATACAAAAATATCTTTATTTGGTTCTAAATATGAAACCTTTTAATAGCCCATCCGCACATCTATCATATCTGCGATACTACAGGCAAATGACACAACACAATTTCATAAATCGGGGCACTATACTCGATCATGAAAACCTAAAATATTACAATTTTAAAATCTTGAAGTCATTAAGAGTCTTAACATGCCGAAATATGGAACATTTACCTTATCGAGTTCAAATTAGCGAGGATGGTAAACTCGTGGATGGTGAGCACTCTTACTATAGATTTTAGTTCTTCGCGTATCCGCTAGAGGCTCTGCTTCAATTTCCCATACAAATTGATAACGCGGTCGATATCGAGAATGGTTTTTGTAAACTCATGGTAGTGCTACTGTTCTAGATTCCAGTCTTCTCTGGATCTGATGCTTATTCTGTACTTTTTGTCGAATATCCTTTTTTTAGGGTTCCGTACCAAAATGGTAAAAAACGAAACCTTATGGTGTGACTCAGTCTGTCTGTCTGTCTGTCACAGCTGGATATCTCGAGAACTACTAATGGTATCAACTTGAAATTTGGAATAGTTTAAGATGATATTTGCCCAACTATTTTGCAAATAAGAAAGAAATAAAAAAATCATATTTTTTTTTCAAACAGGGACTGAAAAGGGGTCTTAAAAATTTGAAGTGAGGTGACTAGGGCATGTGGATGTGGGATATCAAATGAAAGAGCGCTGTTTGCACATTTTAAAACATTTTTTTTCTTAGGCCGCATAGTTTTCGACTTATGATGAAAAATGTAAAAAATAGTACCGTTCCCCCCCCCCCTTTTCTCCGAAGTTTGCAAACAAAAAATTCTGAAATAATTCTATGTGATAGTAGTTTGTGTAAAGATTACAGGAAAATAAAACGATGTCTCAATATAACACACTTTTTTAGAAATTCAAAAAACAAACAAAAAAATCTTTTGTTTCACTACCAGTCAACAGATGGCGCTGTCCTAAGAATGCTGACCTAAGAATAAGAAAATAGTTCCACTATCAGTCAAGAGATGGCGCAACCTAATACTACAATAATAATTGATGGCTGGTTCTAATATAAAATTACCTACTATTTGCCGTACGAATAAACGTAGAATAAGTTTCTACTTAATATATTTGCGATGTGGAGTGGCTGAAACGTTTTTCAGTCACCATAAGCAGCTGTGGTAAATTAACTGTCCGCCTGTTCGCCCTTCCATCTGTCTGCCGTTTATCCTACTTTTTTAAAGACTGTACTAAAGTAACATATCCAAATGTATTTATGATTGTACGGAACCCTCGGTGCGCGAGTCCGACTCGCTCTTAACCGGTTTTTTATTAGGTCTTTTTTTTCTACTACCTCTGACATAAGTCAAAGCCTGTTTTTACAGTTTTATTGTTACTCTCCCATATCAGTTCTCGCTTTTATATCTCTCGTACTTCCATTCCGCATACTACACATTCATACTTCATCTTTTACACCATAACGGCTGGGATTGCCGCCTATTCTACTCTGTATTAATACTTTTTATTGTTTTAGGGTTCAGAAGGAACATGACACATTTCTTTATTATTGCATAACTATTGTTATACATTTTTAGTCTCTTATTCTAATTACATTTTCTTTCTTATCTAGCTATAATTATTATTACTGTCTTATTTCTAGTTACATATTTTATTCTTATTTCACTACAATTTCTTATACATAATGTCCTTGGACATTTTTTATCTGATTTATCTTACATTATTTTATGCTTAAATTTACTTATGCTAATTGACAATATTCAATAATACTGCTTTAACATACATTTCTAATCGTTTTTGTTTTTCTTGTTTACCTTAACTACTATGTTTTTACAGAAATTAAGGAAAGTTATTCTTTCCTTGCTTAATATTATGTCTTCCAAATTCTTAGGACAAATTTTGTATTCTAATTTTTGTTCAGTTTTAAATCTCTCTATATTATATATTGGGCAGTCTATTAAGAGATGTGGAAGGGATTCGGGAGTATCAGGACTACAGGCGCACGATGGGTTATCCTTGCACTTAAATCTGTGTAAGTACTCGGAGAACCCACCGTGCCCCGTCATGGCCTGGGTTAATATTGGATCAGGATCGATCTTTCTGATGACGCGGAAGGCTTTTGTTGCATCCGGAAAAAACAATTTTGTCACCGCGGCCGTATCACCTGTTTTATACCTCCGGTTCCATTCGTCAAGCGTTTGCATCCGGATGCTACGCTTGACGAATAAAACCGGGCAGTAATCATACTTAGGTTTGACCTTAAGTTTCAGAGCCGCAACCTTCGCCAGCTCGTCCGCCCTTTCATTGCCCACTAAACCGACGTGGGCTTTTATCCAAAATAATTTTAGACATTTATTCTGGAGGGCAATAGATTTGATATTTGCCCTTGCTTTAACAGCCAATGAGTGTAGGCAGTCAAGGCTGGCGACGGATTGAAGGGCCGCTGTAGAGTCCGAGTAAATTGCAAAGGTGGACTCTTTCCTTTTAGTTATCAGGCCAGTCGCCTCACTTATGGCCAAGAGCTCCGCCTGATAGACCGTGCTATACGACGGCAACGCAAACTTGACGGCCTTTATTTCGGTCCCCCTATTCCATAGGGATAGGGCGGATCCGACCCGGCCGTCAATTTTACTGCCGTCAGTAAAGATCCGGATCTCAAATTCGCTGTTTGCGTCTACTTGTGCCTGGTATATCAGGGGGTGGAACTCAATATCGATAAGTTCGGCTGGGTGGGGGGCTCTGAGCGCTGAGGCCGGTCGCTCAACCTCCCTGTCACTCAGCACCGATTGTAGAAGAATAACTTCGTAGATAGAATTTGAAATCTTCTTTAGAGTTTTGTATGGTCCAATCCTCAATTCATCCATTTTCTTTCTATTTAATCGATTTCCATTTTCCACATAAACTCTGTCTCCGACTTTAAAATTATATATTTTTCTATGCTGATCAAACATTTTTTTATTATAATTGTGAAATTTTAATGTGTTCTTAAAGGCTAGTTTTCTATCTCTTTTTAGGTCTTCTTTTGTATATCTTGATTTTAGTTCAGGAGGTAGAATATTTACATTTTCACCTTCCAAGAGGTATTTTGGGGCAAACTTCGTGACCGTGTGTTCGGTTTCATTATATTTCTCTATACATTTCCGTGCGACAGTTGTCCATGCTGCTTTTTTATCACTTCCATTTATTTTACACCTTATTTTATTGACTAACGTTTAACGTTTGATTTAGTCTTTCATTAAGCCCGTTTGAAAATGGAGCATCAACAGCAGTAAAAACTATACTTATATTTTTCTTTTTAAGATATTCTTTAAATTCTTTAGAATTTATACCAGGGTATTGGTCTGTTAATACCATATCAATATTGTAGCTTTGTGTCACATGTTCTATTAGTTTAATAAAATCGTCTAACCTTTGATTTTTTGATGTCAAAATATAAGCATATCTTGTGAAATGATCAACCAGAAGATGTAAATATTTTTTAGTTGACCGTGATCCTCCAAAGCCTCCAATGGTATCAATAGATACAATTTGAAATGGGTGTGTCGCTGGACCTAAATGTGACATTAAGCCATATTTTGTCTTCCTCCTTGACTTGTTTTTTATACAAATTTCACATCCATCACAAATTTGTTTAATGTTTGCGATTATATTCTTTGCTGTGTAGAATGGTGTTATTTTATTTATCATCTGGGTTCTTCCAATGTGGCAGTAAGAATTGTGGACATCTCTTATTAGGGTTTTGCTGAGTTCCTCCGATAGTATGATTTTTTTCTTGTTTTTATTCATTTTGTAGTAAATTTCATTTTCCAATATTTTGCTTCTGCTATTTTTAAGATCTAGATTTGTGTGTTGGTAATTTTTTATATCTTTTAGGTCTATTTAATTTACTACTTTTAAAAAGTCATTAGTGTTATCATAACTTTCTAGAACTGGATTTCTGCTTAAGCAATCTGCTTCTTGGTTTGATTTTCCTGGATTATATTTTATTTTAAAATTATATTGGGATAAGTAATACGTCAAATCACCTAGTTCCTCATCAGTTCTTACCTTTATATTCATGTTTTCTAATGGTTTATGATCTGAATACACCATGAATTCTTTTCCCTTAAGCCAGTGCTGCCAATATTTTACAGCTTCTTTTATTGCCAGACATTCTAGATATATTGCTTTCTTCTTCTTTTGGCTTCAGTTAATTTTTTTGAAAAATAAGCAACTGGCTTACTGTTTCCGTTATTATCTTTTTGTTTTAACACTGCTCCTACTCCTTTTATACTAGCATCTGTATAAATGTCAATTGGTAGTTCGGGATCAAAGATTTTCAGTATTGGTTCTGAACATAGCAAAAGTTTTATTTTATCAAAGGATTCCTGACATTCTGCAGACCATATGAATTTCACATCTTTTCGTAATAAATTGTGTAACGGGTCCAGGATAATAACGCTGTGTGGTACGAACTTATGGTGAAAATTATTTTTTCCTAGGAATTGACGTACATTCTTTCTTGTTTCTGGAACTGGAAAGTTTTTGACAGCTGTTATGTAATCTTTTAGCGGTCTAACTGAATCGTTTTCTATTATGTGGCCTAAATATATGGCATAATTATTTGCAAAAATACACTTCGAGAATTTTAATCTAAACCCTTCTTTCTGTATTGCCTCTAGTTGTTTTGACATATGTATTACATGTTCTTCAAAAGTTCTCGAAAAAATTAAGATATCATCTATAAATTTTACTGCAAAACTAGAAAGTTTGTATTTTCTTATGATATTGCTCAATATTCTTTGGAAAATAGCTGGAGAAGTCTTTAATCCAAATGGGAGACATGTCCATTGGAAATGACCTTCTTGCGTAACAAATGCAGTTTTGTGTCTGTCCTGAACTTTCAAAGGTATAGACCAAAATGCTGAATTTATGTCCAAAGTAGAAAAATATTTACAGTTTACAGTTTTTACCATTAAATCCTCAATCAAAGGAAAAGGTTGTGCTTGAGGGACGACAATTTTGTTTAATTCTCTGAAATCTATACATAACCTTGTCTTTTTTTCGTCTTCTTTTTTATAAGCCAGAGTTCCCGGAGCAGCAAATGGACTGTAAGATTCTTCTATCAGATTCATTTTTAACAGCTTTGCTATTTGACTTTCAATTTATTTTCTATCATCAGCTGTGCATCTGTATGGGCGTTTGTAACAGTATTTATCGACCATCAAGTCAATATGAGCTTCGTAATCTCGTACAGTACCTACGTCATATTTATCCTTTGCAAAGACTGATTTGTATTTTTCTATCAACTTCTCTATCTCTGATTGTTGATGTAGGTCGTGATGGTTTACTTCCATTACAAATTCATTCAAATTTATTATGTTCATTGAAATTTATTTCACAATTGTTTATGTGCTGAGTTTCTTGTTCTAATATCTCAAAGTTTTTAAAAGTACTCTCTTTATTTTTGTCCCCTAGCACAACAGGAATTTTGACATTTGTTGAATAATTTTTGTTTTTCTTATCCTCTTCATTTTTGTTTTTCTGCTTTTCTTCTGGATTGTTGTATTGTACGATCTTTAATTCTTCATTTTGCATTAATTTGAAATTTTTGATACAATCCAAACCAATTAGAAAATCATAATTAAAATTTTCATTATCTTCCACAAATATATCCATAATTCTTTCAATGTAGATTTTTATTTTTAGTGTTACCATACCTTTTGTTTTCTTCTCACCATTAATAGTCTTCAAGTTTACCATTTGTATATCACTTATATCATCCTTTTGTTGTATCTTCAATAATTTTGAATTTATTAATGACACATTTGAACCAGAGTCATATATTCCTAAAACATTTAAAGTGTCATTTAATAGTAACTTTACTTTTATTAATGGTGGCACCTCTAGTTTTTTGGATTTTTCTCATTCAGTTCAATTTCCAATTCCGAGTTATTAACGGTTTTCACAACTGCTTTATGATTTTTCCCTTTGAACCAGCAATTTTCCTCGGGATGATAACGTTTCCCTCTTTTCTCGTTGAAACAGATCTGACATGGTTGTTTTTCTTCAATTTTTTTGGATTTAGTTTCAGAGTACATATAATTCTTCTTATCATATTTATTCTTCCCAACAAGATGTTCCAGCTTTCCTATTTCATTGTAGAGATCTTTTTTTCCTGTAAAATTCCTCTGTCAATTTTATCAGCTACATAATTAGGTAATCCATACGCTATAAAGTATAAGTGTCCAAGTGTCAATTGATTTTCTTACTTCCAGTAACAATTTTTCTTTTTCAAAGCATACTCAAGTAACGAACCTGCCTGATATTTAAAGCTTAAAGCGTATCGAATAGGCATCCATTCTTTGTTTGCGAACGTTTCACAAAAAATGTCCTCCCATTTATTCCATTCCGATTCCACTGTATGTTTCATTAGCATGCTACTATACCAATGTACACTGGAATGTTCCAAAAAGTTTTTTAAAATTTCAATCTTCTTTTTGTCTTCGGCAATTTGAAAACGTTCACATTCTTTATTAAAATCTTTAATCCATTGGAAAGCATTTGAGTTTCTGCCAGTGAATTTTTCAATAATAAAATCTTTTGCAATTTTTCCTAAATTTTGAGTGTTTTGTTTTTCTTCGAGTAATTTTTCCAACAGTTTTTCCAAGTTTTGATTTGAGCCGCTAGGTATAGATTAAGCCTTATTTGCTTTTTCTATTATTTCTTCCAGGTAATAATCACTAAACTGCAAGTTTTGTTCATTATCCAAATAAACTTTTCTAAGAACATCTGTCAAAGTTATCCATATACTCCTTGTTTGGTGTCTTTTATTTAATGATTTTTTTACCTTAGCATAGTTCGGGGTTTTTGTAATTTCTTCATGAAAATGTGCAGGTTGACACTCTATTGGTATTACAAAAATCTTTCCTTCGGGTGTAGCTATAGAGGTTATGCATACAATGTTTGATTTTCCATCGAATGCTGCTTTCAGAGTAAACTCAAACTTCAACTTTTCCATATTGCTTGAAATATTTGCAGAAAATGTTGTTTTATAATAATGTTATAGGTACTCTTGTGTACCTTTTCAATTGAGATTAATGAAACAAAGACGAAATTGCGTTTCTTCGAACAAAAGTTTTATCTACTATTTTACATTAAACAAATTACAAAAATACAATTTTGTATGTAACTAACGATTCACTCACCTGTAAGAACAAAAGAAACAACATTTAAAGCCTTTATTTCAGGTCTAGTTTATATTTTTAGCAAAATTTTATCACTCACATAAATTACAAACCGTTTTAACCTTACTTTCATGTTTCGCAATGTCACAGCTGTCAGTTGTGATATTTGTGAACTCTGTAGATAACGCGGCAAATTCAAACTCTCAGAACATCATTCAAATTTAAGAAAAGCAACACTTAAAATAAATGAGTGGTTTTCTTTACATATATTAAAAATAAAAAAGGGCCCAAAATGGAGCCTTGCGGAACGCCCATTTTTACACGAGAACCTGATGAACTTACTCCATTGATATTAACTGTTTGAGTCCTTGAACTGAGATACGACAGTATTAATTTTTGGGCATTATTTTTTACACCGTAATGATTTAGCTTCAACAGCAGCGTCCAGTGGTCCACGCAATCAAAAGCCTTGGACAGGTCGCAGAAAATGCCAAGGGCATTCTGAGACCCCTCCCAAGCCTCAAAGACATGCTTCAAAAGCGCAACCCCAGCATCAGTTGTGGAACGACCTTTAGTAAAGCCAAATTGTTTATTGTGCAGAAGTTTATTTACATTAAAATTACCTAATAATTGCTCAAGTATTATTTTTTCAAAAATCTTGCTTAGGGCAGTGTACGGTTCATTCACCGCACACCGTTTTGCATACATCAGCGCGACTCGCGTTATAAATGTTATTGTTTGTTACTAACTTTGCGCAATATCGATATTGGTCTGTAATTGCTAGGGTCTTCTTTATCTCCTGATTTAAACAATGGTATTACCTTGCTAAACTTCATAAGATCAGGAAATATTCCTTGATCAATACACCGATTAAAAATGTCAGCAAGATAAGGGGCAATAGTATGCACAATATTATTAATAATCTTAACTGATACGCCCCATAAATCAGCGGAGCTTTTCATTTTTAGAGATTTGAAAGCTTTAATTATATCTAAAGCATTAATACATTTAAAATTAAACAATGAATCACTTTCAGCCACATGTCCCTTTAGCATAGATACAGCAGCCGCTGGTGAGGAATCCAAATTTGATGTAGTTTCTACTGGTATGTTTACAAAGAACTTATCAAAAATATTAGCAATGTTTGTTTTCAATCTCATAGTATGGAGTGTCGTTGAATAGGTCTTTCAAAAATATAGGATTGTGAAGACCACTTTTTGATTAAGGGATCCGTTTGCGAAATATTAAGATTTAAAGTGAAAAATTTTGTTTAAGTTGGCTGGTTTACTTAATTTTTTTTTTTTTTTTTAATTTATTTTGGCATCAAACAGTCATGTATAACAATAATTTTAGAAAAAAAAACAATTATATCGAATAGACCTACAGTGCCCAATATCTATTTTGTACCAAACATGCATTGTGTCAAAACGTGGACAAACTTTTTTTTTTTTATTTTTTTTTAGTGACACTAACACTAAGTTACTTAAGCTGAAAATTGCCCATATAATAAATACTAAAAGCGTAAAGAATAAAACATTTTATTTTCTTCTTACAGTACAATAAAAGTACATACCAATAAACAAATAAGAAACTAAGGATACCTACATAACAAAAAAAAAAGGAATAAAAAAGTAGTTCTCTTTATGTCTCTGATTTTAAGTTAATTTTACTTTAAGTTTTTCTTTTACTTTATTAAGAGACATGTTAAAAAGATCAATATCTTGGAGCTCCTTGTTATAAGTGTTGGTGGAACGAGAAAAGAATGAATTTCGAGTATAATTTTTTTGGCGACGCGGAACAACAAATAGTGGTAATGAACGTGAGGAGCGCACAGGGAGTCGAATTCGGCCTGAGAACTGGACATAACCCAGAAGCTCAGTCGAGTCAATTAAAGAATTAATAATTTTATAAAGGAAAGTGATGTCAAACATTTTACGACGGTTAAATAGACTTAGTAAATTAAATTTCTTCAGCGATTCAAAATATGTGTCGAGGGAATTACTTCGAAAGTTAAGCGACTTCAAAAATTTTTTCTGGATCCTTTCTAGTCTGTCAATGTGTACATCGTAGCACGGGCTCCACACAGCACTGCCAAAGTCAAGAATTGAGCGAACAAATGAGAAATAAAGAATTTTAATAGTGTTTATGTCTTTAAAAGGTTTGCTAATTCTAAGAATAAATCCCAGTCTACGAAAAGCGGCTTTAATGATATGATCTATGTGATGATTAAATGAAAGCTCAGAATCCATAATAATTCCTAGATCCCTTATATGCGTCACTCTGTTGAGAGTGTTGGTATTTATAGAGTAGTCGAAGCTTATTTGGTTCTTTTTGCGTGTATAAGAGATAACATGACATTTATTAATATTAAGAAACAATTGGTTCCTATGGCAATAATTATGAAGTTCAATTAAATCCAATTGCAATTTGTGGCAGTCTTCTTCTGATTTTACAATTCGATAGAATTTAGTATCGTCTGCATAAAGCAGGTGATGACTATTTTTAAAAACTTTATCAATATCATTTACGTAAAAAGAAAACAGAAGAGGCCCTAAATGTGATCCTTGTGGAATCCCAGACGGCACTGGTAAGAACTGTGAACAGTATCCCTTAATACAGACTGCTTGGCTTCTATTTTGGATGTAAGAATGGACCCATCTGAGGAGGCTGCCATGTACACCGGCTGCTTCGAGTTTGTTTATGAGTATATTGTGATTAATTTTGTCAAAAGCCCTCGAGAAGTCGGTGTAAATGGCATCAACCTGCAAGTTATTTTCCATTGCCTGCGCAAGAAATTCTGTAAAAGTTACCATATTACTCTCCACACTTCTATGTTTAAAAAATCCATGTTGACGTGGTGAAATAAAACTACGTGCAGCCAGCGCAATATCAGCTGTAACGATTTTCTCAAGAATTTTACCAATAATGCTTAGTTTTGAAATTGGACGATATTCTGATATTAGATGTTTTTGACTATTCTTGGGAATTGGGGTCACTAAAGCCGATTTCCACTTGTTGGGAAAAATTCCAGTCTCTAAAGATTTTTTAAAAATAATGGTAAGCGGCAAAGCAAGCTCTTCGGCGCAGTTACGAATAAGAACTGGATGAATATTATCTGAACCTGCCCCCTTAAAAATATTGACTTGTTTTAATTCTCTTAAAATACGCGATTCGTTAATATTAACTGAGTTTATATCTAAGGTGGATTGATGACGATTATCAGAATAAAAAGAATGATGTTCGTTTTCTACAGAGGTGACAAATACAGAATGAAAATATTGATTGAATGCATCACAAATTTCAGGGCCGGTTGACAGTGTTTGATCATTGTACGACATTTTGGATGGAATACCGCCTGTAGCATTTTTTGATTTTACAAAAGACCAGAATAGTTTTGGGTGCCTTTTAATATTGTCCTCCGAGAACTTATTGAATTGCTGATAACATTTTTCTGACATTTTTTTAAAGCGAGATCTTAATTTTGAAAACTTTTGATAATCGCACTGGGTACCATATTGCTTCCACCTTTTATGGATGTTTTCTTTTTCGTTACTTAGCTTGATGAGGGGCAATGTGTACCATGGAGGATATTTTTGCTTATTAAATGTGTTGCTTTTTGGCACGTATTTATCCACAATATCATCGATATAATCATAAAAAAAGCTCACCATACTCTCAACGTCAGGTATGTCAGATAAAACATTTACCCAGTCAATAGATAACAAAGCCGCCCTAATAGAATCAAAGTCTGCTTTATGGAATAGTAATTTCTTTTCAGTTGAAAGACGAAGTGGTTGAGAATCACCTATACCTAACGATAACCTTATGTTCAAAGACTTGTGATGTTTGTCTTCTGGTACCAGAGGGTGATCACACGAGGAGACTAGACAGTGATCGTTACAAAAAATTAAGTCCAGTAACCTATTGTTTTGATTAAATTGGGAATTATATTGCAACAAAGAAGTGAAGTTCATAAAATCTGATGTGAGACAAGTTAAATTATTGTTATCAATTTCTAAGTCCATGGAATTGTTGTTATGGAACCAGTGGGCATCGGAAATATTAAAGTCACCAAGAACCAAGTAAACGTCATCTGGATTGCATAAAATAAATTCGCTAACTCTGTCATAGAAACCGGTCAGTGAAGATAGATGGTTGCTACCGTGAGGTATGTATAGACAAATTATATGTAAGTGACGAGGAGCGGAGGATGCGGCGGCGGCGGCAGCGGGAGGGGCGCTCGCGCGCAGTGGCACCGAGACCCATAGCTCCTCGGCCAGCGGTGAGGTGCGCATGTCGACTCGGTGCCACGGGCGCAGCTCCCGTCGTGCCGCCACCGCTACACCCCCGCCCCTTTCGTGCTCACTTACTACAGCATTCCGATCGCATCTAAAAACTTCGTACCGGTCATCAAAGTACTCCGCGCTATAGAAGTTTTCATTTAACCATGACTCGGTTACACAAATTATGTCGTAGTTATTGACAAGAACGGCTTCTAGGAATGAGTGTGATTTAGTGCGTAAACCCCTCACGTTCTGATAGTAAACGGAAAAACTAGTGTTATCGAATTTTTATTTTTATTGTGAATATTTTAATAATATTACGAGTTGTTCCACCAACAAAAAACGTGATCGAATTAATATTAAGGTTAAAATTTGAGTTAAAGTAAGACAATAATGTGACAACAAGGTGATAAACACAACACATAATTAAAGTGTAAAATACATCAAAATTAAATGTGAAATAATTAAATTTTAATAGTCATTGTATTTTCTTGAGGTCTTGCTCGCTAGAAATAAGAAGCACCTTTGAAGCATCACTTTTGCGCAATAAGATTTTACACTCAGAAAGCCAGACGTACTTATAGTCTTTTTCTTTGGCGAGTAGACGAGCTTGTCTAAACAGTAGCTTGTTTTGTGGCGTTGGGTGATCATTTATGAAAATGGGCTTGGCTGGACCATCCAAGCCCGCATCAGCTGTCGTTATCTCGCGCCGCGCACGCACCGCTGCCAACATCTCACTCTTACGTTTCCTTTGTGTAAACCTAACTATTATATTAGGTATAGAAGATTGGTCTCGAGCCGCCATGTCATCAACAGCCTGCGATTGGTTTGAGTTTTTGGTGAAACGTCTAACGCGGTGAACATAGTCAATATCAGATGTTGTTAAATTGAAACCAATCTTTTTAGCAATGTTAGTGACGATATTCAATAGGTTTTCACTCTTTAATACTGGAACTCCTGCAACTTCTATGTTATTAAGCCTCCCTTGTTGTTCCTTGATCTGGAGCTGTTCCGACAAGTTTTTTATGGTAGATTGCATATTCGATGCTTCTTTGGCAAAAGAATCAACTTTCTGATTATTCATTAAGCCTGACGACTTTAACTCACGGATATCGTTTTTCATAGTAGTGTGCTCAAGTATTAAATTTTGAATTTTCTCATTCATATCTCGCATTTCTTGCCTAAAGGTGCCCAGGTCGTCACGCAAGGAATCCAAAACGCCCTTAATGTTTTCATTTTGAGTTTCGATAGTGGAATTAATAGACGCCAATAAAGTAGATTGCAATTCTAATAGCTTTTCTTCGAGATTGCAGCTGCAATCCGGAGTTTTTCTTTTTCTTAGGCTAATTTTACTAACTGCGTCATCTCGCAATTTTGATAAATCCGGTTGCGATCCTGAATTTGCAAGGGGTGGGCTTCTTTGTACACTCATGATTGTATTTTCCTTTTCTTCAATACGATTTTTTTTATTATTTGCGAGAAAAAAAAATGTATGAGGAGCAATTATATAATAAATATTGCGGGTTGCGGGTATTTTATAGGGAGGACAATCATGCGCTGGTTTCGTGATCGAAGCGGGGCGCGGCGTATTGCGGATTATGATACGCTATCCTGCTTGCTCAAGTAACAGGTGTCGCACCAAGAATTATCCGAACTTAGCCGAGTAGCTCACAATGTGAGGAATGAAGAGTACGTACTCTTTACTTATCGCACTCGCACAATTCTTTATACTCGCGCACTGTTGTAGCAATCACGGCACAATGAGAAGGAGTTAGAACTTAAAATGCAATAAAAGCGATTACTTAAGTCGTGAATAAAAAGCTGACCACGTCTGAACACAAAAGGGTTACGATGCAGACTGAAGTTAATGAATCATAATGAAAAAAATATTTTTATCGCTATCGCAACCATTTGATTTTAGGTGGTAGATCGCAACATGCAGTGGGAGGGCGGTCTAGTGGCGGTGAACTCGTTAGGATTCGGCGGCGCAAACGCGCACGTGATCCTGGACGTGGAGCGCGGCGAGGGAGCGCGCGCGCTGGAGGCGGAGTACGCGCTGCCGCGGCTGGTGTTGGCGTCCGGGCGCAGCGACGCCGCCGTACGTGCGCTACTTGCGCTTGCTGCACGCCACCCGCGTGACCAAGGCCTGCACGCACTACTCGATGCCGTGCATGCGCGTGCGCAGCCTGGACATTCCTACCGCGGCTTTGCTCTGCTGGCCGATCAATACACCGAAGAGGTCGAGGTATGCCCTACGGTCCGCTATCACCACAACTTGAGTCTTAATTACTGCCTCGCTCTAAGGTCCACCCCATTGCATAAACTCATATTAATCGATACTTATTCTAATACAGGAAATCGAGAGTGGTGAGCAGCGGCCAGTGTGGTTCATATTCTCGGGCATGGGTTCACAGCAACCGGGAGTAGCGCGTAAGCTGATGCAACTGCCGGTGTTTGCGCAGTGCATTGAGCGTTTAGCAGCCGCACTGAAGCCGTACATGGACTTGATACATCTAATCACTGAAGCCCCTGAATCTGCTTATGAAGACGTCATCAACTCTTCCGTGTCCATTACGGCGATCCAAATAGCACTTGTGGACGTGTTGCGGTCTGTCGGTATACGCCCCGATGGCGTTATTGGCCACTCCCTCGGCGAAACCGGTTAGTTCACACTTAGAAGCGCAATGAAAAAAATATAACATGAACTGAACAAGAATGAATTTTAAAACTACTTAGGTATACTTACAATAAAATATTCTTCTTCTTATTTTTGTTTTGGCAATTCACTTCTCTTCAGGGACTACTTTTGACAGTTTCAGGTGTTGGTTAGGGTTCAGTGATATTGGTTCGATTTGCATTAGAATGCGGGTGCAAATGCTGCTTTCGTATAACCGAACCGTCTGTTCTGTACAGGTCGCATTTCTCAACCCATTTTCGTGAAATTTTGTGAGGAGGTTCGATAATTATATCCGATTTTTTTGTCAAAATGGCGAAAAACTCCAATATAATATAGAGAACGTGGTCACAGAAGTTCGAAGTTCGTGGTGGTTACAGGTTGCGCTTACGCGGATGAGACACTGACGCCGGAGCAGACCATTTTGTTGTCATACTGGCGCATGCGGAGTGTCACGGAGGCCAAGCTGCCGCCGGGCGCGATGGCGGCCGTGGGGCTCGGTTGGGAGGAGTGCGCGCGCCGCTGCCCGCCAGACGTCTTCCCCGCCTGCCATAACGCCAAAGACAGTGTCACGGTAATCGTTCGCCTGAATTTATTCTTAGAAAGATGTTAGCTTGCTGAATATGTATTGTATGTCTTTATTATGTTAGGCTAAAACTGACTAAAAAAAATATTGTTTAGGTGTCAGGGCCGGTTTCGTCCGTAGAGAAATTCGTGGCAGAATTGTCCGCATCGGGCGTGTTCGCGCGCCGCGTCAACAGCAACGGCGTGGCGTTCCACTCCAAATACGTGGAGTCGGTGGCGCCGCTGCTGCGCAACAGTTTCAAGCGCATCATTACGCAACCCAAGCCACGATCCTCTCGCTGGGTGTCATCGTCACTTGCTCCCAATCAAAATAACACAAATATAGGTACCCAAAGTTTATCTTGATGAAAGATATGATAATTATGTATAATATTTTGGATTTGATTGAAAAAAATATCAAAAATTGCTAACATCTGATTTCTTTTTTAATTCATGTTAGTGTATCAATACTTGCAGCCAAATTTGGTGACACAGAATATCACGTTAACAATATGCTGTCACCGGTGCGATTTGCTGAAGCACTAGCGGCTGTGCCGGAACGCGCCATCGTCATAGAGCTGGCACCGCACGCGCTGCTGCAGACCGTGCTGAAGCGCGCGTTACCGGCGCCGGCCACTCACGTGCCGCTACTGCGGCGCGACCAGCCCGACTCACTGCGCCACCTGCTGGCGGCGCTGGGGCGCGCGTACGCGGTGGGCGCGCAGCCCCACGTTGGCCGCCTGTACCCGCGCGTGGCCTGGCCCGTGCCGCGCACCACGCCCACCATCGCTTCCAGCGTGCTCTGGGACCACTCCATCGAGTGGGCCATCGCCGACTTCTCCTCGCCCTCGCACTCCGGAGAAAACATCATCGAGATCGATCTGTCTAAGGCCGAAGACTCCTTCTTTAGCGAACATAAAATAGATGGACGTATTTTGTTCCCGGCTACAGGATACCTGGTAAAGTAACTTTAAGAAAATCTCATGTTATTCTAAATATAAAACTTTCCGTTTGATATAACTCGTATTATTCTTTTGTGCTTGAGGAGCTCAGTGGCGCAGTAGTTTAGTGCTTGGCCCTGCGATTGCGGAGGTTAAGCAACCGACCCTTGTAGGATGGGTAACCAAAAATTTTTTATCTCGAGTTTTTCCCCGCTTTGGGAAGGCACGCTATGCCGTTGGTTCCGGCTGCATTTCCAGTTTCCAGCTCATACCTCTTACCTACCCATAAAGGAGGCCTGTGCCACAGCACTGGGACATTAAAAATTGCTGATGTCTGCTTATATTTAGAATTTTTTTACTTTGCTTTCAGACATTAGTGTGGCGGACACTGGCGAAGAAACATAACAAGAAAATGGAGGAAACTCCTGTTATACTTGAAAACGTGCAAATTAAACGAGCAACCATAGTGAGTCCTGATACTCCTCTCCGTTTTATGATCAGCATATTACAGGGCACCGGCGAGTTCAACGTGTGCGAGAGTGGGGCCACCGTGGTAACGGGGCAAGTGCGACTAGCAGAAACCTCTGAGGAGGAATTCCTTTCAGTGGAGAATTCCGAACCGCCAGAACAAGAGACTGACTCACTGCACTTGGTTGAGGAGGACGTGTATAAAGAGTTTCGCTTGCGCGGCTACCAATACAGCGGCATGTTTCGCGGCATCCGTACTACAGACAGCACTGGCACATGCGGGCGCCTGGCTTGGGCTGACAACTGGGTGACATTCATGGATACGATGCTACAATACACGATCGTCTCAAGAAAAACGCGGCAGCTGTATCTACCGACGAGATTAAACCAGATAGTGATAGATCCGATTCGCCACGCAGCAGCAGTCGCCGGAGCAGACTCGTTACCCGTGCGCAGGTTCCACGACATTGGCATTACCACTTGCGGTGGCGTAGAGATACGCGGCTTGAAATTTAATGTCGCTTCTCGTCGTGTCAACGTCCAGCCACCACCAAAGCTAGAGCGATACGCGTTTCGCCCATACGACGACGTCACTGTGGCCACCGACGACGCGACCCGGTTGAAGCGCGATGCACTGACAGTGTGCCTGCAGCTAGTGCTCGAGAACTGCGGCGCGCTGCGGCTCAAGATGGTGGAGGCGGCGCTGGAGCGGCCGGTAGAGGCATTGCTAACACCATTCGCGCTGCAGGTGCTCGAAGGTGAGCCCGAAGTGCGAGTGGATGCGAGTGTGGCGGCGGGAGCAAGCGCGGTGGCTTACGCGGCCCTGCAAGAGCTGGGCGTTAAGGTTACTCAGAAGGATCCGTGCGTGGCGCCGCCAGATAGTGAGTGCCAGCTGGTTGTAGCGGCAGACGCAGTAGTGCGGTATGGTGCCGACACGCTGCGGCACCTGGCCGGCGCACTTGTGGAGGGTGGCATGCTGTTACTGGAGGAGCCAAGCGGCACGCTGGACGAGCCGGGCGCGCAAAAGGCGTTGGAACTTGCTGGGCTGGCAATGGCTGCGCGCCAGGTGACGGCTGACTGCGAGTACCTGCTGTTGCGTCGCGTCACGGCGCCTCCCACCGCCCACGTACTCATCGAAGTGGGCGCAGATGATTCGTACGCGTGGGTGGACTCACTGCGCAACGCACTCCAGCGCGCCGAGACCGAAACACTGCGCGTGTACGTGGTGGCGTGTGCGCAAGACGCTGGCGTACTAGGTCTGGGTACGTGCCTGCGCGAGGAGCCGGGCGGTGCGGCTGTGCGTGTCTACTACCTTCCCGACGTACGCGAATCCTTCGACCCGAGCGCGCTAACGTACAAGGCGCAGGTTCAGAAGGACCTCGTGTGCAACGTGCTGCGCGCAGGCGTGTGGGGCTCATACCGGCACCTGCTGCTTTCCGACAACGGCGAGGCGCTGCCGCAGGTGAGTGTCGCTCCGCTCTTCCCCACCCAGCCCTGAGTACCGTCCCGCTTGTGCTCACGCTACCCAATCTCTCCGCAGGTAGAGCACGCGTACGTGAATACGCTGACGCGCGGTGACCTATCCTCGCTGCGCTGGATCGAGTCACCGCTGCGGTTCGCGGCCGTGACACCGCGCGCTCCCGGTATGGAGCTGTGCCGCATCTACTGTGCACCACTCAACTTTCGCGACATAATGTTGGCCACCGGCAAGCTGCCACCCGATGCGCTGCCCGGCAATCTCGCAGGACAGGTATCGATACGCACCCGATATTATTCAGTCACAATGTTTGTTTATAACGATAGAACTCTATCACTGATAGCTTGTAGGGACTAACTGGAGTGGTCGACAGGACTGCATCCTGGGCCTGGAGTTCAGCGGACGAGCGGTGGACGGGCGGCGCGTGATGGGCATGGTGGCGGCGCGTGGGCTGGCCACCACGGTGGAGGCGGACTCGGACTTCCTGTGGGACGTGCCCGCCGCCTGGTCACTGGAGGAGGCCGCCACGGTGCCGGTTGCATACGCGACCGCCTACTATGCGTTGTGCGTGCGCGGGCGCATGCGGCGTGGCGACACCGTGCTTGTGCACGCGGGTGCGGGTGGCGTGGGGCAGGCGGTCATCACCATCGCGCTGCATGCCGGCTGCACCATCTTCACTACTGTGGGCTCGCCCAACAAGCGCGCCTTCCTGCGTGAGCGCTTCCCCGTGCTGCCAGACGCGAACATCGGCAACTCGCGCGACACCAGCTTTGAAAAGCTCGTGCTGCGCAGAACTCGGGGCCGCGGTGTCGACCTCGTGCTCAATTCACTGGCA
Source organism: Agriphila geniculea (assembly GCA_943789525.1). NCBI lineage: Eukaryota > Metazoa > Arthropoda > Insecta > Lepidoptera > Crambidae > Agriphila > Agriphila geniculea. The sequence goes on from OX038869.1 coordinate 46,421,877, forward strand.
TACGACAAGCTTCACGCTTCAGTGCGCTGTTTGGCCAAGGGCGGCCGCTTCCTCGAAATCGGCAAACTGGACCTTTCCAAGAACACTCCCTTGGTGAGTCTCTGCTACCAGTATAGGTACTACGATGCCCGTAAGTAAAATATGGTTTGTGTAACATCAGTATTGTAATAACTGATTGCTCGGGTGCGCAGGGCATGGCGATATTTCTGAAGAACACGACCTTCCACGGAATTCTTCTGGATTCTCTGTTTGAGGAGGGTGGCGACGACGTAGAGAAAGCAGCCGTGGTGCGCTGCATGAACGAGGGCCTCAGCTCGGGCGCAGTGCGTCCGCTGCCCGCCACAGTGTTCAGCGACCAGCAGCTTGAACAAGCCTTCAGGTTCGTGAGTGACAAAAGCAAAGGTCCTACCGGCTAACATTTCGAACTTCGGCGGGTCTGCCGAGCTTCAACTTAAAACAGATAAATCGAAGTAAGGAATTTCGTATAGTACTATTTGCCGAAGTTATTTGGAAGATATCCATGTTCGTGTGACATCATGAATTGGTGTTCGTCATTTTGGCGCAATTGGGGCTCGATTTATCTGTTTTAATTTGAAACCTGACAGACTTTCCGAAGTTCGATGCGTTAGCCGGTACGGCCCCAGGCCCTTTTATTTTTTGAGTTAATAATTTTTTGAAACCTTTAGATTTTATGCATTCACAGTGCTATTTTTATATTAAGTTTATTAATATAATTGAAAATATTAGAAAAAATCGACTCTACCTACCGAGTCGCTAGCAGGATTGGCGAAATTTTCTAATACTTTTCACGTTTCCGCTGTAGGCCAACGCCATCTCATCAATGTGAAGTGAATTAACTTCGACATTCGAAAGCAACACCTTTGCAGATGCCAGACAATCAATTAAGATGAAATAGCCATATAATTTTTGAAATTTTTAGATTTTATGCATTCACAGTGCTATTTTTATATTATGATTATTAATATAATTGAAAATATTAGAAAACATCGACTCACCCGTAGCAGCTCAGACGGCACTCGAACCCGCACCCTTAGGATTCCGGCCCAATGCACTACCTGACTAATTATGCTACCGAGTCGCTAGCAGGATTCAAAAATTATATGGCTATTTCATCTTAATTGATTGCCTAGCATCTACTAGGTGTTGCTTTCGAATGTCTAAGTTAATTCACTTCACATTGATGAGATGGCGCTGGCCTACAGCGGAAACGTGAAAAGTATTAGAAAATTTTGCCAATTCTGCTAGCGACTCGGTAGCATAATTGGTTAGTGCATTGGGCCGGAATCCTAAGGGTGCGGGTTCGAGTCCCGTCTGAGCTGCTACGGGTGAGTCGATTTTTTCTAATATTTTCAATTATATTAATAATCTTAATAATATTATATTTTTTGTTTTTATTTTATTCATTAGAAAAATTTACTGCTAATAGATATTACACACACAGAACACAGAAATATACACGAATAATCACAAGCTAATAACAAGTTTCCACAGATAGTTAAAAATGTAACGTAATCATAATTCCAGAAGAATAAGCGTGACGCTACGTATTTTATATTATATTTAATCAGTGTTTTGTTATGGTAATTTGTGTGTGAAAGTTTGCAATAAGATGTGTATCTCGTTGTAGATATATGGCGACGGGCAAGCACATCGGCAAAGTAGTCCTGCGCTTGCGCGATGAGGAAGCATGCGGTGCGCGGGGCGGTGGCAAGCTGGTGTCGGCGCTGCCGCGCACGTACATGCACCCCGGCAAGAGCTACGTGCTGGTGGGCGGGCTCGGCGGGTTTGGGCTGGAGCTAGGCTCATGGCTGGTGGCGCGCGGCGCCCGCCGGCTGGTGCTGGTGTCGCGCAGCGGCGTGCGCACGGGCTACCAGGCGTGGTGCGTGTGGCGCTGGCGCCGCGACGGCGTGCAGGTGCTGGTGTCCACTACAGACGCTACCACGCCGGACGGCGCGCGCGCGCTGCTGCGGGAGGCCTCTGCGCTGGGTCCTGTGGGTGGCGTGTTCAACCTGGCCGCCGTGCTGCGTGACGCCTACCTCGAGAACCAGACGCCCGCTGACTTTCGGGTGGTCGCTAAGCCGAAGGTCAACGGTGAGTACCCGACCCGCTGCACATCGCACCTCCCGCGCGACCGGGCTAGTGATTGCTGATTCAAATCATGTGCAGGTACGCGTGCGCTGGACGTGGCGACGCGCGAGCTGGCGCCGGAGCTGGAGTACTTCGTGGCATTCTCGTCGGTGTCGTGCGGCCGCGGCAACCCCGGCCAGACCAACTACGGCTACGCCAACTCCGTCATGGAGCGCATCGTCGAACGCCGCCAGGCCGACGGCCTGCCCGGTCTCGCCGTACAGTGGGGAGCCATCGGTGAGCTGAGATTGACAATTAGTTAAACTTAAAACATCTTCGATAAATATTTTATAAATTTAAACGTATCGTCTGCAGGCGAAGTGGGCATGATCGTCGAGCAGATGGGCGGTGACGAGACAGTAGTGGGGGGCACGCTGCCCCAACGTATCGCATCGTGCATGGAGGCGCTGGGCACGCTGCTCGCGCTGCCGCACCCGGTGGCCGCCTCCATGGTGCTGGCCGACAAGCAGCGGCGCACCGCCGCCCCCACGCAGGACCTCGTCCACGTCGTTGCTAACGTGCTCGGTGAGTCAAGTACTCTATTCTGCACCTTCCACTCGAGCGTTTCTTTGTCTTATCACCTCGCTGATGTCGATATTTTTTTTTACGCAGGCATCAAGGATCCCACTAAGATTCTCGAAACGGCGAACCTCGCGGAGCTCGGCTTGGACTCGATGATGGGTGCTGAGATCAAGCAGACACTAGAGCGCACGTATGACATTATACTCAGCATGCCAGAGATTCGAGCCCTCACGCGTGCCAAGTTAAGCGAAATGTCCAACAATTGCAACCCCATCCTAATAAATAGTTCAAAATCCTAATAACCAGATTTTTTTACATGTAGGATTAGCTAACTTCACTTAGCTGTATAAACTCTTTAACTGACGGTACGAGATAGATAAAACCTGTAACTCGTCTAGTTATGCTGACACTGACGCCCGGGGCTTTTCCAAATATTAAACAAGCCTGTTATATTTTCTTCTAAATTTGTTGATATTGATAATTCGATTCGTGATATCATATGTGCTGAAACTCAAATTCAAACTCAAAAATAAGTTATTCAGTCTAGGCTGTTACAAGCACTTGTTAATGTCATAAAAGCTACGCCATCGGTTCGCAAACCCTCAGCGGGAGACCTTGGCACGAGAAGAACCGGCAAGAAACTCGTCAAGGGCTGCTTTATCTCCCTGTATATTTTATACAGAGTCGTCAACATTCCTCAGGGTCACGTGGTCATGATCCCAATGTTGTCTTTCCTAAGTGGTGAAAAATAACCTCAACATAAAGTGAGGTAATTTCCCATCACAATTTTTTTTTTGTTTTCTGTGAGTTTTTTGTGTTTCCTGTATTATACATGTTACTAAAATACCCCTAATGCCAAATTTGGTTGTTAGGGACCACCAAACTAAACAACTTTTACTATAGGGCCAGCTCTGAAATCGAGAAAAAAAATCGGGGTGCACTGAAAACTGAAAACTTGAATATTAACGATGTGCATTTTGGTATTTTGAAATTAGCGGCAAAGGATTAAAATTATTTCTTTCCTATTAGGTACTATACTATACAGTCACACAATTCAATCAGTTTGTTTTTATTAATAAGAATAATAATAATTACTAATTCATTAGAGAAAAATTCTAAACATTTCGCGCCAGTGGCCTTTTTAATTTTTACATGCACGCATTCTACGATTTAAACTTATAGTCACAGAGTATAAATAAGTCTATGATTTCACCGAAGAGATCGCTGCTATTAGTTCCATTTTGACACAAGTGTTTACGTCTTAAAATGACGCGCCGCCATTTTCAACGTGCCCCTTAGAAAGAGAGGGGGATATTTCCGCCGCCAGCTGTCTACTCTCCATCCGTCTTACGCATTTTCGATCAGCCACGTGATTCTTACTGACGCGAGTTTGACTGACTGACTTTTTTCGCGATTTCAGATTTAGTCCCACAGTAAAAGTTGTTCAGTTTGATGCTCCCTATCTACTATAATGGTTTAGCTTTTAATTCTGTTACACGTAGGTAGTATAATTCAGTCAAAAAAAATCTAAATTTCCAAAAGAAAAATTTTTACTCAAAAATGCTTGTAATATGGTCATTATTTTGACAACCTTCTTTGAGCAAAGTCGGGGTTGCCGCGCTCCTCCGATGGTAACGCGGCAAAGTTGTATGAGATTACATTATTGTCTTGTTTTAGCTACCAGCAATTACCTTTGGGAATCCATTATTGTCGAGTTTTGTTTCAAATATAGAACGCCACACCTATCTCTCGGTCACACTCGTTGTGGTAAGCGCGGTGAGCCGCCATTTTCAATCCCATTCTTTATCTGCGCGGGTGTTGTACATTGAGGGGAGAAAACCCTATTACACAGGTGATATTTGTATTTTTTTTATGTAAAATTTGTATGGAAAAATATAAAAAACTCTCACTTGACCGTTTTTTGACCTTTCATTAAATACCTCTTGACCACTTTCGGAGTACCTTAGGGGGTTGAAAAAGCCCTTATTTTTTGGCTCCGACGTACCGTTTCTGAGATATTTGCATTTTTGTATTTTTTTCGAAATTAGGTTATACGTACCCACTATAGTAGTAGGTAGTACTCGCATTTTTGAGTAAAGCACTATACAAGCCTTGGTCCACAATGACTGCACTGCTGGCCACGTTATGATGGCCTCGAGCTAAGTTTAACTACGCTCTCGGCCTTCAAGCTTGGTCATCATTGCAGCCCTTGCTGTCCGCGCTATAAAGGCCTCGACCTCCGGTCTCGGCCTTTATTTCAGCTTGGCCATCAGGGGCTGCAATGCTGACCGCGCTGTGACGGCCTGGACCTGCGCTAAGCTCCGCTCTCGGCCATCATAATCGCTGCCAGCAACGCAGTCATTATATATATACCGCGGCAGTAATGTACTATTGTTATCTTTGAACTGATATACTGAGCGAATAACGAATAAGAATAAATAATCATTAATGATCATGTTTACCTTTTGTTATTGATTGTTTGTTTAAATAAGTGTACGTAATTATTATTTTAGTTATAGGCAGCCATTACATGGTCATGCAAGCGTCAGTCAAATTCCATCAGTCATGAATTACGTTTGACTGATTGACTGATGGAAAGAAGAAATCACATCATGCAACCATCAGTCACTACATTACACGGTAGGTTAATCGTCAGTCACAGCCCGTGACTGTGGTTAAACTGACAGCAAAACCTACCGTGTAATGGGTGCAAACAAAAAATTTTGGTCCTCCCATACTAACTAGACAGCTAAAACGTATTAGTATGGGAAAGTCAATTTTTTTTCGTTTTTCTACCCATGTTTCTTTGGCAAAAATGTTTAGTTTGATTAGTAGAACACTCCCTTAAGTTAATTAAAACAACTACAAAATAACGGTGTATACGAGTACAACTGGCTTTTTTAACCGACTTCAAAAAATTGTTTTAAAAAAACAAAAAACCGACTTCAAAAAACCTACCTCTACAAAAGCAAGAAATAATATTCGTAATAATAAAAACACGTCTATTGAAGTCGGGTGGGGCTGGAGTACAGATTCCTTTTTTTTTGTTCTAAAAGCCCCACCCGACTTCAATAGACGTGTTTTTATTATTACGAATATTATTTCTAACTTTTTAGAGGTAGGTTTTTTGAAGTCGGTTTTTTGTTTTTTTTAAACAATTTTTTATTTTTTATTTTTAGTGTAGGTACCTTGCAGGTAAATTATTTAGGTAGTAAAATCGGCTCAGCCAAACGTGAGATAATCGCGAAGAAACATACATACATACGGGTCAAACTGAAAACCTCCTTTTTTAAGTCGGTTAAAGAACTACACACATATCCCTCTTCCAACAAAAAAATAATTATCTTATTCAGTTCATAAACAAATAAGTAATACGACCATTATCATCGAGGTAATTCACCCAAAATCATACTATTTTTGTGCTTTTTTCAAGATTACTTGAAAAGTACTGAACCGATTACCAAATTTTAAAAAATGGGACCAACTTGGGAGTTTACCTAATGTAATAACGTTTGAATCGTTCCAATCGGTCCAGTCGTTTTCGAGTAATCGGTGGACATACACAAAAAAAAAACAAATATACAGACGAACAGAGAACCTCCTCCTTTTTGGAAGTCGGTTAAAAATTTTAAAAGGTGGAGTTGTCTATTCGTCGCGTTTATTTTTTTATATAATGGTTGCACCAACTACTGCTCAAAACGCGTCATGGCTTTTCTTCATTTCCACAACGCGTTGTGGCCGTTTGTATGTTGACCACGACGCGAATTTCGCTTTGTGGTATTTCTATGATTATCACAACGCGTTCTGGAGCCCTATTTTGAATCACTCGACTGGCGTGAGCGCTCGTTTCTACTGATTTTTGTTCGACATCTCGGGCCTTATTTTTGAATGACTCGGCTGGCGTCGAGCGCTCTTTTCGGCTGATTTTCGTTCGACGTGTTGTGATTTAGAATATAATTAATGAAAAAGAGTACTGAAATTGTTGTCAAATTGTATTGTCCTTTCTAGTTTGCCGGAAATACATTTTATTTGTAACAAACTTGCTCAAATCGGAAATTAATATATGAATTTGTTTGTTTAAAACTTGCTTAAATCTGAAATTAATTTATGAATTTATGTTTGTTATTTTGTTAGATTAAAAGTCTAATTAATTACACTACCATAATTATCCTTGTTACTTTTAAATTAATATTTTCGGAAACGGATACGGTAGACATATTTTTGTAATGATTTTGTTATATTTTCGGAAATACATCATATTTGCAACAATATGTAACATAAACTTACTCAAATTGAAAATTAATGTATAAATATATATTTACTATTTTATTAGATTAAAAGTAAATTTAATTACACTCAAAACAAAATTATCTTTGTTACTTTAAATTAATATATTCCGGAAACGGATATGGTAAACATTATTTGGTATCAACTTTGTTAGAATAATAGTTACAATAAGTTTGCTGTAAAGTAGTTTTAGATGGTAGAGGCATTCTTGGTCGAGACGCCTTAGTGTAAGGACTTTCTTATAATTGTGGAAGGAAAATAAAATAGTAATCAGACTACTGAAGTTTTTATTATAAGTCAGAAGTGCTACGAACCACGAGCCGCCATGCCGGATGAACATTGTAAGTAATAAGTATCATGTTATATTTAATGTAAAAGTGCAAAGCAGCAGTCTGATAAGAAGTTTTCCCTTTTCCTGATATCCTGTTTTTATACATAGTATCCTATCCTACCCTCACTGCAATTTATTGATAAATATTAACCGATCGAACTCGCCGTTTGTTGAGGCAGTATAGTTGCATCATGAAGTTTGTGATAGAATTTGGTCGAGGCAACTCTTCGACAATTCTGTTCTAACGCATTTGATGCTTTTGGTTGGGGCAACTCTCCAACAAAGTATTGATGCAGATACTTCATGGTGTACCTAGGCTAGTCTTGTGATGCCATGGTTGCTGTACATGGGCGCGCTTGGCCAGAGCTACTCTCTGGTAGTGTTACTTTGTGCATCAGGCTCGGTGTCGATGGTATTTCGATCGAATTTTATTTTCGATAGATTATCATCTGCATTCGATTCTTTTGGTCGGGGCTACTCTCCGGCAGAGCAATCGAATCAGATTTTTAGTAATTTAACTGTAGTAGGCTTGCGATGCTTTGACTGCTGTACATGTTACGTTTGGCCAGAGCTACTCTCTGGTAGCGTTACTTGTGCATCAGGCTTCGCATCGACGGTATTCCGATCGGATCTTATTTTCAATCGCTTTATACTCTGTAATCGATGCTCTCGGTCGGGGCTACTCTCCGGCAGGGTAATCGATACAGATGTGTAACAGTAGTATCTTTGCGATGCGTTGACAGTTGTACATGGTGCGTTTGGCCGGAGCTACTCTCCGGTAGCGTTACTTGTGCATTGGGATTCGCATCGATGGTATTTCGATTGAATTTGATTTTCGATAGTTTTGTCCTCTGTATTCGATGCTTTTGGTCGAGGCTACTCTCCGGCAGAGCCATCGATGCAGGTTATTAGTAGTATAACTGTAGTAACTTGCGATGCTGTGACTGTTGTACACGGGGCGTTTGGCCAGAGCTACTCTCTGGTAACGTTACTGTTCATCAGGACCGGTATCGCTGTATTGCAATTGACATTAGTTTTTCCCTATTCCTATCCTCGAACCAAACACAACATCCAGATGAGATACTGCCGAGTAGATACAGCCATGTAGGTGTGCTGAGTAGATACAGCCATGTAGGTGTGCTGAGTAGATACGGCCATGTAGGTGTGCCGAGTAAATACAGCCATGTAGGTGTGCTGAGTAGGTGCGGCCATGTAGGTGTGCCGAGTAGATACAGCCATGTAGGTGTGCTGAGTAGATGCGGCCATGTAGGTGTGCCGAGTAGATTTAGCCATGTAGGTGTGCCGAGTAGATTCAGCCATGTAGGTGTGCCGAGTAGATACATCCACGTAGGTGTGTTGAGTAGATAAGTCATGCAACTCGTGCACTACATTTGTAAATGAATCTAATATTAAATAGTTATGAAATAGACAGTGGTATTTGAAAGGATATGAAGTGCTTGAAAAATGAATTCCTGGTGGTACGGGAGGCTCCACACCACCACGACGGAGTAGGCGACGCCGGCGTACATCATCGAGTGATGAGGAAGAGGTACCCGCAAAAATAAAGTGATCTTCAGAGAGCCTGACAGCGAGCGATTTGCTGAAAATTATAGCAGCACTACAAGATGGTCCAAGTAAGAATATGAACGCTACAAATGTAATCCCGAAGTTTGACACAAATAATAAATCACAGGATGTTGAGCGATGGTTGAGAAAGGTTAATGAATGCGCTGTTATTTACAACTGGAACGAAAAACATACGATCCATTTTGCCTTACAAAAATTATGTGGTTTAGCGAAAAAATGGTACGAGTCTCTTCCATCTCTCAACTTCA